>CM057348.1:499332712-499932712 GCA_030015575.1 Agapanthus africanus | reverse complement strand
TTGAACTGCCCTTTGAACCTTCGGGTTTGGGGCAGTACGGCGTGCCACATGTGAGGCGTTGGCTTGACCCTTCTACGGCTGGACCGTTGGTACTGAGGCACGAACTGAATGTTGTTAGACTTATTTCATGTGTTGATATATATCGGGAAAACTTGGGTATTCGACTGTTTGATCGAAAAGTTAAACATTTTCTATTTATCCGGAATGTGATACAATAATTGGAATTCACAAGTAGTTATGAGATAACTGAATGAATGTTATAAACATAGCAGTTTAGTCTCACTTGATCGGTTGCCACAGAATTTTGATGTGATCAAAAGTCCGTTGCAATCACGTAGCGTACGTGGATACTCGCCGGATAAACTTAATAGACAGCCTCACCCCATAGCCCCGACCAAGTGACTGTAGGAGAACTCCGTCGCCGAAAGTATCCGTTCGGGTGCTCGCGGCAGCGGTGTTCCGCCTTGGTGCACTTCGTCGACGGCGTCGGGGGTGCGGCCGCCTACTAAAGTTTGCGACGAGCATTCGATCAAGATGTCGGGAATCTTGTTGAATTGCCCGACTCGATATTGAAAAGAGTTTTCGATAATGAGACTAAAATGCGGGGTTTATAATTGTTAGGCATGCGATGTCTAAAGAATTCATTTGGTCAGGCATGCGATGTCTGAGGTGGTTGCGGATTCCAACTGTTGTAGTTTTACACTTTATTTTCTGTGACCGTAAGTGTAATATGTGATATCGCCGGTTTCGTTGCTATATGTCAACGACAATTGGGATGCGCATATTTACTTACGTTGATGACATGTGATGTTATGTGTTGCTGGATATGTTATATTGGATCGTCGTGTTTGAATAGCCGGGGGTTTTTATGTGAGATGAGTGTTTTTCATTTTCATTCATGTAAAATCTTGTATGTAATATTCTTTTATTGGAACACTTCCAGGTTGCGGAAGATGTCACCGTTTGTATATTATTTACTTTTCCGCACTAGGATAGACCCAAGGAAGGGAGCGCAAGTAACCGGGTTCTGGAGTCCAGTGGGAGACCAACTCGAGGAGTCAAGTCCGGGTCTCCTAACTCCAGAATTGGTAGGGTTGCTTGCCGCTCTCGTAGGAGTCTAGGGGTGTGGGTTTGGCTATTCATCACGACCGTGGAATCCGTGTTTTATACTGGCTCGTATTGAAAACACGGACGTCCTAGTATATCCAATATTTCATATGTTATTTTCTGCTGCGATATCTGTGATGTGATCATGTGATGTTCTGTGATAGATACTGTATATAGTATATATGATATATTATATAGACGTTACTTATGTTTTACACCCGCGCTAGTCCTGCCCCGCTCTGCCGTTAGTTACCTAACCTAACGGTGCACGAGGGGACATCGAGGCGAATACGGATGGCATAAGTGTACGTCGTATTTATCTGTGATGTTTAGGTACTTAAATGATGGGACTTCATTAATGTGATTAATGAAAGTAAAAGAAACCTAAAGATGTTGTCGAATCGAATTTCAAAATAAAACAGGTAGCTACAGTTCTTTCTTTGCACAGCGGTATATATGTGATATATCCTGCACCTTATTCGATGAGGAAAGGACCGAGATCCCTTCACCGGGAGTGACTCCTTTAGCAATAACTGGCAGATGCTACACACTCAGTTTGTCTTTTGATTGCTTTTAAGAGTTTTTGCTTTGCACAGTGATATATGTGATATATCCTGCACCTCATTCGACGAGGAAAGGACCGACGATCCCTTCACCGGGAGTGACTCCTTTAGCAAAACTAGAAAAGCCTAAAAAACACTCCATTTCAAAATTCATTCGATCCTACAACGATATCAAGTTCATTACGCAATAGGATTTCAGAAAAACCTGTCATAGCCCTCCGTCATTTCAGATAAGTGGTAGTTAGTATTCGTGCTGCGTTTGTTGGCCTGCGTCAAGGCGTAGTGTGCGGTAGCTAACTAGTATTTATCTGCTTATGCATATGATGCAGATTGGATTAGGCTAGTCATGCGACTTTGTTGGCCTGCGTCAAGGGTCGTGCGGGTGGGTTTAATTCAATCAGGAAATGACGGGTTGAACTTGACTAGCGCACTATGGTTTGTTGGCCTGCGTCAAGGTCATAGGACACTAGGGGCAAAATATTATCGGAAATTTCAAGTGTTGAAATTTGCAATGAGATTGCATACCTTCTATGAGATAGTTGGATCCCGATACCCGCTGCGAGTAAGAGTTACTCCTGGGAGAGTTTTACACATTACAATTAGCCGATCAAGTAGGTGTCTAGAAAGGTGTTAACGAGGTTACGCCTCTGGGAAAATGAGGTTTACTGTAATTAGGTTCGTGCGAAAGCACGGGGGACCTCTCTCAAAGTACCGACACTGGCCTGACTGAAAGATTGGCGAACTTGTAGTGTGTAATTAATCCCGGCTAGTCTTTCCTTTTAGGGTTTGAAGGAAGATTTGATAAAAAGCAGTGGGAGCCATCCTGATTAGATAAAATAATAACCAATCTATTCTTGCAAGAGCGCACGCTGAGTGCTTTCTTCTCTCTCTCTCCAGGTAGCGACCATATCACGCCTTAATCAAGATAATAATACGGATTATTGACCGAACCCACTTGTTATACTGAGCTAGGGAACATTTGTCCCGCTCCAACTTATAATTGTTATAAGACAGAGCAGGAAATTGGGGATTACCAGAATTCCCGTGCCGCCCAAACGAAGTAAGTGCATGCTGATGCATCATCTTCGGGTGTGTTCATTATATAGAACTGTTTCTCAGTGTCCTTTACGTCCTGGGTATATGATACCGGATCAGGATCCCGCTTATGTAAGATGTTACATAGGGCTACAGATTGGTAGAGAACTGAGAACGGGTGATAAGTTTCATGAGGCAGAAAACGGGGCAAGAGTTGCAGCCAAGTCTGTTGGTCACTGTCACCCTGTATTACCAATACATTGATTCTGAACGAATGTTATTAGATACCGAACCTGATATACAAAATCATATCAGTCTCTTTATCAGTAAAGAAATGATAAAATTTTGTATTGTTGGATAATGTTTTGAACATTTCCTATATCAAAAGTTGATCGGTTCAGGCACGTTATCTGAAAGCATTGATGTTCTAAATCAAACTACAGTTCTTTAGTATACTGAACACACAAAAGTGGAAGAGTTCAGAAATGAACGAATCCTTCTTGAGGCATTGTAGACTAGGTCATATCAATGCGACCCGACTAGCATAAGTTACATAAAGATGCATATTTAAATGAGTTTGAATTTACATCTTGTGAAACTTGCCAGTCATGTCACAGAGATAAGATGACCACAGCTCTGTTTATTGGAAACAGAGAAAGAGTTAGTGAACTCTTGGGATGATACATGTTGATGTATGTAGGTCCCCTGTCTACACATGCCAGGACCGGTTCTTTATACTTCATTACGTTCTCTGATAATCTCTCAAAATTCAGACATATGTTCCTGTTGAAACATAAGTCTGAACCTTTTGAGATATTCATAGAATATAAGTTAGAAGTAGAGAACCAATACGGGTATAAGTATTATGTCCTTTGATGAGATCAAGGAGGAGAATACTTGAGCACGGAATTCCTGGATTATTCTAAAGGAGAATGAGATTCTCTCTCAGAATTACTCCTCCGTATACACCTTAGCACGATGGTATATCGGGGCGGAGCAGATACACCCTATTTGATATGGTGTGCTCTATGATGAGTACTACTGAGTTTCCTATTTCCTTTTGGGAGTTATGCACTTGAGAAGCTGCATACCAATTGAATTGGGTTCCAATCAAATCAGTTGCCTACCGCTTCATATGTGATATGGAAAGGAAAGAGCCCATATCTTAAGTTAGTTAAGATTTGGGGTTGACCGGCCTATGTCTAAAAGCAAAATCCGGACAAGCTCGAGGCAAGATCTGTTATGTAGAACTGGAAATGTTCCAGCTATACAAACTGCAGCTGATGATTTGAAAGAACCAAAGGATTCAATAGTTACCAACGAACCTCAGCCTCTCCGCCGATCTAGTAGGGTTCCTCACCCACCTGAGAGATACTTCGGTTTCTCTATGACAGTGGGAGCGAGGTTTGCATCATATGATGATGACCCAACTAGTTTCGAGCTGGCCATCAGGAGTGAGACTCTGTAAGAATGGCTGGATGTTTAGCGATCTGAGATGGAATCCTTATACACCAACAAAGTATGGACTTTGGTTGCTATATCTGAAGGGTTAAATCCCCATCAGGAGCAAGTATATCTTGAGAAGATTACTTGGTGTATATGGAGAAGTTGAGACTTTCAAAGCTAGACTTGTTAAAGGTTTTCGTCATCGACCAGGCGTGGATAATGATGAAACCTTTTTCCACGGCTACATACCATGACTACGATATCTGGTGGTTGGGTGTCATGACTGCTTTTCTAAATAATGTTTTGGAAGAGAGCGTCTATAAGTACACAGCCAGAGGGCCTCGTAGACAGTGGGAGCAGCGGAAACGTGTACAAGATGCTTTATAAGATAAAGCAGGCATCGCGGAGTTGGAACATCTGTTTTGATGTGTTAGTCAAAGAGTTTGATATCATCAAAATGGTAGATGAACCTTGTATAAACAAAAGGGTAGAAGGGAGTATAGTAACGATCCTCGTAGAGTACGTGGATGACATGCTCTTGATTGGGAAGGAGTTTCCTATGCTACGCTCGATCAATCTTCGCTTATCACAATGATTCTCCATATAGGATCAAAGTGATACCTCCTAAATCCTGGGTTTTGGATCTATGAGATAGATCTAAATGGATGTTAGGATTCTCACTAGTTGTAGTGAGACGGTATCAATCGACCCTGGGGAGAATCACTGGAATGGTTCCAGGGTGATAAAGACGACTGAAAGTCAGTCACAGGCATTGTCTTTACCCTCAGTAAAGGGACGGTATGTTGGAAGAGTTCCAAGCTAGATACCGTGGCATACTAGACGATAAAGGCTGGATACATCGCTACTTAAGATGCTACCAAAGAGGCTGTTTGGGTGTATATTGGTTCATGAGATGAACTACGTTCCTCCCATTGTGAGACAATGGAGTTGTGGCTTATGCCAAGGAACGTCCGTCCCATCAGTGATCCAGACATATTCTAGGGCAGTATCACCTGATCATGGAGATAGTTGATCTCCAGGGTGATCGAGGTTAGAAGAGTAGACTCAGAGGACAACACGGCGGATCCACTCAAAAAGGCCTTTTCCCAGAGAGAGACTTTTATGGGATGGTTGAGTATGAGATACTACAACCACTGCTATCAGATGGCCCTAGTGCAAGTGGGAGATTGTTAGTTATATGTATGCCCTAGAGGCCATTACTATACATAGGATGTATATTGTAGTGGGTGCTTGGACATATATAGGGAGGACTTTCTTGCTCGACATGATAGTATGCTATGTGGTTACTCTTTACCTTAACGTGTACATTGATTGTCTCTCTGTTACATGTTGGTAAAGCCCTTAGGATGTGTACTTGACTACGTGGACTATGATGCAGATCATACTAGTGGGGACATGGTAGTCCATAAGTACATCCTTCAAGGTCCCTAGTCGTGGGTGTATCGAGACAGGGCATCGATATACCAGAGTAGACTAGCGTATACCTTCTCGACCCATACAGATGGGCGATGGATGATCCCATATCCATTGGTGTTTGACATCAGAGATGATGTACGGGTGCTCAGTGGAGACTGGGTACACTGGACGGACTCGCCGAGAACTCCCAGATGGTATTATACCTTACGTCAGATGGCAGTTCTCTGGTGACACTGGTACAGAGTAGTCTGTTGACCCGAGATCGTCATAGAGTCTTGTGTGGTTCCCACTGTGCTTTGATTTCCACCTTACCACGTCCAAGAGGGCGTACAAAACGGTGGTTTTTGGGTACAGTCCCGAATCACATGGAGGCAATGAGCGATAGGAGGGGATTCGTCTCTCCCGGTATAAGGGGTTGATGTTGCGCTGTGTTCGATTGGCTATAACAGGAAATCCCGGGCCAGGGTTGCTGAGATTTACTGGTAAGTGTTACCAGTAGTTTCTCGAATTGTTATAGACCTCATATCGACACGACTTATCGAGCTATTGGGGTCTGACGTTTACCATCCCTAGGCGAGATATGCGATATATCAGACGATCAGACCGGACTGTACGTAAAGTGTTACTGGTTGGATTCACAGGAGTATGAGCGGGCTTGCTCGTCGATCTTCTGATCGCTCAATACCCGGGTGGCCGTTATGTTTAGCAGTCCGCTTGCGGCTTGTGGGTGTTTGATATGATCATCACCTGCTGCCGGCGTATTGACGAGTCTTTAGAGTCCTACACAGAGGTTTCCTGGCTCAAGCAAAACGAAATAGGAGCGCATATGAGATATGTGCGGGACCGAGAATAATGCGTGTATGTGATATTGTATTTCATTCTCGTGATGAATGTGTCGAATGGTTGTATGCGATATAACCTAGTTATCGAATCGAGGATTGATTCGATAGATCGATACATTGGATATTAGTCGGTCATATGCGATATGACCGGATCGTTAAATCAAGTGTTGATTTAATAATTTAATGTATAATTATATATTTGATATATTACTTTGCATTAACTAGTATCGGTTCACTTTTAAATGGTTTTCTCACTTGGATTGTGCACATTGTATATGTGATATACTTTTGTACACAAGTTTGTATCATGTTTGATGATACATGCTCACTAGGGTTTGTGTGAAGATTAAACCATGGTTGTAGATTGGTTAGGGTTTTCATTTTCTTATTCATTTATTTATTTATTTATTCTTTTTGGAAAATGAAAAGCATAAAGGGAAAATGGTGGCTTTGTTTGTTTGTATGTTGAAACTTCATGAAGCTTTGACTAAGTCACCATTTTGTCTCATGCTTAACCATAACCATTCCCACTAACCCTAGTTTAGTCTCTACACATAACCATGGTTTGAATATGATAAGGATTGATTTTCTTTTCCATTTTTAATTAACACTTATCATATTCTTTCTTTCTTCTTCTTCTTCTTCACTTGAAGAAAGCTTGCTTCAACAATGGCAACTTGAGCAAATGAGTGAGAAATCCAATTCTAAAGTGAACCCACTTCCTATTTCTTCATCCTCTACCTCTTGCCAAGTAGTAGAGTGTGTTTTCTTCACAAGTTTCATGACTTGGTGAAGTGGGAGCTTGATCTTGTGATGCCTCGACGTAGATCATCTTCGGCACGAAGCCGACGACCTTGCCCGTCCATTTCTCCGATGAAGCCAACGCTAGAGCCCGGGATTTGTTTTGGACAGCAAGGGGACTTCATCGCGGAGCTATGGAGGTGGAGCACCGGATCTACAAAAGTTGTATTTCCGTTCATTTAGAGTAAAGTCGTTTACTTATATTTGTTTCGCTTAAAATCTAGTTAACGATCCGTATTAGGGTTTCTCGGCACCCGTAAAATTTGAAATTGGCATGGTTGATGCCTTGTGAGACCTCTTAAGAGTGCCTAGGAACCCTACAGTGGTATCAAAGCCTAGCTAGAGCCTTAGGCGATGCGTAGACGATGTTTGAAACCCGGACGAACCGATGACCTAACCCCAAAATAGCTCTCTGTACATTTTTCAAATTTGTGGATTTTTGTATATTAAAAATATGCAGAAAAATCAGCAGGGAATCCTAAGAATTACTGTGCAACACGTGTCCATGATTCCACTATAACGCGGTGGAACCGCGGCACAAGCATGGCTTGTGCGGCGGTTCCGCGGCCATTTTGTCGTATCTTGCATTGGTTTTAGCACAGTAATTCATAATTTGCAGTGCTTGTTTTCCTGGGAATTTTTAATATTTTTCAAGAGTTGAATTTTCTGGGGTTGTTTTGGGGATTCGGTGTTTCGATTGGAGTATCAGATTTTGTCTATGTGGCTTTCCGGATATTTTTGGATATGTTAAAAAGTTCGACCGGATATAAATACCCAACTTTTCCCCTGTCGGGAAATTTCCAAATGTTGGATTTTTCCGTGGTTTAACGACGTTCTAAGTAGTGCAAGTAACGCGATGGACCCTCTAGAAGACAACAAACCTTAACTCGATTATGTGACCGTCTTGAACTGCCCTTTGAACCTTCGGGTTTGGGGCAGTACGGCGTGCCACATGTGAGGCGTTGGCTTGACCCTTCTACGGCTGGACCGTTGGTACTGAGGCACGAACTGAATGTTGTTAGACTTATTTCATGTGTTGATCTATATCGGGAAAACTTGGGTATTCGACTGTTTGATCGAAAAGTTAAACATTTTCTATTTATCCGGAATGTGATACAATAATTGGAATTCACAAGTAGTTATGAGATAACTGAATGAATGTTATAAACATAGCAGTTTAGTCTCACTTGATCGGTTGCCACAGAATTTTGATGTGATCAAAAGTCCGTTGCAATCACGTAGCGTACGTGGATACTCGCCGGATAAACTTAATAGACAGCCTCACCCCATAGCCCCGACCAAGTGACTGTAGGAGAACTCCGTCGCCGAAAGTATCCGTTCGGGTGCTCGCGGCAGCGGTGTTCCGCCTTGGTGCACTTCGTCGACGGCGTCGGGGGTGCGGCCGCCTACTAAAGTTTGCGACGAGCATTCGATCAAGATGTCGGGAATCTTGTTGAATTGCCCGACTCGATATTGAAAAGAGTTTTCGATAATGAGACTAAAATGCGGGGTTTATAATTGTTAGGCATGCGATGTCTAAAGAATTCATTTGGTCAGGCATGCGATGTCTGAGGTGGTTGCGGATTCCAACTGTTGTAGTTTTACACTTTATTTTCTGTGACCGTAAGTGTAATATGTGATATCGCCGGTTTCGTTGCTATATGTCAACGACAATTGGGATGCACATATTTACTTACGTTGATGACATGTGATGTTATGTATTGCTGGATATGTTATATTGGATCGTCGTGTTTGAATAGCCGGGGGTTTTTATGTGAGATGAGTGTTTTTCATTTTCATTCATGTAAAATCTTGTATGTAATATTCTTTTATTGGAACACTTCCAGGTTGCGGAAGATGTCACCGTTTGTATATTATTTACTTTTCCGCACTAGGATAGACCCAAGGAAGGGAGCGCAAGTAACCGGGTTCTGGAGTCCAGTGGGAGACCAACTCGAGGAGTCAAGTCCGGGTCTCCTAACTCCAGAATTGGTAGGGTTGCTTGCCGCTCTCGTAGGAGTCTAGGGGTGTGGGTTTGGCTATTCATCACGACCGTGGAATCCGTGTTTTATACTGGCTCGTATTGAAAACACGGACGTCCTAGTATATCCAATATTTCATATGATATTTTCTGCTGCGATATCTGTGATGTGATCATGTGATGTTCTGTGATAGATACTGTATATAGTATATATGATATATTATATAGACGTTACTTATGTTTTACACCCGCGCTAGTCCTGCCCCGCTCTGCCGTTAGTTACCTAACCTAACGGTGCACGAGGGGACATCGAGGCGAATACGGATGGCATAAGTGTACGTCGTATTTATCTGTGATGTTTAGGTACTTAAATGATGGGACTTCATTAATGTGATTAATGAAAGTAAAAGAAACCTAAAGATGTTGTCGAATCGAATTTCAAAATAAAACAGGTAGCTACAGTTCTTGCTTTGCACAGCGGTATATATGTGATATATCCTGCACCTTATTCGATGAGGAAAGGACCGAGATCCCTTCACCGGGAGTGACTCCTTTAGCAATAACTGGCAGATGCTACACACTCAGTTTGTCTTTTGATTGCTTTTAAGAGTTTTTGCTTTGCACAGTGATATATGTGATATATCCTGCACCTCATTCGACGAGGAAAGGACCGACGATCCCTTCACCGGGAGTGACTCCTTTAGCAAAACCAGAAAAGCCTAAAAAACACTCCATTTCAAAATTCATTCGATCCTACAACGATATCAAGTTCATTACGCAATAGGATTTCAGAAAAACCTGTCATAGCCCTCCGTCATTTCAGATAAGTGGTAGTTAGTATTCGTGCTGCGTTTGTTGGCCTGCGTCAAGGCGTAGTGTGCGGTAGCTAACTAGTATTTATCTGCTTATGCATATGATGCAGATTGGATTAGGCTAGTCATGCGACTTTGTTGGCCTGCGTCAAGGGTCGTGCGGGTGGGTTTAATTCAATCAGGAAATGACGGGTTGAACTTGACTAGCGCACTATGGTTTGTTGGCCTGCGTCAAGGTCATAGGACACTAGGGGCAAAATATTATCGGAAATTTCAAGTGTTGAAATTTGCAATGAGATTGCATACCTTCTATGAGATAGTTAGATCCCGATACCCGCTGCGAGTAAGAGTTACTCCTGGGAGAGTTTTACACATTACAATTAGCCGATCAAGTAGGTGTCTAGAAAGGTGTTAACGAGGTTACGCCTCTGGGAAAACGAGGTTTACTGTAATTAGGTTCGTGCGAAAGCACGGGGGACCTCTCTCAAAGTACCGACACTGGCCTGACTGAAAGATTGGCGAACTTGTAGTGTGTAATTAATCCCGGCTAGTCTTTCCTTTTAGGGTTTGAAGGAAGATTTGATAAAAAGCAGTGGGAGCCATCCTGATTAGATAAAATAATAACCAATCTATTCTTGCAAGAGCGCACGCTGAGTGCTTTCTTCTCTCTCTCTCCAGGTAGCGACCATATCACGCCTTAATCAAGATAATAATACGGATTATTGACCGAACCCACTTGTTATACTGAGCTAGGGAACATTGGTCCCGCTCCAACTTATAATTGTTATAAGACAGAGCAGGAAATTGGGGATTACCAGAATTCCCGTGCCGCCCAAACGAAGTAAGTGCATGCTGATGCATCATCTTCGGGTGTGTTCATTATATAGAACTGTTTCTCAGTGTCCTTTACGTCCTGGGTATATGATACCGGATCAGGATCCCGCTTATGTAAGATGTTACATAGGGCTACAGATTGGTAGAGAACTGAGAACGGGTGATAAGTTTCATGAGGCAGAAAACGGGGCAAGAGTTGCAGCCAAGTCTGTTGGTCACTGTCATCCTGTATTACCAATACATTGATTCTGAACGAATGTTATTAGATACCGAACCTGATATACAAAATCATATCAGTCTCTTTATCAGTAAAGAAATGATAAAATTTTGTATTGTTGGATAATGTTTTGAACATTTCCTATATCAAAAGTTGATCGGTTCAGGCACGTTATCTGAAAGCATTGATGTTCTAAATCAAACTACAGTTCTTTAGTATACTGAACACACAAAAGTGGAAGAGTTCAGAAATGAACGAATCCTTCTTGAGGCATTGTAGACTAGGTCATATCAATGCGACCCGACTAGCATAAGTTACATAAAGATGCATATTTAAATGAGTTTGAATTTACATCTTGTGAAACTTGCCAGTCATGTCACAGAGATAAGATGACCACAGCTCTGTTTATTGGAAACAGAGAAAGAGTTAGTGAACTCTTGGGATGATACATGTTGATGTATGTAGGTCCCCTGTCTACACATGCCAGGACCGGTTCTTTATACTTCATTACGTTCTCTGATAATCTCTCAAAATTCAGACATATGTTCCTGTTGAAACATAAGTCTGAACCTTTTGAGATATTCATAGAATATAAGTTAGAAGTAGAGAACCAATACGGGTATAAGTATTATGTCCTTTGATGAGATCAAGGAGGAGAATACTTGAGCACGGAATTCCTGGATTATTCTAAAGGAGAATGAGATTCTCTCTCAGAATTACTCCTCCGTATACACCTTAGCACGATGGTATATCGGGGCGGAGCAGATACACCCTATTTGATATGGTGTGCTCTATGATGAGTACTACTGAGTTTCCTATTTCCTTTTGGGAGTTATGCACTTGAGAAGCTGCATACCAATTGAATTGGGTTCCAATCAAATCAGTTGCCTACCGCTTCATATGTGATATGGAAAGGAAAGAGCCCATATCTTAAGTTAGTTAAGATTTGGGGTTGACCGGCTTATGTCTAAAAGCAAAATCCGGACAAGCTCGAGGCAAGATCTGTTATGTAGAACTGGAAATGTTCCAGCTATACAAACTGCAGCTGATGATTTGAAAGAACCAAAGGATTCAATAGTTACCAACGAACCTCAGCCTCTCCGCCGATCTAGTAGGGTTCCTCACCCACCTGAGAGATACTTCGGTTTCTCTATGACAGTGGGAGCGAGGTTTGCATCATATGATGATGACCCAACTAGTTTCGAGCTGGCCATCAGGAGTGAGACTCTGTAAGAATGGCTGGATGTTTAGCGATCTGAGATGGAATCCTTATACACCAACAAAGTATGGACTTTGGTTGCTATATCTGAAGGGTTAAATCCCCATCAGGAGCAAGTATATCTTGAGAAGATTACTTGGTGTATATGGAGAAGTTGAGACTTTCAAAGCTAGACTTGTTAAAGGTTTTCGTCATCGACCAGGCGTGGATAATGATGAAACCTTTTTCCACGGCTACATACCATGACTACGATATCTGGTGGTTGGGTGTCATGACTGCTTTTCTAAATAATGTTTTGGAAGAGAGCGTCTATAAGTACACAGCCAGAGGGCCTCGTAGACAGTGGGAGCAGCGGAAACGTGTACAAGATGCTTTATAAGATAAAGCAGGCATCGCGGAGTTGGAACATCTGTTTTGATGTGTTAGTCAAAGAGTTTGATATCATCAAAATGGTAGATGAACCTTGTATAAACAAAAGGGTAGAAGGGAGTATAGTAACGATCCTCGTAGAGTACGTGGATGACATGCTCTTGATTGGGAAGGAGTTTCCTATGCTACGCTCGATCAATCTTCGCTTATCACAATGATTCTCCATATAGGATCAAAGTGATACCTCCTAAATCCTGGGTTTTGGATCTATGAGATAGATCTAAATGGATGTTAGGATTCTCACTAGTTGTAGTGAGACGGTATCAATCGACCCTGGGGAGAATCACTGGAATGGTTCCAGGGTGATAAAGACGACTGAAAGTCAGTCACAGGCATTGTCTTTACCCTCAGTAAAGGGACGGTATGTTGGAAGAGTTCCAAGCTAGATACCGTGGCATACTAGACGATAAAGGCTGGATACATCGCTACTTAAGATGCTACCAAAGAGGCTGTTTGGGTGTATATTGGTTCATGAGATGAACTACGTTCCTCCAATTGTGAGACAATGGAATTGTGGCTTATGCCAAGGAACGTCCGTCCCATCAGTGATCCAGACATATTCTAGGGCAGTATCACCTGATCATGGAGATAGTTGATCTCCAGGGTGATCGAGGTTAGGAGAGTAGACTCAGAGGACAACACGGCGGATCCACTCAAAAAGGCCTTTTCCCAGAGAGAGACTTTTATGGGATGGTTGAGTATGAGATACTACAACCACTGCTATCAGATGGCCCTAGTGCAAGTGGGAGATTGTTAGTTATATGTATGCCCTAGAGGCCATTACTATACATAGGATGTATATTGTAGTGGGTGCTTGGACATATATAGGGAGGACTTTCTTGCTCGACATGATAGTATGCTATGTGGTTACTCTTTACCTTAACGTGTACATTGATTGTCTCTCTGTTACATGTTGGTAAAGCCCTTAGGATGTGTACTTGACTACGTGGACTATGATGCAGATCATACTAGTGGGGACATGGTAGTCCATAAGTACATCCTTCAAGGTCCCTAGTCGTGGGTGTATCGAGACAGGGCATCGATATACCAGAGTAGACTAGCGTATACCTTCTCGACCCATACAGATGGGCGATGGATGATCCCATATCCATTGGTGTTTGACATCAGAGATGATGTACGGGTGCTCAGTGGAGACTGGGTACACTGGACGGACTCGCCGAGAACTCCCAGATGGTATTATACCTTACGTCAGATGGCAGTTCTCTGGTGACACTGGTACAGAGTAGTCTGTTGACCCGAGATTGTCATAGAGTCTTGTGTGGTTCCCACTGTACTTTGATTTCCACCTTACCACGTCCAAGAGGGCGTGCAAAACGGTGGTTTTTGGGTACAGTCCCGAATCACATGGAGGCAATGAGCGATAGGAGGGGATTCGTCTCTCCCGGTATAGAGGGTTGATGTTGCGCTGTGTTCGATTGGCTATAACAGGAAATCCCTGGCCAGGGTTGCTGAGATTTACTGGTAAGTGTTACCAGTAGTTTCTCGAATTGTTATAGACCTCATATCGACACGACTTATCAAGCTATTGGGGTCTGACGTTTACCATCCCTAGGCGAGATATGCGACATATCAGACGATCAGACCGGACTGTACGTGAAGTGTTACTGGTTGGATTCACAGGAGTATGAGCGGGCTTGCTCGTTGATCTTCTGATCGCTCAATACCCGGGTGGCCGTTACGTTTAGCAGACCGCTTGCGGCTTGTGGGTGTTTGATATGATCATCACCTGCTGCCGGCGTATTGACGAGTCTTTAGAGTCCTACACAGAGGTTTCCTGGCTCAAGCGAAACGAAATAGGAGCGCATATGAGATATGTGCGGGACCGAGAATAATGCGTGTATGTGATACCGTATTTAATTCTCGCGATGAATGTGTCGAATGGTTGTATGCGATATAACCTAGTTATCGAATCGAGGATTGATTCGATAGATCGATACATTGGATATTAGTCGGTCATATGCGATATGACCGGATCGTTAAATCAAGTGTTGATTTAATGATTTAATGTATAATTATATATTTGACATATTACTTTGCATTTACTAGTATCGGTTCACTTTTAAATGGTTTCTCACTTGGATTATGCACATTGTATATGTGATATACTTTTGTACACAAGTTTGTATCATGTTTAATGATACATGCTCACTAGGGTTTGTGTGAAGATTAAACCATTGTTGTAGATTGGTTAGGGTTTTCATTTTCTTATTCATTTATTTATTTATTTATTTATTCTTTTTGGAAAATGAAAAGAATAAAGGGAAAATGGTGGCTTTGTTTGTTTGTATGTTGAAACTTCATGAAGCTTTGACTAAGTCACCATTTTGTCTCATGCTTAACCCTAACCATTCCCACTAACCCTAGTTTAGTCTCTACACATAACCATGGTTTGAATATGATAAGGATTGATTTTCTTTTCCATTTTTAATTAACACTTATCATATTCTTTCTTTCTTCTTCTTCTTCTTCACTTGAAGAAAGCTTGCTTCAACAATGGCAACTTGAGCAAATGAGTGAGAAATCCAATTCTAAAGTGAACCCACTTCCTATTTCTTCATCCTCTACCTCTTGCCAAGTAGTAGAGTGTGTTTTCTTCACAAGTTTCATGACTTGGTGAAGTGGGAGGTTGATCTTGTGATGCCTCGACGTAGATCATCTTCGGCACGAAGCCGACGACCTTGCCCGCCCATTTCTCCGATGAAGCCAACGCTAGAGCCCAGGATTTGTTTTGGACAGCAAGGGGACTTCATCGCGGAGCTATGGAGGTGGAGCACCGGATCTACAAAGGTTGTATTTCCGTTCATTTAGAGTAAAGTCGTTTACTTGTATTTGTTTCGCCTAAAATCTAGTTAACGATCCGTATTAGGGTTTCTCGGCACCCGTAAAATTTGAAATTGGCATGGTTGATGCCTTGTGAGACCTCTTGAGAGTGCCTAGGAACCCTACATTTGGGTCGTGACATTTCGAGTTTTCAACTTATGAAACTTGTCATTCTTGTCTCAAAGGAAAGATGACCAAATCTCCGTTCACCGGACACGGAGAAAGAGCAGCAGAGCTCTTGGGACTCATACACAGTGATGTATGTGGTCCGATATCTATACATGAAAGGGGCGGGTTCTCTTACTTCATCACATTCACTGACGATCTCTCTAGGTTCGGATATGTGTATCTATTGAAACACAAATCTGAAGCTTTTGTGAAATTCAAAGAATTCAGAAACGAAGTAGAGAACCAGACTGGCAAAATTATCAAGATCCTCCGAACTGATAGAGGAGGAGAGTACTTAAGCACGGAATTCCTAGAATACCTAAAAGAGAATGGAATTCTCTCTCAGCTTACGCCTCCGTATACACCACAACACAGCGGTGTATCGGAGCGAAAGAACCGTACCCTATTGGATATGGTTCGCTCCATGATGAGTAACGCCGAGTTGCCTCATTCATTTTTGGAACATGCACTCAAACAGCGGCATACCTTTTAAATCAAGTTCCTCCAAAATCTGTGCCTAAGACTCCATATGAAACATGGAGTGGAAAAAGACCATGTCTTAAATTCATTAATACGTGGGGTTTTCTAGCATATGTGAAAACACAGAAACCGGACAAACTTCAGGCACGATAAATTCTATATAAATTTATGGGATATCCTAAGAATTCACTAGGATATCTGTTCTACCACACTGAGGAATATAAGGTGTTTGTATCTCGCCACGCTACCTTTTTGGAAAGGGAGTTTCTTGCAAAAGAAGCTATGGGAGTACGGTAGAAGTGGAAGAAACTTCTGAACCACAAAATATAACTAAAGATTTGGTGGAACCGCTAGATTCAGTAATCCCAGACGAACCTCAGCCACTCCACAGATCTAGTAGGACATCTCATCCACCCGAGAGATACTACGGTTTTCTCGTAGATGGGGATCGAGAGGATTGCATCTTAGAAAAAGATGATCATACTAGTTTCAGGCAGGCCATTATCAATAGGGACTCTGATAAATTGCTGGATGCTATGCGATCGGAAATGGAGTCTATGTACACCAATAAAGTGTGGACCTTGGATATTGCTCCACCTGGGGTAAAACCCGTTGGATGCAAATGGATCTACAAAAGGAAATTTAGTGTAGATGGGCAGGTGGAAACCTATAAGGCTAGACTCGTTACAAAAGGTTTTCGTCAAAGACCAGGTGTGGACTATGACGAAACCTTTTCTCCAGTGGCTATGCTCAAATCTATTCAAATCCAACTTGCCATTGCTGTCTTCCATGACTATGAGATTTGGAAGATGGACGTAAAAACGGCTTTTCTGAACGGAAGATTAGAAAAGTCCGTTTATATGGATCAGCCGGAAGGTTTCGTAGACAGTGGGAGCAGCGGGAAGGTGTAGAAGTTGCTTAAATCCATTTATGAAGCAGGCATCATGGAGCTGGAACATCTATTTTGATAAAACAGTCAAGGGATTTGACTTCATCAAGATTCAGGATAAGCCTTGTATATATAAGAAGATTGTAGGTCGAACTGTCGTGTTCCTAGTCTTGTACATGGACGACATTCTTTTGATAGGAAATGACATTCCTATGCTATAATTGGTCAAGCTATTCTTGTCACAAAGGTTCTCCATGAAGGACTTGGGTGATGCCTCGTACATTCTAGGGATTAAGATCTACAGAGATAAATCCAAGAGATTGCTGGGACTTTCACAGTCCAGGTACATAGAGACCGTACTAAGGAGATTTAGTATAGAAGATTCCAAGCGAAG
Source organism: Agapanthus africanus (assembly GCA_030015575.1). NCBI lineage: Eukaryota > Viridiplantae > Streptophyta > Magnoliopsida > Asparagales > Amaryllidaceae > Agapanthus > Agapanthus africanus. The sequence continues at coordinate 499,915,217 of CM057348.1, read as the reverse complement.
TAACATACCCGCTGTTCCCCTCCGAAAGACGGCGCACAGGACCGCGATGTCCTGACGCTGAGATTCGGGGCAGATGCTATTTGGTTTTATCCGTCCACCTCTCCGAAGATGTCAAGTTGATTTATGGCACTGTGTATCGGAGGTTTAGACGGATGCGGCCGATGTAGCAGACTTCGTCAGATTACCCCTCGCTTGAGGGGTTTTTGATTGTGGGGACGCTCTTCCCTGCAGGCGCAAGCCCCTGCAGTTAATTACGCTACCGCATCACGGTAACAACTTTCTCCTTCTCCAGAATTTTACTTCGTGTCGTGGGTGTTTGTTTTGTTTGTGGTTGCCCGTGGATTGTATACGGAGACTGAGTAATGCCATCGCCCGTAGGACGTGGACTACTACAAATCTGTATTTACTTAGATTTGGTTTGGTGTTTTTAGTTTAAGGATGCATTAGTCGCGTTGCGGCTAAGATCAACTTAAACGTTCGTTAAGGATACGATAGTCCTGTTTGAGACTAAGATCAACTTAACGTGATAATCCATTTAATATCTGGCCATCGGGACTCGTCACCTCTCCAACGTCATTGAAGGATTACAACGGCAGATGTCAGAGGAGTTCAGAGATGTACCCTTGAACCAAAGTCGATTTGGAGTTTTATAGTCCGTTTGAATATTTAAGGATACGTTAGCCGTGTTTGGGGCTAAGATCAACTTAAACGGGATCGTTTAGATCCGACAAAAGAGCATTTGAAGGCTCTATTGTTCCAGTTTAGGGACGTAGTGGTCCGTGTTCCAGTTTAGGGACATGGGGGTCCATTGCCAGTTTAGGGACGTAGTGGTCCATCATTAGTTTAAGAACGTTTCGGTCCGTCGCCAGTTTTAGGACGTAGTGGTCCATCATTAGTTTAAGGACGTTTCGGTCCGACATTAGTTTAAGGACGTTCCGGTCCAACATTCCCATTTAGGGACGAATATTAGTTTAAGGACGTTTCAGTCCAATATTAGTTTGAGGACGTTTCGGTCCACGAGTTTATGGACCCTGCAGTCCGTATTCATGTGTGGTCGTTGGGACCCGTCGCTTCTCTGACGTCGTTGAAGGATTACAACGATAGATGTCAGAGGAGTTCGGAGATGTACCCTCAAACCGGAGATAAATTGATTTAGGAGAGCAATTTTGCTCAGTCAATTTAGCTTGAGGACTTACGGCCAAAATTGGGCTAAGTCCAGTTTCAACACCTTTTGTCTTTGGCCTGTGCTTGGGCTTTGCCCCTTTTTAGTAATGCACTGCATTATTCTTGTTTTGGTTGGGTTCTGCCCTTTTTTTAAAATGCATAGCATTTTTTATTAGGCCTGTTAGGCCTTTTAATTGGGCTCTGTCTCTTTTTTTAATAATGCAGAGCATTAAATACTCTGGCAGTGCCCCACGTGGCTTGTCAGGTGTTTTGCGCCAAGTAATGAGCGCAAACTCATATTGTGGTGACACGTGTCACGCTCTGGTGAGCGCAAGCGCAACAGCGCAGTGCACTGTGTCAGTGCGCTGCGCTGCTGCGCTACTGATACGTGGCGCCCCCTAGTGGCTTGCGCCAACACAAGAGCGCAACAGCGCAGTTCTTGAAAGTGCAGAGCACTGTTTTATCTTTTGATCGATTTTAAATCAAAGAAAAACAAGTTTTTCTTGTTTTCAAGGAACCAATGGTTCATAAGTGCAAAGCACTATTTTTATTTTGTTTTTTATTAAAGATCATTGATCTTGTTCTTAGATCAATGATCTATCAGAAGAAATTCTTTTATCTAAAAGGTCTTTTACCTTTCTTCTTGAAATTTCTCCGGAGTTCTCTTGTTTTTTTTTTTAGAAAAATGTTCATGCCTTTGAATTGAGGCTTGGGGTCCTTTTTCTAGTGTCCATAAATTAGTTGAATTTGTTACAGAGATCTTTCTCTGAGTGATTTGAGGAATTTTCCCCATCGTTGGATCTTTGATCCAAGAGCTTCTGTTTTACAGAAGAGAATCTTATTGTTTTAACAAGATCAGAGAAATCTTTCAAAATTTTATTCTGTTTGGCGCAAATGCCCCAGCGCGTGACGCGTGTCACGCAGCGCACAGCGCAGCGCAACTGCGCTAGCGCATCTGCGCTGACACATTTGCGCTGACACGTGTCGCGCAGCGCAGTGCATGCGCAACTGAAACGTTGCTTCCTTTAATCTTGCTTAAAATAGAGCTTTGCTCTGATTGGGCGCACTGCCTTGGGCGCTGCACTGATGCGTCTGCGCCAGACACGTGGCGCCCTGCGTAGAGGATCTGAAGCGTTGCTTCATTTATTAAGGTTTAAATTTTCAAAGCAAAGCTTTGTTTCTGATTGGGGGAAGATGAAGCGTTGCTTCATCTCCCGCCTCGGAATTTGAACAGAGCTTTGCTCTGATTGGGGTAAACAAATGCCCCCCCACCGTTGCGCTTACGTGGCCCCAAACGTGAACGCAACGGTGGCAGAATCCCAACCGTCGCGGCAGCTTTTGGAAGTTGAAGAGGCACTAGATGCCTATAAATAGGACCTTTGGTCCCCCACAGATGCTTATCATCTTTCAGATTTTTACTTTCAGAACTCAGAGCCTTGCTCTCTTGTTTAGACACTTTTTTAAAAGTTCAAACTTTAGAGAATTTTAGGTAAAAATATTAATTTTGATTAAATTAAATCAGCTTTAAGAGGCTTGCTCTCAATAGATCCCTGATCTAAAGAAGACCCATTTAGGGTTTTACTTAGCAGAGCTTTGCTCTAAAGGGGTCTAAAGAGAACTAAAGAGAACCCTATTAGGGTTCCATTAATAGAGCTCTGCTCTCCAAAATGTTTCCCTTGGATATTCTTAATTAATGGAGCTTTGCTCCTAACAAATCATATAGAAGAACTCTTAATAGTTCTTCATGGCATTTGATACTATTATTATTATTATATCATTTTTTCTCAGAGCAAAGCTCTCAATGTTCTTAGGGAATTTTCCTTAAATTCTCCTCATAACTGGTTTTTTGACAGGTGTCACTCCTGTCTATAGAGCATTGCTCTCGAGGAGTTTTAACTCTCTATACCTTTTCCTCATTGCTAATATTCCAATGTGGCTTCCTTCAGGCATTATGGCGGTGCATCTATACAGTCTGCACAAGTTCATTACCTATGAGGATATTCGTGCACAGGGCCGTCAACAAAACCAAGAGTTTACAGACGCCCAATGTGCAGAGGTCATGGGTCGTCTGAACGCAAGCGGTGGTTGGCTGCTACCTCGTCGTTCGGCTCTTTTAAAAGTCGTGCTGGGAGCAATATGGAGAGCACTTCCGGGTCTTTAGGAGGCCCTACCGCTCAATGCGCTGGATGATGCCGAAGACAAGGTGCATTCAGTTTTCCTGACGGGGCTGATTTCGAAGAAACGGTGGGACAGCCTCATTGACATCCTACATCAAATCTTCCAGCAGACGACGATAGTTGCTGCTTATCGAAGGCTGGAAGGGCTTGCCGAGGATCTCGACACAGAGGAGCGCGAGAGGCTGTGCATAAGAATAATTAGAAAGGCCAGAAGAACTCTGGATGGCCTTAGTTTTGAATTCCTCAATCCGTGCCCCGGATCTGAGGTTATACCGTTGTAATAATTTGAATAATGTCTCTTATTCATTGCTCTTATGATTGTAAGAATTTTTAGCAATATGAATGGAAACCCCTTTTTTATTTTAGCTTGTCTTATTTCTCGTCTTGAATCTTCTGCCCACGCATAATTGAGTGCGTCTCAAACGCTTGATCAAACGTAAATCGGATGCTCTTTCTGTCATTTTCCTCTTTCTTTTATTGTTAGCAGGCTGTTTCAATAATCGTGGTTGACGGGTAATAGAACATGCATCTTGACTTGCTTAAGAATCAGCGATGGCTTAGGCCGTAGGTTCAGATCTGCTGCCTAAGACTTTTCAACTCTATGAGCCGTGAGTGTCTCGTAGAGATTTTTCTCCCTACGGATCGAGAGGATCTCGTAGGTGGGTTTTTCTCCTTAGGAATCGTGAGGATTCCTAAGTGTGATTTTCTCTTATAAGTCGTAAGGATCCTATAAGAGAATTTTTCCCTCTTACGAGTCGAGAGGACTCATAAGCGGTTGTTTCCCTTCTCGTCGAAATTCGACTTTGAAGAGTGAGACCCATGAATAGTATGCAAGAGACCGTTTTAGATCGACTTGTAGGGTCCCATTGTTCAGGAAGCAAGTTTTTTAATCCCTGCTGCCTGAGGTTTCATTTGCAAGTTGAAACGAATCGGGAATTTCCCGCGGAGACACTGGTTTCTCTGCGAGCCGACGCAAATCAGGAGGCTCTCGTCAAGGAGTGTTTGTATCCGTGAGTCGAGGAGTTTGCTAGGGATCATTTGTTTCCCAATCGCTAAGGATTATTTGTTTCCTTGGGGTTTGAAACGAGTCGAGAATTTCCCACGGAGGCACTGGTGGCTCTGCGAGTCGATGCGGATCAGGAGTCTCTCGTCAAGGAGTGTTTGTATTCGTGAGTCGAAGAATTTGCTAGGGATTATTTGTTTCCCAAGCGCCAAGGATTATTTGTTTCCTTGGGGTTTGAAACGAGTCGAGAATTTCCCACGGAGGCACTGGTGGCTCTGCGAGTCGACGCAGATCAGGAGTCTCTCGTCAAGGAGTGTTTGTATCCGTGAGTCGAGGAATTTGCTAGGGATTATTTGTTTCCCAAGCGCCAAGGATTATTTGTTTTCTTGGGGTTTGAAAAGAGTCGAGAATTTCCCACGGAGGCACTGGTGGCTCTGCGAGTCGACGCGGATCAGGAGTCTCTCGTCAAAGGAGTTTTTGTATCCGTGAGTCGAGGAATTTGCTAGGGATTATTTGTTTCCCAAGCACCAAGGATTATTTGTTTCCTTGGGGTTTGAAACGAGTCGAGAATTTCCCACGGAGGCACTGGTGGCTCTACGAGTCGATACGGATCAGGAGTCTCTCGTCAAGGAGTGTTTGTATCCGTGAGTCGAGGAATTTGCTAGGGATTATTTGTTTCCCAAGCGCCAAGGATTATTTGTTTCCTTGGGGTTTGAAACGAGTCGAGAATTTCCCACGGAGGCACTGGTGGCTCTGCGAGTCGATGCGGATCAGGAGGCTCTCGTCAAGGAGTGTTTGTATCCGTGAGTCGAGGAATTTGCTAGGGATTATTTGTTTCCCAAGCGCCAAGGATTATTTGTTTCCTTGGGGTTTGAAACGAGTCGAGGATTTCCCACGGAGGCACTGGTGGCTCTGCGAGTCGACGCGGATCAGGAAGCTCTCGTCAAGGAGTGTTTGTATCCGTGAGTTGAGGAGTTTGCTAAAGACATTGGTTTCTTCGGAGTTGGACTGAACCGTCGAGATTTGGCTTCGTCTTCTGGCGGAGCCTGTTGGGAAAGTATGGTTCCCTCTATGTTTACGCCCTTGGATTGTATACAGGGATTGATGTGATCTTAACTGTAGGGCCAAAGTTTTATCATCTTCCTTTTTTTTGTTTTATTTCCGCGATGCTCTATCATTTCAGCTTTTATATCGCGAAGGTCGTGATTGCCCAATCATTTCGGCTATTTTTCGCGGTGCCCAATCATTTCGGCTATTTATTTTATTTTTACTCGCTGCTTTTTATTGCGAGTTGCCCAATCATTTCGGCTATTTTGCATGCATACATTTTTACTTGCTACTTTTTATTGCAAGTTGCCCAATCATTTCGGCTATTTATTTTATTTTTACTCGCTGCTTTTTATTGCGAGTTGCCCAATCATTTCGGCTATTTTGCATGCTTACATTTTTACTTGCTACTTTTTATTGCAAGTTGCCCAATCATTTCGGCTTTTTTGTATGCATGTGCGGCTTATTGGCTTTCCGCCGTAAACCTGGAATTAGACACCGATTTCGGCATCAGCACCGCTACAACTGGGATATTGCCAGGAGCGAATCGTCATCTGCCTCTGTCGATGTTGAACTAAGGTGGCTTAGCGACCAGGGTTAGGGTCCTGTCGTCTAAGGCTTTTAACTTCATGAGCCGTAAGGGTCTCACAAAGGTATTTCTCCCTACAAGTCGTGAGGATCTTGTAGGTGTATTTTCTCCTTAGGAATCATGAGGATTTCTAAGTGTATGTTCCTCTGTAAGTCGTAAGGATCCTACAAGAGGGTTTTCTCCTTATAAGTCGAGAGGACTTATAAGGGTTGTTCATCATGCGAACATATCCCCAGTCTTGGATGAGACTTGATTAGGGAAATGTTTATTCGCGCCCGTGGATTGTATACAAGGGTCAGTATTGAGCCACTTGTAGGGCAATATTGGAAGTTTGTGGGGGTTTTCTTAAGCACAGGTTTAGGTCTCTGTAACTTAAGACTTTCAAATCTTATGAGCCGTGAGGGTCCCATAAGAGAGTTCTCCTCACGAGTCGTGAGGATCTCGCAAGTGTATTTTCTCCTTAGGAATCGTGGGGATCCCTAAGTGTGCTGCTCCCTTGTGAGTCGTTAGGATCTCACGTGGGTGGTTTCTCCTTACAAGGTCGAGAGGACCCTATAAGTGTCTTTTAACGAGGTTGCGCCCTTTCAGATTTTCATAAACACTCGCCGGTAGTCCTGCTGTTTTTACTCACGGAGCCCTTTCGGGTTTTCATCCGTGCCCATTTTGCTTATGGACATACCATTTTTTTTTATTCATTTTATTTTCTTTTTCTCTCTTTTTTTTTTATGAGGTCGCGCCCTTTCGGGTTTTCACGAACACTCGCCGGTAGCCCTGCTGTTTTTACTCACGGAGCCCTTTCGGGTTTTCATCCGTGCCCTTTTTGCTTATGGACATACCGTTTTTATTTATTATATTTTTTCTTTATTTTTTTTTTATATCAGCCTATGGATGCTGCGGTATTAGTTTAAGAACGTTTCGGTCCGCTATTAGTTCAAGGACATTTCGGTCCGTCATGGAGAAGGCCGGCTACTGCTTATAAAGCTTCAGCTTAGTAAGATAGCGAGCGGACATAGTCGTCGTCATCTATCATTGACCTAGGCCGTGGATCATTAAGCGTAGTATCTCTTTAGGAAGCGACCGTTTATTGGCCTGAAAGGCCTTTCACCGTGCATATCTATGAGTAGATAGGCCCCGCCCTGGTAGACCTTATCTATGATGTACGGGCCTTCATAGTTTGGCTCGAATTTTCCTCGTTTGGCGCGATTGGGGATCATAGGCTTTTTGACCACTAGCACGAGTTCGCCTTGGCAGAATGTCCTCGGTCGGGTCAATCTTTCATATGAGCGCGTCATCTTTGCTTTATAAGCTTCCAAATTTTGCTGTGCTTTGAGCCGGGTTTCATCAAGGGCGTCAAGCTCCTCAAGACGAAGGTGAGCATTTTCTTCGTTCGTCAGCTCGTAGTGGACTGCCACTCGTAGAGAGGGTAACTCTATCTCGAGGGGGAGTACTGCTTCTGTCCCGAATTCTAACGCATATGGTGTTGCGTTTGTGGCCGTTTTAAACGTAGTTCGATACGCCCAGAGAGCTTCTTGCAGTCTTTCGTGCCAGTCTTTCTTATTTCGCGACACTGTTTTCTTCATGATCTTCGTCAAGGTCTTGTTGAAGGCCTCAGCTAGACCGTTAGCTCGGGGATTATAAACCGAGGAATATCTCCAATCTATATTGTGCTGTTGCGCGAAGCGACTGATCTTGTGGCTTCTGTAAGCTGGCCCGTTATCGGAGATGATCCGTCGCGGAGTTCCAAACCGGTATATGACATGCGTCTTGAAGAAATGGAGAATATTCTCCGTCTTCACTTCCCTCAACGGTACTGCTTCTGCCCATTTGGAAAAATAGTCAGTCATTGCCAGGATGAAACGATGTCCTCTGGACGATGCTGGTTCGATGGGGCCGACTATGTCAGTTCCACACATCTCGAACGGCCAGCTAGCCACCGTCGGATGTAGTGGATTTGGATGCTGGTGGATGAAGTCCCCATGAATTTGGCATGAGTGGCATTACTTCGCATATTCGAGGCAGTCCTGAATCATCGTGGGACAGTAGTAGCCCATCCGTTTGATCTTCAACTTCATCTTCGGGCCCGCTTGGTGAGAACCGCAGAGTCCGTCATGAACTTCCTGGACGAGCCTTTTCGCTTCTTCAGGTCCTAAGCATCTCAACTATAGAGAATCAAACGACCTCTTGTACAGAGTATCGTTGACGAAGGCGAAAGACAGAGCTCGTTTCATGAGCTGATGTCTTGCGGACGCTTCTTCAGGCATTCGGTGGGACTTGAAGTAATCCATGAAGACTTCTCTCCAATCCCCGGTGTTTTCCAAACCTTTTACTTGTAGGGTCGTCTGCTCGCTCGCTCTCTTTTCTTCGGATGATTCCGGAGATATTTTTGCTGGGGCAAGCACTCGACGGCTTTGTACCACGATTCTAACGTCATCGAGGTTCTCGTCAGCCAGTTCTTTAGCAAGTTTGACCAAAGCGTCTGCTTTGCTGTTTTCCGCGCGCGGTATGTTTTCCAAAGTATAAGAGGGAATTTGGGTCAACAATTGTTGCACCTTTTCGCCGTACCTCACCAACTCTGGTTTGCAAGTTTGGTAGTCGCCGTTTACTTGACTAACGACCAGCTAGGAGTCTCCGTATATGAGGAGGTTTTCAATTCTCATGTCGATGGCGATCTCGAGGCCTGCTATCAGAGCTTCGTATTCGGCTTCATTGTTTGTCCTTGGCTCTGTTAGGGAGAAAGAAAAGCGCATTATCTCTCCTTGTGGAGTTACAAAGATGAGCCCTACGCCCGATTTGATTATAGGGCTGCTTTGTTTGCGCTTCTTCATGGAAGATGCGCCATCGAAATAAAGCTCCCATCGAGTATCATCACCATCGACCGCATCAAACGCATGTTCGTCTGGAAGATCGCAGTTTAAAGGGGAGTCGGCCGGTATCGGGTGCTCAGCGAGGAAATCGGCGATGGCTTAGCCTTTCACTGCCTTGAGAGGTTGATACGTTATCAAGAACTCCATCAAGAGCAGAGCCCATTTAGCGAGTCGACCTGTCAGTATGGCCTTTGACATTAAATACTTAAGAGGGTCCACCTTCGAAATGAGACAGATCTCATGCGCCAACGCATAGTGCCTGAGCTTTGTTATCGCGAAGATCAACACTAGGCAGTGTTTTTCAATGGGGGAGTAGTTGCTTTCTACCCCCAGTAGAACTCGACTTAAGTAGTAGAGTGCTCTTTCTTTCCCTTGATCGTTCTCTTGTGCCCATAATGCGCCTAAGGAACCTTCGAGGGCGGTTGTATAAAGAATGAGGGGTTTTCCCTCGACCGGAGCAGCCAACACCGGCGGGTTCTGCAGGTACTGTTTAATTTCGTCCAGTGCGCCTTGCCATTTTTGGTCCCAGATGAACGGGGTTCCCTTCTTCATCAGGTGGCTGTAAGGACGGCACTTACCAGAGAGGTTGGCTATAAATCGCCGAATATATGCGAGCTTTCCTTGGAGAGATCGCAACTGTTTGAGAGTCCTCGGCGGAGGCATTTCCATGATCGCCTTGATCTTGGACGGATCTATTTCGATACCCCGGTGTCGGACGATGAATCCTAAAAATTTGCTCGAGGAAACTCCGAATGCATACTTAAGAGGGTTCATCTTCAAGTTGTATTGTCGAAGGCGTTGAAATACGGTCTTCAAATGTTCGAGATGTTCCTCATATGATTTTCTTTTAACCACGAGATCGTCAATATAGCATTCGACGATTTCGTGTATAAGGTCATCGAAGATCTTCGTCATGGCCCTCTGATAAGTAGCACCGGCATTCTTTAAACCGAAGGGCATCACTTTATAACAGAATATACCTAGAGGGGTCCTGAAGGCCGTGTGCTTCTGATCTTCGGGATGCATCTTTATCTGATTATACCCTGACGAGCCGTCCATAAAGGAGAAAACCTCATGAGTGGACGTGTTGTCTATCATCAGTTCGATGACTGGCACCGGGAAACCATCCTTCGGGCAGGCTTTGTTGAGATCCCGGAAGTCCACACATATGCGCACCGTCCCATTTTTCTTCGTCACCGGGACGATGTTAGCGATCCATTCAGGATATTGAACCTCCTGAATAAAGCCAGAGTCGATTAACTTTTTGACCTCAGCGTTGATGCTCATCTTAAGCTCGAGTCGCATTCTTCTCAGCGCCTGTTTTACCGGTTTGACGTCCAGAGATATTGCCAACCTATGCACAGCAATTTCTGGATCTAGTCGCGGCATTTCAGAATAGTTCCATGCGAAGCAATCTTTGTGCTGTATAAGGACGTCTTTTAACGCAGTTACCCTTTCTTTAGATAGCAGCTCACTGACAAATGTCGGCCGTGGGTTATCGGCTGTCCCCAACTCGATTTTCTTGAGGTTATCTGCGGTGGTATGTATTCCATCCTCCAATTCTTTCGGAGCTGGGGGAAATTCTGAGATCATCTCCTCATTGCTGTTTTCGAAGCACCAGGGAAGGCTGTCCATGTTCTCGGGTTCTTCTTTTGATATTGTTATCATGTGACAATTGCGAATCCGCTTCCAATCCCAATGCGGAGTTGGTTCTGTTTTTATAGTTTTGGGTTCGTGCTTCCGCGGCGGCGTTACCTTCCAGTTGTCAGACAGAGCGAACTTGCCGAGCTGGTACTGATCTTCGACCCAATTCTTAAAGGTGAAGCAGTCCTCGAGCGGGTGCCCTATTACTCGATGGTAAGAGCAATAGTTTGGGTCAGAGACTTCGCCTGCTTGTTCGGGGTGCTTGGGTTCCGGCAGTGTGAGCATCTGATGTTTTAGAGCAAGCTCAAGTATCTTCATCATCTTGTCCCGAGGAAATGAGTATGCTTGACCCATTTTCTTCATGAGGGACAGATCAATAACGCTCGACTCCCGTTTGCGTGGCTTCTTAGCCCCGCTTTGTTGCTGTTGAGCGTCTTTTTGGCCTTTCGATTTGTTTCCGCCTCTGTGTCGAGCCTTTTTTATAACAGGTTGGCAAGGAGCGGCATTTTCATTCTTTACGGCCTGTTGGATAGGGCGTTGCGTCTTGGCTTTCTCGTAGATGGCCGTCTCACCGTTGTGATCATCTTGGACTTTTTGACCAGCTTTCTTTATAAGTTTGTCCATTTGTTCCTCGAACGACGGACCGGAATCTTTTGCATTTGGAACTTTTACTGTCTCAGGATTAGCGTCCTCCCATTGAGCATCTGCTTCTTCATTGAAGTCGTACACGATGTAGCAGCCGTGTAGTAACTCTCGTTTCTTTGACCGGATGTATCCTAGCCCTTTTGTTTCCATTTCCCATTAGGTAGCTTGCGTTGAGTTCCAGGAACGTTCCAGACTTTGTCGTAGAACTTGGATTTTCGAACGGTCTGCTTGAAGGATATCCCTAGGCGTTTTAGCAGCTTTTTCAAACCCTCCGTATAATATCTGGGAAGACGGATAGGCTGAAGCCTGTCGAGCGTAGGATCTGCGCCATGCCAGATTTCTTTTTCCACCTTGGTTTCTTCAGAGCGGTAGAACAGAATTGCTTTCTCGCTTTCTCGCCTGGGAGGGATATAGAACGTTTGCAGCTCTTCTACATTGTAAATATTGAGTGCATCCAGTTCTTTCTGGTGTTTAAGTGGCACTATGGCAACTTGTAGACTTTGCTCTTCGTCAGCGGACGTTCGTATTGAAGGTCGAGCAGAGAATACAACACGGATCTCATCTTCCGAGTCGCTACCAAAGATCAATGTAGGAGCCGATGGTCCCGGATTGTTGTGTTGGGGCGGATCCGAATAAACTCTCTCCTCTTCCTCCTCAGTATCACTGCCGAAGACAGGGATGGTAGCGTTAGTTTTATTCTCCGGCTTGTGACACTTCTCTGTGTCTTCGAAATCCGGTAAGAATTATTTGGCATCTTCGTATTTGCGGACCTCGTTCACAGAGAACGGGTTCAGTTCTCCCATCACGGTATACTCGAAACCATCCTTAAAATACTTCATACACTGATGTTGTGTAGAAGGGATAATGTTGTACTCGTGTAACCATGGTCGGCCGAGTAAAGCGTTGTAGCATGTCTTGGCATCTATGACGTGGAACTTAATGTCCGTGACGAGTAGCTCGAAGCGTAGTGTCAGTATCACAGACCCAAGAGTTTTTGACGATTGGGAGTCGAACCCGGAGATGGTGATCTTGTCCCGAGCAAGGTGCTGGACGCTCATGCAGATTTCCTTCAACACCCGCACGTTAAGTAGGTTAACAGACGACCCGTTATCGATCAGGATTTTGCCTATCTTTTTATACCATGGCAGTATCCCGAGACATAGAGAGGGCGATTGTGTTCGCACGTCCCAAGTAGAAGGTCTTCATCGCCAAAAGTGGCATCGGCCGTGTGCACTTCCTCCAATTCATCCTTCATCTTTTCCTCGGCCAAGCACGCTTGGAATTGTTCTGGGTCTTGGAGCGCCTTAATTAACGAATCTTTCGCCTCTTTTGATAGCAAAAGGGCGTCAAGAATGCTGAGCTGTGAGGGCAGCTTCCTCAGATGTGCTAAGACATTGTAATCCACCTTATTATTCTTTGGGGGGTCTTTGGCAGTTAGCTCTTCCACCATTTGGTCATCTAAGACCATATCTTCAGTGGCCTTTTCTTTCCCTTTATCTTTTTTGTTCGAGGGGCCGAGGCTCTTTTCGGGCAGCGTGCGATTACGCAGCCGGATATTTTCGCAAACCTTCGGTTCTTTTTCTTTTCTCGAAGCGGAATCTTTAAAGAGAGGGGCGAGTTCTAGCTCTTCATCAGAATCACTCCCGAATGTAGGAACTTGTGATCCACCAGTGTTAATCATGCAATAATCGCCAGCAGTTCTTTTAAGCCCTTCGGTCGTATTTCTTTGCTCTCGACGAGTTTTACGCTTTTCCCGCTTAAAGCGTTGTCGATGAGCAACATATCCTTGCCACCATCTATCGAAAGCTTTGCACTCTTGAGTGGGGTGCGAAATCTTTTGATGATATAAGCAATAAGACGGGTGCATTTTCGTTTCACCGGTAATTTCTTCTTCGGAGGATGGTAGCTTCATGCCCATTGATATGGCCTTAGCAAACTTCTTTCTCATCTTGAATTGGCTTTTGTCGGTAGCGGAGGTGTTTAGCTCCACCGGGATCGTCTCAGCTCCTTCATCAAGTCGCTGGCGCTTGGCCCTTTCAAATATAGCCGCCTCGCGCTCCCGATCAGCTTTACTTTTCAACCGAGCTTCATTAAGGAATGCGTCGATTACTTCATTTGGTGGCCCCAGGACTTTTGGTTCAGGATCTGCCCCCAGCTTTTCGGTGCAAGGAGTCTCCTCATCGTTCGTGATCGAATGAGAAATCATATGACAGCTCGCCACATATTCCTCGGATTCATCTGATGAACTTTCTCCCTCATCTTTTTCTTGAAAAACGTGATTGAGGAACTCTTGGAGCGTAATGGGAGTCCGCGCCTTTTGGTTGTATTCTTCCAACGCGTCAATTTGCTTTTGTAAGTCCGTGTGTTTGCCGCCAGGCTTCACGGGCTTCTTAGATTTCTTCTTCTTCTTTTTCGAAGATTTTGACGGCTGGCTGCAAGTGCTTGAACCGCCACCATCGGTCTTTGGAGTTGAACGTGGCTTCAACATCCCTTCAATGACCTGCGGTTCCAACGGGTTCTTCCACTTGATCGCTGGACATGTCTGAAGATCGTTTAGCATCCTCTTTGTCTTGGCTGATAATACAACCTCCCAAGGAACTTCTTCAATGACGGAGCATGTTGCCCCCGGCGTATTCGTCCCTTTAGAGGTGTAGGGCTGTGGGGGATTCACCTTCCATTTGTCAGACAACGCGAACTTGCCCTGTCGATACTGGTTTTCAAGCCAATTCTTGAAAACGTAGCAATCTTCGATCGGATGGCCTCGTACTCGATGATAAGGACAGTAGTTGGGCTCGTTGACATCACTTGGTTGCAACGGACATTTTGGATCCGGCAGATTTATGAGTCTGTTGCGCAACGCCAGCTCGAATAACCTCTTCATTTTATCGCGGGGAAAGGAATAGGGACGTCCCATCCTATCCTCAAGGGGCACGTAAGGGCGCATATTATTTTGACGAGCAACCGGTTTCGAGTCGCTCGGTTGTTGTTGAGCATTAGCGACGACGATCGCTTTTCCCTTCCCTTTGTCATTTCGAGAGTCCGGCCTTGGAAGAGGGGGTTTATGGCCCATTTGATCTATTTGCGCTAGTTTGTCAATCAAGGCCTGGAAGGTAGTTGGCTTGAAAAACATCATAAATTGTGAGATGGTTGCTTGTGGATCAAGGGTTCCCACAAACATACCCACTGCGGGAGCTTCTTCAATGCGCTGCTCGCACTTTGACCATAATTTCCGCCATCGTATAGCGTACTGAACCCATGTCTCGCCTGGTTTTACCCTGGCGTTAATCAGTGCTGTCATCGGGGTACGTTCACTGGCGCTTACAAAACGCTGAGTAAACAGTAGCTCTATCTCCGCGAAGGTTTTGATAGAGTCGTTCAGGAGTTCAGAGTACCACTCGAACGCCGTATCCGATAAACTTCCAACAAACTGGCGAAGTAAAAGCTTGTCATCACCATCGGTATTGCCGCAGAGTGCCCTGAACTGGGCAACATGCTGATGAGGATTGCCCGTCCCTTTGTAGACATGGAACTTGGGAATTGTTTAACCGGGTGGGTACTTGATTTGATCATACCAACTTGGATATGGCCGTCGTGTTTTTACGACCTGGCCGTCGTGTTTTTACGACCTGGCCGGCTGCTTCGGTCGCATGATGAACCCGTATTTGTTAGGCGATGTACTCATCCAAATCAGCTTTGGAGATTCTATCCTCCTTAGCTGTTGATAGGGCTGGCGGAGGATTTGATGTCTCTCCCCTATCACCTTCAAGGACAATCGGGGGCTCCTCAGCCGGAGGATCTTGTTGTATCATCATCCCAATCATGTCTTGGAAGAGGAGGCCCATACGCTGTATGTTGGCTGCTTGTTCAGCAGCCTCTTTGTCCTTCTTCTCCAATATCCGACAACGGAATTCGGTGTCGGTTTCTTCCTCTTGGCGTTCATCCGAGGACGTTTCAAGGTTTTCTTTTGGCCCTGTAAGTGCGGCCATAGCGTTCATCATTTCTTGGAGCTTCTGCTGCTGCTCCTGAGCCTTGGTCACCGACCTCGTGTGCGGTCTATGACCTGTTGATATGCGGCTATCCTCCTTTCCTGATGCCACATAAACTTTATGAACTATCATGCCCCCGGACTTAGGGCGTTTATGCTCACCACCTCTGACATTTGCCGTGGGCGCGGGGGTTTTCTCCGGCCTTCTTCTTTTGTGGGCCGTTGAAGTTGAAGGGGCCGTTGCAGTGGGCATCTCGGTGATCGTTGTCCTCTGCTGTTTAATAGGACGGTCCTTTTCTTTTTACACCTTCATCTTCTTTCGTTGACGGGAGTGATCCGTGTCGATCACGGAGTCATGAACCCTCATCCAAACTTTATAAATTCTTGAGGACAGCCGTTGAGGGGGCTGTTCTTGCTTTGTTTCTGGGACTCTCTCCACAGGCGGAGGAGATCTTTTCAGTGTAGCGGTTGGAGAATTCTTCCGTACCCTCCTCAGCAGTTCAAACCTGTTCCCAGTTGGAACAGCTGCATTGACTTTCACCACTGGAGCCGGTGGAGTTAGCCCTGAGGGGGAGTTGCCCCCTGCCTTCCTCACTCGTTGCCAATGGCGACGTCGAGCATGACGAGCCGTTGGGACTGGCTCGGAGATTGAGAAATCTTCTTTTTTCCTCCTGTCTGAATGAGGCGCCGCCGGTGTTAACCTCTTAAAGACTGAGGTTGTCTTTTGAGGGGTGATATTCAACCTGTCGAAGACGGATCCTCGAACGGGGGCAGGAGCAGGAATCGTCAGTCTTGAAAAGACTGACTCTTTAACAGGGGAAGCCGCCTTGAAGACTTCTGAAGCAGCAGCTGTTGCCCTCCTTTGGACAGCCATTTTAGAGTTTAGATTTAGCCTGGTTAAAACAGAGGCTGTCGGTTTGGTAGCGGGCGACCCGTTGACAGGGGCCGTCGTAGCAGTGAGCCGGTCGAAGACCGACTTTTTGTTCACTTCCGTTGTAGGTATTGGCGTAGGGAAGCTTGTAGGTGGGATCATGGTCCCGAAGAACAGGCCAGTAGTGGCTTGGGTCACCTGGCCTACCGGCAGAGCGAGGAAGGAAGCCGCTTGGGGCCCATATGCTACACCTCCTGGTGAGGTGGAGCGTCCTTTGCAGTGGCACTTCGAGCAGTTGGTGCAATTAGAGTCCATTGAATCTTGAGTTCTGCGCCAAGCAAAAGACCAAATCTTAGTAACTTAAAATCCAGAGGCAACCATTAACAAACCGCGATTGGTTCACGAAGACGACACACGAAGTGTGGAGTGGAAAGAGGAAAAGGTCCCACCGGGCGTGCCAGAATCTGTTCCCCTCCGAAAGACGGGGCACAGGACCGCGATGTCCTGACACTGAGATTCGGGGCAGATGCTATTTGGTTTTATCCGTCCACCTCTCCCAAGATACCAAGTTGATTTATGGCACCGTGTATCGGAGGTTTAGATGGATGCGGCCGATGTAGCAGACTTCGTCAGATTCCCCCTTGCTTGAGGGGTTTTTGATTGTGGGGACGCTCTTCCCTGCAGGCGCAAGCCCCTGCAGTTAATTACGCTACCGCATCACGGTAACAACTTTCTCCTTCTCCAGAATTTCACTTCGTGTCGTGGGTGTTTGTTTTGTTTGTGGTTTCCTGTGGATTGTATACGGAGACTGAGTAATGCCGTCGCCCGTAGGACGTGGACTAGTCCAAATCCGTATTTACTTAGATTTGGGTTTGGTGTTTTTAGTTTAAGGATGCATTAGTCGTGTTGCGGCGAAGATCAACTTAAACGTTCGTTAAGGATACGATAGTCCTGTTTGAGACTAAGATCAACTTAACGTGATAATCCATTTAATATCTGGCCATCGGGACTCGTCACCTCTCCAACGTCGTTGAAAGATTACAACGGCAGATGTCAGAGGAGTTCAGAGATGTACCCTTGAACCAAAGTCGATTTGGAGTTTTATAGTCCGTTTGAATGTTTAAGAATACGTTAGCCGTGTTTGGGGCTAAGATCAACTTAAACGGGGTCGTTTAGATCCGACAAAAGAGCATTTGAAGGCTCTATTGTTCCAGTTTAGGGTCGTAGTGGTCCGTGTTCCAGTTTAGGGACATGGGGGTCCATTGCCAGTTTAGGGACGTAGTGGTCCATCATTAGTTTAAGGACGTTTCGGTCCGTCGCCAGTTTAAGGACGTAGTGGTCCATCATTAGTTTAAGGACGTTTCGGTCCGACATTAGTTTAAGGACGTTCCGGTCCAACATTCCTATTTAGGGACGAATATTAGTTTAAGGACGTTTCGGTCCAATATTAGTTTAAGGACGTTTCGGTCCACGAGTTTAAGGACCCCGCAGTCCGTATTCATGAGTGGTCGTTGGGACCCGTCGCTTCTCTGACGTCGTTGAAGGATTACAACGATAGATGTCAGAGGAGTTCGGAGATGTACCCTCGAACCGGAGATAAATTGATTTAGGAGAGCAATTTTGCTCAGTCAATTTAGCTTGAGGACTTACGGCCAAAATTGGGCTAAGTCCAGTTTCAACATCTTTTGTCTTTGGCCTGTGCTAGGGCTTTGCCCCTTTTTAGTAATGCACTGCATTATTCTTGTTTTAGTTGGGCTCTGCCCTTTTTTTAAAATGCATAGCATTTTTTATTAGGCCTGTTAGGCCTTTTAATTGGGCTCTGTCTCTTTTTTTAATAATGCAGAGCATTAAATACTCTGGCAGTGCCCCCACGTGGCTTGTCAGGCGTTTTGCGCTAAGTAATGAGCGCAAACTCATATAGTGGTGACACGTGTCACGCTCTGGTGAGTGCAAGCGCAACAGCGCAGTGCGCTGCGCTGCTGACACGTGGCGCCCCCCTAGTGGCTTGCGCCAACACAGGAGCGCAACAGCGCAGTTCTTGAAAGTGCAGAGCACTGTTTTATCTTTTGATCGATTTTAAATCAAAGAAAAACAAGTTTTTCTTGTTTTCAAGAAACCAATGGTTAATAAGTGCAAAGCACTATTTTTATTTTGTTTTTTATTAAAGATCATTGATCTTGTTCTTAGATCAATGATCTATCAGAAGAAATTCTTCTATCTAAAATATCTTTTACCTTTCTTCTTGAAATTTCTTCGGAGTTTTCTTCTTTTTTTTTTAGAAAAATGTTCATGCCTTTGAATTGAGGCTTGGGGTCCTTTTTATAGTGCCCATAAATTAGTTGAATTTGTTACAGAGATCTTTCTCTGAGTGATTTGAGGAATTTTCCCCATCGTTGGATCTTTGATCCAAGGGCTTCTATTTTACAAAAGAGAATCTTCTTGTTTTAACAAGATCAGAGAAATCTTTCAAAATTTTATTCTGTTTGGTGCAAATGCCCCAGCGCGTGACGCGTGTCACGCAGCGCACAGCGCAGCGCAACTGCGCTAGCGCATCTGCGCTGACACGTGTCGCGCAGGGCAGTGCCTGCGCGACTGCGCTAGCGCATCTGCGCTGACACGTGTCGCGTAGCGCAGTGCCTGCGCAACTGAAGCGTTGCTTCCTTTAATCTTTCTTAAAATAGAGCTTTGCTCTGATTGGGCGCACTGCCTTGGATGCTGTGCTGATGCGTCTGCGCCAGACACGTGGCGCCCTGCGCTCAGCGCAGACGATCTGAAGCATTGCTTCATTTATTAAGGTTTAAATTTTCAAAGCAAAGCTTTGTTTCTGATTGGGGGAAGATGAAGCGTTGCTCTGATTGGGGTAAACACCCGCATTGCACGGAATCACCCTCTCCAAGGAGATGTCTCCCAAGACTGATGATGAGAGGGTTCGCATGAGCACTATACCCTACGGTTTGGCGGTAGGATCTATAATGTATGCGATGCTATGTACTCGACCAGATGTAGCTTACGCGCTTAGCGTGGTGAGCCGGTATCAGTCTAACCCAGGTGGGAACCACCGGACAACTGTTAAGAACATTCTGAAGTACCTGAGAAGGACTAAAAAATTGTTCCTGTTATTCGGTAATGGGGACCTCCAGGTGGAGTATTTTACCGATTCGAGCTTCCAGAGTGACAAGGATGACAACAAGTCTGTCTCGGGTTTTGTGTTTAACCTCAACGGAGGGACGGTCTATTGGAAGTGTTCCAAACAGGACACCATCACAGACTCGATGATAGAGGCCGAATACATTGCTGCCAATGATACCGCAAAAAAAGCCGTCTGGACTAAGACGTTCATTACTGAACTTCAGGTGGTTCCATCCATTATTAACCCAATACTTTGTATTGCGACAACAATGGAGCTATGTCTTTATAAAGGGAACCACGGTCCTATCAGAAATCTAGGCATATCTTAAAGCGCAATCACCTGATCAGGGAGATCATTGATCGCCGGGAGATCGAGGTACGGAGAGTGGACAAAAAAGACAGCACTGCTGATCCATTCACCAAGGCCCTTCCTCAAGCACAGTTCAAGAGACTTTTTGAAATATTGGGTATTCGATACGCCAACAACTGGCCCTAGAGCAGACGTTGGATACTCGATACACCGATATATATGGCCTTAGTGCAAGTGGGAGATTGTTGGATATGTATGCCCTAGAGGCCATTATTGTATATGTATACATTTGGATGCTTGGACATATCTATGTACAGGACAGTCTTGCTTGATATGATAGTATGCTATCTGGTTTGTCTTTATCTTAACATGTGTATGTTTTACTTGCTATTACATATCTTTTGTACATGTTGATATTTTTAGATATAGTGCCCTCAAAGTCAATTATTGGATCGCAGGCACGTGATTGCAATGATTGAGGAGGACCTATACCGGTAGGACAGTCTTACTCGAGATGATAGTATGCTATCTGGTTTTCCTTTATCAGTCGTGTACAGGTTCAGGTGACTGATCACTGTTACACGTTGATAGAGCCCTTAGGATCTTGCTTGACTACCAATAGTATGATGGCGATCATATACGTGAGAGTTGGGTAGTCTATAAGCACATCCTTAAAAGTGGTCCCTAGTCGTGGGAGTTTCGAGACAGGGCATCGATACTCCGGAGTAGACTAGTCTATACAGTCGAGACCCTGACGAGGGGCGGTGGCCGGTCTCACAAGCCACTGGTGTCAGTTGGATCACCTAAGATGTATACAGGTGCTCATTGGGTTATGAGTACACCGGACAGAACTCGCCGGGAACCTGCTAGTTGGTATTATACCTAGCGTCAGATAGCAGTTCCCTGGTGACATGTGTACAGGTTAGTTCATCGACCTGAGGTCGTCATTTGTCTCGTGTGAGTTCCCACTGTACTTTGATTTCTACCCTACCACGGCTCAAACGAGTCGTGTAAACAGGTATTTTTTGGGTACAGTCCCGAGCCACATGGAGGCAGGTGAGCGGATCGGCAGGGGATTCGTCTCTCCCGGTATTGGCGGTGAGATCGCGCTGTGTCTAGGAGAGCCATTACACAAAGCCCTCGGCCGAGGAAGGAGATTTACTGGTAGGTACTCCAGTAGTATCTCAGGGTGTTCTGGGCTACACTCCGACACGACTTATACCGCTATTGGGGGTCTAACGTTACCAGCCCCCTAGGCCCGATATGCGATACTCATAGACGAACGGATCGGACTGTATGTATATTGTCACTGTTAGGCTCAGTAGGGTTTCAAGATGAGTTCGCTCATCGGCTACCCTTGAGGTCAGTACATGGGCAGCCATTACGCACTGCTAGTGCCACTGACGTGCTTGTGGTTAAACCTGCTGCCAGGGTACTGATGAGTCATTAGAGTTCCCCACAGATAGTTTCCCAAGTTCGGGCGAAACGTTGTAGAGGCCGTATGGTTTTATGGCAGGGTTCAGAAAATACACGTGCGTTTACGCACGTGTCATATTTCGGGCAGATAATACTGGTGGGCTTTGGTTTAAGCCGGATCCATGTATTATACTTTGTAGATATAATATCTTTGTCTCAGTTGCATTTTTATTCGGTCGTAATACAAATGCGGGTATGTTTATACAGTTACGGGGTTATCCTGAAATTCGTTTCGGGATCGCTTTTCAAAGTTGCCAGTTTTCTATCACTCGTTTTAAACATTCGGTTTAATGCGGAATTATCTTTTCTTCCTTGGGTGAGTTATGAGGGTGAGTCATGAGGAAGCTTCTTGATTTGGTGACTAGGTTTATGAGTCACCATTTTACATTAATGGTTGATGACTAGGATTTGTGAGTCATTGTTTGCATTGATTGTTTTGATGAGGTGTTTAAATGAGTCACCCTTTGCATTAATTCCTTTAAATGATAAGCTTCACTTATGGTCACCCTTCCTCCTACACTTACCACCCCCTCCTCATATAGTGGCCGACCATTGCTTGGAGGGAGAATATGGTTGTGGGAAAAATGATAGATTTATTCATTTACAAAAGATATATGCTCATTTCTCATTACTCGATTAAAAAGGCAACTTCATTAACCGTTCATCCATGGCTTTGGATGAAGCGAGACAAAGTGTTCTACTCATTCTGTACATCAATCTTGGACATGTCGGCTAGCAAACTTTATGTCCGAGTTGCCTCGGTTCAGAGGCGGGAGCCCGTTTAAAGATCCGTAGATGTGGTGCCACCTCGACGAGGAGCCAGGAGATCGGAGCAGCCGCAACGGAGCATAGGATGATGGTTAAAGATTGAAGGACTCGGATCGTTCGGTATAGCCTTTCTACCCACTTTGTAGTTTGTTAGTTTAGCGTTAATGGCAGATCCGGGTTATAGTATGCGATAACGCCAGTTATAAAAGTTTTTGTTCCGAGTTTGGCGTCTGAAAGACGGCCGGGGCGCTACCGTAGACTTACAGATAAAGCCCGTAGGATCATTGCTAGACTACCCTCGTTGTGATGGCGATCATACTTGTGGGAGCTGGGTAGTCGGTACGTACATCCTTAAATGGTCCCTAATCGTGGGAGTATCGAGACTGGGCATCGATATTCTGGAGTAGACTAGTGTATAGGTTTCTACACCCCGACGAGGAGCGATGGTATGGTCCCACAACCATTGGTCTTTCACACCTAAGATCGTATACAGGTGCTCACTGGGGGTGAGTACACCGGACGAACTCACCGAGAACTTCCAGATGGTACTATACCTATCGTCAGGTGGAAGTTGTCTGGTGACATGAGTACATGTTAGTCTTTAGACCTGAGATCGCCATTTGTCTCGTGTGAGTTCCCACTGTTCTTTGATCACTACCCTACCACGGTTCTACTGAGTCGTGCAAACAGGTTTTGGTTGGGTACAGTCCCCAGTTACATAGAGGAAGTGAGCAATTGTTGGGGATTCATCTCTCCCGGGAAAGGGAGTCGATATCGTAATGTGTTCGATTGGTCAGGATCATAAGACCATGGCCAAGGCAGTTGGGATTTACTGATAGGCTGATCAATAGTTTCCCAGATTGTTCCTGAGTAACATCAGCATGAATTACCGGGTTATTAGGGTCTTACGTTTACCACACCCCAGACCCGGTATGCGATACTCTTAGAGGAAGAGACCAGACTGTACGGAGATTGTCACAAATAGACTCAGTAGGGATCCGGATGAGTTTGCTTGTCGGCCTCCCTTTTCGAAAGGTACCCGGGTGGCCGTTACACACAGCTAGTACCACTGGCGTGCTTGTGGTTATGGATTTATCCAGTAACTCACTGCTGGCGTACTGCCGAGTCTTTAGAGTCTCACACAGAGGGTTTCCCTGGTTCAGGTGAAATGTTGTAGTAGCCGTATTGGATACATGCAGGGTTCTGATCGATTGATGTACTTTATACCCGGACTTTCGATCAGATAGTTGGTAATACTAGCCGGCTCGGGTTTGAGCTGGATTATCATATCAGGTATTGACTTGATAATTTACTTATATGTATTTCGATATGTATATTCTAGTATTACATTCTTCGTGTTATTCTATCTCTTTAGGCATTCGTGATTTTATCCGAATGCAGGTATGTATATACAGCAGACTGTAATCCGTATTTTATTATAGATTACCTTCTAGAAGGTGGACACTTCATCATGGACTTTTCCATTTATTGATAAATGGAAATGAGGTGGAAATTGGAGGAAAGGGAGGAATGGTGAGAGCCATGACTTTAATAGTTGCCAAATGAATAATTTATTCATTTGGATCAACTATTGAAGTATGGTTGCTAGTTTTTTATTATGAAAATTCATACAAAAAACCATTGTGTTGGATTTTCTCTCACATGCATGCTTCATTATTTTTGAGCTCCCATTTTTGCTTCACCCTCCTCCCTCCTCTTGAGTTTCCTCCACCTTCATCATCATCCTCTTCATTACCCTCTTATGAGTTGAGAAATAAGTGAAGAGACAAGATAGATATAGTAGAACACATAGATCTCCATACTATATCCTAGACAACTTGGATTAGCAACATAAGTTCTCCAGTACCTCCTATTGATACCTTCTTAGGAGCAAGAGCCATGGATCACATCGCTCGGGTTGATCGTCTGCGACAAAGGAGGGCCGGAGAACAAGCTCGATCCCGGAGGACTGATGGAGCCGAAAATGGAGACCAAACAAGTTCAAGGTGGCCACTTGGAGCACATGACGTGGGAAGAAGACCGAAGGACTTGGGTCGTTTGGTGAGAATTCTTTCCATAGTAGATAGCACTCCTAGTTTGGCTAGATGGGTTTATGGAAAGATCCGAGTTTTCATTGGGTTAACTTAGCACCGTTTTTAAACTTGTAAGAAAATTTTTGTTCCGCAAACCGCCACGTTCGATGGCTAGGGCTTTAAGGTAACCCAACAGAATCCAGTTAAATTTTTAGGTCCTACTAAATTTTCAGTAATCATTTGTGGTTCTGGAATCACTTCCAGTTCTACCATACTCCCACTAATGTTTTCTGAAAAGAATCAATTTTACTAAAACTGGTGGCGTGTCAGGAACAATATAACTATTGATCTTCCTAATGGTGGAATGTTAACCCTCGTCAAAACCCGAGATAACCCATAAACTGCCACTACTGAAATGTGCCTTGAGTTTATCCGAATTCTAGTTTTAATCATCAGCCGGACAACTCCATATACCTTACCATCGTTAAGATATGATCCATTCTATATCCACTATAGTAACATAGGTATTAATTTAATTGGAACCAGATTCAAAAATAATGCAGCTATCTCCAGTGCATATCATCCAAATGGAAGGAAGCCAATCAGCATTACTCATCTAAGAGTGCATAAACATATGAGTAATTTGAAAGAGAAGTAAGTTCTCAAAACCATTACTATCAACGGAATACTTAGCACAAGTATCTACATTTTCGATCACCTTGAAAAATCCTGATACTCTGCAACATATGGTTCTCTACTTTATTCTTGTACGTATAACTTCTCTAAACTTGGATTCTGTATTTCTATGAAATACTTGTCTAAAACTAGAGAAGTCAAAAGTAAAAAGAATATAGTACGAGTACCAACCTATTTACCCTAATGGACACTGGACAACATACAATACTTTGTATAAGTCCCCTGAGTTTAATAACTCCAACTCTGTGCGTCGTAGGTTAAAAACTGTACTATGGTTAAGAAGAATTACACCGTTGTTGAATGCTCCTTACCTAATCACCAACTGATATAGGTAAATGTCATAGACATAATTTCATAAAGTTATATCTCACTTTATAAAATAAACGTACAGATATATCAGTTTGAAATTGGTGCATAACAAGGGATATTCAAAACCAAAAATTTGCCATCAGGAAAAACCCAGGTGATTTCCTCAAATATCACCAATTATAAAGAATTCCGATATGTTGAGAATATAATCACCCAATTCCCAATATTCTACTCTCACTCATCATCTGTAATACTATACAAATGTGAGAATCAAATTTGGTAAATACATACCCTGGAGTCAGAATCTAAATAGGAAAAACAACTTTTAATTAACATTGCAAAGTGAAACTGAAACATGAAAATGTTTCGAAGGGGTATCCGGGTATTCCTAGTAATGCCTTTTCCACTATCCAGATCCATGACTGTAACCATATATTTCCTTGCCCTCACTCCAATCCCTTTATTTGTCTTTACTTCTTACCTTCTGTACACCACACTTAGGCTAATTGGTTTTCTTCCTTCCATACCTTTCGGCACCAGCCTATGGTTTGGAAGAAGACTATCCAATAAGTGTAATAGGTGTACTCTCCTAATCTTAGGAGCTCACTCAACCTGAGAGAAGGTAAAAATAAAAGACAACCCGAATAATCCTATTTGATTTATCCTAAATCGAAAACCTTCCTCAAACTGAAACAAGTTCTTTCGAGTTCGTATGTAACTATACGATGGCGTATCCAATAAATGTGGAGCTTCATAGCGATACAGAGTGTTCCGGAGAAATTCAAATGTGAAGTATGAGTGGCGATGATATACGCGGCTTCATCGTGAAAGATGGCAGTTGCAATTTCCTTTGCCTCTTTCTAATCCCTTTATATGTCTTTACTTATTACCTTATGTACACCATAATTAGGCTAATTGGTTTTCTTCCTTTCCTACCCTTCGGCACTAGCCTATGTTTGGAAGAAGACTATCCAATAAGCGTAATAGGTGCACTCTCCTAATCTAAGGAGCCCTCGTAAGCTAAGAGAAGGTAACGGGAAAAAACAACTGAATAGTCCAATTCTATTTCTCCAGAACCTGAAACCATCCTCGAATCTGAAGCAATTTTCTTCGAGTTTGTACATAACTATACGATGGTCATATCCAATAAGTGTGGACTTTCGTAGTGATACTGAGTGTCTTGGAAAAATGCAAAGGGTAAAAGTAGGAGCGGCAATGATATATGCGACTTAGACAATCCAAAAGCCAAAGTGTTTTAAGAAGGTTCGGTTAACATGGTTAATGAGTTTTAGTTTAGGTCGGGTCAAGGAAGCTGCCAAAGAGAGAGAGAGAGAGAGAGAGAGAGAGAGAGAGAGAGAGAGAAAAGAAACACTCAGCGTGCACTTTAATCTAGATCAGAATGGTTATTTATTTATCTAATCTGGATGTCTCCCACTGTTTCCTCGTGATCTCCTCCAAAACCAAAAGGAGAATTAGTCGGGATCATCTAAAATCACCCGAGGAGTAAACCTACTCATCAGTGGGAATCAGTATCCAACTATCATCGCATGATAACTTGATGGAAGCCACTCAAGTCACCACACTCCAGAAGGTATGCGTATGCCTGGAAAGTTTCCTGTATGTTTGAAACTTCCGATGTGATTTTTACCCCTAGGACCCAAGTGACCTTGATAGAGTCAACAAATCAAAGAGTCCTAGTCAAGTTCAACCCATCATTATCTTTATTGCATTAAACCCACCCGCACGAGCCCTTGACATAGTTAACAAGGCCGCACGATTGTCCTAACCAATCCATATATCCATGTGCTTCAAAAAAGCACCACTTAGCTACCACAAACTACGCCTTAACACAGTCAACAAATACAGCACGAATACTAAGCACTACCCGTAGGAAATGACGGAGGGCTACAGATGGTTTCTGGCGAAAAACCTTTAACATAATGAACTTGATATCGTTGAAGGAACCAAGTGGTTTTATAAATATATAGTAGTAAAAACTTTTGCAAAAGAGGTCACTTGCTATGAAGGGATCTAAGCTTTTTCGTCGTCGAATGAGGTGAAGGATATTCTAAACTGAATACCACTTTGCAAAGCAAAAGAATCTACTATAGTGAAGTTATTACGATGACGCAAACTTCTGTCCAAAGGGTCACTCCCGATGAAGGGATCTCGGCCCTTGCCTCGTCGAATGAGGTGCAAGATATTCATAACCGAATACCACTGTGCAAGGTAAAAGTAAACGTCAGTAATATCGGTTTTCAAAAACTTGGTTCCAACAAAATCGTAAAGGTTTATTTTATCCTTGCATTAATCAGAATCAATGCATCCCTATCAATTAAACATATCATACCAGATAAAGGAACGAAAATAAAATGTACGTATATGCCATCCGCATTCGCCTCTGGGTCCCGTCATCACCCGTTAGGTTACTTAACTAATGGCAGAGCGGAGACTGGACTAGCACGGGTGCAAAATATAAATAAAATCTTGTTCATCACAGAAAACTGCATTTTAATACCACTCATTCATTATCTATTTTTTGTATATATCGGTATTATTAAAAGTGTCTGCTCAGTAATTACAAATTACAGGTATCCATGACAAAATGCTGGAAATATACTCAAAATCACGAATATAAAGTTTGTGAGCCGAAACTGCAACCGGAACTTGAAACCGATCGATATTCAAAGAGTTTTTGCAAACAAACAAGTGTACACACATTTTGGTCCAACACATAGCAAGTGTGCACTAGCTCTTTGATGCATGGACCTAGAGGGGGGGCCGCCCATGGCACACATGATATGATGAATTGGGCACATGGGGGACACGAGTGTTAAATGCTAAAAAGGTGCGATGTGATATAAAGCTACAAGTTTCCCTCCAAATCCCTGAGTGCAGACCAAGTTCATGTAGACAAATCAAGCACCACCAGTGGACTTATCGAGAGAGCATAAGACCACACAACCAACACGAGCCCATTAGCTCGGAATTGGCCCGGCGACATCCCTATACAAACCGAGCTCGCCGGTCCCCCTAGCCTTAATGATCCTCAATTTTCTTTGGTTCGTCCCTTACTGCCACGTCATCTTATTTTTATTGCTTTTTTATTCTTATTTTGTACCTATATAAGGCAATTGAGTGAACAAGGAAGGGGGATCTTACATTGCCTCACATTTGTTACACTCAAGTTTTCTTTTTGTTTCTCTTTTTGTTTTGTTCTTGTACATAGCTAGTCCCCTTGAGCTCCTTGACTTCTCTTGATCTTGCAAACTCTTCATTGAGCTTGCAAGTTTATGTTTTGGTTATTGATTTCAAAAGGTTGTATCATTACTTGAAGATTAATAAAGCTTTCAATTTACCTTCACTTCACCTTGAGTTCTTTGCCTTATCTTGATCTTGCAACCTCTTCATTGAACTTGTAAGTTTAAGATTAGGTTATTGAACTCATGGCTTGTATTGTCACTTTGAGTTAATGAAGCTTTCATTCTTGGGTTCTTAGTATTATTTCTTACTTGTTTTACTTGCTTGCATTTTCATTCTTGCTATTTACTTACTTGCAATTAAATTTCCATGCCATTTACTTAATTGCTATTTTAATTCCATGCAATTTACTTTCTTGTATTGTTGTCTTCTCTTTTCTTTGTTCTTTTCTTTTGCTCTTTTTATATTGTTGTGATGAGTTGTGAATATTTGTTTTGTTAGGAAAAAGATTGGTTTTATAAGTTAAGATTTCGTTTCTCATTTCCATTGCCCGTATTTTCTAATTAAACTCCACCCAAACCTTACGCAAGCGCTCCGTTAGGCACCCTACCCTACCAAGATATCGGTGATTCCTAACTGCGACCGGTTGCGTTTGGTTTGGCCGGAACCGAAAGCAAGCGATAAGAACGAACGGATAAGGGTCAATAAGCCGGATTTCACTAATACCGTGCTTAAGTGCCCTAATCCACATTGTTGCTTATTGATCTAGCTTCAATGGTTAAGTTCGGTACAAAGGACTGAATACGGATTCCTTAACTTACACTAATCTATCTAATCCTAACAACTTCTACTTTGCATATATACATATAAGTTAGATACGAACAATTCCACCCCACGCATTAACTCGTGAAAATAAGAACGTAGAACACTCAGTCTCCCTGCGAACAACCCGTACTCATCGCGGCTAGCTGCAAAGCGATACCGTCCTGATTGCGGTTAAACTTTAAAACTTTAAAACTCGACACGCCAAAAGCGTAGCAATCAAATTGCGCCGTTGTCAGGGAAACGGTAACGGTTTTATTCTTGTTCTTTCGGGTTAATCTTGTCCATATCATCTAACACCATTCTTAAAAAAAACCAATAAAAATCAAAAAATTTCAAAACCAAAACAAAAATTGACATTTCTAACATTTTTGTTCTCTGGATTTCTGACCTGCTAGCACTCTGGATCTGAACAGAAAAGATAAACAATACCAGTGAGACACTAATTAAACACTGTGACAACAGAAGAAATTTAGAGCCTTATCTCCAAGGAAAAACTGGCGACACACCCTAAAAATCCGATCTCGCCGGCCTGTTCATCCCTTTGCCTCCAAAATTTTTCTCTCTGCTCCATTTTTCTAATTTTGTCCCAATTTTATTGCTTGTTTTTTTAATTTTTAGTTTGTAGATATTTGGGCATTCATATCTCTTTTTCGCACTAATAATCCGTTTTTCTGACAATTTCAGATTTTACGGATTTTCGAACTGCGATTGTGTGGAGCAAAATGTACATTCAAGGCTAAGTTGATTGCGAAGTACAGCGACAAAGATCCAGATAGTTTGACCTGCGCAAGCGAACTTTCCAAGCTATTCGGATTCAATTTAACGAGGGTTTCTTAACCCGAAAACTTATCGGTACGTATTTTCCTAACACCTTCTTCTCAAATCCGACACATCCAATATAATATCTTTGCAGGATTCTTTGCAAGTTCGCTAGCAAACGCTAAAATTGACTAACCCGTATTAGTAGCAGTGCCGTGCTTAAACATAAAAATCGATTTTTTAATGTTTTTTAACCTTTTCATTGATTTGTCCATTGCATCCATTAATACAGACTTAAGGGCAAGCGAACCCCACAACATACGGTAAAGGATTTCATCACCTTTTCCATGACCCACAAATCACGAAATTGAGCATAACGTTTACCCGCACAAATTTTAAAAGAAACTAGACTTTAAGTCTTTAAGGATTTCGCGCTCACTAGGAAAAGTTAACTGTGTTTAGAACACCGCTTAATGGTCTGTCGTTCCCGGGGTCTCTAGGAAAGTGTTCACGGCGAAACCGCCAAAAGAGAAAGGGTTATCTAATTAAAGACCTTCGCGAAAGCGTTGGAAAAGATCCCCTTATCTCTGCACTTATCTGGCCTCGTGATCAGTATATCTTGATGTAAAAACTCTATTTTTAATGTACAACGAATTGATTTAAATTCAATGTGTACTTGGAGTATTTACTGCGGCTGATATCTCTTTAAGTATTTATTTCACTTCATAATTACAAGAAGGAACTTATAGCTCATTGGTAATACCTTGCACTGCTGAACCAAGCCACCAGAGTTCAAATCCCATGCCCCACATTATTTTTGTATTTATTTTGTTTTAAATTCTTTTGGAAGTCAACAGTCAAAAGGCCATAACTCACAAAATATGTACTGGATATGAAAAAGTAAATATACAAATAAATACCCCCGAAGATTCCCTAGCCTCTGGCGGTGTGACTCGGCCTGACTCGGCGCCGTCGGCCGGTGAACCGGCCGACTCGGTCCGGCGCTGCCGGCCGGACTTAGCCGGACGGCCAAGTCACCAACAGAGAAAAGTTGGCTCTGGTCTTGGTCAACCCTCCTGCACACTCTAAATGCTTGGCTCGGTTATCATTTGGCCAATAAATCCCTTTTAATCCTAGGTTTAATGAGTTTTAATGAATTTTTATATATTTTTATATATTTTTTTATTAAAAACCCTAACCCTAGCCTAACCCTATATAAACCCCCCATACCCTCTATCCTCTCATCACTTTTCCTAAGTCCACTCTCTCAAAATTCCAAGAGAACTTGGTACGTTAGAAAACGAGCGAAAGGCGAAGCGCTGACGAAATCGACGGCGAAATCCCGGCGATCGTGCTAGGACCTCTCAACGACGATTCGACGCACCGGCAAACCCATTATTTCCCTCTCACTCTCTAGGGTTGTCCAAACCCGTAAGTCCCCCTTTTCTATCCTTCTTTTCTTTCATCAAAATACGACTTTACAAACCCGACGGAAATCGGAACAAACCGATTTCCGATTCGGTTTTTTATCAAATCTCACTTATCACTAATTCCATAATGCTTAAACATATTCATGTTGACTACTAATCACTTAAAAATTAATTTGAACAAGTTTTCACACATGAAATGATAGCTTTTGCAATATACCGTATTTTTGCACTTAAATACCACCATGTTTAGTTTATCACATTTAACCCTTTAACATTGCTATACCTTAAAGTAGATCACGAGGTAATGACCTACCTCTACACACACGCAAATACAACCCTAATTGATATCATCAAAACTTAGAATACGATAATACAAGATTTTACATTTAAATACCATTTTCTTAATAAAACCTTATCTAAAAGTTCTAAGTTTTAAACAATTTTACAACAATATCTTTTAATAGGAAAATACGATATGTCGTGGACATCGATCGTTTATCTAAACCTGACTTTGTGGTGTCTAGGAAAGTGTGTCTAAGGCGAGTGGTTACTTAATTAGGACCACTACTTGTAGTGGAGAGCCTCCCACTCACCTAGCACTTACCTGGCCGCAATTGGCGGTGAAGAGGCGATTTGAGACTTCTAATGACTTATTGTTTAGACCATTCAGAAATAGCTTAGTTGGCTTAGGAAACACTAGAATCTAAAATACGGAAATTTACACCCTTCTACAAATAAATACCTTATCTTTATAAAACCGTTTTCTAAATGATTAGTATTTATTAAATCTTTGCAAAGCGCCACTACAACCCACCTTTGGGAAACTTGTTAGGGATAGTACGGTTTATCGTGCACCCTCGGGCTTAGTAGTGCGAGATTCAGACCTCCGCAAGGAACATTCGGTCTCAAAAGGTTTAAAATACGACATTTAAGAAAAATGACATTTTTGGAAAATAAAATAATTATTAAAAATTATTCTTGTATAAAATATGTATATTTATCATTTGAACACCTATTTTATTATAAGATAAAGTTTCCACCTTTTCCTAAAAATTACAAGATTAAAGTTACATTAAAATACCATGAATTTGAAATAAATCAATATTACAAATTAATACCTTTATTTATGTAATTAGGATATTTTTACTAGAAATAAGACAAAATAAAATCACACTCATTATAACTATAATGACGAATAATAAATACTGGAGGTGTATCTTGAAAACTATACAAAAGTATTTTTACATAAAACCCCCTCAAGTTTTATAAATTACAATAATGACCCTAACAATTATAGAACTTCGACTTACATTTCTTTTAGTCTGACTCGGGTTTGAGTCTGATTATTTCTGACTTGAATATGATTCAAGTTGTAACGTTTTGAAAATCGTTTCGGTGAAATTTCGAAAAAAAACGGTAAAATAAGGGGGTTTTCTGTAAAAAGTCAAAATACAAATATCTTATTATAAAACTTAAATATACATATTCTAGTTATGTAATTGCTATTATTTGGTGTTTATTGAGCCGCTGGTGAAATTTCAAATTTTCTGAAAAAAAATATTATTTTATTATTATTTAAGCCGTCACTAATACATTTCACACAACAACAACAACTGAGCCTTTTATCCCAAGCATATGGGGTAGGCTACATGAACCAACATGAGAATCACGCCGGGTCCAGCACATGAATCCTCTGTCTCCGTCACTAATACATTTAATTAGGGAAAATTACAAATTGGAATGAGTTGAAACAAATTTTGTGCATCATAAAACATTAAATAAAATTTTATCATGTGGTTTTTGGAACGAAATTATTTGCCAAAACGGTTTAGAAATTATTGAAGAAAAAAAAGGCTTTTTTTTAGCGTAAATGGATGTTTGGGGTATTGTATTTATCATTTTTCATCACCCCACACCCGTACCCACACCCACACACCCCCATTCACTTATCCCCATGGCTGAATTCAGCAGCCCCTCTTTGGTCCCCACTTGAATTTCATAGAAATGAAAGGAAAAGAAAAGATTAGTGAGAGAAGAGGTTGGTGTTGACTTGGGGGGGTATTTTACCTTGACTTGGACTTTCTTTTCCACACCCACACCCTCCACACCCCTCCCCCACCTGCTGGCCGAGCCCCATCCTCCCTCAAACAGCAGCCCCTCCTCCTTCTTCCCCTCTCTTTTCCTCATCAAAAAAGTCTTCAAAATCCATCAAATTTCCATCAAAATTAAACCAAAACTCAAATCTAACTCCTACCCATTTTTCAATAGCTATTCTTGCATGGATCTAGGAGCTTGGAGGCCATTTTGGGAGGCTAGATTTCAAGCTTGGTCTCTTGTTTTTGGTGAGGTATAAATCCCAAGCCAAATCTAATTATTGTATAGTTTCTTTGATTAAAGTCAATTAAGTTTGAATGCAACTCTAATTGGGACTTAGTTATAATGGAAAGAGTTTGAGATCAAGTTAGGTTGTGATCATGTGTTCATGGTTGTGTGATGGTTGTTTTTTTTAGCATCTTAAGTTATGCAACTTAAATTTGTTACTTATTGCCAATTGTAACATGTAATTGTCCAAATGAAAATATTTTGGAAACTAGGTTTTAGGATAGATGTAATTAGATGAAATAAAAATCTACTTAATATTTTTGTGACCTAATTAAGTTATTTGGTGAATATTGTGGCCACTAAAATTGTAGAAAAAGATTAGTAGTTAGTCGTTAATGGTTAGTTTAAGGAAATTGTGTTAATTATGCTAATTTGCTAACTAGGCTTTTGAAATTGGTTATATAATTGGGATTAAAAGTGTGATTAGGTTTTTCTTGGCTTCATTAACTTTATTAAGTGTGGTTTAATGCTTTGGATCATGCAATTCTAAGCTAGATTGTAGTTTGTGTATTTTGCTTTGAAATTGTTAAAAAGGGTATTTTTGGTAAACTAGAATATTAGGATTTTTGGAAATTAATGAGATTAAATTCCGGAAATTGTTTATACGACTTATTTAAGATATTTAATAAATATATTGGCCGCTACATTCATTTAAATATCGTGTTTTGTACAAAAACGGCGAATTGTGCTTGCTAGATTTTCGGAAAAATGACTTTTTAAGTGAAATTGGCGTTTTTGTGAGTTTTAACCTAGTTTATATTAAAATTGGTGTTCGTGAATGTGCAAATGAGTGTGATGAGATTTTCTCGATGGTTTGACGTTCGTACATCGACATCGAGGGTTGGTTTGACTATTCCTGCATGCGTGGGCGATAGGTTTGGACCTATGCGTGATACGCGTGCCGATTTGGTTTTCTTATGACGTTTCGATTTCGAATTGGGTTTTTATGCGATACGGTGCGTTATGATATGTAGGTACCCCAGGTGGACTTCGAGACGACAAGAAAGCGCGTGGCGACGTCGGCACCGGCGAGCGAGGTTCAGGTGAGTAGATTTATATCTACGGGGAGAAGTCGGGTGGATGGCGTATAGCACCCCCGCAGTCCGTGGTGGTGTATACGGATGCGTATACACACCAACTTTTATTATATGTTATTTGGGATTAATAACGATGCTTAGGATGGATATTGGTGTGTTGGATTACTTTAGTGTTGCGAACCCTGGGGTAGTGTTACACACACATACACACATACATACTTGCATACATTCCTATTGATATGTGCTCATGGGATTCTTTATAGTTATGTGTTCACATGGGTATGGGACTATGTGTTCACATACGGATTGAGGATGATACTTGGGATTGAGCTGAGTCGATGAGATTTGATTTGAGGCCGTGAGATCGGTGATATAGCAGGGTTCGTATCTTAGATACGACATGACGTTGTAGCGGGTCCTCGACGTAGTGTTTCACACACGTCCATGCATACATAGGCGGTATCAGTTTGGTACTAGACGTAGATCAGTACCCCGACCATGATATTTGATAAAGAGGATACCAGGTGAATAGTATGATCAATGTGATATTGACCCGTACCCAGATTGGGATGCCGTACGACGGATTTACGTACGAGCTATATTGATGATTGATCCGCACTCTTGACTTGGGATGCCTGATTATAGCTATGGTGTCGGATATGATATTATCGAGGCGGGATCACCGACTATACATATACAGGTAGGTATATGTATCGACTCAGATGATAGGCGGTTTCCTTACCTGTAGTTCAGCTTGTTAGTTCAGCCGTATAGTTTAGTGTAGTTGTTAGATTAGATTAGACTTCTTACCTATTTCAAAAACTAACGAATCGTGGGCATTTTTAAAGACAGCTCAAGTGAATCTACGGATATTTCAAAAACGACGTATCTTTTCATAAAAACACCGTAGCCCCTATTTTCAAAACCCCATGATTCGTGTTATTTCAAAAGGCACCATTCGTAGGACTTATATTAGAGTATTGCAGATTAGTTATCGTTGTGTCTAGTATTCAGCTCCCGCACATTATTGCTATTCGCTCTGCCTCGCATATTTATTTTGCTGCATATTCCATTATTGATATCATGCTGTTAGGACACCAGCACCATTACCGATGATGCGTATGTACCACGTACACCTACTTGCCGGCTCACACACATCTTCATCGGTAATTGCCATGTCACGTACACTTTAGAGAATATAATTGCTTGCTTAGATTGTTAGCTGGTAGTTTTGACATGATATTAGTGTACTTCCCTTATATGCCATTTTAGACATTGTAGTTATTACCTACCACTTCATGAATACTGTTATTCAGTTGTTCATGCCTAGTTCATTATCATTGACATATGCACTTGTGATGATTTCTTGAGATTTATGATATTTCTGGATTTCGGGGAAAGCCGCAAAATTTACAACTTATGATCTTTTAAAATATAAATGTTGCGGTTTTCTAGTGATGTAAAGTGTCGTCCACCATGAGTTTGCTGTGGTTTTGGAGATCCGTGTCGAGGAGTGGAGGAACCGTCACGGGTACATGGTGGGCCCGGTATGGTACCCCGGGGCAAGAGGAATGTGGTGTTGACGTTGAGCCTGGCTGGGGAGCACTACCTACCGGTGATATTACCCGACGCGTCGGATATCCGGAGGATACCGTCGTGGTCTTGAGATGGATGGTAGGGGCCGGTCCGGACTGACGGCGCCCTAGATATTGAGCTTGAGACATTGATATTTCGAGACAGTGAGATTTATGTTTTGTGTCGATGCTAGACACTGTTGATACTGATTTCATTATCATACCTCAGTTTAAAAATACGAAGAAAATCTCACTAACTTATGAAAACAGTTTCTTCATTTACATGTATTATGTTTCATGCATTCATACCTCATTCATATGATATATTGCTACCTGAGGCACTGACACGGGCACATGAAATTATACTCGGGTTAGATATTACCCTAGTCATTGTTATAGGCTGCCTGTTATACTTATATTTGAGGATATATTATGATCATTGACCTAGGTTGCGTTATTTATGCGATTTCTGTGCGTAG
The DNA here is from genome assembly GCA_030015575.1 of Agapanthus africanus. Taxonomy (NCBI): domain Eukaryota; kingdom Viridiplantae; phylum Streptophyta; class Magnoliopsida; order Asparagales; family Amaryllidaceae; genus Agapanthus; species Agapanthus africanus. Next base: position 499,878,820 of record CM057348.1, on the reverse strand, counting down.
ATGTTTTTCTATTCACGAGTTGGCAACTCACCCCCGTTGTGCCCCAGTTTCTTGCAGATTTGCCGTACAGGTTTCATTTCGGCTTGCGGGCTCAGTTTCATTCGGGTGATTTGCTAGTAGGTGGGTTTACTTGTATCATACCCCCATTATATATCTTGTATATCATTATTCTGTTGTATCTAGAAGTTCCATCAACCAAACATGTATTTTTTTGAGATAGAGACCAGTGCTGTTTATTCTTTCGACCTTAGAGTCGCTCGTTATATTTCTGGTGGTTTTGAGTTCCTTTTGAGTTTTAATCCTCGCCGTTGGCGTTGTATATTATATTGCTTGTGTGGTTGTGACCGTCGATTGACGAAGAGCTAGCTCCCGCTTGGGGATGCCTTTTTATTGATTTCGTATACTATTTATGTTGTATCCCGTTTGGGAGCCAGTTTTTACAAAGGAGACTCTGCCGAAATTTTCAGTAAATTTTGATGTTCTTAAAAACCGCATAATTCGGCTTATGCTATTAAAACTACTTGTTTTAAATTGGTTTTCCTGCACTCTACTACTTTTCTTGGTTTGAATTTCTGGGTTTTCGGTTTACTTAGATTACTTACGCCTCGAGACGTTCGTAGTTTAAGTGCCGGTCATGTTCCGTACTTTCTGGTCGTGACAAAGTTGGTATCAAAGCGTTAGGTTTTTACCTTCGGAGCGTAGGATGACCCTTGGTTGATGGAATAGGTGACTAAACTAGAGTGACGTACCGTTGGTATGTTCCGCGGCATATTTACGACACGCCACTCCACTTAAGAAGCCTTAGGATGTACATTTCCTTGTTCAGTATTATATTCCTTCCTGATCTAGCCTCATCGGTACCAGTTTGGTTTTGCTGCCATGATTACGGGCAGGGAGAGCTACGGCTAGAGTTGCGGCCAGCACGAGCTCGGCACGAACGAGGACTGACCAGGGCATGATTCCGGCGACACCCGATTATAGAAAGGTGTCTTTTGACTGTGTTTCCGCGCCACGAGCGTTTGGCGGATCGCCTTTATGAGGTTACTCGGATGTGCTGATCGACATTAGAGGATTGAGCTAATGATAGAGGCCAGCCAGATCTTGATGACAGTTGGTGTGTTGCTTATTCATGATGATCGAGGCACTGTTCGGCGTGCAGACGAGCGAGCCAGTTATTGCTGCGAACGATGAGGTATTGCCCCAGATGCTGGAGTTAGTGCAGAACGAGTTGTACTAAGAGATGATAGAAGGTCGCTAGTCATCGTGGATGAATGACTAGGACATGTGGATCGTTCGCCTAACCCGATGCGAGGCCATCAGATAAATGGATTCCAGCTAGAGACGACTTCACGCGGAGACGTTGGGAGTCGACAGAGACGATCGAATGTCGGAAACCTATTATTCCAAGTTTAAAGTAGTCGGAAAGACATGCAGGCAATTCTATGGTCCCTCTAGAAGAATGAAACCCTAACTCGACTTAATTCGGATGCTAGGTGGTGAGATGCATTCTTGGGAGACTCCAGATACGAGGATAGCCGTTGGAGCTCAGTCCATGCAGCCACGACGAGACAAGTCCGAAGCGGTCGACATTAGAGAAAAGTGGAGTAAAAGGTTCGCACCAGATCTAGATGAGATGATGTTCCACTCCGCCGACATCAGAGAGGCGATGCGCATGCCGAGGCATGGTACTTGGACTTACCTTCCAGAAGGAGTAGCGATGAGTATGCAGTCGTTCCAGAGCAAGATGCAGATATAGGAAAGGACAACGACTTCCGGACAGTTGGCAGAGACGAGACATTGAAGCGACCGTGAGCAGGATTCCTTCCAGGACACTGCTGCAATGATACTTGCACCCAGGATCAGAGGTGTCATGTACATTCAAAGAGCCAGAGGCCGACGCCAGTGATATGCTGTCTTACGAGTGGTCGCGATGATTGACCAAGAGATGACCAGAGAAGTACCAGAACGGAATCGTCCCCGTTAGCACACCCGACAGGGCCGATGAGCCGATGGACCGAAAGATTGGTAATTCACAGTGAAGACCTTGACCCAGGAGTGGGCATAGTTACGCACCAGCAGGACAGAGTTCATGATCATCGACGAGACGTCCCACTAGTGACCGCGACAGTTGGCCGAGATTCTTAGAGGATGCGCTGGAGCAGTACTATTCCGCCATTATTGATTCCGATGTTTTGGGTGATTTATTCGTATGATTTGATTTTGATGATTGAGGATTTACGATCTTTGCACAGTGTTGCACTTGATATCGTTTTCGTTCTTTAGTTTCACATGTTTGTGATTTTACGGTTTTAAACAGTTGAGTTGGTTTTGTGCGTATGCATGCACACGATTTCGTTCCTGCACTCAGTATAGTTTATATATGCTTGCAGTGCAGTGATATGCCTTTTGTGCACTTAGATACACTGGACTTCGATTTTGATTGAGATACTCGATATTTGTTTTGTGCACCTTGTGCACCTGATTGATTTTGCGCACGTTCGGCGCTTGATATTGGATTTCATGATTTCGTGCACGATGGATGCACCTGATTTAGATTTTCGCGCATGTTGAGCGCATGTCTTGAGATGCGATTTTGGTGCACACCAGATGCACTAAATCGAGATTTTTCGTGCATGTCAGATGCACCTGATTTTGCTGTCAGGCACACATGTTGCCTACGACAGATGTTTCGTGCACACCCGATGCACTTAGATGTTGTTTCTGTGCGCATGTATGGCACATTCATGGATTTTGATTTCCGTGCGCACCAGACGCACGTAGTATTCATGTGCATATTTTAGGATTGATTTCTTATAGAGTAGTACGTTTTTATGATATTGCTATGTGTTTTCGTACTGAGCAGGACTAGTCAGAGGACAGTACCTGAATATATTTGGCATGCATTGATAGTTGTTGAAGGGATTTCCAAAAAGCGAGCTATAGCCTCAGTATTTACCTACGTGTCTGATATGACACGAAATGTTTAAAACAAGGAGACCCTTCTAAATTGTTTCCAATACGGCGGAACGTACATTTCAAACAAAGGTATATATGTATATAGTTATTTCCTTATGATAGACGTCTGCCACTGTGCAGTGTTATACGCGTGCACAACGACTTAAAGAGATTTGGCATGCATTTCCTTCAGATACTTACATATATAGATTCGATATTTACATGTATAGTTTCGAGTTATATCATATCGGTTTTGATTTGGATTTGGCATTGATGTCTTCTCCATGACTCCGATGATTGCGGGATACTTGACGGAGTTTTGATTTGAGTTATATACTCATTTTTCAAGCGCATGCGCTGCGCTACGAATTGTTTTATGTAGTTACAATTTCGGAGCCCCGACGACTTGATGGTTTTTCTTAGATGTTTTAGTATTTAGGGGAGTTTGAATTTAAATTCGGGGACCGAATTTCTTTAAGGGGGGAAGATTGTAACGTTTTGAAAATCGTTTCGGTGAAATTTCGAAAAAAAACGGTAAAATAAGGGGGTTTTCTGTAAAAAGTCAAAATACAAATATCTTATTATAAAACTTAAATATACATATTCTAGTTATGTAATTGCTATTATTTGGTGTTTATTGAGCCGCTGGTGAAATTTCAAATTTTCTGAAAAAAAATATTATTTTATTATTATTTAAGCCGTCACTAATACATTTAATTAGGTAAAATTACAAATTGGAATGAGTTGAAACAAATTTTGTGCATCATAAAACATTAAATAAAATTTTATCATGTGGTTTTTGGAACGAAATTATTTGCCAAAACGGTTTAGAAATTATTGAAGAAAAAAGGTTTTTTTTAGCGTAAATGGATGTTTGGGGTATTGTATTTATCATTTTTCATCACCCCACACCCGTACCCACACCCACACACCCCCATTCACTTATCCCCATGGCTGAATTCAGCAGCCCCTCTTTGGTCCCCACTTGAATTTCATAGAAATGAAAGGAAAAGAAAAGATTAGTGAGAGAAGAGGTTGGTGTTGACTTGGGGGGGTATTTTACCTTGACTTGGACTTTCTTTTCCACACCCACACCCTCCACACGCCTCCCCCACCTGCTGGCCGAGCCCCATCCTCCCTCAAACTGCAGCCCCTCCTCCTTCTTCCCCTCTCTTTTCCTCATCAAAAAAGTCTTCAAAATCCATCAAATTTCCATCAAAATTAAACCAAAACTCAAATCTAACTCCTACCCATTTTTCAATAGCTATTCTTGCATGGATCTAGGAGCTTGGAGGCCATTTTGGGAGGCTAGATTTCAAGCTTGGTCTCTTGTTTTTGGTGAGGTATAAATCCCAAGCCAAATCTAATTATTGTATAGTTTCTTTGATTAAAGTCAATTAAGTTTGAATGCAACTCTAATTGGGACTTAGTTGTAATGGAAAGAGTTTGAGATCAAGTTAGGTTGTGATCATGTGTTCATGGTTGTGTGATGGTTGTTTTTTTTAGCATCTTAAGTTATGCAACTTAAATTTGTTACTTATTGCCAATTGTAACATGTAATTGTCCAAATGAAAATATTTTGGAAACTAGGTTTTAGGATAGATGTAATTAGATGAAATAAAAATCTACTTAATATTTTTGTGACCTAATTAAGTTATTTGGTGAATATTGTGGCCACTAAAATTGTAGAACAAGATTAGTAGTTAGTCGTTAATGGTTAGTTTAAGGAAATTGTGTTAATTATGCTAATTTGCTAACTAGGCTTTTGAAATTGGTTATATAATTGGGATTAAAAGTGTGATTAGGTTTTTCTTGGCTTCATTAAATTTATTAAGTGTGGTTTAATGCTTTGGATCATGCAATTCTAAGCTAGATTGTAGTTTGTGTATTTTGCTTTGAAATTGTTAAAAAGGGTATTTTTGGTAAACTAGAATATTAGGATTTTTGGAAATTAATGAGATTAAATTCTGGAAATTGTTTATACGACTTATTTAAGATATTTAATAAATATATTGGCCGCTACATTCATTTAAATATCGTGTTTTGTACAAAAACGGCGAATTGTGCTTGCTAGATTTTCGGAAAAATGACTTTTTAAGTGAAATTGGCGTTTTTGTGAGTTTTAACCTAGTTTATATAAAAATTAGTGTTCGTGAATGTGCAAATGAGTGTGATGAGATTTTCTCGATGGTTTGACGTTCGTACATCGACATCGAGGGTTGGTTTGACTATTCCTGCATGCGTGGGCGATAGGTTTGGACCTATGCGTGATACGCGTGCCGATTTGGTTTTCTTATGACGTTTCGATTTCGAATTGGGTTTTTATGCGATACGGTGCGTTATGATATGTAGGTACCCCAGGTGGACTTCGAGACGACAAGCAAGCGCGTGGCGACGTCGGCACCGGCGAGCGAGGTTCAGGTGAGTAGATTTATATCTACGGGGAGAAGTCGGGTGGATGGCGTATAGCACCCCCGCAGTCCGTGGTGGTGTATACGGATGCGTATACACACCAACTTTTATTATATGTTATTTGGGATTAATAACGATGCTTAGGATGGATATTGGTGTGTTGGATTACTTTAGTGTTGCGAACCCTGGGGTAGTGTTACACACACATACACACATACATACTTGCATACATTCCTATTGATATGTGCTCATGGGATTCTTTATAGTTATGTGTTCACATGGGTATGGGACTATGTTTTCACATACGGATTGAGGATGATACTTGGGATTGAGCTGAGTCGATGAGATTTGATTTGAGGCCGTGAGATCGGTGATATAGCAGGGTTCGTATCTTAGATACGACATGACGTTGTAGCGGGTCCTCGACGTAGTGTTTTACACACGTCCATGCATACATAGGCGGTATCAGTTTGGTACTAGACGTAGATCAGTACCCCGACCATGATATTTGATAAAGAGGATACCAGGTGAATAGTATGATGAATGTGATATTGACCCATACCCAGATTGGGATGCCGTACGACGGATTTACGTACGAGCTATATTGATGATTGATCCGCACTCTTGACTTGGGATGCCTGATTATAGATATGGTGTCGGATATGATATTATCGAGGCGGGATCACCGACTATACATATACAGGTAGGTATATGTATCGACTCAGATGATAGGCGGTTTCCTTACCTGTAGTTCAGCTTGTTAGTTCAGCCGTATAGTTTAGTGTAGTTGTTAGATTAGATTAGACTTCTTACCTATTTCAAAAACTAACGAATCGTGGGCATTTTTAAAGACAGCTCAAGGGAATCTACGGATATTTCAAAAACGACGTATCTTTTCATAAAAACACCGTAGCCCCTATTTTCAAAATCCCATGATTCGTGTTATTTCAAAAGGCACCATTCGTAGGACTTATATTAGAGTATTGCAGATTAGTTATCGTTGTGTCTAGTATTCAGCTCCCGCACATTATTGCTATTCGCTCTGCCTCGCATATTTATTTTGCTGCATATTCCATTATTGATATCATGCTGTTAGGACACCAGCACCATTACCGATGATGCGTATGTATCACGTACACCTACTTGCCGGCTCACACACATCTTCATCGGTAATTGCCATGTCACGTACACTTTAGAGAATATAATTGCTTGACTTAAATTGTTAGCTGGTAGTTTTGACATGATATTAGTGTACTTCCCTTATATGCCATTTTAGACATTGTAGTTATTACCTACCACTTCATGAATACTGTTATTCAGTTGTTCATGCCTAGTTCATTATCATTGACATATGCACTTGTGATGATTTCTTGAGATTTATGATATTTCTGGATTTCGGGGAAAGCCGCAAAATTTACAACTTATGATCTTTTAAAATATAAATGTTGCGGTTTTCTAGTGATGTAAAGTGTCGTCCACCATGAGTTTGCTGTGGTTTTGGAGATCCGTGTCGAGGAGTGGAGGAACCGTCACGGGTACATGGTGGGCCCGGTATGGTACCCCGGGGCAAGAGGAATGTGGTGTTGACATTGAGCCTGGCTGGGGAGCACTACCTACCGGTGATATTACCCCACGCGTCGGATATCCGGAGGATACCGTCGTGGTCTTGAGATGGATGGTAGGGGCCGGTCCGGACTGACGGCGCCCTAGATATTGAGCTTGAGACATTGATATTTCGAGACAGTGAGATTTATGTTTTGTGTCGATGCTAGACACTGTTGATACTGATTTCATTATGATACCTCAGTTTAAAAATACGAAGAAAATCTCACTAACTTATGAAAACAGTTTCTTCATTTACATGTATTCTGTTTCATGCATTCATACCTCATTCATATGATATATTGCTACCTGAGGCACTGACACGGGCACATGAAATTATACTCGGGTTAGATATTACCCTAGTCATTGTTATAGGCTGCCTGTTATACTTATATTTGAGGATATATTATGATCATTGACCTAGGTTGCGTTATTTATGCGATTTCTGTGCGTAGATGTTTTTCTATTCACGAGTTGGCAACTCACCCCCGTTGTGCCCCAGTTTCTTGCAGATTTGTCGTACAGGTTTCATTTCGGCTTGCGGGCTCAGTTTCATTCGGGTGATTTGCTAGTAGGTGGGTTTACTTGTATCATACCCCCATTATATATCTTGTATATCATTATTCTGTTGTATCTAGAAGTTCCATCAACCAAACATGTATTTTTTTGAGATAGAGACCAGTGCTGTTTATTCTTTCGACCTTAGAGTCGCTCGTTATATTTCTGGTGGTTTTGAGTTCCTTTTGAGTTTTGATCCTCGCCGTTGGCGTTGTATATTATATTGCTTGTGTGGTTGTGACCGTCGATTGACGAAGAGCTAGCTCCCGCTTGGGGATGCCTTTTTATTGATTTCGTATACTATTTATGTTGTATCCCATTTGGGAGCCAGTTTTTACAAAGGAGACTCTGCCGAAATTTTCAGTAAATTTTGATGTTCTTAAAAACCGTATAATTCGGCTTATGCTATTAAAACTACTTGTTTTAAATTAGTTTTCCTGCACTCTACTACTTTTCTTGGTTTGAATTTCTGGGTTTTCGGTTTACTTAGATTACTTACGCCTCGAGACGTTCGTAGTTTAAGTGCCGGTCATGTTCCGTACTTTCGGGTCGTGACACAAGTCAATCTACATTCTTTAATATTCCAACTCAATATGAACACATGAATCCCAGAATCCAGTTAACAATCTATACAACTTGACAGAACCAAACCATGGATATACATCCATTATTCCGTTATTCTATTTACCTGATTATGCAGTTACAATCTGTTTACTGATATCATAGTTTTGGTTAGTCATCCAACTTATACAATACAATACAACAATACTATCAAAACACTACGGGGTTTAAGGGGTAGATTGGTACGGAAGGTGTTAAAGGTGGCACGAGGTGGTCAGATTAAGACACCTAACCTATATTCCGTTGTTGTTGTACCGTGGCTTAACGGTTCCTTGTACATTCCGTTTGCCCTGGTCTCTAGCATATAGAGACCCCTCTCGTATACACTAGCATCCTTCTGTACCAAGCTATAAACAACAGCGTTAACACAATATTCTACAATATTTTACAATTTCTTTAGAAAATACCTTTTATTCTGTATTTTCTAATTCTTCATTATCTTTGGGACTTACCGAACGACCTGTTCGCTGACGACATTCTATTTCTTTCTTCTTTGAATGCCGTCAGGTGCTTTGGACCCGGCAGAGATCGGGCACACCGGTGAAGACTTGGATCGATTTCACGAAGACCCCGAGCTCTAGACATTGTACCTTGTTCTATTCAGTATTTTCATTTCCTGTTATGCCATTGTTTAGGCATCGCTTTTCATTTCAGTTGTATTTACTTTTCATGCATTGTACAAAAGAATGTTATTAATAAAGTTGTTGTTATTTCTATATCTCTTGTCTCTTGTGATTTATTTTCATATTGCTTAGATACGCTTAGCGTATGTACTTCTAAGTATGTACGTAGCGAACATCGTCGCGTCCCCTTCGCCGTACACCGGGAAGCGGGGCGTGACACTTGAGCCCGTTTCTCGACACAGCTTACTTCGACAATCAAGTTCTTGAGCAGGTCTAGTTGACCTAGGTGAACCCTAGACCGATTAGGTGTGTGGTATTGTGTCATGATTGTTTTTGTCCAGATTCTTTTTGTGTGTATATTTAATTCTTTTGTTGATAACTAATAATAAAATAAAATAAAATAAAAAAACAACATTCTTTTTCCTCTCCTTTTTCTTCTTCTCTTCATATCAAGGGTACCCCGCCTAGAAAAACTCTTGTCGAACTTTTGTACCCACAACCAGATATTACTTCTTACGGTTCTTGCTTTGGTCAAAATTCGAACGATCCCTCCATGCCTAAACTTTCTTTGAAAGATTGGATAGACGCGTCAAGGATGAACAACCGGACTCCGCAATCCACTTTGTATTAACCGTTTCAACCTTCCCCACCTTCTTACGTTGATACCCTTTTTGCGAGTAGTCCCCTATCAATTGCTGAACGTATTGAACAATCTCGTAATTGATTTTTCACTCCTTCACCATTGCAAATTCTTTTGATCAACAATTCCATTCACCTTCTTATCATGACGTTGATCATCACCCTGTCCAATCATTCAATTCCTACCAGTCCTACCCGACTTTTTCACCTTCTCTAGATATTGCTTCTGAACAGCCATTTAGGAGTTTCTAGTATCCAAACAACTTTGGATCTTTTACTGAAACCCCTTCACAACCCATGTCTAGTCTGGAACAGTCATTGGAAGACTTTCGGGTAGCGTCATGCCAACAGATGCTGGATTTGAATGCGTCTATAGCCGCCCTCATACAACCCAGTGATCCGGTAGTGTAAGTCCACGTTGCCCACCCCGGTACTTGCGGGGAGGCGGAAAACGGAATAAAAATCAAATTTTTATCAACTTAGGCAACATGGACTAGACAAAGAAGGATCTTTGCTAAACAAAAACAAGCTAAAGCAAACAAGAAACTAGCTAAGTGTTAGAAAGGTTATACCTAGGGCTTTATGTCCTTTTCTCCTTGCTCCTTGGAGTAGTGGAAAGAGGTCACCTTTGTCGTTTTCTCACGTCGAAGAAAGATCCACCCGAAAGCCTCAACCTTTGGCTTCAACTCCAAGCTAGAAGTAACTAGGGTGCAAGAAGTGCTAATCCTCGAACTCTAGATGAGAGTAGAGATTATCAAGAAGGGGTTTTTCTCAAGCTCAAGTGTTTCTCAACACATGAGAGGGGAGAGCTTGAGGGAGAGGAAGAACAAGAGAGAGAAAGGAAATAATAAAATGAGAGAAAATATGAAGCATTCTCTCATATATGTGTGAATTATTGTAATTAGATAATTAGCTAGATAATTGTCATGGTTAATCAAGACATGACCATTATCATTTCATTTTTAATGCAAATTGCAAGGATCAAAGAGCATCTTCCAAATGAAATGATGATGGTCAAAGTGTCAACCAAGGTCAACAAGTCAAGGAGGTCAAATGGTCAACAACCATAACCATGCACAATTATTTAAACTAATATCAATTAACCATAATACACACATAAGCATTAGGGTTAATAAAATGACAATAGTCATTAACCCTAATCAAAGTCCTCTCCCTCTGTCTCAAGAAACTGTGCATACGCACCCGTATTCGTGATCCGAGGAACACGAATACAAAGAGAAAAAACCAATCCCAAATCATATACTAGGATCCGGCTTAAACCAAAGCCCGCTAGTATAAGCTGTCCGGACAGCAAACGTGCACAAGTGCGCGGATGTGAACGAACTCTGTCGCAAAACCATGCGACCTCTACTCATTTTGCCTAAAGGCGAATAGCTCTCTGTGTGGGACTCTAAAGACTCGACACTACGCTGGCAGTGGGTTTAACCACAGACCGCAAGCGGCACTAGCCGTACGTAATGGTCCCCAGGTAGATGTCGATAAGAAGACTGACGAGGTGAACCCCATCTGAACTCCTACTGAGCCTGTATGTGACAGTCTCCGTACAGTCCGGTCTGTTCGTCTGATACATCGCATGGCGGGCCTAGGGGCCGGTGAACGTCAGTCCCCTAATAGCGGTATAAGTCGTGTCGGAGTGTAGCCCAGAACACCCTGAGATAATACTGGAAACATACCAGTATATCTCGCTTGCCCTGGCCAGGGACTACTCGTGTAATGGCTCTCCTGGACACAGCGCGATGTCAACCCCCAATACCGGGAGAGACGAATCCTGTCTAACCGTCACTGCCTCCAAGTGCTTCGGGACTGCACCCAAAAACTACCTGTTTGCACGACTCCTTTGAGCCGTGGTAGGGTAGTAATCAAAGTGCAGTGGGAACACACTCGAGGCGAAGTGACAGTGTCAAGTAAGCGGACTAAGCTGTACTCATGTCACCTGGGAACTGATAACTGACGATAGGTATAATACCAACCAACAGTTCCCGACGAGTCCTGTCCAGTGTACTCGTAACCTAACGAGCACCCGCATACTATTTCAAGTACGACGTACTGACGGCTGTGGGACAGACCGTCTCCCATGCTGGGATGAGAAGCGCATACGCTAGTCTACTCCGGAGTATCGATGCCCTGTCTCGATAGTCCAACGACCAGGGACCTGTATAAGGATGCGCTTATAGATCACCCAGCTCCCACGAGTGTGAACGCCATCACAACGCTGGTAATCAAGCAAAGATCCTAAGGGCTCTACTAATATGTATATAAGCGATATGCTAAAAGAAACACATGCACATATTGAAGTAGAGACAAACCAAGTAGCATACTACCATTTCAAGCAAGGTTGTATATACAACTGTGAATATCCCAAGCTTCCATCAAGTAATATACATACTAGTATGATACAGTAATGGCCTCTAGGGCATATACACTAACAATCTCCCACTTACACTAAGGCTATGTACTGGCGTATCGAAGACCTATCATCTCGATCAGCCGCTCGAACTGAGTCTGGGGCAAGGCCTTGGTGAATGGATCTGCTGTGTTATCTTCTGAAGCAACCCTCCGAACCTCGATCTCCTGGCGATCCACGATCTCCCTGATCAGGTGATACCGCCTCAAGATGTGTCTGGATTTCTGATGGGACCTGGGTTCCTTTGCTAAAGCTATAGCCGCGTTGTTGTCACAATACAGAGGTATTGGGTCAACAATGGACGGAACCACCTGAAGTTCTCTCAAGAACTTCCTCATCCAGACAGCTTCTTTTGCGGCATCAGATGCAGCGATGTATTCCGCCTCCATAGTCGAGTCAGCAACGGTTTCCTGTTTGGAGCTCTTCCAACACACCGCCCCTCCATTGAGGGTAAAGAAAAAACCCGACATGGACTTGGAATCATCCTTGTCACTTTGGAAGCTGGAGTCAGCAAAGGCCTCAATCTGGAGGTCTTTTCAGCCATACACCAAGAACATCTCCTTAGTCCTTCTCAGGTACTTGAGAATGTTCTTTACTGCTATCCAATGTTTCTCCCCAGGGTTTGACTGATACCTGCTTACCACAGTCGGTGCATAAGCCACATCCGGTCTGGTACACAACATCGCATACATTATAGAGCCTACCGCAGAAGCGTAGGGTATAATAGACATGCGATCCCTCTCCAAATCAGTCTTGGGAGACATCTCTTTGGAGAGGGTGATCCCGTGACAAGCCGGTAGATTACCGCGCTTGAAATCTTCCATACTGAATCTCTTCAGTATGGTGTCGATGTACCTGGACTGCGAAAGTCCTAATATCCTCTTAGATCTGTCACGGTAGATCCTGATACCCAGAATGTATGAGGCATCACCCAGGTCTTTCATGGAGAACCTGTGTGACAAGAACCCCTTGACAGATTGTAGCATAGGAATGTCATTTCCTATTAAGAGAATGTCATCCACGTATAAAACGAGGAATACTACAGTTCTCGCTACAAATCTACAATAGATGCATGGTTCATCTGGATTTTTGATAAAGCCAAATTCCTTGACCGTCTCATCAAAACAGATGTTCCAACTCCGCGATTCCTGCTTTAGTCCATAAATGGACTTAAACAACTTGCACACCTTTCCGCTGCTCCCACTCTGAATGAAACCCTCTAGCTGGTCCATATAGACACACTCCTCTAAATGTCCATTTAGAAAAGCTGTCTTTACGTCCATCTGCCAAATCTCATAATCGTGGAAGGCAGCAATGGCAAGAAAGATCCGAATGGATTTCAGCATAGCTACTGGAGAAAATGTTTCGTCATAGTCCAAACCAGGTCGCTGACGAAAACCCTTTGCTACCAGTCTAGCTTTATAGGTCTCAACCTGTCCATCTACACCAATCTTCCTTTTGAAGATCCACTTGCATCCTACGGGTTTTACCCCATCTGGAGCAATGTCCAACGTCCATACTTTGTTGGTGTACATGGACTCCATTTCGGTCCGCATTGCATCCTGCCATTTTACCGAGTCGACGCTCTGAATGACTTGCTGGAAGCTAGTAAGCTCATCACAATCTATGATGCAATCCTCTCTATCCCCGTCAATGAGAAAACCGTAGTATCTCTCGGGCGGATGAGACTGCCTACTACTCCTGCGGAGTGGCGTGGGAATGTCCTGATCTTTCGAACCCTCTGGTTCTACTAAGCTTTCAGTAATAGCTCGTGGTTCTGGAATTTCTTCCAGTTCTATTGCGCTCCGACTTAATTCTTTTTCTATGAACTGGTGTTCTAGAAAGTGGGCATGGCGAGAAACAAACACCTTTTGTTCCTCTTCGCAATAGAAGAAATATCCCTTGGAGTTCTTTGGATATCCCACAAACTTGCACTGTACTGAGCGTGCCTCGAGCTTGTCCGCATGCTGCTTTTTTACAAAAGCTGGATATCTCCATGTCTTAATGTGATTAAGATAGGGTCTCTTCCCACACCACATCTGATATGGTGTAGTAGGCACAGTCTTAGTTGGAACTCGGTTCAAAAGGTATGCAGCTGATTCTAGCGCATATCCCCAGAACGATTGCGGTAACTCAGCGTTACTCATCATGGACCGTACCATATCCAATAGGGTTCGGTTCCGTCTCTCCGATACACCGTTATGTTGCGGAGTGTATGGAGGAGTAAGCTGAGAGAGAATTCCATTCTCTTTTAAGTAACCCAGGAACTCGGCACTCAAGTATTCACCACCTCGATCAGATCTTAGTGCCTTGATACTTTTGCCTGTTTGTTTTTCTACTTCATTCTTATATTCCTGGAATTTTTCAAAAGCCTCGGATTTATGTTTTATTAAGAAGACATAACCGTACCTTGAAAAGTCATCCGTAAAAGTAATGAAGTAAGAATAACCGCTTCGTGCATGTGTAGACATTGGACCGCACACGTCGCTGTGTACGAGTCCCAAGAGCTCGCTCGCCCTTACTCCGTGTCTAGTGAACGGAGTCTTTGTCATCTTTCCTTTGAGACAGGATTGACAAGTTGCATACGATTGATATTCGAACAGATCCAAATATCCTTCTGCATGTAACTTAGTCAACCTTCTCTCATTGATGTGACCCAGTCTATAATGCCATAAGAAAGTTTTATTGATTTCTGGAGACTTTCTTTTGTGTGTATTCTGGACATTGAAAATCTGTGGTTGGTTTAATACGTATATACCGTTGTTCAATGTACCTGACCCAATCAAAACATGATTAAGGTGAATGTTCACAACATTACTTACAAATGCAAATTCATAACCTTCTTTAGATAATAAAGATACAGAAATGATATTACAGGTTGCATTTGGTACATAATAACAACTATGCCAAACCAAAAAGTGTCCATCCGACAATCCCAGGTGATAGTCCCCCACGGCCTCAGCATCCATCCTAGCACCGTTTGCAACTCTGAGGGTCATGTCACCTGCCTTCAAAACACTACGCTTTCTCAACGCCTGCAAAGAATTACAGATATGAGATCCTGATCCGGTATCCAATACCCAGGATGTAGAGTTTATTGATAGACAGTTTTCAATAACATACACACCTGAAGCTGAAGCCGCAACTCGCTTCAAATCCTGTGTTCTGGCTTTCCAAGCCTTGCAATCCTGTTTCCAGTGACCACTTTTGTGACAGTAGAAGCATTCTTCCTTCCCCACCAGCTTTCCCGCTACCTTTGTTGCTTTTCCTTTTCCCTTCGTATCCACTTTACTGACACCGCCTCTTGGTTTGGCGGGGGCTTTCTTCTTCTTGCCCTTGGCTTTCGCCCTGGACCTAGAAGAGGAAGATCCTCCTACAAACAAAGTGGATGTCTCCCTACCCTTCTGTAGGGTGCCCTCAGCACTCCTCAACATGTTCAGAAGTTCGGAAAGTTCAACCTCCTTTCCTTGCATGTTGAAGTTAAGAATAAACTGGACGTAAGTGGAAGGAAGGGACTGGAGAATCAAATCAATATAGAGTTCATTCTCCAACGTGGTCCCAAGGTCCGCAAGCTCCTCTATGTAGCCAATCATCTTAAGCACGTGTTCCGCTACCGATGATCCGACGGCCAACCTTGCCGAAAACAACTTCTTCGACACTTCGTATCTGGCGATCCGAGACTGCTCTCCATACAGTTCTTTTGTATGAAGAAATATGGATTCTAGGTCCATATTCTCATGCCTCCTCTGATGTTCGTTGTCCATCGAGGCAAGTACGAGGTATTTGGCCTTCGCGCAATCTATTTCCCATGTCTTACGGATTTCCCTATCCGCGACACTGGTTTTGGGACCTAGGACAGGGGGAGCTTTGGTGGTAAGGACATACCCCAACTTGTCGTAAGTGATTGCCATCTTGACATTCCTGAGCCAATCTTTGTAGTTTGGCCCTGTCAATATGTTTTTATCTAGTAATAACTTAAGTCCGGTCATGTTGAATGGTCGCTGCAATTAGGAGAGAGAAAAGAAACACTTTAGCATGATGCTCTTGCAAGTTTAGAGTGGTTTTTAGTTTGTCTAAACAGGATGGCTCTCACTGTCTCTCGAATCCCTTCTCAAACCGTAAAGAAACGATTAGTCGGGATCAATCTCACCGTACAATACTTGCTTAACCGTTCAGCCAGGCCAGTGTCGGTACTTCGAGGGAGGTTTTCCAACGCTTTCACGAAGTTCCTTAATTAAGTAACCTCTTTTCCCTGTGGGCGTAGCCCCGCTAACACCTTTCTAGACACCTACTAGGTTTATAGCATTGATCGTTAAGCGAGAGTTTTCCCGAGGAGTAGCATATACTCACAGTAGGATCGGGATCCAAATATCATTGCGTGATAAAACCGAAGGAATCCTACCAGAATCATCACACTCCAAATGGTATGCAGCGCTAGCAAGTTTCAGTACTTATGAAACTCCCGATGTGGATTTTTGCCCCATTCTCTTATGACCTTGACTTTGGCCAAAATATCATAAGTCACATGTCAAGTTCTACCCGTCATTCTCCTGGTTAATTTGGACCCACCCGTACCTACCCTTGACTTTGGCCAAAATGGCAGCACGACTGTCCCAAACCAACGCATCTATCTATGCTGCACATGAATACCCAATAACTACCAATCACTATGCCTTGACTTTAGCCAAAATACATATTGACCATTCATGTGGAATGACGGAGGGCTACGAATGGTTTTGGCGAAACCGTGAACGTAGTGAACTTGATATAATCGATGGAACGAGATAGCTTTTAAAAGGAGTGGTTCAAGCTCCGCGTTTTTAAAAGTTTAGTTTTGAAAAGAACCGAGTGGTTTTCAAAATGTTCCAATCGACTTTTACTTGGTTTATTTTCTTGCATTAGTTCTTTTAATGCGTCCCATCATTTAATCCTACCATTGCAGAAAACAACCAAAATATGACATACGCTTATGCCATTCGCATTCACCACGGGGCCCCGTCATCACCCGTTAGGTTACTTAACTAACGACAGAGCGGGGGCTGGGCTAGCGCGGCTGTAAAACATAAGCAACGCCTAAATAGTTATCATATATAATTATATAGCAATGATAGATATTACAGATCACAGATGAATACATTGGATATACTAGGAATCCGCAATACGTTCGAGCCTGCAACGAAAAGCGGATTACACAGTCGCGGTGAATAGCTAATACCCCACCCAAGACCCCTACGGTTGCGGCAAACTACCCGCCAAGTACCCGAAGTGAAGCAACCTCCCTCACCATCGTGAGTAGGCCACTCGGCACTTCGAGATACCCGGTAGTTTGTGCACCCCCTCCATGGGTCTATCCTAGGAGCAAAAACAGTAAAAAGAATTATACAATGACGGCTACAACCCCGACCCGGTTTTGCGGCCAAACAAATAATAATATTACATCAATTTACATATTACACTGAATGAAAGAAAAAGAAACACTCATCTCACATCCACCCCGGCTATTCACCCGCGACAATCCAACACATTCATATACACATACCATCATCAAACACAGATCACAGATATGTATAACCCCGACTAATCGACATATAGCGATTAGCCGACGTTCAATACATATAAACATCACAGATATAACCCTTATAGTCAAAGTGTAGTGAAGTTCGAAAAAAATACGGATTTATAGGCCCCCAAAAACAAATTTCTATTCTGGAAAATCTGGGCACATATAAACCACCTTAAAAATCCCAAAACCATGCCAGAAGAACACTGCACCAAACTCGACCTTGAGACGAGCCAACTCGGCCGCGGTTGCGCGGCAATAGCTTGCTATTGCCGCGGAACCGCGGCGCTTTGGTCGATTCACTGGACCGGGTTTGGTGGCTTTCTTCACAAAACCCTGAGACGATTTTTGGAGTATGATAAATTTTATTTTGAGCATGAAAAAATTTAACAGAAAGTTGGGTTTTTCAAAACTCGGTTTTTCGATTTTTTCGATTCAAACTTCCATACACTTTCACTACCTAGCTAGTTTATGTTTAGTTAGGCTCTGATACCACTGTAAGTCCACGTTGCCCACCCCGGTACTTGCGGGGAGGCGGAAAACGGAATAAAAATCAAATTTTTATCAACTTAGGCAACATGGACTAGACAAAGAAGGATCTTTACTAAACAAAAACAAGCTAAAACTAACTAGAAACTAGGTAAGTGTTAGAAAGGTTATACCTAGGGCTTTATGTCCTTCTCTCCTTGCTCCTTGGAGTAGTGGAAAGAGGTCACCTTTGTCGTCTTCTCACGTCGAAGAAAGATCTACCCGAAAGCCTCAACCTTTGGCTTCAACTCCAAGCTAGAAGTAACTAGGGTGCAAGAAGTGCTAATCCTCAAACTCTAGATGAGAGTAGAGATTATCAAGAAGGGGTTTTTCATAAGCTCAAGTGTTTCTCAACACATGAGAGGGGAGAGCTTGAGGGAGAGGAAGAACAAGAGAAAGAAAGGAAATAATAGAATGAGAGAAAATATGAAGCATTCTCTCATATATATGTGAATTATTGTAATTAGATAATTAGCTAGATAATTGTCATGGTTAATCAAGACATGACCATTATCATTTCATTTTTAATGCAAATTGCAAGGATCAAAGAGCATCTTCCAAATGAAATGATGATGGTCAAAGTGTCAACTAAGGTCAACAAGTCAAGGAGGTCAAATGGTCAACAACCATAACCATGCACAATTATTTAAACTAATATCAATTAACCATAATACACACATAAGCATTAGGGTTAATAAAATGAAAATAGTCATTAACCCTAATCAAAGTCCTTTCCCTCTGTCTCAAGCAACTGTGCATACGCACCCGTATTCGTGATCCGAGGAACACGAATACAAAGAGAAAAAACCAATCCCAAATCATATACTAGGATCCGGCTTAAACCAAAGCCCGCTAGTATAAGCTGTCCGGACAGCAAACGTGCACAAGTGCGCGGATGTGAACGAACTATGTCGCAAAACCATGCGACCTCTACTCATTTTGCCTAAAGACGAACAGCTCTCTGTGTGGGACTCTAAAGACTCGACACTACACTGGCAGTGGGTTTAACCACAGACCGCAAGCGGCACTAGCTGTACGTAACGGTCCCCAGGTAGATGTCGATAAGAAGACTGGCGAGGTGAACCCCATCTGAACTCCTACTGAGCCTGTATGTGACAGTCTCCATACAGTCCGGTCTGTTCGTCTGATACATCGCATGGCGGGCCTAGGGAGGCGGTGAACGTCAGTCCCCTAATAGTGGTACAAGTCGTGTCGGAGTGTAGCCAAGAACACCCTGAGATAACACTGGAAACCTACCAGTATATCTCGCTTGCCCTGGCCAGAGACTACTCGTGTAATGGCTCTCCTAGACACAGCGCGATGTCAACCCCCAATACCGGGAGAGACGAATCCTGTCTAACCGTCACTGCCTCCAAGTGCTTCGGGACTGCACCCAAAAACTACCTGTTTGCACGACTCCTTTGAGCCGTGGTAGGGTAGTAATCAAAGTGCAGTGGGAACACACTCGAGGCGAAGTGACAGTGTCAAGTCAGCGGACTAAGCTGTACTCATGTCACCTGGGAACTGATAACTGACGATAGGAATAATACCAACCAACAGTTCCCGACGAGTCCTGTCCAGTGTACTCGTAACCTAACGAGCACCCGCATACTATCTCAAGTACGACGTACTGACGGCTGTGGGACAGACCGTCTCCCACGCTGGGATGAGAAGCGCATACGCTAGTCTACTCCGGAGTATCGATGTCCTGTCTCGATAGTCCAATGACCAGGGACCTGTATAAGGATGTGCCTATAGATCACCCAGCTCCCACGAGTGTGAGCGCCATCACAACGCTGGTAATCAAGAAAAGATCCTAAGGGCTCTACTAATATGTATATAAGCGATATGCTAAAAGAAACACATGCACATATTGAAGTAGAGACAAACCAAGTAGCATACTACCATTTCGAACAAGATTGTATATACAACTGTGAATATCCCAAGCTTCCATCAAGTAATATACATACTAGTATGACACAGTAATGGCCTCTAGGGCATATACACTAACAGGTAGCTAGTTTCCAGCTAGCTCTAAATTTTCCAATGTATGAAGAGGCGTTAGGACATGCTGAGAATTTGAGTAGTGAGAGTGAGCTGTCCACCCTTCCAAATCAAACCTACCCTTTCCAAATTGAATCCCACAACTCCGGTTTTGAATGTCTATCAAGTGTCCCAAATGATTTACCAATTGAAGATAGAATGTTTAATGAGTTGTGCGACTTTGTAGTGTTTGATTTACCCGATTGTGAAGGGACCTTGTCAAGTGAAACCATACCCAATCCCTTTGACCTCTACACCTCCATCCTAGAACCTGAATTGATTGAAATCCATACTTTTGATGAGGTGTCTGAGAATATTGATTTTCACTTGATTGAGGGTATCGACGCCGGGAATATTTTCGATGATGAACCCACAGCTTTGGATGAGTTTTTCTCACCAATTCATCATGTCCTTTCATTTCCGTGTGGACATCATCCCGAGTCGTTAACTATTTTTCCCGAACTCTATATGTGTTTGGAAGTTGATGATAAATGCATGGATAAACTGAATTTTGAGGAGAATTTTGAGGATAATATTGAGGATGAACCAATTTTACTTGATGAGTCGGATTTTCCAATTCATCTTATCCCTTCCACTGACTGTGTACACCTTCCTCAACCTTTAACCGATACCCTTCCTTGATCACTCCCCTCCATACTTTCCATCATTCCGACCTTGCAAGACATCGTATCACTTTCATTTCCTATGTCTGGTTTACCAAGTTCATTCTACCCATATTTTCTCACGAATATTGAGAGATTTGACCTTATTTCTCGATGGGTTAATAGATAAGTACAATCGCTTGTTACACATCGGTCATCACAAATTGTACTAATTTATTCACTCCATTTCCACCCTCAAGTTCGTATTCCACTTCTTTCTTCATTCCGCCATTCTTCTCCTCATATACCAGGACCGTATACCACTTCTATCACCATACGGTCTCGCGTATTCTCCATTTCTTTCCTCTCCGCATTCTTACACCAACCTGCACACTATCGCGATAAAAATTTTAATGGTTGGTGCTCACTTTTGGCCTGTGCAAGGCCTTGTATAGATTGATACTGTTCTCTTTCCCCCCTAATCCTGAACTTCACCGCTTAAACAGTGGAAACACTATTTTACTTAAGTTTGGGAGGTGATCTTTTTGTGTATATATTTTTGGTTTGCCTTTTGTTTTTTATAAAATAAAAATTAAAAGAAAAACAGGAGAGCGCCGAAAATTTTGACCCTCTTGGTGTAGCCTGACAGTGAGGGCACTGTCAAGTTTAAGTTTGGGGGTGTGCTCGGTAAGCTTTCTGTTGGATATATGTATGCCTTAGAGGCCATTATATGTATAGTGGATGCTTGGACATATATATATATATATATATATATATATATATACATATATATATATATACATATATACATATATATATATATGTATATTTTGATATATGACTTTCTTGCTCGACATGATAGTATGCTATCTGGTTTTACTTTAACTGACATGTTTGCTTGATACTGTTCATTTTATACATATTGATAAATCCCTGAGGATATATGCTTAACTTCCATGGCTATGATGGAGATCATACTAGTGGGGCATGTGTAGTCTATAAGCATATCCTCAAATGTTCCTAGTCATAGGTATATCGAGATAGGGCATCGATATTCCAGAGCAGACTAGCGTATACGTTTCTTAACCTATATGATGGGCGATGGATGATCCTATATCCATTGGTGTTGTGACATCGAAGATTGTATACGGGTGCTCAGTGGAGACTGGGTACACTGAACGGACTCAAAGAGAATTCCTATATGGTATTATATCTATCGTCGGATAGCAGTTCTCTGGTGACACTGGTACAGGTTAGTCTGTCGACCCGAGATTGTCATAGAGTCTTATGTATTCTCCAGCTATACTTTGATTTCCACCCTACCACGGCTCTACTGAGGCGTGCAAACAGGTGGCTTTTAGATATAGTCTCGAGACACATGGAGACAGTGAGCGGTAGGAGGGGTTTCGTCTCTCCCGGTATTGGGAGTTGATGCTGTGCTATGTGCGATTGGCTCTGACTTAAAGTCCCTGGCCAGGGCTGATGAGATTTACTGATAAGTGTTATCAGTAGTTTCTCGACCGGTCATAGACCATATCGACATGACTTATTGAGTTATTAGTGTTAGTTATATGTATGCCCTAGAGGCCATTACTGTACATAGGATGTATATTGTAGTGGATGCTGGGACGTATATAGGGAGGACTTTCTTGCTCGACATGATAGTATGCTATCTGGTTGATCTTTACCTTAACGTGTATACTGATTGTCTCTCTGTTACATGTTGGTAAAGCCCTTAGGATCTGTACTTGACTACCTGGACTATGATGCGGATCATACTAGTGGGTACATGGTAGTCCATAAGTACATCCTTGAAAGTCCCTAGTCGTGGGTGTATCGAGACGGAGCATCGATATACCAGAGTAGACTAGCGTGTACCTTCTCGACCCATACAGATGGGCGATGGATGATCCCATATCCATCGGTGTTTGACATCAGAGATGATATACGGGTGCTCAGTGGAGACTGGGTACACTGGACGGACTCGCCGGGAACTACCAGATGGTATTATACCTCACGTCAGATGGCAGTTCTCTGGTGACACTGGTACAGAGTAGTCTGTTGACCCGAGATCGTCATAGAGTCTTGTGTGGTTCCCACTGTGCTTTGATTTCCATCTTACCACGTCCAAGACGGCGTGGAAAACGGTAGTTTTTGGGTACAGTCCCGAGTCACATGGAGGCAATGAGCGATAGGAGGGGATTCGTCTCTCCCGGTATAGGGGGGTTGATGTTGTGCTGTGTTCGATTGGCTATAACAGGAAATCCCTGGCCAGGGTTGCTGAGATTTACTGGTAAGTGTTACCAGTAGTTTCTCAAATTGTTATAGACCTCATATCGACACGACTTATCGAGCTATTGGGGTCTGACGTTTACCACCCCTAGGCGAGATATGCGACAGATCAGACGATCAGACCGGACTGTACGGTAGTGTTACTGGTCGGATTCACTGGAGTGTGAGCGGGCTTGCTCGTCGATCTTCAGATCGCTCAATACCCGGGTGGCCGTTACGTTTAGCAGACCGCTTGCGGCTTGTGGATGTTTGATATGATCATCATCCGCTGCCGGCGTATTGACGAGTCTTTAGAGTCCTACACAGAGGTTTCCTGGCTCAAGCGAAACGAAATAGGAGCGCATATGAGATATGTGCGGGACTGAGAGTAATGCGTGTATGTGATACCGTATTTCATTCTCGCGATCAATGTGTCGAATGGTTGTATGCGATATAACCTAATTATCGAATCAAGGATTGATTCGATAAGCCGATACATTGGATACTAGCCGGTTATATGCGATATGACCGGATCGTTACATCAAGAGTTGATTTAATGATTTAATGCATAATTATATATTTGATATATTACTTTGCATTAACTAGTATCGGTTCACTTTAAATGGATTTTCTCACTCGGGTGTGCGCATTGCATATGCGATATGTTTTTTGTGCACTTAATTGTATCATGTTTGATGATACATGTTTACTTGTGTTTTGTGTAAAGTTTAAACCATGGTTATGTAATGGTTAGGGTTTACATTTTCATATCTATTTATTTATTCATTTATTCATTTTGGAAAATAAAAAGCAAATGAGAAAATGGTGGCTTCTTTTGTTTTGTTCATGAAGCTTCATGAAGACTTTGACCAAGTGACCATTTTGTCTCATGCTTAACCCTAACCATCCCACTAACCATGATTTATTCTCTACACTTGACCATGGTTCAATTATGATAAGTATTCTTTTTACTTTTCATTTTTAATTTAACTTATCATATCATTTTCTTCTTCTTCTTCCTTGAACTCAAGAAGAAAAGCTTGTAGTCATCAATGGTTATTGATGATAAAGAGTGAGAAATCCAATTCTAAATTGAACCCACTTCCTATTTCTTCATCCTCTACCTCTTGCCAAGTAGTAGAGTGTGTTTTCTTCACAAGTTTCTTGACTTGGTGAAGTCGGAGTTTGATTTAGCGATGCCTCGACGTAGATCATCTTCGGCATGGACATCGATGACCTAGCCCGTCCATTCTCCGACGAAGCCGACGCTAGAGCCCGGGATTGGTCTTGGAAAGCGAGGAGACTTCGTTGCGGAGCTTAGGAGGTGGAGCACCGGATCTACAAAGGTTGTATTTCCGTATCTCTTAGTTAAGTGTTAACTAGTTTATGTTTTCGCCTAGTTTTCTAGCCAACGATCCGTAGTCGGGTTTCTCGGCACCTAGATTTTTTGAAATTGGCATGGTTGATGCCTTGTGAGACCTCTTGAGAGTGCCTAGGAACCCTACAGTGGTATCAGAGCCTAGCTAGAGCCTTAGGCGATGCGTAGACGGAGTTAGAAGTCCGATCGACCCGGAACCCTGACTTTAAAATGCTCTCTGGACATTTTTGTAAAATGTGGATTTTTGCAAATTAAAAATATGCAGAAAAATCAGCAGGTAAATCTAAGAATTACGATGCAAAAATTACCTAATGATCTTTCTAAAGTGCGGCGGAACCGCGGCATTAGCGTGCTAATGCGGCCCTTCCACGGCCCTTTTGTCTTATCTGCCATTGAATTTTGCACAGTAACTCCTATTTTTCAGTGCTGGTTTTCCTGGGAATTTTTAATCTGAAATCAAGAGTTGAGTATTTTGGGTTGTATTGGGAATTCATACATTCGATCGGATTGTCAAACTTTGTCTATGTGTCGTTCCGGATAATTTTTTTGAATATGTTAAAAAGTTCGACCGGATATAAATACCCAATTTTTCCCCTATCGGGAAATTTCCAAGTGTTGGATATTTCTGTAGTTTAATCACGTTCTAAGTAGTGCAAGTAACACTATGGTCCCTCTAGAAGACAACAAACCTTAACTCGATTATGTGACCGTCTTGAACTACCCTTTGAACCTTCGGGTTTGGGGCAGTACGGCGTGCCACATGTGAGGCGTTGGCTTGACCCTTCTACGGCTGGACCGTTGGTACTGAGGCACGAACTGAATGTTTTTAGACTTGTTTCATGTGTTGATCTGTATCGGGAAAACTTGGGTGTTCGATTGTTCGATCGGAAAGTTTAACATTTTCTATTTATCCGGAATGTGATACAATAATTGGAATTCACAAGAAGTTATGAGATAACTGAATGAATGTTATAAACATAGCAGTTTAGTCTCACTTGATCGGTTGCCACGGAATTTTGATGTGATTAAAAGTCCGTCGCAATCACGTAGCGTACGCGGATACTCGCCGGGTAAACTTAATAGACAGCCTCACTCCATAGCCCGACCAAGTGACTGTAGGAGAACCCCGTCGCCGAAAGCATCCGTTCGGGTGCTCGCGGTAGCGGTGTTCCGCCTTGGTGCACTTCGTCGCCGGTATCGGGGGTGCGGCCGCCTACTGAAGTTTGCGACGAGCATTCGATCAGGCTGTCGGGAATCTTGTTGAATTGCCCGACTTGATATTAAAAAGTGTTTTCGATTTTGAGACTAAAATGCGGGGTTTATAATTGTTAGGCATGCGATGTCTAAGGAATTCATTTGGTCAGGCATGCGATGTCTGAGGAGGTTGTGGATTCCAACTGTTGTAGTTTTACACTTTCTTTTCTGTGACCGTAAGTGTAATATGTGATATCGCCGGTTTCGTTGCTATATGTCAACGACAATTGGGATGGACATATTTACTTACGTTGATGACATGTGATGTTATGTGTTGCTGGATATGTTATATTGGATCGTCGTGTTTGAATAGCCGGGGGTTTTTATGTGAGATGAGTGTTTTTCATTTTCATTCATGTAAAAACTTGTATGTAATATTCTTTTAATTGGGGAACTTCCAGGTTGCGGAAGTTGTCACCCTTTGTATATTATTTACTTTTCCGCACTAGGATAGACCTAAGGAGGGGAGCACAAGTGACCGGGTTCTGGAGTCCAGTAGGAGACCAACTCGAGGAGTCGAGTCCGGGTCTCCTAACTCCAGAATTGGTAGGGTTGCTTGCCGCTCTCGTAGGGGTCTAGGGGTGTGGGTTTGGCTATTCATCACGACCGTGGAATCCGTGTTTTATACTGGCTCGTATTGAAAACACGGACGTCCTAGTATATCCAATATTTCATATGATTCTTCTGCTGCGATATCTGTGATGTGATCATGTGATGTTCTGTGATAGATACTTGTATATAGTATATATGATATATTATATATAGACGTTACTTATGTTTTACACCCGTGCTAGCCCTGCCCCGCTCTGCCGTTAGTTACCTAACCTAACGGTGCACGAGGGGACATCGAGGCGAATGCGGATGGCATAAGTGTACGTCGTATTTATCTGTGATGTTTAGGTACTTAAATGATGGGACTTCATTAATGTGATTAATGAAAATAAAAGAAACCTAAGATGTTGTAGAATCGAATTTCAAAATTAAAACAGGTAGCTACAGTTCTTGCTTTGCACAGAGGTATATGTGATATATCCTGCACCTTATTCGATGAGGAAAGGACCGAGATCCCTTCACCGGGAGTGACTCCTTTAGCAATAACTGGCAGATGCTACACACTCGGTTTGTCTTTTGATTGCTTTTAAGTGTTTTTGCTTTGCACAGTGATATATATGATATATCCCGCACCTCATTCGATGAGGAAAGGACCGACGATCCCTTCACCGGGAGTGACTCCTTTAGCAAAACAAGAAAAGCCTCAAAAACACTCCATTTTAAAATCATTTGATTCTACAACGATATCAAGTTCATTACGCAAAAGGTTTTCAGAAAAACCTGTCGTAGCCCTCCGTCATTTCAGATAAGTACTAGTTAGTATTCGTGCTACGTTTGTTGACTATGTTAAGGCGTAGTGTGCGGTAGCTAATTAGTGCTTATCTGCATAAACATATGATGTGATTGGATTAGGGTAGTCGTGCGACTTTGTTGACTATGTTAAGGGTCGTGCGGGTGGGTTTAATTCAATCGGGAAATGACGGGTTGAACTTGACTAGCACTTATGATTTGTTGACTATGTTAAGGTCATATAGCTGCTAGGGGCAAAATATTATCGGGAATTTCAAGTGTTGAAATTTGCAATGAGATTGCATACCTTCTATGAGATAGTTGGATCCCGATACCCGCTGCGAGTAAGAGTTACTCCTGGGAGAGTTTTATACATTACAATTAACCGATCAAGTAGGTGTCTAGAAAGGTGTTAATGAGGTTACGCCTCTGGGAAAACGAGGTTTACATTAATTAGGTTCGTGCGAAAGCACGGGGGACCTCCCTCAAAGTACCGATACTGGCCTGGCTGAAAGATTGGCGAACTTGTAGTGTGTAATTAATCCCGGCTAGTCTTTCCTTTTAGGGTTTGAAGGAAGATTTGATAAAAAGCAGTGGGAGCCATCCTGATTAGATAAAATAAAAACCAATCTATTCTTGCAAGAGCGCACGCTGAGTGTTTTCTTCTCTCTCTCTCCAGGTAGCGACCATATCATGCCTTAATCAAGATAATAAAACGGATATTTGACCGAACCCGCTTGTTATACTGAGCTGGGGAACGTTGGTCCCGCTCCAACTTATAATTGTTATAAGAAAGAGCAGGAAATAGGGGATTACCAGAATTCCCGTGCCGCCCAAACGAAGAGAGTGCATGCTGATGCATCATCTTCAGGTGTGTTCATTACAAAGAACTGTTTCTCAGTATCCTTTACGTCCTGGGTATGTGATACCAGATCAGGATCCCAGATATGTAATTTGTTACATAGGGCTACAGAAAGGTAGAGAACTGAGAACGGGTGATAAGTTTCATGAGGCAGAAAACGGGGCAAGAGTTGCAGCCAGGTCTGTTGGTCACTGTCACCCTGTATTACCAATACATTGTTTCTGAACAAATGTTATTAGATACCGAACCTGTTATGCAAAATCATATCTGTCTCTTTATTAGTAAAGAAACGATAAAATTTTGTATTGTTGGATAATGTTTTGAACATTTCCTATATCAAAAGTTGATCGGTTCAGGCACGTTATCTAAAAGCATTAATGTTCTAAATCAAACTACAGTTCTTTGTATACGGAACACACACAAGAGGAAGAGTTCAGAACTGAACGAATCCTTCTTGAGGTATTGTAGACTAGGTCATATCAATGCGACCCGACTAGCTGAAGTTACATGTAGATGCATATTTAAATCTGTTTGAATCTACTTCTTGTGAAACTTGCCAGTCGTGTCACAAAGATATAATGACCATAGCTCCGTTTACTGGAAACAGAGAAAGAGTTAATGAACTCTTGGGATGATACATGTTGATGTATGTAGGTCCCCTGTCTACACATGCCAAGACCGGTTCTTTATACTTCATTATATTCTCTGATAATCTCTCAAGATTCAGACATATGTTCCTGTTGAAACACAAGTCCGAACCTTTTGAGATATTCACAGAATATAAGTTAGAAGTAGAGAACCAAAATACGGGTAAAAGTATTATGTCCTTTGATGTGATCAAGGAGGAGAATACTTGAGCACGGAAATCCTGGACTATTTTAAAGGAGAATGAGATTCTCTCTCAGCATTACTCCTCTGGATACACCATACGATGGTATATCGGGGCGGAGTAGATACACCCTAATTGATATGGTGTGCTCTATGATGAGTACTACTGAGTTACCTATTTCCTTTTGGGAGTTATGCACTTGAGAAGCTGCATACCTATTGAATAGGGTTCCAATCAAATCAGTTGCCTGCCATTTCATATATGATATGGAAAGGGAAGAGCCCATGTCTTAAGCTAGTTAAGATTTGGGGTTGTCCGGCCTATGTCTGAAAGCAAAATCCGGACAAGCTCGAGGCAAAGTCTGTAATGTAGAACTGGAAAGGTTCCAGCTATGCAAACTACAGCTGATGATTTGAAAGAACCAAAGGATTCAATAGTTACCAATGAACCTCAGCCTCTCCGCCGATCTAGTAGGGTTCCTCACCCAC
Source organism: Agapanthus africanus (assembly GCA_030015575.1). Taxonomy (NCBI): domain Eukaryota; kingdom Viridiplantae; phylum Streptophyta; class Magnoliopsida; order Asparagales; family Amaryllidaceae; genus Agapanthus; species Agapanthus africanus. Next base: position 499,849,829 of record CM057348.1, on the reverse strand, counting down.
CTGAGAGATACTTCTGTTTCTCTATGACAGTGGGAGCGAGGATTGCATCATGAGATGATGACCCAACTAGTTTCGAGCTGGCCATCAGGAGTGGGACTCTGTAAGAATGGCTGGATGCTTAGTGATCTAAGATGGGATCCTTATACACCAACAAAGTATGGACTTTGGTTGCTATATCTGAAGGGTTAAATCCCCATCAGGAGCAAGTATATCTTGAGAAGATTACTTGGTGTACATGGAAAAGTTGAGACTTTCAAAGCTAGACTTGTTAAAAGTTTGCATCATTTACCAGGCGTGGATTATGATGAAACCTTTTCAAGTGACTATGCTTAAGTCCATCCAGATCCTACTTGCCACGGCTACATACCATGACTACGATATCTGGTGGTTGGGTGTCATGACAGCTTTTCTAAATGATGTTTTAGAAGAGAGCGTCTATAAGTACACAGCCAGAGGGCTTCGTAGACAGTGGGAGCAGCGGAAACGTGTGCAAGATGCTTTATATGATAAAGCAGGCATCGCGGAGTTGGAACATCTGTTTTGATGGATTTGTCAAAGAAATTGACATCATCAAAATGGTAGATGAACCTTGTATAAACAAGAAGGTAGTAGGGAGTATGGTGACGATCCTCGTAGAGTACGTGGATGACATACTCTTGATAAGAAAGGAGTTTCTTATGCTACGCTCGATCAATCTCCGTTTATCACAAAGATTCTCCGTGTAAGATCAAAATGATACCTCCTAAATCCTGAGTTTTAGATCTATGAGATAGATTTAATTGGATGTTAGGATTCTCACTAGTTGTAGTAAGATGATATCAAACGATTCTGGGGAAAATCACTGGAAAGGTTCCAGGGTGATAAAGACGACTGAATGTCAGTCGCAGGCATTGTCTTTACCCTCAGTAAAGGGACAGTATGTTGGAAGAGTTCCAAGCTAAATACCGTGACATACTAGACGATAAAGGCAGAATACATCGCTACTTATGATGCTACCAAAGAGGCTGTTTGGGTGTATATTGGTTCATGAGATGAACTAAGTTCCTCCCATTGTGTGACAATGGAGTTGTGGCTTATGCCAAGGAGCGCCGGTCCCATCAGTGATCCAGACATATTCTAAGGCAGTGTCACTTGATCATGGAGATGGTTGATCTCCAGGGTGATCGAGGTTTGGAGAGTAGACTCAGAGGACAACACAGCGGATCCACTCACAAAGGCCTGTTCCCAGAGAGAGATTTTTATGGGATGGTTGAGTATGAGATACTACAACCACTGCTACAGATGGCCCTAGTGCAAGTGGGAGATTGTTAGTTATATGTATGCACTAGAGGCCATTACTGTACATAGGATGTATATTGTAGTGGATGCTGGGACGTATATAGGGAGGACTTTCTTGCTCGACATGATAGTATGCTATCTGGTTGATCTTTACCTTATCGTGTATACTGATTGTCTCTCTGTTACATGTTGGTAAAGCCCTTAGGATCTGTACTTGACTACCTGGACTATGATGCGGATCATACTAGTGGGTACATGGTAGTCCATAAGTACATCCTTGAAAGTCCCTAGTCGTGGGTGTATCGAGACGGGGCATCGATATACCAGAGTAGACTAGCGTGTACCTTCTCGACCCATACAGATGGGCGATGGATGATCCCATATCCATCGGTGTTTGACATCAGAGATGATATACGGGTGCTCAGTGGAGACTGGGTACACTGGACGGACTCGCCGGGAACTCCCAGATGGTATTATACCTCACGTCAGATGGCAGTTCTCTGGTGACACTGGTACAGAGTAGTCTGTTGACCCGAGATCGTCATAGATTCTTGTGTGGTTCCCACTGTGCTTTGATTTCCATCTTACCACGTCCAAGAGGGCGTGCAAAACGGTGGTTTTTGGGTACAGTCCCGAGTCACATGGAGGCAATGAGCGATAGGAGGGGATTCGTCTCTCCCGGTATAGGGGGGTTGATGTTGCGCTGTGTTCGATTGGCTATAACAGGAAATCCCTGGCCAGGGTTGCTGAGATTTACTGGTAAGTGTTACCAGTAGTTTCTCGAATTGTTATAGACCTCATATCGACACGACTTATCGAGCTATTGGGGTCTGACGTTTACCACCCCTAGGCGAGATATGCGACAGATCAGACGATCAGACCGGACTGTACGGTAGTGTTACTGGTCGGATTCACTGGAGTGTGAGCGGGCTTGCTCGTCGATCTTCAGATCGCTCAATACCCGGGTGGCCGTTACGTTTAGCAGACCGCTTGCGGCTTGTGGATGTTTGATATGATCATCATCCGCTGCCGGCGTATTGACGAGTCTTTAGAGTCCTACACAGAGGTTTCCTGGCTCAAGCGAAACGAAATAGGAGCGCATATGAGATATGTGCGGGACCGAGAGTAATGCGTGTATGTGATACCGTATTTCATTCTCGCGATCAATGTGTCGAATGGTTGTATGCGATATAACCTAATTATCGAATCAAGGATTGATTCGATAAGCCGATACATTGGATACTAGCCGGTTATATGCGATATGACCGGATCGTTAAATCAAGAGTTGATTTAATGATTTAATGCATAATTATATATTTGATATATTACTTTGCATTAACTAGTATCGGTTCACTTTAAATGGATTTTCTCACTCGGGTGTGCGCATTGCATATGCGATATGTTTTTTGTGCACTTAATTGTATCATGTTTGATGATACATGTTTACTTGTGTTTTGTGTAAAGTTTAAACCATGGTTATGTAATGGTTAGGGTTTACATTTTCATATCTATTTATTTATTCATTTATTCATTTTGGAAAATAAAAAGCAAATGAGAAAATGGTGGCTTCTTTTGTTTTGTTCATGAAGCTTCATGAAGACTTTGACCAAGTGACCATTTTGTCTCATGCTTAACCCTAACCATCCCACTAACCATGATTTATTCTCTACACTTGACCATGGTTCAATTATGATAAGTATTCTTTTTTACTTTTCATTTTTAATTTAACTTATCATATCATTTTCTTCTTCTTCTTCCTTGAACTCAAGAAGAAAAGCTTGTAGTCATCAATGGTGATTGATGATAAAGAGTGAGAAATCCAATTCTAAATTGAACCCACTTCCTATTTCTTCATCCTCTACCTCTTGCCAAGTAGTAGAGTGTGTTTTCTTCACAAGTTTCTTGACTTGGTGAAGTCGGAGTTTGATTTAGCGATGCCTCGACGTAGATCATCTTCGGCATGGACATCGATGACCTAGCCCGTCCATTCTCCGACGAAGCCGACGCTAGAGCCCGGAATTGGTCTTGGACAGCGAGGAGACTTCGTTGCGGAGCTTAGGAGGTGGAGCACCGGATCTACAAAGGTTGTATTTCCGTATCTCTTAGTTAAGTGTTAACTAGTTTATGTTTTCGCCTAGTTTTCTAGCCAACGATCCGTAGTCGGGTTTCTCGGCACCTAGATTTTTTGAAATTGGCATGGTTGATGCCTTGTGAGACCTCTTGAGAGTGCCTAGGAACCCTACAATTAGGGCTCGACGATTCCATCCCTAGACTTGATATGCAGCATATCGGACGAAAAGACCGGACTATACGGTAAGTGTTGCCAATGGCTCGACGGGAGTTTTGACGGTTTCGCTTGTTTTTCTTATGATCGCTCAATACCCGGGTGGCCGTTATGTTTAGCTGACCGCTTGCAGCTTGTAGGTGTTTTGATATGATCATCACCTACTGCCGGCGTATTGACGAGTCTTAGAGTCCCACACAGGATTTTTCTAGTTCAGGCGAAATGTTGTGGTGTGCATATGAGATATGCGCCGGAGCTCGATTAAATACGAATATGTGATACCGTATTTTAATCGGACGTTCGATATTTGTCGGGTCGCATTTGATGTGACCGATTTATTAAATCAAGTGTTGATTTAATATTATCTTTAAGCTCACTTTTAATCAATCCTTTTTCTTTTGGATGTATGCATGTATGTTCACACATAAACATGATGATGTGCATGCATAAATACACACATACATATGTGTCATGGTTGATGATACAAAGGAGATGGCAATATAAGACTCACATGGTTACTAAATATCTAGATTTTTGTTAATGGATTAAAGGAAAAAGGAAATTAAAATAATGACTCATTTTCTACACACTTCTTATTTGACCATTGACTTTAACCATGGTTTAATTTCCTTTTGTTCTTTAACCCATCCAAATAATATCTAGATATTTAACCAACCATGGTTATATGTGAGAGTGTCTCATATATAATATTTTCATTTTCATTTTTGAAAATAAGTTTTCATTATTCACACAAACGTTTTTGCCATCTTCACCTTCCTCCATTTCCAAGCTCTCTTGAGTTTTGTTTTGAGTGAGGAAATTTAAAAGAAAGGGTTTTTAAGTGAGTTTACAAACCACACAACCATTCTACACTATCCTAGCCCTTTAGTGTAGAGTGCTTGCTTCATTTTATGAAGCTAAGAGCTTGTTCTAGGAATCTCCGGGTGGATCATCGTAGACGACGAAGGATCTTGAGTGGAGTCGTTCCAAGCTTCGAGCAAAATCCATAGGATTCCTAAAGACCGAAGGAGTTGGCTACAAAGGTTGTATTTCCTTTTCCTTTAGTTTAGATTTCACATAATGTTGTTATTACCCTAATCTCTAGTTACGATTCGTAGTTCGTTTGTAATAGCCCTCTTTAAAATGAAAGTTCACCACTTTATGATGTTGCAACCTTACTAGAGGCGCTACTACACACCAACACTTTCTACCTTCGCATTCATATGTATATGTTGCATTTGCATACTTATTTTAATAACCCATAAAAATCGAAATTTTTTATAAAATATAAAAACTTTGTCGCCAAGTTAGCTAATAAGGGTAACTTAGATTTTGATTCCGTAAGTTTAGTTGATACGTTAGAAATAACTAAATCTTAGGCTTTGGAATTGAAAACCCTAAAAATAACCTTCCTTCTGTTTAACCTTGGTAATTATACGTCCTTGCAGGTTTTTTTATAGAAGTAGGTAATCTCGAGTTCAGTTCTTGAGTTAAGTCAAGATGAAGGGAAAGTATTGAAGGCTTTACCGAAGGATAAGTCTGAAAAATAGTTTCTATTCTTGAGTTCAAATTTAGTACGTATATACCCTACAAACTGCACATACACGCACCTTGAAACTTGGGATAGTCGAGGATACCTAGAAATACTCTTGCCTGAAAACCTAGTATGAAAGAAAAAACGGTATTTAAAACTAACCACCAAAAGTGCATCATTGAAAAATACATCCGGTCTTGAAAAAGAAAAAAATAATGGAAAAAAAGAAGAAAAAAATAAATAAAGTCAAGACCTGAAAACTGCTATTTACGCTTTAAGCTCACACATCAGTAATCGACCGTTAGTGCCTCAAGAAGTATTAATAGTCGCATGAAAGGTGTGTGAGCAACACAGTCCAATTAATGAAAAGAAGTAGTATTAGGTATTAAAGTGAGGGTACTATATCTTGAATTGAATTCTTAAGTGTAAGGGTGAAAGTTTACACAAACGTATGGGTATACAATCGATGTTTGGAGGAAAGATAGGAATAAAGAATAAGACTTATGTTTTCCGTAAAGATGATAAAAATCCCTGATTGGAGACCGCACTTTAGAAGGAAAACTCAAGAGATACCAAGATCTTTCTAAACTGTAAACGTATAGGATCTGAGGTTGAATAAATTAGAGGCGTGAAACACAAGGGTTGAATATTTTTAACTTAGAATAATAGATTTTCTAATCTAGATACTAAACTATAGGAGTAGAATCAATGTTAACTTATGAAACAAGCTTGACGGGATTTTGTGGGTGTAATCCGCTGAAAACCCTCAGGAGACAACACTCCTCCAATTAGGGACAACTATAAGTTTAACGGCTTGTTGCACGAGCTCAGTGCAATCGCGTTCCCTGCGAAAGTGAGGTTGGGAATTTTTTGTTTTGCTAGGGATGAGCAAAAGATAAGTTTAGGGGTATTTATTCATCACAGAAAACTACATTTTAATACAACTCATTCATTATCTATTTTTTGTATATATCGGTATTATTAGCAGTGTCTGCTCAGTAATTACAGATTACAGGTATCCGTGACAAAATACTGGAAATGCACTCAAAATCACGGATATAATGTCTGTAAGCCGACACTGCAACCGGAACTAGAAACCGACCGATATTCAATGAGTTTTCGCAAATAAACAAGTGTACACACATTTTGGTCTAACACATAGCAAGTATGCACTAGCTTTTTGATGCATGGACCTAGAGAGGGGGCTGCCCATGGCACACATGATATGATGTAATGGCCACATGGGGGGACAAGAGTGTTAAATGCTAAAAAGGTATGATGTGATATAAAACTACAAGTTTCCCTCTAAATGCTTGAGTGCAGACCAAGTTCATGTAGACAAATCAAGCAGCACCAGTGGACTTGTCGAGATAGCACAAGACCATACAACCAACACGAGCCCATTAGCTTGGAAATGGCCCGACGACATCGCTATATAAACCGAGCTCGCCGGTCCCCCTAACCCCAATGATCCCTAATTTTCTGTGGTCCATCCCTTACTGCCACGTCATCTAATTTTTATTGCTTGTTTATTCTTAATTTGTTCCTATATAAGGCAGATGAGTGAGCAAGGGAGGGGGGTCTTACATTACCTCATATTTGTTACACTCAAGTTTTCTTTTTGTTTCTCTTTTTTTGGTCTTATACATAGCTAGTCCCCTTGAGCTCCTTGCCTTCTCTTGATCTTGCAATCTCTTCATTGAGCTTACAAGTTTAAGTTTTGGTTATTGATTTCAAGGGTTTTATCATTACTTGAAGATTAATAAAGCTTTCATTTTACCTTCACTTCACCTTGTCTTCGTTTCCTTCTCTTGATCTTGCAACCTCTTCATTGAGCTTGCAAGTTTAAGATTAGGTTATTGAACCCATGGCTTGTATTGTCACTTTGAGTTAATGAAGCTTTCATTCTTGGGTTCTTAGTATTATTTCTTACTTATTTTACTTGCTTCCATTTTCATTCTTGCTCTTTACTTACTTGCAATTTAATTTCCATGCCATTTACTTACTTGCTCTTTTAATTCCATGCAATTTACTTTCTTGTATTGTTGTCTTCTCTTTTCTTTGTTCTTTTCTTTTGATCTTTTTATAGTATTGTGATGGGTTGTGAATATTTGTGTTGTTAGGAAAAAGATTGGTTTTGTAAGTTAAGCTTTCGTTTCTCATTTCCTTTTGCCCGTATTTTCCAATTGAACTCCGCCCAAAACTTACGCAAGTGCTCCGTTAGACACCCTACCCTACCAAGGTATCGTTGATTCCTAATCGCGACCGGTTGCGTTTGGTTTAGCCGGAGGCGAAAGCAAGCGACAAGAACGGACGGACAAGGGTCAATAAGCCGGATTTCACTAATACTATGCTTAAGTACCCTAATCAACGTTGTTGCCGATTGATCTTGCTTCAATGGTTAAGTTCGGTACAAAGGACTAAATACGGATTTCCTTAACTTACACTAACCTATCTAATCCTAACAACTTCTACTTTCTATGTATACACATAGGTTAGATACGAACAATTCCGCCCCGCGCATTAATTCGTGAAAACAAGAACGTAGAATGCTCCGTCTCCCTGCGGACGACTCGTACTCATCGCGGCTAGCTGCAAAGCGATACTGTCCTGATCGTGGTTAAACTTTAGAACTTTAAAACTCGACACGCCAAAAACGTGCCAATCACATCTACTAGTATATATATATAAATATATATAAAAATCGTCCTGGGTATGATATAAGGCAACATCACAGAAGCAACACGGAATCTCAGCCAAGCAACACAGAGTGGTGGATAATCCTGAGCCTCGGGTTTTACTTGAGCCGCAAATGAGACCCGACGTTCGCTGTCGTATGGATAACCTATACAATGAAAAACCTAGACCCCTACGAGGGCGGCAAGTTACCCATCAATCCTACAAGTGAGGCAACCCCAATCAACAAAGTGAATGGGCCACCCAGCACATCATTGAATCCGGTAACTTGAGCACCCCTCCGTGGGTCAAACTATACCCCGTACGAGTGCGGGGAATAGCCCGCCAATTCTAGAGTGAATCCCCATCCGTCTCAAAGCCATGAGATGCGGTCCTGTTGCCCTCTAGAAACCGGCTATTTGTGCACTCCATCGTAGGTTAATCCTAGTACAGAAAAGAAACTATATGAACAACGGTGACATGACCTCTCCCCAAACAAATAATATAAAACTGGCAGAGACGGCAGTCTACATGTAGGACGCTCACCGCGCAATATCAAATGTACAAATGAATCTAAACTGTACTATCATTGCACCACTGGCTATCCACCAAGTCGATCCAACCACAACCACAGCACAACACAAAACATCAATGTGAATGTCATGTTCGGAAACCCGTCTAAAAGAACTATAGCAATTAGACGAGTTGTACCGCTATAATGACATTTATGGTCGCAGATAATAATGTATATATTGTAAACTTACGTATTTAAAATTTCAATCAACAAAAAACTTTCCGTATTGGCCCCAAGTGCAAACCAGTATTCAAACAAATCTGGTCCAAAAAAAATATTCCAGAAACCACAATTCCCAACAATAGAACTCCAGTAGAAATTTGGTGCACAGATACCCAAATTCCGCTGCGCAACCGCGGCAAACATGGTTGTTCTGCCACGGTTCTGCGGCCGTATTAGGATATTGTGTCCCTAAATTTCTTATAGCTTCCTAGAAAACCCTGCACGAATTTTTTAGACTCTGGAAATAATTTTTTGACCACTTTGAAAAATCGACATAAATAAAGTATAATGAAATCGCGATTTCAGGAATTTTGCTCGATCAATCTTTTAAGCACGTGAGAACTAGCTAGTTTAGGGTTAAAGTGTCACGACTCGAAATAGCACGTGACTGGCACTTGAATCATATGAAGTCTATAGGACCCCATCTAATTCAAGAAAGCCAAAAATCCCAGAAATCTAAACCATTTGAAAGAAGGAAAACTTGTTTTAATGTTTACATATAATCACTTTGAAAGTCATAGTAAACATTTTTAAACACCAAGTCTTTTCCGAAAATTTCGGCAGAGTCTTCTCTGTAAAAACTGACCCAAACGGGTACAAACCTGATAAAGCATATATAATGAATAAAGGCATCCCCAACCGGGAGCTAGCTCTTCGCCAATTGCCGGTCACAACCACGCAAGCAATATAATATACAACGCCGAAGGGCGAGGATCAAAACTCAAAATCATCAAAAAAAAAACCATAATAATACAACGCGCGACTCTAAGGTCGAAAGAATATACACTGGTCTTCTAAGTCTATAAAATATACAAGTCTGGTTGATGGAGTTACTAGATACAACTGAAATAATAAATGTACAATGGTGGCCACGATGCAAGTGAACCCACCTACCAAGGCAATCATCCGGAATGAAAGCAGTGTGCCAGCAAAGCCGCAACGAAACCTGTACGGCAAAACCTGCAAGAAACTGTGGCACAATGGGGGTGAGTTGCCAACTCATGAGTAGAAAATATCACCAAGCAGAAATCGTATGTATGACTCAATCCTAGGTCAATACGATCATAATATATATATCCTCAAAATGATAAGGTCTGAAGCATGATAAGGTGGCAAGGGTAAACATCTATACATAAGTGTACTACCATGTGCTCGTGTCAATGCCTCAGATGGCAACATATCATAAATATGATGTATGAATGCATGAAAACAGAATGCATCTAAACGTGAAAACTGTTTTCTTAACTAAGTGAGATTTCTGTATAAAATCGAGTATCACAATGAAATCAACAGAAAATCAGTGTCAAGCATCGACACAAAATATAAGTCTCAATATCTCGATATCTCAGGCTCCGGCTATCCGGACTGGCCTATAACATCAAATCTCAATATTTCAGGCTCTGGCTATCCGGACTGGCTTGTATTATCAAAACTCAAGTCCACGTTGGTATCCTCCGGATATCCGCGCGTCACAATAAAATCACCGGTCAGTAGTGCTCCCCTGTCTCAGGATCAACGCCATCATCTGCGACCTTTTCGTCCCAGGGTACCGCATTGGGTCCACCATGCACCCACAAACGGTTACTCCTCCTCCTTGAATCGGGTGTATGATATCGCTCAAGATCCGAGAAAACTCATGGTGGACATATATCAAATCATATCTGGAGAAAACCGCAACTTTCATTTTAAAATGATAATCGGTTTATAAAATCCTTGCGGTTTCTCCAAATCCAGAAATCTCATGGAAATCCGAAATCCCAATCTCAAGGGTAAATAAACTATGAATTCCATAATATTGGGCTCCGGCAATCCGGACTGTCCCCTAAAGTCATGGCAAATGAATATATAATTATAGATGAAAATCACAGTAATAAATGCAATGTCTAACCTATCATATAAAAGCAAGCGCATAAGTACCATGTCGAAACTATCAGCTAACATTTTATACTAATGAATAGTGTTTTCTAAAGTGTACGTGACATGGCAATTGCCGATGATGATGTGTGTGAGCCGGCAAGAAGGTGTACGTGGAGCATACATATCATCGGTAATGGTGCTGTTGTCCTGACAGCATGGGTTTCATAATAATTACGAAAACACAAATAAGCATGCAATGCGATGCGAATAATAAGAATATGCGGAAAATGAATGGTAAATGCAGCAATAATGAATATACATTTATATAATCGAGTCATACTGTTTTGGCATTTGAAATAACACGAATCGTGGTGTTTAGAAAATAGGGCTACGGTATTTTTATGAAAAGGTACGTCTTTTGAAATATCCGTAGTATCCCTTGGCATATCCTTAAAATACTCAAGATTGTTTGGTTCTGGAAATAAGTATGACTCGAGCCCAGTCTAATATCTACTAAGTATACTACAGGTCTAAACTAACAAACTAGTCGAAAAGGGTAAGGAAAACCACCTAAGTCTGAGTCGATATATATATATATATATATATAATAGTCAGTGATCCCGCCTCAACAGTATCACATACGATACAATATATTATATAACATTCTCGAGTCAGGAGTGCGGATCAATCATCATAATTATATCATGTACGGTAAATCCATCGTACAGCATCCCAAATCTGGGTACGGGTCAAATATCATATTTATCTCATTATTCATCTGGTATCCTTATCATCATATATCGTGAACTGGGGTACTGATCTAAGTCTAGTACATACTGATACAATCAACATATATATAAGTGCGTGTGTATGAAAACACATCGCCTAAAGACCCGCTATAATATCAAGTCGTATCTCATAATACGAACCACATCATATCACTAATCTCGTGGCACCATGCCCAATCTCATCGACTCATCTCCAAATACCATATACTATCCTCATTATCCATGTATATGTATACGTGTGTATGTGTGTGTATGTGTGTGTATGTACATACATAGTCCCATACCTATGTATGTGTATATATATATACATATCCCCATATACGCACAAGTAATAAAATGTATGCGTGTGTATGTGCGCGCATGTATGTAAACCTTATTTTAGGGTTCGCAACTAAGAAAATAACTAAGTTACTTCTAATACACTAAACTAACCCATGAACGTCTAAAACCTATCTGATAATCATAGCATTTCACATAACACAAAATTTGTATATATCATATATATCGTATACTACCACTACGAACTGCGGGGGTGCTATACGCCATCCACCCGACATCCCCCGTAGATATATATCTACTCACCTTGATCTTCACTTGCCGATGCCGATGTCACCACGCGCTTTCTTGTCGTCTCGAAGTCCTCGTGAGGGTACCTACATATCATAACACATCATATCACATTAAAATCCGACTCATGACCAAAATGACACACGAATCTCATATAGGTCAAAACCTATGTTCCACTCATGCAAAAGAACCAAATAACCCTCGACATCGGCGTACAAACGCTGATTGATCGAGAAAAACCCAAAGTACCAATCATGATTTCACAATTCATTTATTATTACATGATATAAGTTGTAACTCATCAAAATCTCAAAATTATTCAAATTGATTTATTTCCAAAAACCTAGTAAGCCTCCATTTACCGATTTAGTTCAAAACTTGATGTTTAAACAAAACTAGTGGCCACAATATTCACTAAATACCTTAACCAAGTCACACAAACCATAACCATATTTTAATCTCACTAATTTTCATTAACCCAAAATTCTAGTTTGCAAAATTATCCAATTTTAACACTTTTAAAGTAACAATACACAAATCAACAACTAGACTAGGTTTTGCATAACCTAAGGTGTTAAACTACACATTATAATGTTAATGATGTGATGAAAACTCTTACTAGATTTTAATCACACGTTTTTAATTAAATTCTAAAAACCTAGTTTGCTAAAAAATTCTTAATTTGGACATTTTAAATGTTACAATTAGCAATATGCAACAAGATTAAGTTTTCCAAATTTTAAGAGGTTCAACTACACAATTAATCAAAACCCTAACTTCCAAATTCAACCCTTCTCTTTAAAATTCTAACATCAATTAAACAATAATTAAACACCTATATAAATTAGATTAAAGAAAATTTTAATAAGGTAGCAATTAGAGTAAGATTATACCTCACAAATTTGAGATTTAGCATGCAACTCATAGCCTCCAAAACATCAAATTTTCTCCAAGATCCATACTAGATAGGCTAAGGAATAATGGGTAAGGCTTAGATTTGGATTTAGTAGGAAATTTGTGTTGATTTTGATACATTTTATGATGATTTTGGAGGAGAATGAGGTGTGGGAAAAATGAAAGCTGCTCATGGGGGAGGTCTCGGACATTTTGAGGTGAGGGAGGAGAGAGAGAGAGTGTGGTGTTGGGTGTGGGTGAGGGAAAAGTCCAAGTTAACACTCAACTAAATTCTTTCTTCTTCTCATTTTATATTTTATTTTAAAAGAAATGAAAAGTGAAAGTGATTGGAGAGAGAGAGGGGAGGCTGCTCAGCATAGGCTCGACCAAGGGCAAGTGGGGAGAGGTATGTAAGTGAGGAGGGTGGTGACCACATCCCCCACACACAACATCCTTCAAGTTAGAATATTTCATTTATTTTATTATTCACTTTAAACCTTTTCTATAAATTTCAAGAACCAAATGGAAATTTCATTTCATTTCAAAAACCATACGTTACATTTTGGTCTAATATGTCATGATGCACAAAACTTGTAATAACCCATTCCAATTTGTAATTATCCCTAATTAAATGTATTAGCGAAGGCTTAAAATAATATTTAAAATAATTAATTATGGAAAAAAATTTGTAAAGCAGAATTTTACAAGTGACCCATTAACCACCAAATACTAGCAATTACATAGCTAGAATAGCTATATTTAATTTTATGTTGAAAGATACTTATATCTTGGTTTTTACGGAAAACACCGGTTATTTTACCGAAAATCGGAAATTTCACCTAAACGATTTTCAAAACGTTACATAAAGGGTTAGCTCTGATACCATGTTGGGTTATGCCAGCGCCCTAGCCATCAAATCATGGCCGAATACAGAAGAAAAATTTATGAAACCAGCGCTACCACAACCCCCAAATACGGATCGACCATTAACCCTAAAACTAGCAAGCTATCTAAAGAGTTTAGGAATTATACCGAATGATCCGTGTCTTTCGGTCATTAACAAGCTTCCCAAGCTCCTAGTGGCCCCCATGATCAAGTTTGGTCGTCGGTCTCCCTCCATCGAAGATGATCCACCCGAGAGTCTATGAATCGAGCTCCTACTTTATAACCGAAGTAACTAGGGTATCTAGTTTGCTAAACTTGATAGCCTAGAAGATGTAGAGTCTAATGAAGGATTAATTTTTCTCTAAACACCCTAGCTTTCTTAACACATAAGACTATTGGGGTGGAGGAAGAAGAAGAAGCCATAAGAGAATGAGAGTGTGAAGCGTGAAGCAACTCAAGAAAAAGGTTAAGTGTTGTGAGAGTGTGAGAGTAGAATAAAAAGCAACTCAAGAAATATCTCAAGTCCACAACCAATATCAAGTGTGAAGAAAATATCTCACAACACTCACAACAAATATCAACCATGACTCAATAGTGATTCATGACTCAATAGTTAGTCACCACCATGAGTCATGCTTTGAACCATGCTTCAATCAATGCTAAGCACACTTATCCCTCCACCTGATTAACAATTAAAGTAAATGGTTAAAACAAAATGAGGTGTAATCTTCGAGAAAACAATCTTGTAATAAATTACAAGAATGCTCATCATCCGTATATACATACCCGTATCCGTATTCCAAAAAATACGAATACAATGAGATGAAAATAATCCAACAATATAATAGTAGGATCCGGCTTAAACTAAAGCCCACTAGTATTATCCGTCTGAATCATGATACGTGCACAAGTGCACGTATATAATCGAACCCTACTGTAAAACCATACGACCTCTACATCGTTTTTCCCGAATCAGGGAAACCCTCTGAGTGGGATTCTAAAGACTCGATAATACAATGGCAGAGGGTTTAACCACAAGCTTGTCAGCGGCACTAGCTGTACGTAATGGCTACCCAGGTATTGAGCGAAAGGAAGGCCGACGAGCAAACTCATCCTGACCCCTACTGAGCCTATACATGAAAATATCCATACAATGCGGTCTGTTCGTCTAAGAGTATCGCATATCGAATCTCGGGGGTGGATAAAGTCAGACCCCTAATAACGCAACATTTCGTGTCGGTATGAACCCCATCACAAACTGAGAAACTACTGATCAAATCAGTAATTCTCTACTTCCTTGATCAAGGATTTCTGGTGATGGCCACCCGTGCATATTGCGACATCAACCCCCATTACCGAGAGAGACAAATCCCCGATGATCCTCTCACTACCTCCATATGGCTATGGACTGTACCCAACTAAAACCTGTTTGCACGACTCCTTTGATCCATGGTAGGGTAGTAATAAAAGCACAGTAGGAACTCACACGAGACAAATGACGATCTCAGGCCGACAGACTAATCTGTACACATGTCACCTGGGAAATGCTATTTGACAATAGGTATAATACCAACTAGCATGTTCCCGACGAGACCGCCCAGTGTACCCATAACCCAATGAGCACCTGCATACTATCTTTGGTGAACAATCTAACACCAATGGCTTATGAGACCGGCCACCGTCCCTCATCGGGGTCTCGATCAGTATACACTAGTCTACTCTGGAGTATCGATGCCCAGTCTCGATACTTCCATGACTAGGGACATTTATCGATATGCTTATAGACCACCCAGCTCCTATGTATATGATCACCATCATAATGCTAGTAGTCAAGCAGGAATCCTATAGGCTTTATCAACATGTAATAGTGAACTATAATGCCACCTAAAGTATGTACATGATGATAAAGACAAACCAGATAGCATACTATCATTTTCAGTAAGACTGTTCTACCCGTATAGGTCTTCCCTTAATCATCTAATCACATGCCTGCGATTACAATAATTGACTTGAGGGCACTATAGCCAACATC
This sequence comes from Agapanthus africanus, assembly GCA_030015575.1. NCBI lineage: Eukaryota > Viridiplantae > Streptophyta > Magnoliopsida > Asparagales > Amaryllidaceae > Agapanthus > Agapanthus africanus. The sequence goes on along the minus strand of CM057348.1, from coordinate 499,834,238 downwards.
TACTACCTCCAGATTCAATTTGAACTCCACAAACTTCACAAAAATCATATTTTTCTGATATCTTACGTAGAATTTCTGAAATTTTAAAACATGGAATCTTGAAATAGATGATCTTTACCTATAAGGATTGAGCAGAAAGGAATTCCATGTTCGTAAAGTATATGCTTGAATCATCTTGAATTGGTATTGGCCTTAGCTTAATATTTTGCACAACTTTCATAAAGGGACCATCAACTTTTCTTGTGATATTTGTGAAGAGTTGTTAAATTGAGATGGAGGTTTGAGAGAAAGTAATGAGTTCCGTATAGACAAAGATTTGAACCATTAGAATTTTAATAGAGTGAAGGAGAAGGTGTGGAGAAAGGTGGAGGTGTAAAGGGAGAAGGAGGATGTGTAGGTATGAAGGTGTTTGGATGGTATATTGTGCGTAAAGGTTAATTCTAACCTAACATATACTATATCCTCACTAAATAACTAAAACCCCTTCTACCAATAAATACTATAATCTTACACCAAAATCTCATATCATTCTCAAAACAAAATCCATATCATTTTTATAATATCTTATATTTTCATTTTTCCTAAAATAATTACATTTTTACGGATACCATCCGAAACACAAAATCCATACGTGATATTATTTTCGTAAACTCATAATATCCATATTTAAACCAAAAATTAATATTTAGAATTTTCAAAATGTTACAATATCCCCCTTTAAAGAAATTTGGTCCCCGAATTTAAATTTAACCCCAAATCTTAAAACATTTTGCCCAGTCAAATCAAATCACCGGGATCCAAATTCTGAAAACATATAGTCCACTCTAGTCAACAGAACTCCAAAGTTCCACACGAGCTAGGACTACATCAACACAACACGTGCACATGAAAATCTTACATATAAAACTCCGATAACCATAACTCTAGCAAATGTTATGAGAATTACATAAGCCATGATGCAAATGTGAAATTAACTGTGTAAATCGAGTATACAATTATAGCCATAACCGTAGTGCAATATCTATAGCATACGACCGAGCGAAAATATATAATAAAAGCTATAGTGTATCTCTTCAAGCGTAATGCAAGAAAATGAAATCTACCCCAACGGTTTGGCACGAAAACTAAATCATATGCCACGGGTGTGCATGAAAACAATGTCAAATGCAACGGGTGCACACAACAACAACATCCAATGCATCGAATATGCATGAAACCAACATCAAGTGCATATAGAATACACAAAAATCTCAATCAAGTGCATCTGGTGTACATGAAAACATCCATCAAGTGCAGCTACCGTGCACAAAAAATCTCAAAAAAGTGCAACTAGTGTGCATAAAAATATCAATCAAGTGTAGCAAATGTGCATGAAAAATCTCAATCAAGTGCATTTGATGTATATGAAAACATCAATCTAGTGCAGCTACTGGTGAGGAGTAGCGACTGGTGTGCATAAAATCGTATGTATGACCCTCAAATCATCAGAACACATAAGTCAAAACAATGGACGTCGAAGTATCCATTTTTCATTGTCGACAATGTGATATTCAGATCACCAAAACACAAATCAAAACAAATGACAATAAAGTACACCTTTTTCAATGTCGAAAGGTGTCTGTACATCCAAAGCTGGCAAAGCAAGGATTCCTACTTACCTCCTGCCCACGGTCTGACGTCCTCTATCTTTGGGTCCTTATTCTCTCTGTGGATTACTTATACCACGGCCTCTCAATACAATCTCCTAGTGAGGAGTAGCGACGAAAACAGTCCCATTCTGACACTTCTCTAAACACTTCCTGGCCAAGTAGCCTGACCTTTCGTAATATAACACGTCAACGACGGTGGCCTCTAGACCTTTGAGTACGCGCCATTCAACTGGCCTTAGGTCCACTCTCTATCACTATAGACTTCCAAAAAGAACCCGCCATAGCTTCTGCCGATATCATCTCTGTCGAACTATTCGGAAACTAGCACTCCTTATTGAATCTACTTCCGTTCCGAAACAGCTGCAATCTCATCAATACTTTCCTCTGAATGTTTAGCCATATCCAACGCCTCTGTATACGTATCAAATCTCTAGTATCGACGGAGAAGAACAGCTGTGCATCGAGACCTTACGCAAATCTCATAATTCACTTCTTTTTAGCATCAATCAAGTAGGATAGCTACGCGAACTACAAATCATACTCGGCTACGATCGTGCCCGGAGTCTTATGCAAAGACTCAAAACTACAAATTCAGTATCTTTGACACTCTGTGGAAGAAATCTGGCTAACTATACCCTCGAGAACTCTCCCAAGTCATCGGAGAAAGACTCACTGCTCAGCCTTTCTCGATCGACTCACACCAGGTCTAAGCAAGACCCATCAAATAGAACTAGCCAATTTCACCAATCTCGCATCGGAGCATCACAACAACTAAATATCCTAGCCATCATATCCACGAATGAATAAGGATACTCTTCCATATCCATGCCCGTAAACACCGGCGACTTTAGCTTCATGAACTCTGGAAGAGACATCTCGATATTCTTAGCAATGGTTGGTACAACTTCTAAATAGTAGGCAACGCAACGATCTCTAGAGTAGGCTGAACAACATCAAGCCTCTAAGTTTGGCTAGTCTCAAGCAATGACCCGACCATCTCGTACGGATCCAAAGAAACTCGCCTCCAAATGATAAATCCTATCATAAAAGGATAAACAATATGTTCCTATATCACTGGAATATCTCAAACGGGCCTGTTGTTGGCTACAGTGCCCTCAAGTCAATTATTATAGTCACAGGCACGCGATTATGATGATTAAGGGATGACCTATACGGGTAGAACAGTCTTACTCGAGATGATAGTATGCTATCTGGTTTGTCTTTATCATCATGTACATGCATTATGTAGTATTACAGACCACTATTATATGTTGATAGAGCCCATAGGATTCTTTCTTGACTACTAGCATTATGATGGCGATCATATACATGGGAGCTGGATGGTCTATACGCACATCCTTAAATTTCCCTAGTCGATGGAGTATCGAGATTGGACATCGATACTCCAGAGTAGACTAGTGTATATTTATCGAGACCCTGACGAGGGGCGGTGGTCGGTCTCACAAGCCATTGATGTCAGTCAATCACCTATGATAGTATATAAATACTCATTAGGTTATGAGTACACTGGACGGACTCAACGGGAACAAGCTATATGGTATTATACCTATTGTCAGATAGCAGTTCCCACGTGACATGAGTACAGGTTAGTCTGTCGACCTGAGATTGTCATTTGTCTCGTGTGAGTTCCCACTGTGCTTTGATTACTATCCTACCATGTCTCAAAGGAGTCGTGCAAATAGGTTTTAGTTGGGTACAGTCTCGAGCCACATAGAGGCAGTGAGCGGATCATCGAGAATTTGTCTCTCCCGGTATTGGGGGTTGATGTCACGCGATGCATGGGTGGCCATCACCAAAAATCCTTGGCCAAGGTTTTCGAGAATTACTGATTTGGATCAGTAGTTTCTCAGTTGGTGATGGGCTTCATACCGACACGAAATATCACGTTATCAGGAGTCTAACTTTATCCACCTCCTAGACTCGATATGCGATAATCCTAGACAAACAGACCGGACTATACGGAGATTGTCATAGATAGGCTCAGTAGGGGTTCGGATGAGTTTGTTCGTCGTCCTTCCTTTCGCTCAATACCTGGGTAGTCGTTACGTACAGCTAGTGCCACTGACATGCTTGTGGTTAAACCCACTGCCAGCGTATTCATGAGTCTTTAGAGTCCTACAAAGAGGGTTCCCTGGTTCAGGTGAAACGATGTAGTAGCTATATTGGATACATGCAAGGTTCTGATCGATTAATTGTACTATGTATCCGGACTTTCGATCGGATAGTTGATAATACTAGCTGGCTCGGGCTTGAATCGGATTATTAAATCAGGTATTGATTTAATAATTTACGTATGAATGTGTATGTTAACCCTACCACTGGGTTTTAGTAGCATCAAGCAAGCCATTTTTAAAAATGTGGAGTGCTAAACTACACTTAACAAGATCTTTAACTAGATGATTAGGGTTTTATAGTTTGCAATAAACTAATCTAAAGGAAGTGAAAGAAGTTATACCCTCATAGATCGAGTCCTTCTCTTCACAAGCTCCGGGTTGTAGTCCACGAGACTCCACTATGCTCCTCTTCGAGTTTGAACGAGCCTCCTTCGTGATCATCATACCGAAGACGATTCACCCGAAGTCCCTCTAGCTCAAGCTACCTCTTCACTAAACTATCTTTAGTGAAGGAAACACACTACACTAGATTGCTAATCAAGTTTAGGATGGTGAAGTAGGGGTTTGGTTTAGCTCACTAGTTTGTTCAAAACTCCATGGTTCACATCACATGTGAGGGGTTGGAGTTTTGATGCATGAAGAGGATGAAGAAGAAGAGGTGGAGGGCTCAAGAGAGCAACACAAAAAAATAACACAAGTGAAGAATGAAGTGAATATGGCTACCCCCTTGACCCTCACTCATCCAAGCATGGAGTAAATTGCAATATAAAATTGCAAACATGCTTGAATAGTGAGTCAAGAGAAATAAATAAATGATAAATACCATGCCTCACCATACCCTCCACCTCTCCTCATTTTCCACATCATTATCCTATTTTCCAAAAATAGAAATACATGCCATGCTTAATATATTTATATATATATATCATATATATATATATATATATTAATTTGTATAAGAAAATATTTAGTGAGCTAATAATATTAGTTAAGATATAATTATATAAAATATAATATATTTCATATTATTAAATCAACACTTGATTTAATAATCCAGTTATATCATATATAACCGACAAATATCATTTATCTGTATATTACATTATCAAATCAACACTTCATTCGATAATCCAGTTATATCACATACAACCTGACCGATAACAGATAACTGCCAGATTACAATACGGTATCATATACACGTATTTAATCAGGCCCCCGCACATATCATATATGTGCCATACTTCAATTCGCTTGAACCAAGAAACTTCTGTGTGGGACTCTAAAGACTCGTCAATACGCCAGCAGTGATGATCAAATTAATCACCTACAAGCCGTCAGCGGTATTAGCTGGATGTAACGACTATCCAGGTATTGAGCGATAGGAAGATCAACAAGAAAGCTTGTCCATACTCTCCAAGGACAGTAACACTTATCATACAGTTCGGTCACTTCGTCTGATATGTCGCATATCATGTCTAGGGATGGAAATTGTCAGACCGCAGTAACGTGATAAGTCATGCCGATGTCCGGCCTATAACGGTTCAAGAAACTACTGATAACTCTTATCAGTAAATCTCAGCAGCAGACCTGGCCAGAGACTTCCAGTTATAGCCAATCGAGCATAGCGCAACATCAACCCCCAATACCGGGAGAGACGAAACCCCTCATATCGCTCATTTCCTCTATGTGACTCGGGACTGTACCCAAAATCCACCTGTTTGCACGACTCCTTTAAGCCTTGGTAGGGAGGAAATCAAAGCATAGTGGGAGCCACACAACACTCTGTGACGGTCTTGGGTCTACAGACTAACCTGTACCAGTGTCACCAGAGAACTAATATCTAACGATATGTATACTACCAATTAGGAGTTCTCAGTGAGTCTTGTTCGGTGTACCCATTCCATAATGATCACCTGTGTACAATCTTTGATGTCAAACACCAATGAATGTGGGATAAACCATCTCCCCATACAAGGTCATGAAACGTACACTAGTCTACTCTGGAATATCGATGCCCTATCTCGACATCTCCTCGACTAGGAACTGTTAAAGGATGTACTTGTGGATGACCCTGGACCCAGTAGTATGATCTGCATCATTGTCCTGGTAGTTAAGTACATATCCTAAGGGTTTTATCAACATGTAAGAGAAAGACAGTATAAAATACCAGTCCACTTGTTAAGATAAAGAGTAACCAGATAGCATACTATCATGTCGAGCAAGAAAGTCTTCTATATATATGTCCAAGCATCTACTATACAATATATCAATGTACAATAATGGCCTCTAGGGCATACATATCCCTAACAATCTCCCACTTGCACTAAGGTTATGTGTTGTAGTATCTCATAACCAACATCCTAAAATGTCTCTCAAACTGAGTCTAGGGGAGGGCCTTCATGAGTGGATCCGCTACGTTGTCCTTCATGACAACTCTCCTGATCTCGATCTCCCGGCGATTTACTATCTTCCTGATCAGGTGATACCGCCAAAGAATATGTCTGGATTTCTGATGGGACCGGGGTTCCTTAGCTAAAGCCACAGTTCCATTGTTATCGCAATACACAGGTATTGGATGCTCAATGGATGGAACCACACCAAGTTCAGCAATGAACTTCTTCATTTAGACAGCCTCTTTGGCAGTATCGTTGGCAGCGATGTATTCAGCCTCCATCATCGAGTCTGCTACAGTATCTTTCTTAGAACTCTTCCAACATATCGCCCCTCTGTTGAGGGTAAAGACAAAACCCGAGACAGACTTACTGTCGTCCTTATCACTCTGGAAGCTTGAATCGGAAAAGGACTCCACCTGGAGTTCACCGTTACCATATACCAAGAATATTTCTTTAGTCCTTCTCAAGTACTTAAGAATGTTCTTCACAGCTGTCCAGTGGTTTTTCCAAGGATCTGATTGATACCTACTCACTACACCTAGTGAGTAAGCTACATCTGGTCTGGTACATAACATCGCATATATGATAGAGCCTACGGCCAAAGCATGGGGTATCCCTTGCATGCGAGCCCTCTCCAAATCAATCTTAGGAGATATCTCTTTGGAGAGAGTGATTCCTGATCAAGCGGGTAAATTACCACGCTTGGAATCTTCCATACTAAAGCTCTTTAGTATAGTGTTTATGTACCTAGATTGGGACAATCCCAATATCCTTTTAGATCTATCTCTATAGATCTTAATTCCCAGGATGCAGGAGGCATCATCAAGATCTTTCATGGAGAACTTGTGTGATAAGAAGAGCTTGACCGAGTGTAGCATAGGAACATCGTTTCCTATCAAGAGTATGTCATTCACGTACAATACGAGGAAGACAACCTTACTCTCTACAACCTTCTTATATATACAAAGTTCATCTACATTTTTGACGAATTCAAACTCTTTGATAGCTTTATCAAAACAGATGTTCCAGCTCCGTGATACCTGCTTTAATTCGTAGTTCGATTTAAGCAGCTTGCACACCTTTTTGCTGCTCCCACTGTCTATGAAGCCTTCTGGATATGTCATGTACACGCTCTCTTCTAAATCAGCATTTAAAAAAGCAGTCTTAACGTCCATTTGCCAGATTTTGTAGTCATGGTATGCAGCAATGGCAAGTAGGATCCTGATGGACTTAAGCATGGCAACAGGAGAAAAGGTATCATCATAATCGATACCAGGTAATTGATGAAAACCTTTTGCTATAACTCTAGCTTTGAAAGTCTCAACTTTTCCATCTATACCAATTTTCTTCTTAAAAATCCACTTGCTCCCGATGGGTTTTACCCCTTCAAGTGAAACATCTAAAGTCCATACTTTGTTGGGATACATGGATTCCATCTCGGATCGCATAGCATCCAGCCAATTCATAGAGTCTCCACTTGTGATTGTCACAACCCAAATTTAGGCACGTGACTGGCACTTAAACCACGTGACGTCAACAGGCGTAACATAATTTAAGTAAGCTGAAAACCCAGAAATCTAAACCATCAAAAAAAGTAAGTGATAAAAACATTGCTAAAAATATTTGGAAATCTCAAGTAAAAATCTTTAAACATAAGTTTATTTTCTTAAAAATTTCGGCAGCACCTCCTTTGTAAAAACTAGCCCAAAACGGGTACAAACATAGTATAAAAATAAACCATCCCTAAACCGGAGCAAATAACGTCCAAAGGAGGAAACAACCACCACAAGCATATATACGACGCCGTAACAAAGAAATAGACAACATAAATGAAAAACAGCTTAAAGAGGTAAAACTACATAATAAAGGCCGACTCACACGAGCACGACACCCAGAGTCACAAAATATACAATATCGGTCCTCACAAACTCGTCTCTAAGTCAATACATGAAAGTGGTAGATGGAGAGTACTAGATACAATGAGATATACAAAGGATAATCAGATAACCGCAAACCCACCTATAGCAAAAAGGCTCACAGCCAACCGTAGCTGTATCCGCTGAAAAAAATACAATAAGAAGCTCTGCCGCGACTATACCGAGGGTCAAGCCTGCAAAACACTGTGGCACAACGGGGGTGAGTTGCCAACTCGTGAATAGTATGTAACATTATATAGAAAATCGCAGGTATATACAACAGCGATAATCTATCACATGCAATCTGATAGCATAAGTATGGCAATATGGATATGCAACAATTATGATCAAGGTACACCATCAGGGAACTAAAATTACATGAACAATGCATATCAAATAACTACTGAGTATGGGATAAAACATATCATCATCAATGAATCATTATCGTGGAAAAACCCGGTGTCCATCAACGACACCCTAAATCCCAATACCTCAGGTGCCATCACTCTGATCGGCCCTAATATCTGTAAATCTCATGGAACCTGTGTCACGCCCCGTTTCCCAGTGTACGGCAAAGGGAACGCGACGAGTTCCGCTACGTATATACTCAGAAGTACATACGCTAAGCGTATCTAAGCAGCATAAAATAAATACACAAGAGATAAGAAATAAAAAGAACAACAACTTTTATTTATTAACATTCTTTGTACAATACATGAAAGGAAATACAACTGAAATAAAAAGATGCCTAAACATTGGCAAAACAGGAAATGAAAAGTACAGAGAGAAAAAGTGTACAATGAAACTAAAGTGCTGGGTCTTCAGCAAACTGCTCCAAGTCTTCTTGCGATGGCTCAATCTCTGCCGGGTCCGAAACACCTGACGACATTCAAAGAAGAAAGAAACAGAATGTCGTCAGCGAACAGGTCGCTCGGTAAGTCCCAAAGGTAAGAGAAAAGACAGAATAAGAAGATATATTTTAAAGTTGTATTATCCTATAGTAATGTCGTATTAACGCTGTTGTTTGTAGCTTGGTACAGAAGGATGCCAGTGTATACGAGGGGAGTCTCTATATGCCAGAGACTAGGGGCACGTATAGTACAAGGAACCGTTTATGCCACGGTACAACAGCAACTGGATTCATGTTAGATGTATTAAATCTGACGACCTCATGCCACCTTTAACACCTTCCGTACCAATCTACCCCTTAAACCCCGCGATGTCTTGTTTGTATTGTTATCATGTAAAATTGTATTGATTGTATGAGTGATTGACAGACTGACCGAAACCATGATATCAGGAAACGGTTATAACCACAGAGTCATGTAAATGGAATACTGAGAATCATGTAGGGATATATATCCATGGTTCGGTTCAGTCAAGTTGTATAAATTGGTAATTGTATTCATGGATTCATGTGTTCATTTTGAATTGGAATATTGTAGATTATAGATTGACTGGAATTATATTCAAATCAGATTAATCAGACTCAAACCCGAATCAGACAATTAAAAATGTGAATCGAAGTCTTATAATTGCTAGGGTCCTTAGGGTAATTTATAAAACTTGAGGGGGTTTTATGTAAAAATACTTTTATATACTTTTCAAAATACACCTCAAGTATTTATTGTTCATCTTTAGAATTGTAATGAGGGTGGATTTTATGTTGTGACATTTCTAGTGAAAATATCCTAGTTTTATAAATAAGAGTATTTATCTATAATATTGATTATTTGAAGTGTGATTTTTTAGGAAAATGTGGAAAATTTATATTATAATAAAATAGATATTTAAATGATAAATATACATATGTTTATACAAAAATAATTTTAATAAATATTTTATATTCTAAAAATCTCATTTTCTTAAGATGTCGTATTTTAAACCTTTCGAGACCGAATGATCCTTGCGGAGGTCTGAATCTCGCACTACTAGCCCGAGGGTGCGCGATAAACTGCACAATCCCGAACGGGTTCCCTAAAAATGGGTTGCAGCGGCGCTTTGCAAATATTGTAAAATACTAATCCTTTAGAAAACGGTTTTATAAAGTAAAAGGTAATTATTTGTAAAGGTGTAAATTTTCCGTATTTTAGATTCTAGCGTTTCCTAAGTTAACTAGCCTATTTCTAATTGGTCTAAATGACAAGTCGTTAGAAGTCTCAAATCGCCTCTCCACAGCCAATTGTGGCCAGGTAAGTACAAATGAGGAAAGGAGGGATCCGCTCACGAATCGTGTAACAGGCCTTTTAAAGTTACCTTTGCTCATTTTCCCTAGCCTAGACACCACAAAGTCAGGTTTAGATAAACGATCGATGTCCACAACTTATCGTATTTTCCTACTAAGATGTATTTATTTAAAAGTGTATCAAAGCTAAAACTTTTAGAAATGATTTTATTAAGAATATGGTATTTAAATGAAAGTATTGTTTTTATCATATTCTAAATTTTTGATGATGTCGCTTAGGGTTGTATTTGCGTGTGTGTGGAGGTAGGTCATTACCTCGTGCTCTACTTTAAATGTGTAGCAAAGTTAAAGGGTTAAATGTGAAATCGAAATATTGTGGTATTTAAGTGAAAATTACGATAAATTGGAAAGGCTATCATTTCATGTGATGAAACTTATTCAAATTGATTTTTAAAAGTTTAATAGTCAACATAAAGATGTTTAAACATGAATGTATTGATGAGAAGTGAAATTTTATAGAAAACCGAATCGGAAATCGGATTTGTTCCGATTCCGTCGGGTTTCGTAGTTTCGTATTTTAGAGAAATAGAAAGGGGGATAGAATGGGACTTACGGGTTTCGATTAGGTAAAGGAGTGAAGGGGGACTAGAGAGGTTGCCGAGGCGTTGCTTCGTCGCCGGTTATTCCTAAAAACGTCGCCGGAATTCCCGCCGGAATTTCGTCGGAGCTTCACCGCGAACTTGTTTTCAAAGCACAGACTTCTTGGAAAATTTTGAGAGAGTGAGCTTAGGGTTTTGGGATGAGAGAGTAGAGGGTAGGGGGTGTATTTATAGGGTAGGTTAGAGTAGGGTAGGTGAAAGGTTTTTAATTAAAAAAATTGTAAAAATTATAGAAAATTCATTAAAAATTGGAGTAATTAGGTGTTAATGGGCATTCTGGAACCGATCCAATAAATTAGAGTATGCAGGGGGTTAGAGAAGGCGAAGAGGCGGATTTTTCGTCTTGACGACTCGGGCATCCGGCCGAGTCCGGCCGGCAGCGCCGGCCCGAGTCGGCCGGTCCGCCGGCCGACTCGGCCGATCTCGGGCGAGTCGGGGGTCGAGGAGGTGGGGAGTCTTCTGACGTACACTCTGGTATATTTACTTTTTTAAGTGCAGTTCAACTTTTGGGAGTTATGGTGTTTGGACTGTTAGGCTTCCAAAGGATTTAAAACAAAAATAATTTAAAAATAATGTGGGTCAGGGGATTTGAACTTTAGTGGCTTGGTCAAGTAGTGCAAGGTATTACCAATGAGCTACAAGCTCCTTCTTGTAATTATTGTGGGAAAATAAATACTTAAAGTGGTAACAACAACATTAAATACCCCAAGTATACTTCAAATTTAAATCAATTTTAAGTATACAAATATTGGAGTTGTTACAATCTATCCTCCTTAAAAAATTTCGTCCTCGAAATTTACAACTTTTATTTGAGGACTAATTTACAAAGAGGTGAGGATATCTTGCACGCATTTCATCTTCCCTTTCCCAAGTGGATTCTCCTGGAGTGTCTTTCCTCCACATTACCCGGACCAAGTTAACTTCCTTGTTCTGAAATGTCTTCACTTTCCTGTCCAGGATCTCCACAGGCTGTTGCTCACAAGACAAGTCGGGCTGTATAGTGAGCTCGGAATGATCAAGAACATGGATGGGGTCACTCACATACTTTCTGAGTTGGGATATGTGGAACACGTTATGCACTCCTTCCAATGAGGGTGGAAGCGCTAAGCGGTATGCCACTTCACCGACTCTTTCAAGTATGTCGAACGGTCCAATATATCTCGGACTCAATTTACCCCGTCTCCCAAATCGGATCACTCCGCGGTTCGGACATATCTTCAGGAACACATGATCTTCTGGCTGGAACTCCAAGTATCATCTCTTTGCATCAGCCCAGTGCTTCTGACTATCTTGGGCTATGCGCATCCGTTCCCTGATAGTACGAACCACATCAACGGTCGCTAATATCATCTCTGGTCTAAGAAGTTCCCTATCTCCGATGTCATCCCAACTTAATGGTGATCGACACTTCCTTCGATACAATGCTGCAAAAGGTTCCATTCATATGCTTGCTTGGTAGCTGTTATTGTACGCGAACTCCACAAGATGCAGGTGATCTTCCCATGATCCTTTGAAGTCTAGCATACACGTTCTGAGCATATCCTCCAAGATCTGAATAGTTCATTCCGACTGACCATCTTTTTGTGGATGATAAGCGGTGCTGAAGTTCAGACTTATTCCCAAGCTAGCTTGCAGACTCTGCCAAAATTGCGATCGGAACCTGGTGTCACGATCGAAGACATTGCAGACCGGTACTCTATGAAGTCTCACAATTTCCTGTATGAGTTTATAGGTATCAGAGTTAGTAGATTATGAAGAGTTTAAATCTTAAATAGATTATTACCTCCATGTACTTCTTTGCTAGTATCTCAGTTGATTGGCCAACTCGAAATGGGATGTAGTGAGCCGACTTTGTGAGTCGATCCACAGTGACCCATATGGCATCGTTACCCTTTGTGCTGCGAGGAAGAGCAGTCACAAAGTCCATCGTGATGTGCTGCCACTTCCATTCTGGGATTGGTAACGGTTGAAGTAGTCCAGTTGTCCTATGACGTTCAGCCTTTACTTGCTGACACACCAAGCATTTTGCGATGCTTCTGGCTACTTCACGCTTCATTCCATGCCACCAATAATTCTGACGTAGATCTTTGTACATTTTGGTACCTCCAGGATGTACTGAGTAGGGAGAGCTGTGAGCTTCTTTCATTAACTCTTCCCGAATAGGACCTTTTGGTACACACAATCTGCTGCCGTATCTCAAAGATCCGTTTTCATGGATGATGAAGTCTGTTCTGAGTCCATTCTCCGCTTGTTCTCTGATCCTTTGCAACTTAGCATCACTTGCTTGAGCTGCTTTGATCTGATTGACAATGGTTGATTGAACTTGTAGATTCATCAAACTTGAAGCATTACTTGGCATGACTACTTCAATCTCCATCTGATGCAAGTCTTGCTGCAGCTTCCACTGAGCGGTGAGATTCATCGATAATGGTTGGCGACTAAGAGCATCAGGTACTACGTTCACCTTCCCTGGGTGATATTGTAAGTTGATGTCAAAGTCCGCCATGATTTCTAACCATCTTCTCTGCCGCATATTCAACTCCTTCTGAGAAAACACGTACTTTAGACTTTTATGATCTGTGTAAATGTTCACTCGTTCACCAAGTAAATAATGGCGCCAAATCTTGAGAGCAAAGATGACGGCCGCCAACTCCAGATCATGCGTCGGATAATTACGCTCATGAGTCTTCAGTTGTCTTGAAGCATAAGCCACAACCATACCGTGCTGATGTAGAACACATCCTAATCCCTTACCGGATGTATCACAATGCACTTTGAATCCTCTAGATTGATCCGGTATTACGAGAATAGGTGCAGATGTCAATCTTGACTTGAGTTCTATGAAACCTTGTTCGCATGCTTCTGACCACACAAATTCTTCATCTTTTCATGTAAGCATGGTCAGGGGTGTTTCAATCTTTGAGAATCCTTCAATGAACCTTCTGTAATATCCAGCTAAACCCAAGAAACTCCGAATGTCCTTCACTGACTTTGGTGTAGGCCATTCGCTAACTGCTGAAACTTTGGCTGGATCCACAGAAATTCCTTCTCCTGATACGATATGTCCAAGTAAACCAACTTGATTTAGCCAAAACTCGCACTTACTGTGCTTGGCATAAAGCTTATGTTGTCGAAGAGTTTCCAGGACAATTCGTAGGTGTTCTGCATGCTCTTTCCGACTCTTAGAATACACCAGGATGTCGTCTATGAAGATGACAACAAACCTGTCTAAGTACTCCCGGAAAACTTGATTCATTAGGTTCATGAATATTGCTGGTGCATTGGTCACTCCAAATGGCATCACTAGAAATTCGTAATGTCCATAGAGAGTTCTGAAAGCTGTTTTGTGAATACCAGCTTCCTTGACCTTCACCTGATGATAACCTGAACGAAGATCCAATTTAGAGAAAACACAAGATCCACTTAGCTGATCGAATAAATCATCGATGCGCAGGAGTGGATACTTGTTCTTTATAGTGACTTCGTTCAAGGCCCTATAATCGATGCACATTCTGTATGAACCTTCCTTCTTCTTCACCAGTAGTACAGGTGCTCCCCAACTTGAAGTGCTGGGACGAATCCATCCTTTCGCCAATAATTCGTCCAACTGTGTTCAGACTTCCTTCAAACCTTCCGAACTCGGTCTATAAGGTGCTTTGATCACCGGTTGTGCTCCTGGTACTAAATCAATACTGAATTCAAGAGCTCAATCGGAAGGAAATCCTGATAAATGGATATGAAATACATCGTCGAACTCTCGAACTACCTCTTGTCTTAATTCTTCTTCCGCTTGAGTTGCTGCAACTACTGCTTCTCTTAGCTTCGCTTTGTAGGTACCTGGCTCCAGGGTACGGTCTCTGCTTTTGAAATAGAAGACCGGATGGTCTGGAATCTCGAATACTACCCTCCTTTGAAGACAGTCAATGGTAGCATAAAAATTTCCAAGCCAATCCATTCCTAGAACCACATCGAAGTTCGGTATGTCCAGTACTTTGAAGTCAGCATAAAACTCTCGGCTGCAGACGACGACTGGACATAAGCTATATCCCATAGTTGCCTTTAGAACGCCATTTTCGGAACTGACATTCCAGCTGGATACAAGCGGTAAGACTGGAATCGCATGGGTTCAGACGAACCGTTGCGACATAAAGCAGTGGGATGCTCCAATATCAAACAGTGCAAGTGCAGGTAGTGAGGCTACTAGGATTGTACCTAAGGTATATGGGATATGTTTTAGGTATAGGGAAAGTGTGTAGATAACTAAGACTAAAAGATAAGTTGGAGAAGGAAAGTTTATCAGTAATGACTTGGCTAGTGGCCTCAGCTTCTTCTACAGACATCGTGAAAGCCTGGCGCTTTGGTACATTCCTCCTGGCCTGAGGAGCATTCCTCGGAACTTTCCTTTGAGCTTGATGGAACTGACGAGGAGGTGGTGCAGCTTGTGGTCCACTGGGTGGTGCAGGTAGTGCAAGTCTTGGAGCAGGGGCTTGGATGGCTGGATGCTGTGGATAATTGTTTGCTGGCCTGGTTGCAGCAATTGGATTTTGTTTGTGAGGACAAGCCCCAATACCATGAGCAGCTGAGCCGCAGATCAAGCAAAGGTTGTTCGCACGCCGGCAATCTCTCGCCAGATGCCCATTTCTCTTGCAGTAGTTACAAAAGGCTGGGCTGAGTCTGTTGATTGGTGCTCCAGGACGTCTTGGCACAAAAGGTGGTCTGGAAGAGGCTCCACCTGCCATCTGGTTGGCAGGGCGCTTGACTCCTGTAGATTGAGGTCTGCCCCTTGCTTTTATCACTGCCTCATAACTGCGGGCAGCTTCCAGAGCATCCTCATGAGTCAAAAATTTTCCTGTGGCTAGAGCAGCTTGAATCTCCGTGTCCAGTCCTTGTTGAAAGCGACGGGCTCTGATCTCGTCTGTCGGTATCAAGTGTGCCGCGAATCTGTTTAAGGATTGTATTAGCAGTGTAGTATGTGATATTTAAAAATTGAACTATTGCGACAAATCTTACCGGCTTAACATGGTGAATTCAGCGTTGTATTCATCTACTGATTTGTCCCAGATCGATCCTTATTGTAAATGATGAACTGCTGCTCCATGGAAAACCTGGCAGTCATAGGGAAGTATTTCGCGTAGAACTTCTCGCGAAAAGTCGTCCATTCGATAGGCTGTGCAAGACGGCTTTCTTCCGCCTTCCACCAGTTGCGAGCATTGTCCGTGAGCTGTAGTTTCGCCACACGGACCCAAGCTATGTCTGGCACTTGAGCTGCTGCCAGATCGTCTTCTATGCTTTGTGCCAATTCTTCAGCTTCAAGAGGGCTTCCTTTTCCGGAGAACTGCTTCGGATGTAAAGCCCTGAATTGCTTTACCCCCGGTGCATCAGTCTCGGGACGGTTCAGGAGTTGTTGCTGTCCCTCGAGAAGGCTGCGGATTGCCTCAAGTAGCATTGTCTGCTCGGTGGGTGGTGCAAGAACAGCTGGTGTGAGAGGTAGTGCTGGAGGTGTGTTGTTGACGTTGGTGCTGGTGTTGTTCGGAGAATCCATAACCCTGAAGAAAAATTTGGGTTAGAACAGATTCAAGTACATGAAATGATAGGATTTAAGGAATATGAAATTTCAAGATTCAAGGAACATGAATTGTAAAGAATGTTTTAGTTGCTGGTTCTTGTGTTATATTGCTTAGGTTGTTCACGCAGAACAGAACTGCATGATAGGGTTTCATACAGCTCTGACCTGCATGGGCCATTAACAAAACCTGTCACGCTCCGCTTCCCAGTGTACGACAAAGGGGACACGACGAGATCCGCTACGTATATACTCAGAAGTACAAACGCTAAGCGTATCTAAGCAGTATAAAATAAATACACAAGAGACAAGAAATAAAAAGAACAGTAACTTTTATTTATTAACATTCTTTATACAATACATGAAAGGAAATACAACTGAAATAAAAAGATGCCTAAATATTGGCAGAACAGGAAATGAAAAGTACAGAGAGGAAAAGTGTACAATGAAACTAAAGTGCAGGGTCTTCAGCAAACTGCTCCAAGTCTTCTGGCGATGGCTCGATCTCTGCTGGGTCTGAAACACCTGACGACATTCAAAGAAGAAAGAAACAGAATGTCGTCAGCGAACAAGTCGCTCGGTAAGTCCCAAAGGTAAGAGGAAAGACAGAATAAGAAGATATATTTTAAAGTTGTATTATCCTGTAGTAATGTCGTATTAACGCAGTTGTTTGTAGCTTGGTACAGAAGGATGCCAGTGTATACGAGGGGAGTCTCTATATGCCAGAGACTATGGGCACGTAAAGTACAAGGAACCGTTTATGCCATGGTACAACAGCAACTGGATTCATGTTAGGTGTATTAAATCTGACCACCTCGTGCCACCTTTAACACCTTCCGTACCAATCTACCCCTTAAACCCCACGATGTCTTGTTTGTATTGTTATCTTGTAAAATTGTATTGATTGTATGAGTGATTGACTGACTGAACGAAACCATGATATCAGGAAACGGTTTTAACCGTAGAGTCATGTAAATGGAATACTGAGAATCATGTAAAAGGAATATATATCCATGGTTCGGTTCAGTCAAGTTGTATAAATTGATAATTGTATTCATGGATTCATGTGATCATTTTGAATTGGAATATTGTAGATTATAGATTGACTTGAATTATATTCAAGTCAGATTAATCAGACTCAAACCCGAGTCAGACAATCAGAAATGTGAATCGAAGTCTTATAATTGTTAGGGTCCTTAGGGTAATTTATAAAACTTGAGGGGGTTTTATGTAAAAATACTTTTATATACTTTTCAAAATACACCTCAAGTATTTATTGTTCGTCTTTAGAGTTGTAATGAGGGTGGATTTTATGTTGTGACATTTCTAGTGAAAATATCATAGTTTTATAAATACGGGTATTTATCTGTAATATTGATTATTTGAAGTGTGATTTTTTAGGAAAAAGTGGAAAATTTATATTATAATAAAATAGATATTTAAATGATAAATATACATATGTTTATACGAAAATAATTTTAATAAATATTTTATATTCCAAAAATCTTATTTTCTTAAGATGTCGTATTTTAAACCTTTCGAGACCGAATGCTCCTTGCGGAGGTCTGAATCTCGCACTACTAGCCCTTGGGTGTGCGATAAACCGAACAATCTCGAACGGGTTCCCCAAAAATGGGTTGCAGCGGCGCTTTGCAAAGATTGTAAAATACTAATCCTTTAGAAAACGGTTTTATAAAGTAAAAGGTATTTATTTGCAAATGTGTAAATTTTTCATATTTTAAATTCTAGGGTTTCCTATGTCAACTAGCCTATTTCTAATTGGTCTAAACGACAAGTCGTTAGAAGCCTCAAATCGTCTCTTCACCGTTAATTGTGGCCAGGTAAGTACAAATGAGGAAAGGATGGATCCGCTCACGAATCGTGAAATGGGCCATTTAAAGTTACCTTTGCTCACTTTGTCTAGCCTAGACACCACAAAGTCAGGTTTAGATAAACGATCGATGTCCACAACTTATCGTGTTTTCCTAATAAGAGGTATTTATTTAAAAGTGTGTCAAAGCTAAAATTTTAGAAATGATTTTATTAAGAATATGGTATTTAAATGAAAGTATTGTTTTTATCGTATTCTAAGTTTTTGATGATGTCGCTTAGGGTTGTATTTACGTGTGTGTGGAGGTAGGTCATTACCTCGTGCTCTACTTTAAATGTATAGCAAAGTTAAGGGGTTAAATGTGAAATCGAAATATTATGGTATTTAAGTGAAAAATACGATAAATTGGAAAGGTTATCATTTCATGTGATGAAACTTATTCAAATTGATTTTTAAAAGTTTAATAGTCAACATAAAGATGTTTAAACATGAAAGTATTGATGAGAAGTGAAATTTTATAGAAAACCGAATCGGAAATCAGATTTGTTCCGATTCCGTCGGGTTTCATAGTTTTGTATTTTAGAGAAATAGAAAGGGGGATAGAATGGGACTTACGGGTTTCGATTAGGCAAAGGAGTGAAGGGGGGACTAGAGAGGTTGCCGAGGCATTGCTTCGTCACCGGTTGTTCCTAAAAACGTCGCCGGAATTCCCGCCGGAATTTCGTCGGAGCTTCACCGTGAACTTGTTTTCAAAGTACAGACTTCTTGGAAAATTTTGAGAGAGTGAGCTTAGGGTTTTGGGATGAGAGGGTAGAGGGTAGGGGTGTATTTATAGGGTAGGATAGGATAGGGTAGGTGAAAGGTTTTTAATTAAAAAAATTGAAAAAATTATAGAAAATTCATTAAAAATTGGAGTAATTAGGTGTTAATGGGCATTTTGGAACGATCCAATAAATTAGAGTATGCAGGGGGTTAGAGAAGGCGAAGAGGCAGATTTTTCGTGTTGACGACTCGGCCGTTCGGCCCGACTCGGCCGGTCCGCCGGACGACTCGGGGGTTGAGGAGGTGGGGAGTCTTCTGATGTATACTCTGATATATTTAATTTTTTAAGTGCAGTTCAACTTTTGGGAGTTATGGTGTTTAGACTGTTGGGCTTCCAAAGGATTTAAAACAAAAATAATCTAAAAATAATGTGGGGCAGGGGATTTGAACTCTGGTGGCTTGGTTCAGCAGTGCAAGGTATTACCAATGAGCTACAAGCTCCTTCTTGTAATTATTGTGGGAAAATAAATACTTAAAGTGGTAACAACAACATTAAATACCCTAAGTAAACTTCAAATTTAAATCAATTTTATGTATACAAAAATTGGAGTTGTTACAACCTGAGTGCCCAATATCGACACTCGAAACATCATGAAAACCCATGTCCAATATCGACACGTAAATCCATATAACTCGGGCTCCGTCTGTCCGGATCAGCCCATATCCATCTCACGATTTCGGTCGGTATCCTCCGGATAACCGCCAGGTCCAACCAATCACCGGTAGGTAGTAGTCCCTCTTCCAGGCTCATCGTCTACTGCACAACATCCCTTTCTTGCCCCGGGATACCATACCGGGTCCACCATGAACCCGCAAACGGATCATCCATCTCCTCGAATCGGGTTTCTAACACGATTCTCAGAACCAAGAAAACTCATAGTGGACGCATCAAAATATCATATCAAGAGAAAATGGATTTTCAAAACAATGCATACTTTCTTGAAATATCCCCACAGTTCTCAAATCCATAAACCACATGAAATCCGTATCTCAATACGTAAATCCATGAAATATGATGTATGCAACATAGAACAATAATATGAGCATATCAAGGGAAAACCGCTCTTTTAAATTAATCCAGTTTTTAAATATATCATGCGGTTCCTAATTTCTCCAAAATCAAACGCAACATCATATAAAGGTGTATATGTAGCTATAGCAAGGTATGTGTATATCCATGTAGGTATGCATGCATAATGTATTTCACATGCGCAATAGAACAAGAATCAACGTCTCAATGTCAACAATGAATGTTATACCACATATGTGTAAAGGTTGTGCGTTTCATGGCAATTACCGATGGTGTGGGTGTAGCATACAATTTAGTGCTCATGCAACATGAACCGTCAGTAATGGTGCAGTGTCCAATAGATACCAAATCAATATACAACAAGTAATGGTATGCAATGATGCTCATGCACAATCAACACAAATGCATATAAACATGCGACTATAATATCATATCTAGCACTGACGCTTAACGCCATACGGACGATTTCCCCGTAGATGTTAAATCTACTCACCGATGATCTCGAGCTAGGTAAATCCAACCACCTGCTTTCCCTTCTTCGTAGCGTCTGAAGTCCCCGCCTGCGATCCTATTAACACAAAACACAATAACACGTGGATTTAGCAAACTACCCAATAATAAACGAACAAAATGCCAATTAACGAATCGGTTCCCTTAAGTTACAAAAAGGTTCGCTTAGCGGCTAACGTGTGTAGCGACATAATCAAAACAAACCCACGACAGCAAGCTACCCGAAACACTTAAACTAGTCGGATCAATCGTATCGCATTTTGCCTAAACGTCTAAAATTAGCTAAGTGGTCCCAGATTTTACCTACTGTCAATACCAAAAAATCAAGCAGTACCAAACATCCCAAAATACTTACAGACAGCTACCCTAAAATTCCCAACTCCCCAGTCTCCCAGAAATCCGGCGACGCCGGAAAATCTTCAAATGTCGTCGGCGAAAACCGGTCAGGTGGGGTTAGGGCTTCAGGTGAACACTCAGGGTCTCTAGTACAACACTATTACACTGCTAGATTTAAAAGTAAAAATTCATGGTCGTAGTAGATTACAGAGACTCTAAAATGACACTAAAAATACGATATGTGCACAAAACTATATCTTTATAGTTCTAGACAGCAACTACTAGGCAATACGACATTAAAAGGTCCTAATTAACAGTTAGGGATCATTACCTCTCCATACTTGCTTAAAAACCCTGACTTTCCATGCTCCAAGTCATCTTAGTGGCTTAACTTGACTTTGTGAAGGGTTTTAGTGAGGTTGTTGTGAAGATTTTGTTTGGGTTTTGTGATGGATTGGGTAGGGTTCAGTTTTAGGGGATGAGGGAAAATGAGATGAAGAATATGTGAGAATGAGAGAATGAGAGTGTATGAAGGTTAAGGGAAATGAGAGTGTGAGAGTGGGATGTGAAGGAAATAAGGGTGCGAGGTTAGAGTGAGCCATGCCCCCTTCTCTCTCCTCATTAAATACACCCCATGCTTCATCATTTGCATGTCAACCCTCTCTCTCTCTCAAGTCAACCCAATCCAAACCCTTATTTTTTAAAACTAAATAATTTAAATAATTACAGAAAACTTAATGGAATGGGGTTATGGTGGCATGGCTACTTAAGCATGGTTAACCCTAATTAACCCTAGGTTAACATGCACAAATGTGTGCAAGCTCGAAATAAATAATAATAAAATGGTAATACATTTTTATAAAATATGCGAAAACTATTATGGTTAACTTTTTTACTAAAAACTCACATTATCGCTTAATTAACACTAATCATATTCTAAGGTGTTACAATCTCCCACTTTAAAGAAATTCGTCCCCGAATTTAAAAATCTTACTATACGTACCTTCAAAGAGATGAGAGAATTTCTTCCGCATCTCGCTCTCGGCCTTCCAAGTGACCTCTTCACAATTCGGGCCATGCCAAAGAGCATTCACAGATGGAAAGACCTTTGACTGAAGTTTCTTCACCTGCCGATCCAATATAACTACCGGTTGCTCGGTAAACGAAAGTTCGCGTTCTAGCTGAACAGTCTAATGCTGAATCATGAAAGAAGGGTCACGAAGGTATTTGCGAAGTATCGATACATGGAATACGGGTTGAACATCCGGAAAACTTGGCAGAAGTGCCAAACGATAGGCAACGGTACCAACTCGCTCAAGGATCTCAAAAAGACCTACAAATCTGGGACTAAGCTTCTCTTTCTTCCCAAATCTCTTCACGCCCTTCATCGGAGAAATCTGTAGGAATACATGATCCCCCACTGCGAACTCGAGCCTGCGACGATGACGGTCGGCATAAGACTTCTGTCTGTACTGGGCTGCTCTCATCCTATCCTGAATCAACTGAATTTTCTCCGTAGTCTCTTGAACTAGCTGGGGTCCTAAAATCCTGCTCTCGCTGAGTTCGGTCCAACAGACTGGCGATCGACACTTTCTACCATACAAAGCCTCAAATGGAACCATCTGAATCGTCTCCTGATAACTGTTATTATAGGAGAACTCTATCAACGGAAAGTGACGATTCTAACTGCCACAAATATCTAGCATGCACGCATGAAGCATATCCTCCAGAGTCTGTATAGTCCGTTCTGACTGACCATCGGTTTGCAGATGGAAAGCAGTGCTAAAACACAATCGGGTACCGAAAGCTTCCTGAAGTTTCTGCCAAACACGGCTAGTGAACTGGGTGCCCCTATCAGATACTATGCATGTGAGAACGCCGTGCAAACGCACAATCTTATCAATGTACAACTGAGAATACTGAGCATAACCGAAAGTGGTCTTCACTAGAAGAAAGTGAGCCGCTTTCGTCAACCGGTCAACAATCACACAAATAGAGTCATATCCTTGACTGGACCTAGGTAGACCCACAATGAAATCCATGGAGATCTGTTCTCATTTCCACTCCAGAATGGGTAAAGGCTGCAATTCTCCTGCCGGTCTCTGATGCTCAGCCTTGACCTGCTGACAAGTTAGGCACCTCGAAACGAAATCCGAAACATCACTCTTAATCCTTGCCCTCCAGTAGATATCTCTCAAGTCACGATACATCCTGGTGGAACCTGGATGAACACTATAAGCTGACTGATGTGTCAGCTCTAGGATCTCGCGTCTCAACCCATCGGTATCAGGTACACACAAACGAGTCCCAAAATGGAGCACACCCTGGTCATCAATCAAGAACCCCGAATCTCTACCCTGCCGAACATGCACAAGAATCTCAGAAAAACGGGCATCGTCGGGCTGTGCCTCACGAATACGATCAAGTAGAAGTGGACGGGCGCGGATGTGAGCAAGCTGTCCCCCAGTGGAAGTGAACTCAAACTGTACTCTGCTGTCGCATAAGATCATCCAATCTGCAGAAGACTGTCTTTGAACTGTGCTCAACTGGGACAAGCTACCCCCCGGCTTACGACTCAAAGCATCAGCTACCACATTCGTCTTGCCCGGGTAATAAAGGATCTCACAATAATAATCCTTCACAAGCTCCATCCAACGGCGTTGTCTCAAATTCAGATCTCGCTGCTGGAAGATGTACTTTAAGCTCTAGTGGTCTGTGAAAATCTGAAACGACTCCCCGTACAAATAGTGTCTCCAAATCTTAAGCGCAAAGACCACCACGGCCATCTCAAGATCATGTCATGCTTCTTCAACAGCCGGGAAGCATAAGCGATAATTCTATCATGCTGCATCAATACACAATCGAGTCCCACTCAAGAAGCATCACAGTAAATGACAAAGTCGTCCGATCCAGAAGGCGAGGATAAATTTGGTGCAGTTGTCAACCGAATCTTCAACTGCTGAAAACTCTGCTCGCATGCCTCAGTCCAAAAAAATGAACCCCTTTCTTAGTCAGTCCGGTCAACGGTGCAGTGATACTCGAGAAGTCCTGCATGAAATGACGGTAATAACCGGCTAAGCCCAAAAACCTGCGGACCTCTGTCACTGATACAGGTCTGGGCCAAAACTGTATGGCCTCGATCTTCCTCGGGTCCACACAAATACCGTCTCCCATAACCACATGACCCATGAAGTCAACACTGTCAAGACAGAAGGCACACTTCAAGAATTTAGCAAACAGTTGGTACTCTCTCAATGTCTGCAAAGCAATCCTCAAGTGCTGCTCATGCTCCTCTCGACTCTTGGAATAAACCAGAATGTCATCAATAAACAAAATAATAAACTGGTCGAGGAACGGCCTGAAAATCCGGTTCATCAAATCCATGAACGCTGCTGGGGGATTAGTGAGTCCGAACGACATCACCAAAAACTCATAATGCCCGTAGCGCGTACGAAAAGCAATCTTTGGAATGTCATCATTACGAACCCGCAACTGATGATAACCCGATCTCAAATCAATCTTGGAAAAATGTCCCGCACCATGAAGCTGATCAATCAAATAGTCAATGCGAGGTAAAGGTAACCTATTACGCACTGTAGCTCGGTTCAGTTGACGATAATCAATGCACAACCTTAAACTGCCGTCCTTCTTCTTGACGAACAGAACAGGAGCTCCCCTAGGAGAAACACTCGGACGTACAAGTCCCCTATCAAGCAACTCTTGCAGCTGATCCTTAAGCTCCTTAAGTTCCGCCAGGGCCATCTGGTAAGGCAGTATAGAAATAGGCCCCGTGCTAGGGATCAAATCAATGCAAAACTCAATCTCACGCTCTGGCGGCAATCCAGGTAACTCATCGGGAAAAACGTCGGAAACTCTTTCACAATAGGAACCTGGTCCAACAAATCTACTGTGGCTCTGGTATCTCATATGAAAGCCAAGAATCCCCGAAATCCCCTCCTCAAAAGACGACTAGCGCAAAGGGCTGAAATCAAAATGTGAGGGGCGACACTACGGTCCCCCTGCACAATAAGAACTGACTCGTCGGGAAAATAAAACCTGGCTGTCTTCACATGGCAGTCCACAGACACGTAGCAAGTAGCTAACCAGTCCATACCCAGGAGAACGTCGACGTCCAACATCTTAAGAAGGATCAAGTCGACGGACGAATCTCCATCTCCAATATGAAAGGCACACGACCGAAATACGTGTCGCACAACAAACGACTCGCCAACAGGAGTAGTCACGAAACGCGGCCAATCTAGCAAACACGACTCTCGGCCCAACCTCGACACGAAGTGTGTAGAAACATACGAGTGTGTAGATCCCGGATCAAACAAAACATGTGCATCGAAGGAACATACTGAAAGAATACCTGAAACCACTGCATTGGATGCTTGCGCGTCCTGATGAGTCAATACAAATACTCGAGCCTGCTCTCTACCGGCAACTGGCTGTCCTCCAGCTCTGCCACCACGTCCTCTTTGCACAAACTCTCCGCGGCCATGACATCTCTGAGCATAAGTCTGACGCGGAGCAACAACAGGCGCAAGAGGCAACGCTCTCTGAGGTGGAGAAGGTGGTAAGGTAACATGTGGTACGGCTACCTCATCCTTACGTGGCTCAGTACAATCTCTAATGCGATGATAAAAACTCCTGCACCGGAAACATCGAGACGATGACTGCTGACCATCCTAGGGATAGGAGCTAAACAACTGGTCTTGTCCAAAGCCTCTGCTACTCCCACGACCTGAACGAAATCTGTCGCGGCGTCTAAATATCTGCCTCCGGGCTGATACACCCGTATGAACCCTCTTCGGTTCTGGAACGACCGAAGTCTCGGAAAGACGCTCCTCAACTAGTAGGGCCGCGTCCACTGCTGCTGCATATGTGTCACAATGTTGGGCGCTGATAGAGAGAAACAACTGGGTAAGCATGCCTCACACAAATCTCTTGATCCGCATCTCCTCCGTTTCCACCAAATATGGAGCATACACAGATAGCTGGGTAAACTGAATATCGTACTCTGCCACCATCATACCTGGAGTCTAGCGTAACGACTCAAAACTGCGAGCTCGAGCATCCCTGACGCTCTGTGGAAGAAAATGGGCAAGAAAAACCATCACGAACTCAGCCCAGGTCATAGGAGAAAGACCTGCGGCTCTGCCCTTCTCTAAAGACTCGCACCAGGTCTAGGCAAGACCCTCCAGACAAAAACTCGCGAACTTTACCCATATCACGTCGGAGCATCTCAGCGAACGACAAATCCTGGCCATCCGATTGATAAATGACTGGGGATCCTCAGCTGCATCAATGCCGGTGAAAACCGGAGGCTTCATCCTTATGAACTCAGATAATGATACGGTGATAACTTCTGTAGCTGCATCTACGACTACATGAACAGTAGACACCATCGCGGTCCCCGTGACAGGTGGGACAACCTTCTGTCTCTACGCTCGACTGGGCTCAACCAACGACCCTATCATCTGGCGTAAATCCTGCACACCGGTCTCTAGCCTAGTAATATGATCTAGCGAAGGTGGATCAATCTGCTCCTGTAGAATAGGCGCACCGCCCTAGTCAGTCCTCGTCTCCAACGAGCCTACCCTGACCTCGGCTCTCGCGGCCACTCTCTGCGCCCTCGTAGTCTTCGACGGTATAATGGCTGGAAATGAAAACAGGATTTGATAATAAGATAGAAATCGAATCACAAGGATGTATATAATCACGGAAGGAATTTGAACCAATAAGTCCTAAGGTCACATAGGCGGAGTACCATGTCATAAATATACCGCGGAACATACACACGCTACGTCACTCTGCTTAAGCTACCTACTCCATCATACTAAGGTCATTCTGCACTCCGAAAGGTAAAACCTAGCACTCTGATACCAACTTTGTCACGACCCAAATTTAGGCACGTGACTGGCACTTAAACCACGTGACATCAATAGGCGTAACACAATTTAAGTAAGCCGAAAACCCAGAAATCTAAACCATCAAAAGAAGTAAGTGATAAAAATATTGTTAAAAACATTTAGAAATCTCAAGTAAAAATCATTAAACTTAAGTTCATTTTCTTAAAAATTTCGGCAGCACCTCATTTGTAAAAACTAGCCCGAAACGGGTACAAATATAGTATAAAAATAAACCATTTCCAAACGGGAGCAAATCACGCCCAAGGGCGGAAACAATCACCACAAGCATATATACGACGCCGTAGCGAAGAAATAGACAATATAAATGAAAAACAGCTTAAAGAGGTAAAACTTTATAATAAAGGCCAGCTCACACGAGCACGACACCCAGAGTCACAAAATATACAATATCGGTCCTTACAAACTCGTCTCTAAGTCAATACATGAAAGTGGTAGATGGAGAGTACTAGATACAATGAAATATACAATTGATAATCAGATAACTGCAAACCCACCTATAATAAAAAGGCTCACGGGAAACCATAGCGGTATCCGCTGAAAAAGATACAATAAGAAGCCCTGCCGCGACTACTCTGAGGGTTAAGCCTGCAAAACACTGTGGCACAATAGGGGTGAGTTGCCAAGTCATGAATAGTAAGTAACATCATACAGATAATCACAAGTATGCACGTACAAAAATAATCTATCACATGCAATCTGATAGCATAAGTATGGCAATATAGATATACAACAATCATGATCAAGGTACACCATCAGGGTACTACAACTACATGAACAATGCATATCAAATAACTACTGAGTATGGAATAAAACATATCATCATCAACGAATCATTACCGTGGAAAACCCCGTTGTCCATCAATGACACCCCAAATCCTAATACCTCAGGCGCCATCACTCTGATCGGCCCTCATATCTGTAAATCCCATGGAATCTGAGTGCCCAACATCAACACTCAAAATAGCATGAAAACCCGTGTCCAACATCGACACGTAAATCCACATAATTCGGGCTCCGTCAGTCCAGATCGTTCCATATTCATCTCATGACTCCGTCGGCATCCTCCGGATAACCGCCAGGTCCAACCAATCACCGGTATGTAGTAGTCCCTCTGCCAGGCTCATCGTCTACTGCACAACATCGCTTTCTTGCCCCGGGGTACCATACCGGTGTAGGGTTCCTAGGCACACCCATGAGGTTCTACAACTGATCAACCATGCCAATTTCAAAAAATTTCTATGTGCCGAGAAACCCTAATACGATCGTTAACTAGAGGATAGGTGAAAACGATATAAGTTAACAACTTAACTAAGTGTGAACGAAAAATACAACCTTTGTAGATCCGGTCCTCCACCTCCATAGCTCCATGACGATGTCCCTTCGCTGCGATCATCGGATCCCGAACTCTGGCGATGGTTTCGTCGGAGAAATGATCGGGCTAGGTCGTCGACTTCGATGCCGAAGATGATCTACGTCGAAGCAACTCAAGATCAAGCTCCAACTTCACCAAGTCATGACACTTGTGAAGAAAACACCCTATACTACATGGCAAGTGGTAGAGGATGAAGAAATAGGAAGTGGGTTCACTTTAGAATCGGATTTCTCACTCTTTTTCTCAAGGCACCATTGAAGCTAGCAAGCTTTTATGAAGCTTGATGAAGATGAAGATGAAGAAAGAATAATAAGAATTATCTTAAAAAGAATATCCAAGTCATTCTTATCATAATGCAACCATGGATGAGTTTTACAAGTGTAGAGAATAAACTAGGGTTTAGTTGAATGGTTAGGGTTAAGGAAAAACAAAGTGGTCAAAACTTCATGAAGCTTCAAGGTAAAAACAAAAGAAGCCACCAATTTGTTTTTTGCCTTAAAATAAATAAATAAAATAAATAATTAAGAAAAGATAACAAAACCCTAACCATTCACTTAAACATGGTTTAAAGTAAACATACACCCAAGCTTGCATGTATCATCAAACATGATACAATCAAGTGCACAAAAATATATCACATATACAATATGCACATCAAGTGAGAAAATCCATCTTAAGTGAACCAATATTAGTTAATGAAAAGTAATATATCAAATATATAATTATACATTAAATCAACACTTGATTTAATGATCCGGTCATACTGCATATAACCGACTAATATCAAGTGTATCAATGTATCGAATCAACACTTGATTCGGTAACCCGGCTATATCACATATAACCTACCGATGATACAAATCGAGAGAATAGAATACAGTATCACATACTGGTATTATTCTCGGTCCCGCACATATCTCATATGCGCTCCTATTTCATTTCGCTTGAGCCAGGAAACCTCTGTGTAGGACTCTAAAGACTCGTCAATACGCCGGCAGTAGGTGATGATCATAACAAACACCCACTAGCCGCAAGCGGTCTGCTAAACGTAACGGCCACCCGGGTATTGAGCGATCAGAAGATCGACGAGCAAGCCCGCTCACACTCCTGTGAATCCAACCAGCAACACTTACCGCACAGTCCGGTCTCGTCGTCTGATATGTCGCATATCTCGCCAAGGGGTGGTAAACGTCAGACCCCAATAGCTCGATAAGTCGTGTCGATATGAGGTCTATAACAGTTCGAGAAACTACCGGTAACACTTACCAGTAAATCTCAACAACCGTGGCCAGGGATTTCCGGTTATAGCCAATCGAACACAGCGCAACATCAACTCCCTATACCGGGAGAGACGAATCCCCTCCTATCGCTCATTGCCTCAATGTGATTCGGGACTGTACCCAAAAACCACCGTTTTGCACGCCCTCTTGGATGTGGTAAGGTGGAAATCAAAGCACAGTGGGAATTACACAAGACTCTATGACGATCTCGGGTCTACAGACTCACCTGTACCAGTGTCACCAGAGAACTGCCATCTGACGTAAGGTATAATACCATCTGGGAGTTCTCGGCGAGTCCGTCCAGTGTACCCAGTCTCCACTGAGCACCCGTATATCATCTTTCATGTCAAACACCAATGGATATGGGATCATCCATCGCCCATCTGTATGGGTCGAGAAGGTATACGCTAGTCTACTCTGGTATATCGATGCCCCATCTCGATACACCCTCGACTAGGGACCTTAAAGGATGTACTTATGGACTACCATGTCCCCACTAGTATGATCCGCATCATAGTCCAGGTAGTCAAGTACACATCCTAAGAGCTTTACCAACATGTAACAGAGAGACAATTAGTGTACACGTTAAGGTAAAGAGCAACCAGATAGCATACTATCATGTCGTGCAAGAAAGTCCTCCCTATATATGTCCAAGCATCCACTACAATATACATCCTATGTCTAGTAATGGCCACTAGGGCATACATATAACTAACAATCTCCCACTTGCACTAGGGCCATCTGATAGCAGTGGTTGTAGTATCTCATACTCAACCATCCAATAAAAGTCTTTCTCTGGGAAAAGGCCTTTGTGAGTGGATCCGTCGTGTTGTCCTCTGAGTCTGTTCTCCTAACCTCGATCACCCTGGAGATCAACTATCTCCATGATCAGGTGATGCCGCCTCAGAATATGTTTGGGTCACTGATGGGACCAGGGTTCCTTGGTCAAAGCCACACTTCCATTGTCACACAATGGTAGGAACCTAGTTCATCTCATGAACCAATATACACCAAAACTGCCTCTTTGTTAGTATCTTTGATAGCGATGTCACCAGCCTTTATCGTCTAGCTTGCCACGGTATCTAGCTTGGAACTCTTCCAACATACCGTCCCTCCACTGAGGGTAAAGACAATGCCTGCGACTGACTTTCAATCGTCTTTATCACCCTGGAACATTTCCAGTAATTCTCCCCAGGATCAATTGATACCATCTCACTGCATCTAGTGAGAATCCTAACATCCATTTAGATCTATCTCATAGATCCAAAATCCAGGATTCAGGAGGTATCGCTTTGATCCTATATGGAGAATCCTTATGATAAGCGGAGATTGACCGAGCGTAGCATAGGAAACTCCTTCCCTATCAAGAATATGTCATCTACGTACTCTACGAGGATCACCACCATACTCCCTACTACCTTTTTGTATATACAAGGTTCATCTACCATTTTGATGAAGTCAAACTCTTTGACTAGCACATCAAAACAGACGTTCCAACTCCGCGATGCCTGCTTTATCCTATAAAGCATCTCGCACACGTTTCCGCTGCTCCCACTGTCTACGAAGCCCTCTGGCTGTGTACTTATAGACGCTCTCTTCTAAAATATCATTTAGAAGAGCAGTCATGACACCCAACCGCCAGATATCGTAGTCATGGTATGTAGCCGTGGCAAGTAGGATCTGGATGGACTTAAGCATAGCCACTGAAAAAGGTTTCATCATTATCCACGCCTGGTCGATGATGAAAGCCTTTAACATGTCTAGCTTTGAAAGTCTCAACTTTTCCATCTACACCAAGTAATCTTCTCAAGATATACTTGCTCCTGATGGGGATTTAACCCTTCAGATAAACCAACCAAAGTCCATACTTTGTTGGTTTATTAGGATTCCATCTCAGATCGCTAAGCATCCAGCCATTCTTATAGAGTCCCACTCCTGATGGCCACCTCGAAACTAGTTGGGTCATCATCTCATGATGCAATCCTCGCTCCCACTGTCATAGAGAAACAGAAATATCTCTCAGGTGGGTGAGAAACCCTACTAGATCGGCGGAGAGGCTGAGGTTCGTTGGTATCTACTGAATCCTTTGGTTCTACCAAATCATCTGCTGTAGTTTGTATAGCTGGAACCTTTCCAGTTCTACATAACTGACCTTGCCTCGAGCTTTTCCGGATTTTGCTTTTAGACATAGGCCGGTCAACCCGAAATCTTAACTAGCTTAATACATGGGCTCTTCCCATACCATATCTCATATGGAGTGGTAGGCTGTGATCTGATTCAAACCTAATTTCAATAGGTATGCAGCTTCTCAAGTGCACAACCCCCAAAAGGAAACGGGTAACTCAGTAGTACTCATCATAGAGCGCACCATATCGAATAGGGTGCATTGCTCCGCCCCGATATACCATCGTGCTATGGTGTATACGGAGGAGTAATGCTGAGAGAGAATCTCATTCTCCTTTAGAATAGTCCAGGAATTCTATGCACAAGTATTCTCCTCCTTGATCTCATCAAAGGACATAATACTTATACTCGTATTGGTTCTCTACTTCTAACTTATATTCTGTGAATATCTCAAAAGGTTCGGACTTGTGTTTCAACAGGAACATATGTCTGAATCTTGAGAGATTATCAGAGAATGCAATGAAGTAAAAAGAACCTATCTTGGCAAATGTAGACAGGGGACCTTCATACATCAGCATGTATCAATCCCAAAAGTTCACTAACTCTTTCTCTGTTTTCAATAAACAGAGCTAATGTCATTATATCTTTGTGACATGACTGGCAAGTTTCACAAGATGTAAATTCAATCTGATTTAAATATGCATCTAAATGTAACTTCAGCCAGTCGGGTCGCATTGATATGACCTAGTCTACAATGCCTCAAGAAGGATTCGTTCATTTCTGAACTCTTCCTCTTGTGTGTGTTCTGTATACTAGGAACTATAGTTTGATTTAGAAAATCAATGCTTTTAGATAACGTGCCTGAACCGATCAACTTTTGATATAGGAAATGTTCAAAACATTATCCAACAATACAAAATTATATCCTTTCTTTACTAATAAAGAGACTGATATGATTTTGTACATCAGGTTCGGTATCTAATAACATTTGTTCAGAATCAATGTATTCTGGTAATACAGGGTGACAGTGACCAACAGACTTGGCTGCAACACTTGCACCGTTTTTTGTCTCATGAAACTTATCACCCATTCTCAGTTCTTTACCTTTCTGTAGCCCATGTAATATATTACATATGTGGGATCCTGATCCGGTATTATATACCCAGGACGTAAAGGACATTGAGAAACAGTTCTCTGTAATGAACACACCCGAAGATGATGCATTGGTATGCACTTTCTTCGTTTGGGCGGCACGGGAATTCTGGTAATCCCCAATTTCCTGCTCGGTCTTATAACAATTATAAGTTGGAGTGGGACCAACGTTCCCCAGCTCAGTATAATAAGCGGGTTCGGTCAATAATCCGCATTATTATCTTGATTAAGGCGTGATATGGTCGCTACCTAGAGAGAGAGAGAAGAAAACACTCAGCGTATGCTCTTGCAAGAATAGATTGGTTATTATTTTATCTAATCAGGATGGCTCCCACTGTTTTTATCAAATCTTCCTTCAAACCCTAAAAGGAAAGACTAGCCGGGATTAATTACACACTACAAGTTCGCCAATCTTTCAGCCAGGCCAGTGTCGGTACTTTGAGGGAGGTTCCCCGTGCTTTCGCACGGAC
Organism: Agapanthus africanus; assembly: GCA_030015575.1. Lineage (NCBI taxonomy): Eukaryota > Viridiplantae > Streptophyta > Magnoliopsida > Asparagales > Amaryllidaceae > Agapanthus > Agapanthus africanus. The sequence goes on along the minus strand of CM057348.1, from coordinate 499,800,875 downwards.
CTAATTACAGTAAACCTCGTTTTCCCAGAGGCGTAACCCCGTTGACACCTTTCTAGACACCTACTAGATCGGCTAATTGTAATGTGTAAAACTCTCCCAGGAGTAACAATTACTCACAGCGGGTATCGGGATCCAACTATCTCATAGAAGGTATGCAATCTCATTGCAAATTTCAACACTTGAAATTCCCGATAATTTTGCCCCTAAACTCCTATGACCTTGACAAAGGCCAACAAACCATAGGATGCAAGTCAAGTTCAACCCGTTATTTCCTGATTGAATTAAACCCACCCGCACGACCCTTGACAAAGGCCAACAAGGTCGCACGACTACCCTAACCCAATCTGCATTATATGCATAAGCAGATAAGCACCAGTCAGCTACCGCACACTACGCCTTGACAAATGCCAACAAACGCAGCACGAATACTAACTACTACTTATCTGAAATGACGGAGGGCTACGACAGGTTTTTCTAAAAACCTATTGCGTAATGAACTTGATATCGTTGTAGAATCAAATGATTTTAAAATGGAGTGTTTTCGAGGCTTTTCTAGTTTTGCTAAAGGGGTCACTCCCGGTGAAGGGATCGTCGGCCCTTTCCTCGTCGAGTGAGGTGCGGGATATATCATATATATCACTGTGCAAAGCAGAAACTATAGAAGCAATCAAAAGACAAACCGAGGGTTGTAGCATCTGCCAGTTATTGCTAAAGGGGTCACTCCCGGTGAATGGATCGTCGGCCCTTTCCTCATCGAATAAGGTGCGTGATATATCATATATATCACTGTGCAAAGCAAGAACTGTAGCTACCTGTTTTAATTTTGAAATTCGATTCCTCAACATCTTTAGGTTTCTTTTACTTTCATTAATCATATTAATGAAGTCCCATCATTTAAGTACCTAAACATCACAGATAAATACGACGTACACTTATGCCATCCGCATTCGCCTCGATGTCCCCTCGTGCACCGTTAGGTTAGGTGACTAACGGCAGAGCGGGGCAGGGCTAGCGCGGGTGTGAAACATAAGTAATGTCTATATAATATATCATATATACTATATACAGTATCTATCACAACATATCAAATTATCACATCACAGATATCGCAGCAGAAGAAACATATGAAATATTGGATATACTAGGACGTCCGTGTTTTCAATACGAGCCAGCATAAAACAAGGATTCCACGGTCGCGATGAATAGCTAAACCCACACCCCTAGACCCCTACGAGAGCGGCAAGAAACCCTACCAATTCTAGAGTTAGGAGACCCGGACTCGACTCCTCAAGTTGGTCTCCCACTGGACTCCAGAACCCGGTTACTTGTGCTCTCCTCCTTGGGTCTATCCTAGTGCGGAAAAATAAATAATATACAAAAAGGGACATCTTCCGCAACCATGAAGTGCCCCAATAAAAGAATATTACATACAAGTTTTTACATGAATGAAAATGAAAAACACTCATCTCACATAAAAAACCCCGGCTATTCAAACACGACGATCCAATATAACATATCCAGCAACACATAACATCACATGTCATCAACGTAAGTAAATATGCCCATCCCAATTGTCGTTGACATATAACAACGAAACCGGCGATATCACATATTACACTTACGGTCACAGAAAAGAAAGTGTAAAACTACAACAGTTGGAATCCGCAAACACTTTAGACATCGCATGCCTAAACAAATGAATTCCTTAGACATCGCATACCTAATAATTATAAACCCCGCATTTTAGTCTCATTATCGAAAACTCTTTTCAATATCAAGTCGGGCAATTCAACAAGATTCCCGACATCCTGATTGAATACTCATCGCAAACTTTAGGAGACGGCCGCACCCCCGATACCGTCAGCGAAGTGCACCAAGGCGGAACACCGCAGCCGCGAGCACCCGAACGGATGCTTTCGGCGACGGGGTTCACCTACAGTCACTTGGTCGGGGCTATGGGGTGTAGCTGTCTATTAAGTTTACCCGGCGAGTATCCGCGTACGCTACGTGATTGCGACGGACTTTTGATCGCATCAAAATTCCGTGGCAACCGATCAAGTGAGACTAAAGTGCTATGTTTATAACATTCAAATCAGTTATCTCATAACTATTTGTGGATTCCAAATATTGTATCACATTCCAGATAAATAGAATATGTTAAACTTTCCAATCGAACTATCAAACACCCAAGTTTTCCCGAAATAGCTCAACACATGAAATAAGTTTAAAAAACATTCACTTCATGCCTCAGTACCAACGGTCCAGCCGTAGAAGGGTCAAGCCAACGCCTCACATGTGGCACGCCGTACTGCCCCAAACCCTAAGGTTCAAAAGGCAGTTCAAGACGGTCACATAATCGAGTTAAGGTTTGTTGTCTTCTAGAGGGACCATCGCGTTACTTGCACTACTTAGAACGTCATTAAACTACGGAAAAATCCAACAATTGGAAATTTCCCGGCAGGGAAAAAAGTGGGTATTTATATCCGGTCGAACTTTCTAACATGTTCTAAAATAATCTCGAAAAACACATAGACGAAGTTAAAATTCCCGATCGAATCATTGAATCCCCAATACAACCCAGAAAATTCAACTGTTGAATATAAATTAAAAAATACCCAGAAAATACAGGAATCAAATAAGGAGTTACAGTGCAAAAAGGAAAGAATAAAGTGCCAAAATGGCCGCAGAACCGCCGCACGAGCCAGCTCGTGCCGCGGTTCCGCCGCGCTTTTATTGAGTTAAGCGCACGTGCTTCACAGTAACTCTTCAAAATCCATGGTGAATTTTTTGGCTATTTTTAATTTGGAAAAATCCACATTTTCAGAAAATGTACATAGAAGGGTTTGAGTTAGGGTTTCGGGGTTCGATCGGATTTCTAACTTCGTCTACTCATCGCCTAAGGCTCTAGCTAGGCTCTGAAACCACTAAAGGGTTCCTAGGCACACCCATGAGGTTCTACAACTGATCAACCATGCCAATTTCAAAAAATTTCTATGTGCCGAGAAACCCTAATGCGATCGTTAACTAGAGGATAGGCGAAAACGATATAAGTTAACAACTTAACTAAGAGTGAACAGAAAATACAACCTTTGTAGATCTGGTCCTCCACCTCCATAGCTCCATGACGATGTCCCTTCGCTGCGATCATCGAATCCCGAACTCTGGCGATGGTTTCGTCGGAGAAATGATCGGGTTAGGTCGTCGACTTTGATGCCGAAGATGATCTACGTCGAGGCAACTCAAGATCAAGCTCCAACTTCACCAAGTCATGAAACTTGTGAAGAAAATACCCTATACTACATGGCAAGTGGTAGAGGATGAAGAAATAGAAAGTGGGTTCACTTTAGAATTGGATTTCTCACTCTTTTTCTCAAGGCACCATTGAAGCTAGCAAGCTTTTATGAAGCTTGATGAAGATGAAGATGAAGAAAGAATAATAAGAATTATCTTAAAAAGAAAATCCAAGTCATTCTTATCATAATGCAACCATGGGTGAGTTTTACAAGTGTAGAGAATAAACTAGGGTTTAGTTGAATGGTTAGCGTTAAGGAAAAACAAAGTGGTCAAAGCTTCAAGGTACAAACAAAACAAGCCACCAATTTGTTTCTTGCCTTAAAATAAATAAATAAAATAAATAATTAAGAAAAGATAACAAAATCCTAACCATTCACTTAAACATGGTTTAAAGTAAACATACACCCAAGGTTGCCTGTATCATCAAACATGATACAATCAAGTGCACAAAAATATATCACATATACAATGTGCACATCAAGTGAGAAAATCCATCTTAAGTGAACCAATATTAGTTATTGCAAAGTAATATATCAAATATATAATAATACATTAAATCATTAAATCAACACTTGATTTAATGATCCGGTCATACTGCATATAACCGACTAATATCAAGTGTATCAATGTATCGAATCAACACTTGATTCGGTAACCCGGCTATATCACATATAACCTGCCGATGATACAAATCGCGAGAATAGAATACAGTATCACATACCGGTATTATTCTCGGTCCCGCACATATCTCATATGCGCTCCTATTTCGTTTCGCTTGAGCCAGGAAACCTCTGTGTAGGACTCTAAAGACTCGTCAATACGCCGGCAGCAGGTGATGATCATATCAAACACCGACAAGCCGCAAGCGGTCTGCTAAACGTAACGGCCACCCGGGTATTGAGCGATCAAAAGATCAACGAGCAAGCCTTCTCACACTCCTGTGAATCCAACCAGCAACACTTACCGCACAGTCCGGTCTCGTCGTCTGATATGTCGCATATCTCGACTAGGGGTGGTAAACGTCAGACCCCAATAGCTCGATAAGTCGTGTCGATATGAGGTTTATAACAGTTCGAGAAACTACTGGTAACACTTACCAGTAAATCTCAGCAACCCTGGCCAGGGATTTCCGGTTATAGCCAATCGAACACAGCGCAACATCAACTCCCTATACCGGGAGAGACGAATCCCCTCCTATCGCTCATTGCCTCCATGTGATTCGGGACTGTACCCAAAAACCACCGTTTTGCACGCCCTCTTGGACGTGGTAAGGTGGAAATCAAAGCACAGTGGGAATCACACAAGACTCCATGACGATCTCGGGTCTGCAGACTAACCTGTACCAGTGTCACCAGAGAACTTCCATCTGACGTAAGGTATAATACCATCTTGGAGTTCTCAGCGAGTCCGTCCAGTATACCCAATCTCCACTGAGCACCCGTATATCATCTCTGATGTCAAACACCAATGGATATGGGATCATCCATCGCCCATCTGTATTGGTCGAGAAGGTATACGCTAGTCTACTCTGGTATATCGATTCCCCGTCTCGATACACCCTCGACTAGGGACCTTGAAGGATGTACTTATAGACTACCATGTCCCCACTAGTATGATCCGCATCATAGTCCAGGTAGTCAAGTACACATCCTAAGGGCTTTACCAACATGTAACAGAGAGACGATTAGTGTACACGTTAAGGTAAAGAGCAACCAGATAGCATACTATCATGTCGAGCAAGAAAGTCCTCCCTATATATGTCCAAGCATCCACTACAATATACATCCAATGTATAGTAATGGCCTCTAGGGCATACATATAACTAACAACCGGGGCCACCATGAACCCGTAAACGGATCATCCATCTCTTCAAATCGGGTTTCTAACATGAGTCTCAGAACCGAGAAAACTCATGGTGGACGCATCAAAATAACATATCAAGAGAAACTGGGTTTTCAAAATAATGCATATCTCAATGTCAACAACGAATCCTATACTACATATATGTAAAGGTTGTGCGTGTCATGGCAATTACCGACGGTGTGGGTGTAGCATACAATTTAGTGCTCGTGCAACATGAACCGTCAGTAATGGTGCAGTGTCCAATAGGTACTATGTCAATGTACAACAAGTAATGGTATGCAATGATGCTCAAGCACAATCAACACATATGCATATAAACATGCGGCTATAATATCATATCTAGACCCGACGCTTAACGCCATACGGGCGATTTTCCTTAGATGTTAAATCTACTCATCGATGACCTCGAGCCTTGTAAATCCAACCACCTGCTTTCCCTTCTTCGTAGCGTCTGAAGTCCCCGCCTGTGGTCCTATTAACACAAAACACAATAACGCGTTTATTTAGCAAACTACCCAATAATAATCGAACACAACGCCAATTAAAGAGTTGGTTCCCTTAAGCTACAAAAGGGTTCGCTTAGAGGCTAACGTGTATAGCGACATCATCAAAACAAACCCACGACAGCAAGCTACCCGAAACACTTAAACTACGTCAGATCAATCGTATCGCACATTGCCAAAATGCCTAAAATTAGCTAAGTGGTCCCAGATTTTACCTACCGTCAATACCTAAAAATCAAGCAGTACCAAATATCCCAAAATACTTATAGATAGCTACCCTAAAATTCCTAACTCCCCAGTCTCCCAGAAATCCGGCGACGCCGAAAAATCTTCAAATGTCGCCGGCCAAAACCGGTCAAGTGGGGTTAGGGTTTCAGGTGAACACTCAGGGTCTCTAGTACAACACTATTACACTGCTAGATTTTACAGTAAAAATTCATGGTCGTAGCAGATTACAGAGACTATAAAATGACACTAAAAATACGATATGTGCACAAAACTATAACTTTATGGTTCTAGACAGCAACTACTAGGCATTATGACATTAAAAGGTCTTAATTAACAGTTAGGGATCATTACCTCTCCACACTTGCTCAAAAACCCTAGCTTCCCATGCTCCATGTCATCTTAGTGGCTTAACTTGACTTTGTGAAGGGTTTCAGTGAGGTTGTTGTGAAGATTTTGTTTGGGTTTTGTGATGGATTGGGTAGGGTTCAGTTTTAGGGGATGAGGGAAAATGAGATGAAGAAATGTGAGAATGAGAGTGTATAAGGGTTAAGGGAAATGAGAGTGTGAGAGTGGGATGTGAAGGAAATGAGGGTGTGAGGTTAGAGTGAGCCATGCCCCCTCCTCTCTCCTCATTAAATGCACCCCATGCTTCATCATTTGCATGTCAACCCTCTCTCTCTCTCGCTCAAGTCAACCCAATTCAAACCCTTATTTTTTAAAACTAAATAATTTAAATAATTACATAAAACTTAATGGAATGGGATTAAGGTGCCATGGCTACTTAAGCATAGTTAACCCTAATTAACTCTAGGTTAACATGCACAAGTGTGTGCAAGCCCGAAATAAATAATAATAAAATATTAATAAATTTTTAAAAATATGTGATAACTATTTTGGTTAACTTTTTATTAAAAATCCATATTATCGCTTAATTAACACTAATCGCATTCTAAGGTGTTACAGTGATGGCCTGCTCGAAACTAGTCAGGTCATCATCTTCCATGATGCAATACTCGCTCCCACCATCTATGAGAAAACAGTAGTATCTCTCTGGTGGATGAGGAACCCTACTAGATCTGCGAGTGGCTAGGGTTCGTTGGGTACTATTAGATCTTCTGGTTCCACCAAATCGTCAGTAAGAGTTTGTGTAGCTGGAACTACTTCCAGTTCTACCTCATTGCCACTAATTTCTTTTACAAGAAATTTCTTTTCTAAAAAGGTGGCATGTTGAGCAAAAAACACCTTTTGTTCCTCAGTGTGGTAGAAGATATATCCATATGAGTTCTTTAGATATCCTATAAACTTACATAGAACTGACCATGCCTCGAGTTTGTCTGGATTTTGCTTTTAGACATAGGCTGGACAACCTCATATCTTAACTCGTTTAAGATACGGTCTCTTTCCACTCCATATCTCATATGGTGTTTTAGGCACTGATTTTGATGGAACTTGATTCAATAGGTATGCAGCTGTCTCAAGCGCATAACCCCAAAAAGAAATAGGTAACTCAGCAGTACTCATCATAGAGCACATCATATCTATTAGGGTGTGATTCCTTCGCTCCGATACACCGTTGTGCTGTGGTGTATACGGGGGAGTAAGATGAGAGAGAATTCCATTCTCTTTTAGATAGTCTCGGAATTCCCTGCTCAAGTATTCTCCTCCCCGATCGGATCGTAGGACTTTAATACTTTTACCCATTTGGTTCTCAACTGCGTACTTATATTCCTTGAATTTCTCAAAAGCTTCAGACTTGTGTTTCAACAAGAACACATTTCCAAACCTTGAGAGATCATCGATTAATAAAATAAAGTATGCGGAACCATTTCTGGCATGTATAGACATAGGACCGCATACATCACTATGAATCAGTCCCAAGAGTTCAGTAGCTCTTTCTCCGTGTCCAGTAAACAGAGTTTTGGTCATTTTGCCTTTGAGACATGACTGGCAGGTTTCATAAGATATAAATTCAAATGGATTCTAATATCCATCATTATGCAACTTAGCTAATCTTGTCGCATTGATATGACCTAGTCTACAGTGCCATAAGTATGCTTCGTTCATTTCTGAACTCATCCTCTTGTGTGTGTTCTATATGTTCAGAACTGTACTTTGATTCAGAACGTATATACCGTTACATAACGTACCAAACCCAATCAACACTTGATTTTGGAAAATGTTCATAACATTATCCTCTAATGTGAAATTATATCTTTCTTTAGTTAACAAAGAAACTGATATAATGTTGCACATCATCTTTGGTACGTAGTAACAGTCGTTCAGAATCAATGCATTACCTGTTGGTAACACTAGGTGATATTCGCCAACTGCTTTGGTTGCAACAATTGCACCATTTCCTACTATTAGAAATTTATCACCTTTTCCCAGTTCTTGACCTTTCTTTAGCTCATGTAACAAATTACATACGTGGGATCCTGATCTGGTATCCAATACCCAGGACGTAGAGCAAACTGAGAAATAGTTCTCGGTTATGAACACACCCAAAGACGATGCATCAACATGCTTATTCTTTGTACGGATGTGTTGGGAATATATATATTCCCCTATTCCTTGCTCAGACTTATGACATTCATAAGATAGAATGGAACCTAGCCCAGTATAATAAGTAGGTTCGATCAATACATCCATATTATTATCTTGATTAAGGCATATCATTGGTCGCTACCTAGAGAGAGAGAAGGATACGCATTAGCGTGCGCTCTTTTTAAGATTAGATTGGTTATTATCTTATCTAATCAGGATGTCTCCTACTGTTTTTATCAAATCTTCCTTCAAACCCTAAAAGGTAAGATTAGTCAGGATTAATTACATTCTACAAGTTCGCTAACTGGTCAGCCAGGACAGTGTCGGTACTCTGAGGGAGGTTCCCCATGCTTTCGCACGGACTTAATTGAAATAAACCTCGTTTTCCTAAAGGCATAACCCCGTTGACACCTTTCTAGACACCTACTGGATTAGCTAATTGTAAAGTGCAAAACTCTCCCAGGAGTAACTCTTACTCACAGTGGGTATCGAGATCAACTATCATATAGAAGGTATGCAATCTCATTGCAAATTTCAACACTTAAAATTCCCGATAATTGTTTTTACCCTTTGCGATTTATGACCTTGACAAGGTCAACAAACCGTAAACCGCGATTCAAGTTCAACCCATCCATTTCATGATTGAATTAAACCCACACGCACGACCCATGGCAAGGTCAACAAGGCCGTACAACTACCCTATTCCAATCGCATCACATGCTAGCAGATAAGTACTAACCGGCTACCCCACACTACGCCTTGACAAAGTCAACAAACGCAGCACGAATACTAAATAGCACTTATCTGAAATGACGGAAGGCTACACTAGTTTTTAAGGAAACCCTTAGCGTAATGAACTTGATATTGTTGTAGAATCTAGTGATTTGGAGTGTTTTAAGATCCGTTTTAAAATCGAATAGTTTTGTAGAGTTTACTAGTTTTGCTAAAGAAGTCACTCCCGGTAAAGGGATCCAGGCTCTTTCCTCATCGAATGAGGTGTTGGATATCCATCAAGGAATACCACTATGCAAAATAAGAACTAGTGCAGCTGGCAAAACAAATCGAGTGGACTGTAGAATTTTCTAGTTTCGCTAAAGAGATCGCTCCTGGTGAAGGGATCTCGGCTCTTTCCCCATCGAATGAGGTGCTGGATATTCATCAAGGAATACCACTATGCAAAGCAAGAACAAGAGCTACATTTTTAAAAAAAATCTTGATTCTACAGCATCTTTAGGTTTCTTTTCTTTCATTAATCTCATTAACGAAATCCCATCATTTAATGTTTCCTAAACATCACAGAATAATGAATCGAAAATAAAATGTACGCTTATGCCATCCGTATTCGCCACGGGGCCCTATCATGCACCGTTAGGTTACTTAACTAACGGCAGAGCAGGGGCTGGACTAGCACGGGTGCAAAATATAAGCAACGTTTAATATATATCATATATATAATATAACATCCTTCTCACGCAGTTATATGATCAACATCATAGAACATTGCAGCAGAAATCACATATGAAATATTGGATATACTAGGAAGTCCGTGTTTTAAATTTAGCCAATAATGTAAAACACGGATACCACAGTCGTGATGAATAGCCTATCCCATATCGTTAGACCCCTACGAGAGCAGCAAGCAACCCTGCCAATCCTAGAGTTAGGAGACCCTGTCTTAACTCCTCGAGATGGTTTTCCACTGGACTCTAGAACCCGGTTACTTGTGCTCCCCACCTTGGGTCTATCCTAATGCGGAAAAGTAAATAATATACATGAATGGTGACATCATCCTCAACCCGGAAGTGTCCCAATAAAAGAATATTACATACAGATTTTACATGAATGAAAATAAAAACTCTCATCTTATATAAAACACCTCGGCTATGCAATTACGACGATCCAATAAAACATATCACCAGCAACACATAACATCTCATGTCATCAACGTAAGTAAATATGTGTATCCCAAATTTCGTAGACATATAGCAACAAGATCGGGATACCTCACATATTACACTTACGTTCGCAGAAAAGAAATGAAAAAATACAATAATTAGAATCCGCATTTTCTTAGACATCATAAATCCAGAATATCTCATATTCTGGATTTCATGCCCAACCATGTAAATCTTGTATTTTAGTCTTAAATTGAAAACTCTTTTCAATTACTTAGTCGGGGATTCAACAAGATTCCCGACTACCTTATCGAATAACCATCGAAAACTTTAGTAGATGGTCGCACCCCCGATACCGTCGACGAAGTGCACTAAGGTGAAACACCGTGGCCGCAAGCTCCTGAGTGGATGCTTTTGGCAACGAGGTTCTCTTACAGTCAGTTTGTCGAGGTTATAGGGTGTGGCTACCTAGCAAAGTTATTCAGCGAGTGTTCGCGTACTATATGCGATTTCGACGGGGTCTTGATCCGAATCAAAACTCCGTGGCAACCGATTATCCGAGACTAAAACACTAGATTTACAAACACTGACTAGTTTTCACAAAACTAATTAAATGTGGATTCCAATTACTGCAGCACATATCAAACTTAAATCCGAAATGATGTAAAAATTACGACTACGAAACACTTCGATTAGCCCTAACAGAATTGTTAACATCATATGCAAACTGGGCCAATCAAACATAACCTGAAACCCCAAAACCAAGTATACAGAACACCAAAAAAATCTAGAGACCAAAAAGGTGTAGTACGGCTGGCGAGGCCGGTATTTTTCCCGATCTCGCCGGGTCGAGTGTGGAATTTTGGCCTCGAATTTTTTTTGTGTCCTGGTTATATCAAATGTAAGCTTCTACAATTGTTTAAAAAAATTTCAGAGATCATTTTAAAATCGAAAGAAACTTGATTTTCGGGTTTCAGTTTTCGGAGTTGTTTCGGTTTCGTGATTCTAACTACATCGTCTAATCTTCTAGTTTTGGCTTTAATACCATGAAAGTGTATGTTAACACCACCACTGGGTTTTAGTAGCATCAAGCATACCATTTTTAAAAATTTGGAGTGCTATATAAAACTTAACAAGATCTTTATGTTGGATATTTATGCCCTAGAGACCATTATTGTATATGTGTATATATATATATATATATATATATACATTTGGATGCTTGGACATATATGTATATAGGACAGTCTTGCTCGATATGATAGTATGCTATCTGGTTTGTTTTTATTTTAACATGTTTATATTTTACTTGCTATTACATATCTTTTATACATGTTGATGAAGCCCGTAGGATCATTGCTTGACTACCTGCGTTGTGATGGTGATCATACTTGTGGAAGCTGGGTAGTCGGTACGCACATCCTTAAATGGTCCCTAGTCATGGGAGTATCGAGACTGGGCATCGATATTCCGGAGTAGACTAGTGTATACGTTTCCAGACCCTGATGAAGGATGATGGTATGGTCCCGCAACCAATGGTCTTTCGCACCTAAGATCGTATACAGGTGCTCACTGGGGATGAGTATACCGGACGGACTCACCGAGAACTTCCAGATGGTACTATACCTATCGTCAGGTGGAAGTTCTCAGGTGACATGAGTACAGGTTAGTCTTTAGACCAGAGATCGACATTTGTCTCGTGTGAGTTCCCGATGTGCTTTGATCACTACCCTATCACGGCTCTACTGACTTGTGCAAACAGGTTTTGGTTGGGTACAGTCCCGAGCCACATGGAGGCAGTGAGTGATTTTTGAGGATTCGTCTCTCCCGGTATTGGGAGTCAATATCGCACAGTGTTCGATTGGTCAGGACCATAAGACCTTGGCCAATGCAGTTAGGATTTACTTATAGGCTGATCAGTAGTTTTCCGGATTGGTCCTGAGCCACATCAGTATGAATTACCGGGTTATTAGGGTCTGACGTTTACCACCCCCCAGACCCGGTATGCGATACTCTCAGACGAAGAGACCGAACTGTACGGAGATTGTCACAGATAGGCTCAGTAGGGATCCGGATGAGTTTGCTCGTCGGCCTTCCTTTTCGACAGGTACCCGGGTAGCCGTTACGTATAGCTAGTGCCGCTGACGTGCTTGTGGTTTTGGATTTATCCAGTAACTCACTGTCGACGTACTGTCGAGTCTTTAGAGTCCCACAAAGAGGGTTTCCCTGGTCAGGCGAAATGATGTAGTAGCCGTATTGGATACGTGTAGGGTTCCGATCGATTAATGTACTTTGTACCCGGACTTTCGATCGGACAGCTGGTAATACTAGCCGGCTCGGTTTTGAGTCGAATTATTAAATCAAGTATTGATCTGATAATTTACATATATGTATTTCGATATGTATATTCTAGTATTACGTTCTTCGTGTTATTCTATCTCTTTGGGCATTCGCGTTTTTATCCGAATGCAGGTATGTATATACAGCATACTGTAATCCGTATTTTATTACAAATTAACTTCTAGAAGGTGGACACCTCATCATGGACTTTTCCATTTATTGATAAATGGAAATGAAGTTTAAATTGGAGGAGAGGGAGGAATGGTGAGAGCCATGACTTCAATAGTTGACAAATGAATTATTTATTCTTTTGGATCAACTATTGAAGTATGGTTGCTAGTTTTTTATTCTGAAAATTCATACACAAAACCATTGTGTTGAATTTTCTCTCACATGCATGCTTCATTATTCTTGAGCTCCCATTTTTCTTCACCCTCCTCCCTCCTCTTAAGTTTCCTCCACCTTCATTATCATCTTCTTCACTACCCTCTCGTGAGTTGAGAAACAAATGAAGAGGCAAGATAGAGATAGTAGAATACATAGATCTCCACACTACAACCTAGACAACTTGGATTAGCAACCCAAGTTCTCTAGTTTCTCCTATTGACGCCTAGTTAGGAGCTAGAGCCATTGATCACATCCCTCGGGTGGATTATCTATGACAAAGGTGGGCCGGAGAACAAGGTCGATTCCGAAGGACCGATGGAGCCGGAAATAGAGATCAAACAAGTTCAAGGTGGCCACTTAGAGCACATGACGAGGAAAGAAGAAAGAAGGACTTGGGTCGTTTGGTGAGAATTCTTTCCATAGTAGATAGCTCTCTTTGTTTGGTTAGATAGGTTTATGGAAAGATCCAGGTTTTATTGGGTTAACTTAGCGCCATTTTTAAACTCGTAGAAAAAATTTTGTTCCGCAAACTTCCACGTTCGATGGCTGGGGCATTAAGGTAACCCAAGATGGTATCAGAGCCACCCCATAAAACCTATACTAGCAGCTTAAACAATGTTTAAAATAACGAAACCGAAATAACTCTCAAACACGAAACCTTGAATTCCAGTTTCTGTCAATTTTTACGAGGCCTCTGAAATTTTTTTAAGCACGTGCAGAGTGATCCTTTGACTATGTGATGAACCCAGAACAAAACCGAAACAATTATACCAAGTTTGGACCGGCCAAACTTCAAAACTTCCTGGCCCCACCGGTTGGAATGTTATGTTTTGGCTCGAGTTTTGTTCTGGGTTCTTATCTTGGAGTTTGGGTTTTAGGTGTTGTTTGTTTTTGCCCAAGTTTGATGTTCTGTTGTTTTTGAGTTTTGGGGGCAATTCGGAGTGTTTCGAAGTCATTATATTTGATACTGTTTAATGGTTTACAGTACTTTCACTTCTATCTGCGACCGTGAATGTCATTCTATCGGTATAACTCGTCTAATTGCTATATGTTCTTTTAGACGGGTTTGCGAACATGAAATTTGCATTGATGTTTTGTGTTTGTGCTGTGATTGTGGTTGGATAGTCGTGGTGGATAGCATGTGGTGCAATATTTGTGGTACAGTTAAAATTCATTTGTATATTCATATTGCGGGGCGAGCGTCCGACATGTGGACTTCCGTCTTTATAGGGTTGTATATTTTTTTTGGGGCATGACCGGGTTGAGCTCGATGCCACTATTTGTACATATTATTTTCATTTTCTATACTAAGATTACCCTGTGGTGGAGTGCACGAATAGCCGGGTTCTAGAAGACAACAAGACCGCATCTCATGGCATTGAGACGGAAGGGTCTTTATTCTAGAATTGGCGGGCTATTCGCCGCACTCGTAGGGGGTATAGGATGACCCACGGAGGGGCGCCCAAGTTACCGGATTCCATGAAGTGCTGGGTGGCCCATTCACTTTGTTGAAGGGGTTTCCTCACTTGTAGGATTGGCGGGTAACTTGCCGCGCTCGTAGGGGTCCAGGTTTTCATTGCATAGGCTATCCACACGACCGGGAATGTCGGGTTTTATTTTCGGCTCAAATGAAACCCGAAGCTCCAATATTATCCACCTTTCTGTATTGTTGGCTGAGATTCTGTGATGCTGCTTATTATCATGCCTAGGACGAATGTTACATATACTTACATATATATATATACATATATATATATATACACACTAGTAGATGTTGTATATGTTTTGCACCCGCGCTAGTCCAGCCCGCGCTCTGTCGTTAATTAAGTAACCTAACGGGTGACGACGGGGCCCAGTGGCCAATGCGGATGGCATATACGTACATCATATTTCGTTCTTTTCTGGTGTAATAGGTTAAATGATGGGACCGCATTAATTTTGATTAATGCTAGAAAAGAAAACCTAAAAGATGTTGTTGGAACAAATTTCGAAAAACTATAGCTATATTCTTTCACTTTGCATAGTGGTATTCGGTCGTGAATATCCTGTACCTCATTCCACGAGGCAAGAGCCGAGATCCCTTCATGGGGAATGACCTCTTGAGCAAAAGACTATACTATAGATTACTCGGTTTTTTCAAAACCAGAAATTTTTAAAAAGCGGAGCTTAAACCACTCCTTTTTCATAGCTATCAGGTTCCTTCAACGATATCAAGTTCATTACGTTAACGGGTTTTTTGCCAAAAACCTAGCTGTAGCCCTTTGTCATTTCTTACAACTACTACTTAGTATTCATGCTGTGTATGTTGACCTCTGTCAAGGCATAGTGAATGGTAGCTAAGCAATTCTTGTATGTTGCATAAATATATGAGATTATTTAGGACAGTCGCACGGTCATTTTAACCTCTGTCAAAGACTTGTGCTGGTGGGTCTAAATCAATCCAGGACAATGATGGGTTGAACTTGACTTGTGACTTATGACATGTTGACCTCTGTCAAGGTCATGAAGCCACTTAGGGCAAAAACCACATTGGAGTTTCAAATATACAAGAAACTTGCAGATTTAGCATACCTTCTGGAGTGTAGTGACTAGAGTGGATTCCATCTAAGGCATCACACAATGATAGTTGGATCCCGATCCCACTTATGAGTAGGATTACTCTCTGGAGATTATCTCACTTAACAATCAATGCTATAAACCAAGTAAATGTCTAGAACGGTGTTAGCGGGGCTACGCCTCCAGGGAAAAGAGATTATGTAATTTAGGAACTTCGCGAAAGCGTTGGAAAACCTCCCTCGAAGTACCGACACTAGCCTGGCTGAAAGGTTAAGCAAGTATTGTGACTGCGATTAAACCTGACTAGTTCTTCTTTTAAGGTTTGAAGAAGAATTTGAGAAAACAGTGGGAGCCATCCTGATTAGATAAACTAATAACCAATCTAATCTTGCAAGAGCGCACGCTGAGTGTTTCTTTTCTCTCTCTCCAGGTAGTAACCACTCTATGCCCAAATCAAGATAATAAAATGTATCGCTTGACCGACCCGAATTCTTATTCGGGGCTGGGGAACGTTGATTTGGCTCTAACCTTTGATAGCAGTCATGAGTATGAGTAGAGGAAAGAGGATTGCATGAATTCCTTAATGACCTTATCGAAGAAGAAGCAAAATATTGCATCTTCTTCAGGTGCTTTTGTTATTGAGAACTGTTTTTCGGTCAGTCCTACCTCCTGGGTACTAGATACCGGAACAGGATCTCTTATCTATAATTTATTGCAGGGACTGAGAAAAAGTAGGACAGTTGGACCAGGTGATATGTCCCTCAGAGTAGGGAATAGAGAATAAGTTAATGCTGCTTTCGTCGGTGAATATCACCTAGCATTGCCAAGAGTCAATACCATGATTTCGAACAATTGCTACTATGTACCTTCCATATTTTGCAACATCATATCAGTTTCTTTACTTGATAAAGATGGATATAAGTTTGTTCTTGATAGAAATATCATGAACATTTACCTTAATCAGATATTGGTTGCAGAAGGTAAACTGTGTAATGGTATCTATGTTCTAAATCAAAACGCAATTTTCAATGTACAAAAAACACGGAAGAGGAAGAGTTCAAATACGAACGAATCTTACTTGTAGCATTGTAGACTTGGTCACATCGGAGAGAAAAGAATAAGTAAGTTGCATAAAGATGGACTTTTGAATACGTTCGAATTTTCATCTTATGAAACTTGTCGGGCTTGTCTCAAAGGAAAAATGACCAAATCTCCTTTCACCGGACACGAAGAAAGAGCAGCAGAGCTCTTGGGACTCATACACAGTGATGTATGTGGTCCAATGTCTATACATGCAAAGGGTGGGTTCTCGTACTTCATCACATTCACTGAAGATCTCTCTAGGTTCGGGTATGTGTATCTTATGAAACACAAATCTGATACTTTTGAGAAATTCAAAGAATTCAGAAACGAAGTAGAGAACCAGACTGGTAAAAGTATCAAGATCCTCCAATCTGATAGAAGAGAAGAGTACTTAAGCAAGGAATTCAGAGACTTTCTAAAAGAGAATGGTATTCTCTCTCAGCATACTCCTCCGTATACACTACAACACAATGGCGTATCAGAGCGGAGGAACCATACCCTATTGGACATGGTTCGCTCCATAATGAGTAGTGCTGAGTTACCTCTTTCATTCTGGGGACTTGCGCTTGAAACAACAGCGTACTTGTTGAATCAGGTTCCGTCTAATTCAGTGCCTAAGACTCCATATGAAATATGGAGTGGTAGAAAACCATGTCTTGAACGGGTTAAGATATGGGGTCGTCCGGTATATGTGAAAAACCAGAATCCGGACAAACTTCAGGCACGGTCAGTTTTATGTAAATTTGTAGGATATCCCAGGCATTCAAATGGATATCTGTTCTACCACACCAAGGAACAAAAGGTGTTTGTTGCTCAGCACGCTACCTTTTAGAGTGGCAATTTCTTGCAAAAGAAATAAGTGGGAGCACGGTAGAACTGCAAGAAATTCCAAAAGGACAAACTATAACTAAAGATTTAACCACAGGCCGCAAGCAGTGCTAGCTGTACGTAACGGTCTCCAGGTAGATGTCGATAGGAAGGCCGATGAGGAAAACCCATCCGAACTCCTACTGAGCCTGAATGTGACAATCTCCGTATAGTCCGGTCTGTTCGTCTAAGAGTATCGCATATCGGGCCTAGGGGTGGTAATCGTCAGATCCCTAATAACGCAATAAGTCGTGCCGGAGTGTAGCCCAAAACATCCTGAGAAACTATTGGAATACCTACCAGTAAATCTCGCTTGCCCTGGCCAGGGACTTTGTGTAATGGCTCTCCGAACACTGCATGATATCAAACCCCAATACTGGGAGAGACGAATCCTGTCTAACCGCTACTGCCTCCAAGTGCTTCGGGACCGCACCTAACTACTACCTGTTTGCGTCGCTCCTTTGAGCCGTGGTAGGGTAGTAATCAAAGTACAGTGGGAACACACTTGAGGTGAAGTAGCAGTGTCAAGTCGACGGACTAAGCTGTACTCATGTCACCTGGGAACTGCTACCCGACGATAGGTATAATACTAACCAACAGTTCCCTACGAGTTCTGTCCGGTGTACTCGTAACCTAACAAGCACCTGCATACTATCTCTGTTACGACGTACTAATGGCTGTGGGATAGACCATCTCCCGTGCTGGGATGAGAAGCGTATACACTAGTCTACTCCAGAGTATCGATGCCCCGTCTCGATAATCCTACGACTAGGGACCTGTATAAGGATGTGCTTATAGATTACCCAGCCCCCACTAGTATGACTGCCATCACAATGCTGGTAATCAAGCAAAGATCCTAAAGGCTCTACTAACATGTATAAGCGATATGTTAAAAGAAACACATGCACATATTGAAGTAGAAACAAACCAAGTAGCATACTACCATTTTGAGCAAGACTGTCAATACAACTGTGAATATCCCAAGCTTCCATTAAGTAATATACAAACCAGTATGATACAATAATGGCCTCTAGGGCATATACACTAACAATCTCCTACTTTCACTAGAGCCATGTACTGGCGTATCGTAGACCTATCATCACGATCAGCCCCTCGAACTGTATCTTAGGGATGGCCTTCATGAGTGGATCTACAGTTTTATTCTTCGTATCTACTCTCCTCACCTTGATCTCTCAGCGATCTACGATCTCCCTAATCAGGTGGTATCGCCTCATGTGTCTGGACTTCTGATAGGACCTGAGTTCCTTCACTAAAGCTATAGCGCCGTTGTTGTCGCAATACAGTGGTATTGGATCCACAATGGTCGGAACTACCTGATGTTCTGTGAGGAACTTCTTCATCTAGACAGCTTCTTTTGCGGCATCGCAAGCAGCTCTGTACTCCACTTCCATCGTCGAATCAGCAACGGTGTCCTGCTTGGAGCTCTTCCAACAGACCGCCCCTCCATTAAGGGTAAAGACATAACCCGACATGGACTTGGAGTCATCTATGTCACTCTGGAAGCTGGAGTCAGCAAAGGCCTCGATCTGGAGGTCCTTTCTGCTGTACACTAAGAACATCTCTTTAGTCCTTCTTAGGTACTTGAGAATGTTCTTTACTGCTATCCAGTGCTTCTCCCCTGGGTTTGACTGATACCGGCTTACAACGCTCAATGCGTATGCTACATCTGGTCTGGTACATAACATCACATACATTATAGAGCCTACCGCAGATGCATAGGGTATAGTTGACATGAGAGCCCTTTCCAAATCAGTCTTTGGAGACATCTCTTTGGAGAGGGTGATTCCGTGACAAGCCGGTAGATTACCGCGCTTAGAATCTTCCATACTGAATCTTTTCAGTATGGCGTCGATGTACCTTGACTGTGAAAGTCCCACTATTCGTTTAGATCTATCACGATAGATCTGAATCCCTAGAATGTAGGAGGAATCAACCAGGTCCTTCATGAATAATCTCTGTGAAAAGAATCCTTTGACTGATTGTAGCATAGGAATATTATTTCCTATCAAGAGAATGCCATCCACGTATAAGACGAGGAATACTATAGTTCTCCCTACAATTTTACTATAAATGCATGGTTCATATGGATTTTCAGTAATAGCTTGTGGTTCTGGAATTTCTTCCAGTTCTATTGCGCTCCCACTTTTCTGATTTTCTAAAAATTCGAATTCCAAGAAGTGGGCATGATGAGAAACAAAGACCTTTTGTTCCTCTGCGCAATAGAAATAATACCCTCTGGAGTTCTTTGGGTATCCCACAAACTTATACAGTACTGAGCGTGTCTCGAGTTTGTCCGCATGTTGTTTTTTAACAAAAGATGGACATCCCGATGTCTTAAGGTACTTAAGATAGGGTTTCTTCCCACTCCACATCTGATATGGCGTGGTAGGCACATTCTTGGTAGGAACCTTATTCAGAAAATATGCAGCTGATTCTGGTGCATATTCCCAGAAGGATAGCGGCAACACAGCGTTACTCATCATGGAATAAACCATATCCAATAGGGTTCTGTTCCGCCTTTCCAATACACAATTGTGTTGTGGCGTGTATGGAGGAGTAAGCTGAGAGAGAATTCCATTCTCTTTAAAATAACCTAGGAACTCGGCACTCAAGTATTCACCATCTCGATCAGATATCAGTATCTTGATACTTTTACCTGTTTGTTTTTCCACTTCATTCTTGTATTCCCAGAATTTCTCAAAGGCCTCGGATTTATACTTCATCATGAAGACATGTCCATACCTAGAGAAATCATCCATAAAAGTAATGAAGTATAAATAACCACTTCACGCATGTGTAGACATTGGACCACACACATCACTGTGTACGAGTCCCAAGAGCTCACTCGCTCTTACTCCGTGTCCAGTAAACGGAGTCTTTGTCATCTTTCCCACGAGACACGATTGACAAGTTGCATAAGACTGATATTCGAACGGATCCAAATATCCCTCTCTATGAAGCTTCGTCAATCATGTTTCATTGATGTGACCCAGTCTACAATGCCATAAGAAACCCAGATTTAGTTTCGGAGACTTTCTTTTAAGTGTGTTCTGGACACTTAAAACCTGATCTTCATTTAATACGTATATTCCGTTATCTAATGTACCTCACCCAATCAGATCTTGATTCAGGTGGATGTGGACCATATCGCTTACAAATGTAAAATCATATCCTTCCATAGAAAATAAGGATACATATATGATATTACAAACTAGACTGGGTACATACAAACAGTTACTTAGAATCAATATCTGCCCACTTATCAATCCAAGGTGATATTTCCCTATGTATTCAGCGTCCACGTTCATTCCGTTAGCAACCATGAGAGTCATATCACCTATCCTGATAACTCTACGGTTTCTCAAAACCTGTAATGGATTACAGATATGAGATCATGATCCGGTATCTAGTACCCAGATGTAACACTTCAAAAAAATAAAATATTATTTTTGGGAATTTTTATAATTAAATAAAAAAATATTGAATATTTTAATAAGGCGGTATAATTAAATACCGATAAATTGGGAAAAATTTGGAAAATTATGGAAATTACTAAAAGAGGGTGTTTTATGTGAATTATGTAAATTATAAGTTTTTATGATTAATTATACGCTATTTAGTGCTAATCACGATTAAATATCGCTAATCGCGCATTAAGCTTGTTTTGTGCAAAACATGCACCATATCATTTTTACACTTGTGTTATATTTTCCTCCATGACTTTCTCTTCATTTTTCATTCATGGCTTTGGTTTTGTGAGAAGAGAAAAGAAAAGGAAAAAAAGAAAAGAAAAGAAAACAAAGAAAATGAAGTGAATAAGATAATGAGGGATGTGCATGAGAGAGAGTGGGAGAGGGTGGGGGTTTAGTTGACTTGGCTATTCTCTCCTCCATCATTTTCCTTCATCTTTTCCCTCCCTCTTCAGCCCATGGCAGCACCTTCTCCTCCACCATCTTCAACCTTCACAAAACACCATCAAACAACCTCAAAACCCCTTCTCCTCTTCACAAATTTTGTGCACAAGCTCATAAGCTACCTATGGACCAAGAAAAATTTGATTTTGGTGCCCTAAGGGATTCATGAGTGCAAAATGAGATAATTTTTCCATCATTAGCATAGTAATTTCCATTGGTTTTACATCCATGTTTGTTTAGAATCGATTTGGTGTCGTTTAGTGAGATTTGGAAATTTCTAGTTAGGGTTTATGGAATTCTTGAGTTGTGATGTGTAATTGAGCTTAGTAGAGACTATACAACCCCTATGGTGATTGATTGGAGACCTAAACCAGAGACTAGAACCCCTATTAGCGAATTTAGAAACCCGATATCGGAAGAATTGTGGATTCTGTAAGTGCATATTGAAATCTGCTAACACCCGGGTGACCTGAAAATTATTTAGCAAACATAGAGAGATGTGCAGGTGATTTAGAGCATACCCCAAAGACCCCAGCCCCTAACTCCATGCTTTGGCCGCAAATAAAGTCATTTTGGCCACAAATTGCGGCCAGACCTGGTTCAAATGGGTTCGTGTTTGGTCTGTAGCTTCATCTCCTGTAAACTAGACTCTTGGCATATGCAAAATTGGCTAATTTGACCTAGGGTAAAATCTGGGACAATTTTCAAGAGTTGCTGTTTTGATTCGGGGTTTCGTTTTGCGTGTTTTGAATTCTGGAATTTTGTGATTTGTGTCGTATTCGATCACTTGACGTTTGTACGTCGAAATCGAGTGTTATTTGGTGGTTTTGAAAGCGTAGTCCATAGGTTCTAACCTATAGGCCTTTAGCGTGTCGTTTTGGTTTTCCGATGCGATTTTAATACGCATTTGTAATACGTTATGATATGTAGGCACCCCCACGAAGACTTCGAGACGACAAGCTAACGCGTGGTGATGTCGGCAACGACAAGCGAAGAGCAAAGTGAGTAGATTATATCTACGGGGGAAGTCGGGTGGATGGCGTATAGCACCACCGCAGTTCGATGTATAGTATGCTATATATATACTACATATATATGATATCTTTTATGTGTGACATGGATATTCAAGATATGATTAGGTGTTCATGGTTAGTTTAGGGTTATTAGAAGTGAACTAATATAGCTTCTTAGTCGCGAACCCTAGAATAGGTTTACACCCATATGCACACACATGCTTACTTTGTTATACTTGTGCGTATATGGGGATACGTATATACATATACACATATAGGTAGGGGACTATGTATATATATACACGTATACCTACACAAGGATGATGAGGATTGTATATAGTATTTGGAGATGAGTCGATGAGAATGGGCATGGTGCCATGAGATCGGTGATATGATGTGGTTCGTATTATGAGATACGACATGAGATTTTAGTGGGCCTTTGGACGTGTGTTTTACACACGCATTTACATATATATAGATGGTATCAGTTTGTACTAGACTTTGATCAGTACCCCAGTTAATGAGATATGATGATAAGGATACCAGATAATTGATGAGATCAATATGAGATTCGACTCGTACCCAGAATTGGGATGCCGTACGACGGATTTATGTATGAGCTATATATTGATGATAGATCTGCACTCTTGACTCGAGAATGTCATATTGCATATTTTATCGTATGTGATACTTTTGAGACGGGATCACCGACTATTATATTTATATGTATATCGACTCAGATTTAGGTGGTTTCCCTTAACCTTACGTTTAGACTGTTCGTTTAGTTCTGTAGTACTTAGTAGATGTTAGACTAGACCCGAGTCATACCTATTTCAAAACTAACGAATCATGAGTTTTTTAAAGACATGCCAAGGGATTATACGGATATTTTCAAAAGACGCATCTTTTCTTAAAACACCGTAGCCCTTATTTTTCTAAACATAACGATTCGTGTTATTTCAAATGGCAAAACTGTATGACATATATATTTTGATGTAGATTCTTCACTATGTTTATTATTCATTTTCCGCATATTCTTGCTATTCGCATCACATTGCATGTTTAAATGTGTTTATTGTTATATTAAACTCATGATGTCAGGACACCAGCACCATTATCGATGATGCGTATGCTCCACGTACACCTGCTTGCTGGCTCACACACTTGATCATCGATAATTACCATGTCACTACACAGTAGGATTGTTGCATCAGGATATGACCCCTTGCATGACATACATACTGTACACTCATACTTGCGTACATACATATTATACACTCATACTTGCGTACACACATATTGTACCCATACTTGCATACATACGTATTTGCACATACAAAGATGATTCTGGCTTGATTTTGGAGATTTGGGTACCGCAAGATATATTCTAAAACTGGATTCATTTTAAAAGAGTGGTTTTCCCTCGATATGTGCATATTACTGTTCCATGTTGCATGATATACAGATATGCTTACATTTCTGTTATATGTCGAATACATCATGCTTTAGATTATACGCATTGAGATATTTGTTTTCATGAGATTTCTGGATTTGGGAACCGTGGTTATTTTAAAAGAGAGTATGTATTGTTTTAACAACCTGGTTTCCCTTGATATGTTATTTCAGTGCGTCCACCATGTGTTTTCTCGGTTCTGAGATGTATAACACGTGAAACCCGATTCGAGGAGTTGGATGAGGCCGATTGCGGGTACATGGTGGACCAGGTATGGTACCCAGGGACGAGAACGGATTATTGTGCTGCAGACGGTGATCCTGGCAGTATGACTACTACCTACCGGTGATAGTATTTGGGCTCGGCGGATATCCGGAGGATACCGACCGAAGTCGAGAGATGATATGGGCCGATCCGGATTGACGGAGCCCGATATATGAGGATTTACGTGCCGATGCTGGGCACAGGTTTCATGATGTTTCGGGTGTCGAAGCTGGACACTCAGGTTCCAGGATTTTGATGTGTCGCGTAGGACACACGTTGATTTATATCCTCATACTTCCATGCATATGCTTTATGATATTTACATGCATGATGTTTTTGTGTCATTGGTTGACACGTGGACAAGATCCACATGCATACAGGCATTGATTATATAGTTGGAAGATACCCACATACTTATAGACTTCATGCTATAATTAGCACTGATTACATTGATCCTACCTCATGTTTATGATATGTTGCTACCTGAGGCACTGACATGAGCACTTGGTACTACACTTATGTATAGATGTTTACCCCTGCCACCTTATCATGCTTCAGATTTTATCATATTGAAAATATATATTATTACTGATCGTATTGACCTAGGATTGAGTCATACATAGGATTTCTGCTCTGTGATGTTTTCTACTCACGAGTTGGCAACTCACCCCCGTTGTGCCACGGTTCTTGCAGGTTTTGCCGTACAGGTTTCATTACGGCTTTCTGGCACACTGCTTCCTTTCTGGGTGATTGCTTTGGTAAGTGGGTTCACTCGCATTGTGACCACCATTGTACTCATTTATTTCCAGTTGTATCTAGTAAAATTCCATCAACCAGACTTGTATATTTGTTTTAGACTTAGAAAACCAGTTGTGTATTTTTTCGACCGTAGAATCGCGCTTGTATTATTATGTTTTTCTTGATGATTTCGAGTTTCTTTTGAGTATTGATCCTCGCCCTTCGGTGTTGTATATTATATTGCTTGCGCGGTTGTGACCGTCAATTGACGAAGAGCTAGCTCCCATTTGGGGATGTTTTTTTTTCATTGTACATATATCATTCATGTTGTATCCCGTTTGGGGCCAGTATTTACAAAGGAAACTCTGCCGAAATTTTCAGAAAAGACTTGGGATTTTTAAAATGCATATTCGGTTTATGTTATTTGAAAACACTTGTTTTAAAACTAGTTTTCTTTACTTCTTCCTTAAGATGGATTTAGATTTCTGGGCTTTTGGCTTACTCGAATTAGATGAGGTCCTATAGACTTCATATGATTCAAGAGCCAGTCACGTGCTATTTCGGGTCATGACAAAGTTGGTATCAGAGCACTAGGTTAATCTTGGTTCGAGTCTAAGTTTAACTACGCGGAACCTAGAGCGTTTGTATATATTCGGAACTTAGGCTTGACCGTACGGAACTTAGACTTAGTCGAGGGGGTATTAGACCCGAACTTTCGTCGCATAGGTTGACCTTGGTTGATAGAGTAGGTGACTTAAGGAGAGTGACGTACCGTGTGTATGTTCCGCGGCATACATACGATACGCTACTCCGCTTAAGGAGCCTTAGGATGTACATTTCCTTGCACAGTATTATATTCATTCCTATGATCTATCCTCATCGATATTGGTTATGATTTTGCTGCCACGATTACATGGGCAGAGAGAGCTACGGCTAGAGTTGCGTCAGCATGAGCTCGTCGCGGACGAGGACTGACCAGGGCGTGATTCCAGGGACATACAATTGCATAGAGGCGTCGTTTTATTGTGTTTTCGCGCCATGAGCGTTGACGGATCGCTTTTACGAGATTTCTTGGACGTGCAGATCAGCACCAGAGGATTGAGCCACTGATAGAGACCAGCCAGAATGTGATGACCATTGATGTATCGCTTATTCATGATGATTGAGGCACTGTTCAACGTGCAGACGAATGAGCCAGTTGTTGCTGCGAACGATGAGATATTGCCCCAGATGTTGAAGCTATTGCAGTATGAGTTATACTTAGAGATATGATAGAAGGTCGCTAGTCACCCGAGACTGAATGACTAGGACATGTGGTCCGTTCGCTTACCCCGATGCGAGATCACCAAATAGATTGATTCCAGCTAGAGACGACTTCACGCAGGTACATTGAGAGTCGATGGAGACGATCGAATGTCAGGAGCCCATTTTCCAAGTTTAATGTATTCAGAGATAAATGCAAGTAATGCTATGGACCCTCTAGAAGAATGAAACCCTAACTCGACGTAATGACCATGGAACGCCTTTGAACCTTAAGGTTTGCGGCAGTTCAGTGGTGCCATTTGTGAGGCTTGTGTTTGCCCTTCTACGGTTGGTCCACAGGTGCTGTGGCATGTATTGGAGTACTATTAAACTGTACCCAAGATGTTTAGCTCTTAGGGGAAATTTGTTGGGTTAACCTAGCACTTCATGAAGGGATTGGAAGCATCACATGTACCAAAGATTGAATTTTTAGGGTGCTAAGTTAACAAACATAGAATCGTTCCTAGAAAAATTAGGGTTTCAAAATTTGCATATCATCTCATGAAAGAAAAGCTAGGGTTTTGAGAGTACAACCTTTGTAGCTCCCTACGCTAGACTCCTTGGCTACTTGGGGTTTGGAAAAGCTCTGCTTGAACTCATCTAGGTCACCGATGATCCACCCGGAGTCCGCTTTGTCCAAGCTAGCAACTTCGCAAGATCAAGAATGAAAATTGAAGCTAACTCTCTAAACAAGTGGGCAAGACTTGTGTAGAATGATGTTGTGGTGGCTTTTCTCACTTCAAAATCCTAACTTGATGAGTATTATGCTCACTTGAAAAATCTAGAGAGCAATAGATGAAGGAGGAAGAAGATGGTGGCCTTTTAGAATGAGAGAAAAGAAAACCCTCTCTTAGAAAAAGGAAAATATATCTATATATATTTTTTATCTCTCATCTCAAACCATGGTTGATCAATTAGGATACTATTGAACTTGAGTTAAAACCCAAAAGGAAAAGTAATCCATGGTTAAATGGTGGGTGAGCATGGATAGGTCAAGAAGAGTGTAGAAAGCATCCATGAATTATCCTTTTTCTTTTGTTTTGTTTTTAAATCAAATGCAATAATAATTTATATATAAATCAAACCATGGTGTGAGTCTTATATTGCCACCATTTTCATGCATGTACAACCATGAAGGATGTATGTATGTATGTATGTGTATATGTACATCCATATGTGCCTGAATCTATAAAGAAAGCATACATGCATGCATACATCCATCAAACTCAAGAAAGGATTTCAAGTGAGAAGCTAATGGTTAAATGATAAATCAACACTTGATTTATCAATCCGGTCATATCACATACGACCCCACCAAAAGCAAGCCGCTCAATCAATATATGGTATCCTATATGCGCATTTTAACCGGGTCCATGCGCATATCGCATACGCGCACCACAACGTTTCGCCTGGACTAGGTAACTCCTTTGTGGGACTCTAAGAATCGTCAATACGCCGGCAGTGAGTGATGATCATATCAAGCACCCCCAAGCCGCAAGCGGTCACCTAAACGTAACGGCCACCCGGGTATTCAACGATCAGAAGAGAACAAGCGAACCTGCTACAACTCCCGTCGAGCCAACCGGCAACACTACCGTGCAGTCCGGTCTCCTCGTCTGATATGTCGCATATCAAGTCTAGGGGTGGTAAACGTCAGACCCCAATAACCGATAAGTCGTGCCGATGTAAGGCTCATAACGGGTCGAGAAACTACTGGTAACACTTACCAGTAAATCTCTAATCAGCCCTGGCCAGGGACTTCCCTGTTACGGCCAATCGAGCACAGTGCAACATCAACCCCCAATACCGGGAGAGACGAAACCCCTCCTATCGCTCATTGCCTACATGTGACTCGGGACCGTACCCAAAAACCACCGTTTTGCATGCCATTATGGACGTGGTAAGGTGGAAATCAAAGCACAGTGGGAATCACACAAGATTCTATGACGATCTCGGGTCTACAGACTAACCTGCACAAGTGTCACCTGAGAACTGCCATCTGACGTGAGGTATAATACCATCTGGGAGTTCTCGGCGAGTCCGTCCAGTGTACCCAGTCTCCACTGAGCACCCGTATACCATCTCTGATGTCAAACACCAATGGATATGGGATCATCCATCGCCCATCTCATGGGTCGAGAAGCGTATACGCTAGTCTACACTGGTATATCGATGCCCCGTCTCGATACACCCACGACTAGGGACCTTGAAGGATGTACTTATGGACTACCATGTCCCCACTAGTATGGTCCGCATCATGGTCCAGGTAGTCAAGTACACATCCTAAGGGCTTTACCAACATGTAACTATAAGACAGTATAAAGAGACTAGTATACATGTTAAGATATAGAGCAACCAGATAGCATACTATCATATCGAGCAAGAAAGTCATCTCTATTTATGTCCAAGCATCTAATATAATATACATCATCTGTACAATACTGGCCTCTAGGGCGTACATACAACTAACAATCTCTCACTTGTACTAGGGCCAGCTGCTGTAGTATCGCATACCGAGCATCCCGAAGAGTCTCTCAAACTGTATATGGAGATTAGCCTTCGTGAGTGGATCCGCTGTGTTGTTCTTCATGTCAACCCTCCTGATCTCGATCTCCCGGCGATCAACTATCTCCCGGATCAGGTGATACCGCCTCAGAATATGCCTGGATCGCTGATGGGACCTGGGTTCCTTGGCCAAAGCCACCGCTCCATTGTTATCGCAATACAAAGGTATTGGATGCTCAATGGATGGAACCACTCCAAGTTCAGTAATGAACTTCTTGATCCAGACAGCCTCTTTGGCAGCATCGTTGGCAGCGATGTATTCAGCCTCCATCGTCGAGTCTGCCACGGTTTCCTGCTTGGAACTCTTCCAGCTAACCGCCCCCTCCGTAAAGGGTAAAGACAAATCCCGACTGCGACTTAGAGTCGTCCTTATCACTCTGGAAGCTCGAATCGGTAAAGGACTCCACTTGGAGTTCTCCGTTACCATACACCAAGAGCATCTCTTCAGTCCTTTGCAAGTACTTGAGAATGCTCTTCACAGCTGTCCAGTGACTTTCTCCAGGATCAGCTTGATACCTACTCACTACACTTAGTGAGTATGCTACATCGGGTCTGGTACATAGCATCGCGTACTTGATAGAGCCTACAGCCGAAGCATAGGGTATCCCTTGCATGCGAGCTCTCTCCAAATCAGTCTTGGGAGACATCTCTTTGGAGAGAGTGACTCCAGAGATCGTGGGTAAGTTCCTACACTTGGATTCTTCCATACTAAACCTCTTTAGTATGGTGTCAATGTACCTAGATTGGAACAATCCCAATATCCGTTTGGATCTATCTCTATAGATCCTAATTCCCAATATGCAGGAGGCATCACCAAGATCATTCATTGAGAATCTTTGTGATAAGAAGAGCTTGACTGATTGCAGCATAGGAATATCATTTCCTATCAAGAGTATGTCGTCCACGTACAATACGAGGAAGACAACCTTACTCTCTGCCACCTTCTTGTATATACAAGGTTCATCTACGTTTTTGACGAAATCAAACTCTTTGATAACGACGTCAAAGCAGATGTTCCAACTCCGTGATGCTTGCTTTAATCCATAAATGGATTTAAGCAGCTTGCACACCTTCCCGCTGCTCCCACTATCTACGAAGCCCTCTGGCTGAGTCATGTACACGCACTTTTCTAAATCACCATTTAGAAAGGCGGTCTTAACATCCATTTGCCAGATTTCGTAATCATGATATGCAGCGATGGCAAGCAAGATCCGGATGGATTTAAGCATAGCCACTGGAGAAAAGGTTTCGTCATAGTCCATACCTGGTCTTTGACGAAAACCCTTTGCAACAAGTCTAGCTTTGAAAGTCTCCACTTTCCCATCTACACCAAGTTTTTTCTTGAAGATCGACTTGCTCCCAATGGGTTTTACCCCTTCAGGAGCATCTTCCAAAGTCCATACTTTGTTGGTGTACATGGATTCCATCTCGGACCGAATTGCATCCAGCCATTTCACTGAGTCCCCACTCGTGATGGCCTGCTCGAAGCTAGTTGGGTCATCATCCTCCATGATGCAATCCTCGCTCCCACCATCCATGAGAAAATCGTAGTATCTCTCAGGTTGGCGAGGAACCCTACTAGATCGGCGGAGAGGCTGGGGTTCGCTGGGAGCTCCTGAATCCTCTGGCTCCACTAAATCTTCTGTTGTGGTTTGTTCAGCTGGAACCTCTTCCAGTTCTACCTCAGAGCCACTAATCTCTTTTGCAAGAAATTCCTTTTCTAAAAAGGTGGCATGTTGAGCAACAAATACTCTTTGTTCCTCACTGTGGTAGAAGATATACCCTCGCGAATGCTTGGGATATCCAAAAAATTTACACAAAACAGACCTTGCCTCGAGTTTGTCCGGTTTTTGTCTTTTGACATAGGCCGGGCAACCCCATATCTTAATAAAATTAAGATATGGTCTCTTCCCCTCCCATTTCTCATATGGTGTGGTAGGCACAGATTTGGTAGGAACCCTATTCAGTAGGTATGCTGCTGTTTCCAGTGCATATCCCCAGAAGGAAATAGGTAACTTAGCTACACTCATCATAGAGCGCGCCATATCTAATAGGGAGCGGTTCCTCCGTTCTGATACACCGTTGTGCTGTGGTGTATATGGAGGAGTCAGCTGAGAGAGAATCCCATTCTCTTTTAGGAAGTCCAGGAATTCAATGCTCAAGTATTCACCTCCTCGATCAGATCGTAGGATTTTAATATTTTTTCCGGTTTGGTTCTCGACTTCTTGTTTATATTCTCTAAATTTCTCAAAAGCTTCTGATTTGTGTTTCATCAGGAACACATACCCGAACCTAGAGAGATCGTCAGTGAATGTAATGAAGTACGAAGAACCATTCCTGGCATGTGTAGACATGGGACCGCATACATCACTATGTATCAGTCCCAAGAGTTCAGTAACTCTTTCTCCGTGTCCCATAAACGGAGTTTTGGTCATCTTGCCTTTGAGACATGACTGGCAAGTGTCATAAGATGAAAATTCAAACTGATTCAAATATCCATCTTTATGTAACTTAGCTAGTCTTGTCGCATTGATGTGACCCAGTCTACAATGCCACAAGAAGGATTCGTTCAGTTCTGAACTCTTCCTCTTGTGTGTGTTTGTTATACTCAGAACTGTTGATTGATTTAGAACATAAATGCCATTGCACAACGTGCCTGATCCAACCAACTTTTGGTTACGGAAAATGTTCATAATATTATCCTATAATACAAAATTATATCCCTCTTTACTCAACAAAGAAACCGATATAATGTTGCATATCAGGTTCGGCATCTAATAGCATTCGTTCAGAATCAATGTATTACCAGTTGGTAATGCAAGGTGATATTCCCCGACAGTCTTAGCTGCAACAATTGCACCATTTCCAACTCTTATGTCTTTATCACCTTCTCCAAGTTCTCTACCTTTCCTAAGCCCATGTAACTGATTACATATATGGGATCCTGACCCGGTATCTAATACCCAGGACGTAGGGCAAATGGAGAAACAGTTCTCTGTAACGAACATACCCGAAGAAAATGCATCAACATGTACTTTCTTCATTCGGGTGGCATGGGAATCCTGGTATTCCCTTATATCCTGTTTAGTCCTATAACTCTTATAAGAAAGAACGGAACCAACGTTCCCCATCACAGTATAACATGCCGGTTCAATCAATACATCCATATTATTATCTTGATTAAGGCATGACATGGTCGCTACCTGGAGAGAGAGAGAAGAAAACACTTTAGCGTATGCTCTTACAAGATCAGATTGGTTATTATTTTATCTAATCAGGATGGCTTCCACTGTTTTTATCAAATCTTCCTTCAAACCCTAAAAGGAAAGACTAGCCGGGATTAATTACACCCTACAACTTCGCCGATCTTTCAGCCAGGCCAGTGTCGGTACTTTGAGGGAGGTTCCCCGTGCTTTCGCACGGACCTAATTAAAGTAAACCTCATTTTCCCAGAGGCGTAACCCCGTTGACACCTTTCTAGACACCTACTTGATCGGCTAATTGTCCTGTGTAAAACTCTCCCAGGAGTAACAATTACTTGCAGTGGGTATCGGGATCCAACTATCTCATAGAAGGTATGCAATCTCATTGCAAATTTCAACACTTGAAATTCCCGATAATATTTTGCCCCAAGCATCCCATGACCTTGATGGAGGTCAACAAACCACAGGGTGCAAGTCAAGTTCAACCCGTCATTTCTTGATTGAATCAAACCCACCCGCACGATCCTTGACGGAGGTCAACAAGGTCGTATGACTACCCTAATCCAATCTGCATCTCATGCATAAGCAGATAAATACTAGTTAGCTACCGCACACTACGCCTTGACGGAGGTCAACAAACGTAGCACGAATACTAAGTAGGACTTATCTGAAATGACGGAGGGCTACGACAGGTTTTTCTGAAAACCTATTGCGTAATGAACTTGATATCGTTGTAGAATCGAGTGAATTTTGAAATGGAGTAATTTTTAGGCTTTCATTAGTTTTGCTAAAGAGGTCACTCCCGGTGAAGGGATCTCGGCTCTTTCCTCATCGAATAAGGTGCGGGATATATCATATATATCACTGTGCAAAGCAAAACTCCAAAAGCAATCAAAAGTCAAACCGAGTGTTGTAGCATCTGCAAGTTTTGCTAAAGAGGTCACTCCCGGTGAAGGGATCTCGGCTCTTTCCCCGTCGAATAAGGTGCAGGGTATATCATATATACCGCTATGCAAAGCAAGACTGTAGCTACCCTTTTATTTTAAAATTTGATTCTACAACATCTTTTAGGTTTCTTTTCTTTCATTAATCACATTAATGAAGTTCCATCATTTAAGTCACCTAAACATCACAGATAAATACGACGTACACTTATGCCATCCGCATTCGCCTCGATGTCCCCTCGTGCACCGTTAGGTTAGGTAACTAACGACAGAGCAGGGCAGGGCTAGTGCGGGTGCAAAACATAAGTAACGTCTATATAATATATCATATATACTATATAAAGTATCTATCACAGCACATCACATGATCACATCACAGATATCGCAGCAGAAACATAGATATAATGTGGGATATAATACGACGTCCGTATTTAGTATTTAGCCAACAATAGAAAATATGGATTCCACAGTCGCGATGAATAGCCAAGCCCACACCCTGGACCCCTACGAGAGCGGCAAGCGACCCTACCAATTCTGGAGTTTAAGAGACCCGGTCTCGACTCCTCGAGATGGCCTCCCACTGAACCCCAGAACCCGGTCACCTGTGCTCCTCTCCTTGGGTCCATCCTAATGCGGAAAAGTAAATAATATACAACACTGGTGGCATCAACCTCAACCCGGAAGTGCCCCAAATAAAAGAATATTACATTACATTTGAATTTACATGAATGAAAATATAAAACTCTCATCTCACATAAAACCCTCGGCTATTCAATCGCGACAATCCTGCACATCATATCTCAGCAACACATAATATCTCATATCATCAACGTAAGTAAGTATACATACACCGATTGTCGTCGACGTATAGCAACGACAATCGGCAATACCACTACATACTACACTTACGGTCACAGAAAAGAAAGTGTAAAACTGCAATATCTGGAATCCACATTCTCTTTAGACATCGTAAATGCGAAATATCACATACCTCGTATTTCATGTCATATAATATGAATTCCACACATTGCATCACATTCCAGATAAATAGACATTATTAAAGTTTTCGAACGAACGATCAAATACCCAAGATTCCCTAAAGCTCAACACTTGAGCGGAGTTCAAAAACCCGAAATGTGACACAGTAGTAGCGGTCTAGCCGTAGAAGGGTCAAGCCAACGCCTTACATGTGGCACGCCGTACTGCCCCAAACCCTAAGGTTCAAAGGGCAGTTCAAGACGGTCACATAATCGAGTTAAGGTTTGTTGTCTTCTAGTGGGTCCACCACAAAACTTGCACGTAGCTCCAAAAGATTTAAACCCCATGAAAAGTGAGCAAATGACACTCGTTCGAACAATTCAATACTTTCTAATTATCCGGAAAGAAACATAACAAAATTAAATTCTCTGATCGAATCGATGGTAACAAAATGAACCCCTAAATTCTCAACACTTGAGTCAGTTTAAAAATACCCATAAAATAACACACTCAGATACAAGAATTACTGTGCAAACCAACTGCCAAAGTCTCACTGTATGGCCGCGGTTCCGCGGCACAAGCAGAG
Source organism: Agapanthus africanus (assembly GCA_030015575.1). Taxonomy (NCBI): domain Eukaryota; kingdom Viridiplantae; phylum Streptophyta; class Magnoliopsida; order Asparagales; family Amaryllidaceae; genus Agapanthus; species Agapanthus africanus. Next base: position 499,766,334 of record CM057348.1, on the reverse strand, counting down.
TATTGCCGCGGAACCATGGCGGTCCGTACAGATCACGTCATCATTTTTGCGCCATAATTCTTAGAAATCCCTGCTGTATTTTTTAAGTATTTTTAATTCACAAAAATCCCAGATTTTAAAAATTGTCGAGAGAGGGGGTCGTTTTGTCGTTTTCGGGTTCGATCGAGATTTTAACTTCATTAACCCATCGCCTAATGTTCTAGGTCGGCTCTGATACCAATGTTGGGTTAACCTAGCACCTCATGAAGGGATTGGAAGCATCACATGTACCAAAGATTGAATTTTCAGGGTGCTAAGTTAACAAACATAGAATCGTTCCTAGAAAAATTAGGGTTTCAAAATTTGCATATCATCTCATGAAAGAAAAGCTAGGGTTTTGAGAGTACAACCTTTGTAGCTCCCTACACTAAACTCCTTGGCTACTTGGGGTTTGGAAAAGCTCCGCTTGAACTCCTCTAGGTCACCGATGATCCACTCGGAGTCCGCTGTGTCCAAGCTAGCAACTTCGCAAGATCAAGAATGAAAATTGAAGCTAACACTCTAAACAAGTGGGCAAGACTTGTGTAGAATGATGTTGTGGTGGCTTTTCTCACTTCAAAATCCTAACTTGATGAGTATTATGCTCACTTGAAAAATCTAGAGAGCAATAGATGAAGGAGGAAGAAGATAGTGGCCTTTTAGAATGAGAGAAAACAAAACCCTCTCTTAGAAAAAGGAAAATATATCTATATATATTTTTTATCTCTCATCTCAAACCATGGTTGATCAATTAGGATATTATTGAACTATAGTTAAAACCCAAAAGGAAAAGTAATCCATGGTTAAATGGTGGGTGAGCATGGATAGGTCAAGAAGAGTGTAGAAAGCATCCATGAATTATCCTTTTTCTTTTGTTTTGTTTTTAAATCAAATGCAATAATAATTTATATATAAATCAAACCATGGTGTGAGTCTTATATTGCCACCATTTTCATGTATGTACAACCATGAAGGATGTATGTATGTATGTATGTGTATATGTATATCCATATGTGCCTGAATCTTTAAAGAAAGCATACATGCATGCATACATCCATCAAACTCAAGAAAGGATTTCAAGTGAGAAGCTAATGGTTAAATGATAAATCAACACTTGATTTATCAATCCGGTCATATCACATACGACCCCACCAAAAGCAAGCCGCCCAATCAATATACGGTATCCTATACGCGCATTTTAACCGGGTCCATGCGCATATCGCATACGCGCACCACAACGTTTCGCCTGGACTAGGTAACTCCTTTGTGGGACTCTAAGAATCGTCAATACGCCGGCAGTGAGTGATGATCATATCAAGCACCCCCAAGCCGCAAGCGGTCAGCTAAACGTAACGGCCACCCGGGTATTCAACGATCAGAAGAGAACAAGCGAACCTGCTACAACTCCCGTCGAGCCAACCGGCAACACTACCGTGCAGTCCGGTCTCCTCGTCTGATATGTCGCATATCAAGTCTAGGGGTGGTAAACGTCAGACCCCAATAACCGATAAGTCGTGCCGATGTGAGGCTCATAACGGGTCGAGAAACTACTGGTAACACTTACCAGTAAATCTCTAATCAGCCCTGGCCAGGGACTTCCCTGTTACGGCCAATCGAGCACAGTGCAATATCAACCCCCAATACCGGGAGAGACGAAACCCCTCCTATCGCTCATTGCCTCCATGTGACTCGGGAATGTACCAAAAAACCACCGTTTTGCATGCCATTGTGGACGTGGTAAGGTGGAAATCAAAGCACAGTGGGAATCACACAAGACTCTATGACGATCTCGGGTCTACAGACTAACCTGCACAAGTGTCACCTGAGAACTGCCATCTGACGTGAGGTATAATACCATCTGGGAGTTCTCGGCGAGTCCGTCCAGTGTACCCAGTCTCCACTGAGCACCCGTATACCATCTCTAATGTCAAACACCAATGGATATGGGATCATCCATCGCCCATCTCATGGGTCGAGAAGCGTATACGCTAGTCTACACTGGTATATCGATGCCCCGTCTCGATACACCCACGACTAGGGACCTTGAAGGATGTACTTATGGACTACCATGTCCCCACTAGTATGATCCACATCATGGTCCAGGTAGTCAAGTACACATCCTAAGGGCTTTACCAACATGTAACTATAAGACAGTATAAAGAGACTAGTATACATGTTAAGATAAAGAGCAACCAGATAGCATACTATCATATCGAGCAAGAAAGTCATCTCTATATATGTCCAAGCATCCAATATAATATACATCATCTGTACAATACTTGCCTCTAGGGCATACATACAACTAACAAAATTATGGAACCTTGACGAATCGATCGAAAGGTTCGACATCTTTCGGATATCATGTGATTGGATGCATTGCTTGGGAGACTCCAGATACGAGTATAGCCGCTGGAGCACAGTCCATGCAGCTACGATGAGACGAGTCCGAAGTAGTCGACAGCAGAGAAAAGTGGAGTAAGAAGTTCGTACGAGATCTTAATTAGATGACGTTCCACTTCGCCGACATCAGAGATGCGATACGCATGCAGAGGCGTTGCTTATTGATATATCTTCCAGAAGGAGTCGCGATAAGAATGCAGCCGTTCCGGAATAAGAAACATATATAGTAAAGGGTGGTAACTTCTGGGCAATTTGGTAGAAACGAGATTTGAGAGAGAGCTCGACAGGACCGTTCTGGAATACTATACGAGAAGACTTGGACCCAGGAGCGGTCATATAGCGCACACTCAGCAGGCCAAAATTCGGCATCGTCGACGAGATAGTTATCTAGAGATCTGTAGAGGATGTGCCAGAGCGGGACTGTTTTCGTCGTCATTCCATATTGGGCCGTTGAGCCGAGGAGCTATATATATAGAAATGCACAGTGAGAGACAAGAGCTTAAAAGCACCAGGCGCCGGACCATGAACAGAAGGCAAGTAGATATCTTGCTCTGCTAGCATTGGATGCACCGACACCTTCTCGACTTTGTAGGAGGAAATATCGACAACGGTATTTATGATTTGTGATTTGGTGATTCTTTATCACGTATCCGTCACCTTGGATTTCGGTATTTTGGGCGATCTACTCGCATGATTTAGTCTTGATGACTGAGTTTCATGATATTTGTTTTCGTACACCATGGTTGCAACTACTGGGTATTTATATTTTTTGCATAGTTATTACCCTTGAGATATGCTTTATACACCGTTGTGTTGATTTATGATTTGTGCATAGTGATTGCACTTAATATCGTTTTGTGCCTTAGTCGCACATGTTTATGATTTCATGGATTTCATACAGTTGGGTTGATTTTGTGCACCTGTTATGCACACGATTTGGTTTTTGCACTCGGTATAGCTTATATGTGCTTGTAGTGCATTGATATGTGTTTTGTGAACGCAGTTGCACACGTTTATGATTTTTACACCTTGGTACACTCGGCGTTGCTATTTACGCATTTGAGTTATTTTTGTGTATTTTGTGCACTAGATGCACTGGATTGGTATTTTGTGCACAGGATGCACTGTATTGGTATTTTGTGCACTAGATGCACTGGATTTGTATTTTGTGCACAAGATGCACTGTATTTGTATTTGTTGCACAGGATGCACCAGATTTGTGTTCCGTGCAGTTGTTGCACTAGGTTTTCATTTCGTGCGTTTGTCGCACCAGATTTATATTTCGTGCATCTGTTGCACCGGATTTATATTTCGTGCGTTCGTTGCACTGGGTTTACATTTTGTGTGTTGGTTGCACCATATCGGTATTTCGTGCATTGGTTGCACTAGATTTACATTCCGTACCTTGGTTGCATCCGATTTATGTTTTTGAGCATTTGTTTTACCAGATTTATGTTTTTGTGCGCTTTACCGCACTGGGCATTTATATGGACTGACGCGCTTGGATTGGATTTTGCGCATGTTCGGCGCTTGATATTGGATTTTGCGCATGTTCGGCGCTTGATATTGGATTTCGTGATTTCGTGCATGTTGGATGCATATGATTTAGATTTTATTCGTGCATGAGATGGATGCATCTAATTTTGATTTTCGCGCATGTTGGGCGCATGTTATGAGATACGATTTGGGTGCAAGCCTGATGCACTAAATCGAGATTCTTCGTTCATGTCAGATTCATCTGATTTTGCTGTCAGGCACACACGTTGTCTCTGACAGGTGTTTCATGCACACCAGTTGCACTTAGATGTTGTTCCTGTGCACATGTATGGCACATTTATGGATTTTGATTTCCGTGCGCACCAGACGCACGTAGCATTCATATGCACATTTTGGGATTGATTTCTTATGGAGCAGTACGTTTTTATGATATTTGCTATTTGTTTTCGTACTGAGCAGGACTAGTCAGAGGACAGTACCTGGATATATTTTGCATGCCCTGATAGTTATAGAAGGGATTTCCAAAAAGGGAGCTATAGTCTCAGTATTTACCTACGTGTATGATATGACACGAAACGTTTAAAAACAAGGAAACCCTTCTAAATTGTTTTCAAAACGGCGGGACGTACATATTAAACAAAGGACATATACATATATGGTTTTTTTCTTACAATAGACGTCCGCCACTGTGCAGTGTTGTGTGCATCGCACAGTGACTTAAAAAGGTTTGGCATGCATTTCCTTCAGATATTTACATGTATAAATATCATGTTTACATGTATAGTTTTAATGTATATCACGTTGGGTTTCGTATTGGAATTGACATTGGTGTCTTCACCATGACTCCGATGATTGTGGGATGCTTGACGGAGTTTTGATTTTGAGTTATCTGCTCATTGTTCATGCGCATGCATTGGGCTATGATGCGTTTTATGTATTGATGATTCAGGGCCCCGACGACTTGGACTTTTTACTGAAATGTTTTAGTATTGAGGGGTTTAAATTTAAATTCGGGGACCGAATTTCTTTAAGGGGGAAGATTGTAACATTTTAAAAAAATAAAATATTATTTTTTGGAATTTTTATAATTAAATAATAAAATATTGAATATTTTAATAAGGCGGTATAATTAAATACCGATAAATTGGGAAAAATTTGGAAAATTATGGAAATTACTAAAAAGAGGGTGTTTTATGTGAATTATGCAAATTATAAATTTTTATGATTAATTATACGCTATTTAGTGCTAATCGCGATTAAATATCGCTAATCGCGCATTAAGCATGTTTTGTGCAAAACATGCACCATATCATTTTTACACTTGTGTTACATTTTCCTACATGGTTTTCTCTTCATTTTTCATTCATGGCTTTGGTTTTGTGAGAAGAGAAAATGAAAGGAAAAGAAAAGAAAAGAAAACAAAGAAAATGAAATGAATAAGATAATGAGGGATGGGCATGAGAGAGAGTGGGAGAGGGTGAGGGTTTAGTTGATTTGGCCATTCTCTCCTCAATCATTTTCCTTCATCTTTTCCCTCCTTCTTCAGCCCATGGCAGCACCCTCTCCTCCACCATCTTCAACCTTCACAAAACACCATCAAACAACCTCAAAACCCCATCTCCTCTTCACAAATTTTGTGCACAAGCTCACAAGCTACACTATGGACCAAGAAAATTTTTATTTTGGTGCCCTATGGGATTCATGAGTGCAAAATGAGGTAATTATTCCATCATTAGAATAGTATTTTCCATTTCTTTTACATCCATGTTTGTTTAGAGCCGATTTGGTGTCGTTTAGTGAGATTTGGAAATTTCTAGTTAGGGTTTATGGAATTCTTGAGTTGTGATGTGTAATTGAGCTCAGTAGAGGCTATACAACCCTTATGGTGATTGATTGGAGACCTAAACCAAAGACTAGAACCCCTATTAGCGAATTTAGAAACCCGATATCGGAAGAATTATCGATTCTGTGAGTGTATATTGAAATCTGCTAACACCCGGGTAACCTGAAAATTATTTAGAAAACACAGAGAGATGTGCAGGTGATTTAGAGCATACCGCAAAGACCCCAGCCCCTGACTCCACCCTTTGGCCGCAAATAAAGTCATTTTGGCCGCAAATTGCGGCCAGGCCTAGTTCAAATGGGTTCATGTTTTGTCTGTAGCTCCATCTCCTGTAAACTAGACCCTTGGCATATGCAAAATTGGCTAATTTGACATAGGGTAAAATCTGGGACCATTTTCAAGAGTTGCTGTTTTGATTCGGGATTTCTTTTTGCGTATTTTGAATTCTGGATTTTTGTGATTTGTGTCGTATTCGATCACTTGACGTTTGTACGTCGAAATCGAGTGGTGGTTTTGAAAACGTAGTCCATAGGTTCTAACCTATAGGCCTTTAGCGTGTCGTTTTGGTTTTCCGATGTGATTTTAATACGCATTTGCGATACGTTATGATGTGTAGGTACCCCCACGAAGACTTCAAAATGACAAGCTAGCGCGTGGTGACGTCAGCAACGACAAGCGAAGAGCAAAGTGAGTAGATTATATCTACGGGGGAAGTCGGGCGGATGGCGTATAGCACCTCCGCAATTCAATGTATAATATGCTATATATATATATATACTACATATATATGATATCTTTTTTGTGTGACATGGATATTCAAGATATGATTAGGCGTTCATGGTTAGTTTAGGGTTATTAGAAGTGAACTAGTATAGCTTCTAGTCGTGAACCCTAGAATATGTTTACACCCACATGCACACACATGCTTGCTTTGTTATACTTGTGTGTATATGGGGATACGTATATACATATACACACATAGGTAGGGGACTATGTATATATATACACGTATACCTACACATGGATGATGAGAATTATATATGGTATTTGGAGATGAGTCGATGAGATTGGGCATGGTGCCATGAGATCGGTGATATGATGTGGTTCGTATTATGAGATACGACATGAGATTTTAGCGGGCCTTTGGACGTGTGTTTTACACACGCATTTACATATATATAGATGGTATCAGTTTGTACTAAACTTAGATCAGTACCCCAGTTAATGAGATATGATGATAAGGATACCAGATAATTGATGAGATCAATGTGAGATTTGACCCGTACCCAGAATTGGGATGCCGTACGACGGATTTACTTACGAGATATATATTGATGATAGATCCGCACTCTTGACTCGAGGATGTCATATTGTATATTTTATCATATGTGATACTTTTGAGGCGGGATCACCCACTATTATATTTATATGTATAACAACTAAGATTTAGGTGGTTTCACTTACCCTTTCGATTAGACTATTCGTTTAGTTCTGTAGTACTTAGTGGATGTTAGACTAGACCCGAGTCATACCTATTTCAAAACTAACGAATCATGAGTATTTTAAAGACATGCCAAGGGATTATACGGATATTTTCAAAAGACACATCTTTTCTTAAAACACCGTAGCCCTTATTTTTCTAAACATCACGATTCGTGTTATTTCAAATGGTAAAACTGTATGACATATATATATTGATGTAGATTCTTCACTATTGTGTTTATTATTCATTTTCTGCATATTCTTTCTATTCGCATCGCATTGCATGTTTAAATGTGTTTATTGTTATATTAAATTCATGCTGTCAGGACACCGGCACCATTATCGATGATGCGTATGCTCCATGTACACCTGCTTGCCGGCTCACACACTTCATCATCGATAATTGGCATGTCACTACACAGTAGGATTGTTACATCAGGATATAACCCCTTGCATGACATACATATTGTACACTCATACTTGCGTACATACATATTGTACACTCATACTTGCATACATACATATTGTACACTCAAACTTGCGTACACATATATTGTACACCCATACTTGCATGCATACGTATTTGCACATACATAGATGGTTCTGGCTTGATTTTGGAGATTTAGGAACCGCAAGATATATTTTATAACTGGATTCATTTTAAAAGAGCGGTTTTCCCTCGATATGTGCATATTACTGTTCCATGTTGCATGATATATAGATATGCTTACATTTCTGTTATATGTCGCATACATCATACTTTAGATTATACGCATTGAGATATTTGTTTACATGAGATTTCCGGATTTGGGAACCGTGGTTATTTTAAAAGAGAGTATGTCTTGTTTTAGAAACCCGGTTTCCCTTGATATGATATTTCAGTGTGTCCACCATGTGTTTTCTCGGTTCTGAGACGTATGACATGTGAAACCCTATTCGAGGAGTTGGATGAGGCCGATTGCGGGTACATGGTAGACCTGGTATGGTACCCCGGGGCGAGAACGGATTGTTGTGCTGCAGATGGTGAGCCTGGCAGTGGGACTACTACCTACCGGTGATAGTATTTGGGCTCGGCGGATATCCGGAGGATATCGACCGGAGTCAGGAGATGATATGGGCCGATCCGGACTGACGGAGCCCGTGGGCCGATCCGGACTGCCGGAGCCCGATATATGAGGATTTACGTGCCGATGCTGGGCATGGGTTTCATGATGTTTCGAGTGTCGATGCTGGACACTCAGGTTCCATGATTTTGATGTGTCGCGAGGGACACACGTTGATTTATATCCTCATACTTCTATGCATATGCTTTATAATATTTACATGCATGATGTTTTTGTGTCATTGGTTGACACGTGGACGAGATCCACATGCATACATGCATTGATTATATAGTTGGAGGATACCCACATACTTATAGACTTCATGCTATAATTGGCACTGATTACATTGATCCAATCTTATATTTATGATATGTTGCTACCTGAGGCACTGATACGAGCACTTGATACTAAACTTATGTATAGATGTTTACTCTTGCCACCTTATCATACTTCTGAATTTATCATATTGAGGATATATATTATTACTGATCGTATTGACCTAGGATTGAGTTATATATACGATTTCTGCTCTGTGATGTTTTCTACTCACGAGTTGGCAACTCACCCCCGTCGTGCCACAGTTCTTGCAGGTTTTGCCGTATAGGTTTCATTGCGTCTTTCTGGCACACTGCTTTTTTTCTACGTGATTGCTTTGGTAGGTGGGTTCACTCGCATCGTGACCACCATTGTACTCATTTATTTCCATTTTTTTTCTAGTAAAATTATATTAACCAGACTTGTATATTTGTTTCAGACTTAGAAAACCAGTTGTGTATTCTTTCGACCGTAGAGTCGCGCTTGTATTATTATGGTTTTCTTGATGATTTCGAGTTTCTTTTGAGTTTTGATCCTCGCCCTTCGGCGTTGTATATTATATTGCTTGGGTGGTTATGACCGTCGATTGATGTAAAGCTAGCACCCGCTTGGGGATGTTTTTTTTTCATTGTATATATATCATTAATGTTGTATCCCGTTTGGGGCCAGTATTTACAAAAGAAACTCTGCCGAAATTTTCAGAAAAGACTTAGGATTTTTAAAATGCATATTCGGCTTATGTTATTTAAAAACACTTGCTTTAAAACTAGTTTTCTTTACTTCTTCCTTAAAATGGTTTTAGATTTCTGGGCTTTTGGCTTACTCGAATCATATGATTCAAAGGCCACTAACGTGCTATTTCGGGTCGTGACACCAGGAAGTAGAGTTAATTGACATACAGTTTTCTATTACAAACACATCCGAAGTCGAAGCCACAACATGCTTCGTATCCTAGATTCTGGCTTTCAAAGCCCTGTAATCCCTCGGCCAATGCCCTTTCCCATGACAATAGGAATATTCATCCTTCCCTACTGTTAGCCCAGAAACTTTTGCCCTTCCCTGTCCTTCTACCTTACTAACACCGCATATCAGCTTTGTGGAGGTCTTCTTCTTCTCACCCTTTTCTTTCGCCTTGGATGTAGCAGAGGAAGATTCCCCAAAAAGCTGAGTGGGTGTCACCCTGGTTTTCTTCAGGGTGCCCTCAACTGGAAGTATAACTTTCTTCCTCTGGGCAAAAGTAGATGATAGGGAATATAGAAACAAGTCAGTATGTGACTCGTTCTCCAATGTAGTCTCCAGGTCCATGAGCTTTTTAATATATCTAGACATCATAAGAACATTGTCCCCTACAGATGGCCTGACAGCCATCCTCGCTTGAAGCAATTCTTTCGAGGTCTCATATCTTGTGATACGAGATTGCTCTCCATATAAATCTTTGTTATGGAGGAAGATGGAAGCTAAGTCCATCTTCTCGTGCTGTCTCTGGTTTACACTATCTACTGAGGCCAACACAAGGCACTTGGCATTCACACTATCCTTTTCCTTTGTCTTATGGACATCAATATCCGTGACGGTGGAAACTGGACCTTAGACGGCAGGGGTTTGAGTATTAAAGAGGTGTCCCAGTTTGTCATGGGCAATGGACATCTGGACAGACCTTTGCCAGTCATTATAGTCAGATTCGGTCATTTTATTATCTAGATGTAACCTATGTCTGGTCACTGGGTCGCTGCAATTAAGAGAGAGAGAAGAAAATACTTAGCATGATGCTCTTGAAAGTTTAGATTGGTTTTTAATTTATCTAAACAGGATGGCTCCCACTGTTTCTCGAATCCTTCCTCAAATCATAAAAGAAGAATTAGTCAGGATTAATCTCACCGTACAATACTTGCTTAACCGTTTAGCCAGGCTAGTGTCTGTACATCGAGGAAGGTTTTACGACGCTTTCGCGAAGTTCCTTAATTAAATAACCTCTTTTCCCTAAAGGCGTAGACCCGCTAACACTGTTCTAGACACCTACTTGGCTTATAGCATTGATCGTTAACTGAAGAATGTCCCGAGGAGTAGCGGATACTCACAGTAGGATCGAGATCCAAATATCATTGTGTGATAACCCTGAAGGAATCCTACCAACATTATCACACTCCAAATGATATGCAGCACTAGCAAGTTTCAGTTTCTTTAGAAATTCCCGATGTGGATTTTTGCCCCATGCTCATATAACCTTGACGAAGGCCAACAAATAATAAGTCACATGTCAAGTTCTATCCATCATTGTCTATATTAATTTAAACCCACCCGTATACATCCTTGACGAAGGCTAACAAGGTAATACGACTGTCCCAAACCAACGCATCTATCTATGCTACATATGAACAACCGGCAGCTACCAATCACTATGCCTTGACAAAGCCCAACAAACATAGCTTGAATACTACTGACTATTCATATGAAATGACGGAGGGCTACGAATGGTTTTGGCAAAACCGTGAACGTAGTGAACATGATATAATCGAAGGAACCTGATAGCTTTTAAAAAGAGTGGTTTAAGCTCCGCATTTAAAAGTCTGTTGTCTTAAAATAACCAAGTGATTTTAAAATTTGTTCCAACGATTCACCTTTGATTTGTTTGCTTTGCATTAATGTAATGCAGTCCCATCATTTAACCTACCATTGCAGAAAACAACGAAAATACAATGTACGCTTATGCCATCCACATTTGCCACGGGGCCCCGTCATCACCTGTTAGGTTACTTAATTAACGACAGAGCGGGGATTGGACTAGCGCGGATGCAAAACATAAGCAAAGTCTATTATATAATACATATATAACAATATCCATTCGTCAGACGCAATGATAGGCATTCCAGATCACAGATGAACACATTGGATATATTAGGAATTCCGCGTTTCGTTTGAGCTTGTAACGAAAGATGGATTCCACGGTCGTGATGAATAGCCAAACCCCATCCTAGACCCTTACGGGTGCGGCAAACTACCTGCCAAATACCCGAAGTGAAACAAACTCCCTCAACAAAGTGAGTAGGCCAATCGACAAGTCAAAATACCCGGTAGTTTATGCACCCTACCTTGGGTCTATCCTAGAAGCTAAAAGCAGTAAAAGAAATAATACAACGGTGGCTACAACCTCAACCCCGGATGTGCCCCGCAAAAAATAATATTACATCACTTTACAAATTTACATCGAATGAAAGAATGAAAAACCTCATCTCATATCCCCGGCTATTCATCCACGAAGATCCAAGTTCATATACACAAACCATCACAACAGCATCACAGATATGAGCAACCCTGACTAATCGACGTATAGCAATTAGTCGACGTTTCCAAACACATATATCAAACACAGAAGACCCGATTAGCTAAAGTATATAGAATTTCGATCGATTACCACATTTGAATCTACCCCAAGTATAACATAGTACACAAAAGATTCTGGGTAGAAACAAAGTATCAGAAAAATCACAAAACACAAAGATAGACAAACTGCAGGAAAAACGAGTCGACTTGGAATCGACTCGGCAGCGGATCCACGGCGAAACGCATGGTTTCGCCGCGCTTCCGCGGTGGTCTAACCGAGTTACGATCTCATTTTTCTTGGGTGTCCTACAAAAAGCCTGCACGTTTTTTTATGGTCCCTGAAAACATTTTTGTACCAGTTTTGAAAATCGACAGAAACTGTGCAATTTTGACCAATTTTAGCGATTTTTCCGGCGATCGAATTTCTAACACTTTGCTAACTAGTTAGTTAAGGTTTTGTAGGCTCTGATAGCACTGTAAGCCAGTGTCGCGCACCCCGCGGTTCGCGGGGAGGCGAAAATTTCAAAAACGGTAATCTTTTGACTACGCTACACCGGCTATTACAACATGATCTTACTAAAGCTTTAACTAGTTAGTCTAACTTGAGGATTTATCTACTATGGTAGATTCTTTTACCTAGTAGATTAATTTCTTCGGGTCTTCTTGTGGTCCTCTTCAACGCTCCTTGGTGATCGGATCGAGCTTTCTCTGTCGGACTTCCCTTGTCAAAGATGATCCATCGCGAAAGTTTGTGCTCCAAGCTTCAACCTCCAAGTGAGGTAACTAGGGTAGAAGGTTTTCCAAGCCAACTAGCCTAGGAGATATAGAATTTGTTAATGGATTGTTTGTCTCACTAAACCCTTGGCTCACAACACATGTGAATGTTAGGGTTTAGTATTGAGGAAGAAGATGATGTAGGAGACCTAGAGAGCTCAAGAGAGGAGAGCAACTTAAGAAATCTCAAGTGAGGAAAATGAAGCATCAAGAAACCAAGTTTAGAGAATGGCTCACATATATAATCCCTCATCTCACTTATTGAGCAATGGCTAGAAAAAATATAAAATATATATGCCATGCCTCAATAGTGAATCCAAACACATATTTTAATCCATGAGCCATCCCCCACCATGCCAAGCATGTCTCCTCCATTTCCACATCATAAATCGATTTAACAAAATGGATAAATCCAATAATGATGTGGCACCTTCTAGAAGCATACCTTGACAAATTACAAGAATGCCACGCATACCATATATACATACCCGTATCCGCATCCTGAAAAACATGGTTACCCTAAGACGATAACAATCCAATAATATAATACTAGGATCCGGCTTAAACCAAAGCCCACTAGTACTGTCTTCCTGATCATCATCAGTGTACAAGTACACGTACGTGGTCGAAGCCCAGGTCGTAAAATCATACTACGTCTACATCAATTGCCTGAAGTAAGGAAACCCTCTGTGTGGGACTCTAAAGACTCGACACTACACTGGCAGTAGGTTTAACCACAGGCCGCAAGCGGTACTAACTTTACGTAACAGTCCCCAGGTAGATGTCGATAAGAAGGCCGATGAGGAAATCCTATCCGAACTCCTACTGAGCCTAAATGTGTCAATCTCCGTACAGTCCGGTCTGTTCATCTAAGAGTATCGCATATCGGTCCTAGGAGGGCGGTAATCGTTAGACCCCTAATAGCGTAATAAGTCGTGCCGGAGTGTAGCCCAAAATACCCTGAGAAACTACTGGAATACCTACCAGTAAATCTTGCTTGCCCTTGCCAGGGACTTTGTGTAATAGCTCTCCGAACGCTGCACGATATCAACCCCCAATACCGGGAGAGAAGAATCCTGTCTAACCGCTACTGCCTCCAAGTGCTTCGGGACCGCACCCAACTACTACCTGTTTGCACGACTCCTTTGAGCCATGGTAGGGTAGTAATCAAAGTACAGTGGGAACACACTCGAGGCGAAGCAGCAGTGTCAAGTCGACGGTCTAATCTGTATTCATGTCACCTGGGAACTGCTACCCGAAGATAGGTATATACCAACCAACAATTCCCTATGAGTCATGTCCGGTGTACTCGTAACCTGACGAGCACCTACATACTATCTCCAGTACGACGTACTAATGGCTGTGGGATAGACCATCTCCCCTGCTGGGATGAGAAGTGTATACACTAGTCTACTCCGGAGTATCGATGCCTTGTCTCGATAATCCTACGACTAGGGACCTGTATAAGGATGTGCTTGTAGATTAATCAGGCCCCACTAGTGTGACTGCCATCATAATGCTGGTAATCAAGCAAAGATCCTAAGAGTTCTACTAATATGTATAAGAGATATGTTAAAAATTAAAATAGAAACAAACCAAGTAGCATACTACCATTTTGAGCAAGACTGTCAATACAACTGTGAATATCCCAAACTTCCATTAAGTAATGTAACACCCTAGTTCATTTATACCAGTTCTAGTTTTGGGTATTTCTTTATTTATGGCTATTTCTTGATTTATTGTGTTTTGGGTGCGAATAGTATAATTGATATCCGTGTTTGCATCCGACCCGACCCGCATGCTGGAAACCCGTCTTGATTCCTATTTATAACTTATCCCGGCTAGTTCTGAGGATCCGTGCACTTTCATGTTGTATATCCTGTGTACTTGCATTATATTTGGCATCTGCTTTTTTAAAAATACAATTATAATCTAATAATATATTTTAAAAATATTTAGTATGGCCTGCATCGTACCCCTAACCCTGTTGTAGCATCCGTACATCTTGTTCTCGTTCCGTTCAGTGAAACGGACCCGTTTGGATAGCTACGTGTACACTACGTGCATCCATTCTTGAGGGTATGCATTTTCGTTACCCGAATATCCAATTTTGGTTTTAGTTAATACGTATATAATCCGTATTTTCAAATCGTAATTTTAGACCCGACCCTGACGTGTTTTGGACTATTTTTGTATTAGCTAAAATCTCAAATATAGTCAATATTATATTTCAACTATTAATATACGTTTTTAAACTAAAATATATTTTTTTAAATCTTTGAAAATCAAAATCTACACATTCCCTGCCTCTCTCTCTCTCCATATATCTCTATATATATTCTTTCTTTATATTAAAAACCCCATAATTACCTGCATGCACGTCCTCTCTCTCCCTCACCTCATCTTCGTTCCTGCCTTACCGCCTAGTCCTCGCTCGAACCCACGCCCGACACCTCTGCTCTCACCGCCGATCATCTCGTCGGCCTCGTCACCACCTTCTCCTTCTCTCCTCCTTCGTCACCTCACGTCCCCGACCGCTTCAACCCACCGCGATGAACCTTAGAACCCGACCTTGTCGCCTCGCCGTCGCCCACGCCACCGACCACCCTCGTCAGCCTCCTCTCATCACTAGCACCGTCTCCATCTTCTTCCTCTTCCCTCTTCACCCCGAGCAACCTGCAACACATCCCCGACAAACCCATCACCCGAGCACCAAGAAGCCTCACCTCGCCGGAAAACTTCACCGTTCCCGATCACCCCACCATCACCAAGCGCACCTCGACCACCTCATCTTCCTCCTCTCATCCCCGAGCTCACAACCTCGACATCACCCCGTGAGAACCCATGAATACCCCGACTGCACAAGCCATCTTCCCCACCTCGACCTCGTCGCCTTTATGCACCTTCGCCTTCACTGTCACGTCCTCTTCAGCACCACCCTCATCACCTTCTTCATTTTCTCCTCTCCCCTTCATTGCCAACGAGACTCCCGAGTGACCCGTGCAACCCATCACCATGACACCCATCACCTCCTATTGTCGGCAACCCCTCGCTATCGCCACCATCCCCGTCGCAACCACCACCTCTCCTTCCACATCACCTCCCTCTTCTTGACCCCTGCACTGAACCCTACACAGAACCGTGACCCCCTGCACACTGCAACATCTACCGCAGTTGCCGTAAAACCTCGCCGAAAAACCCACGGCTCGCTGTCGTCGCTACCTTGCCACCTTCTCTGTCTCTGAGCACCACACCAGAGAACCAGAGTGCAAACCCCACCCTCTTCTCTTCTTCTCCTTTCTTCTTTTTCTTTTCTTTAATTTCTTGATTCGTATTTTCTGGTGATCGCCGGAGCCGTGCCCGTCGCCGACGATCCGGGCAATCCAATGGACATTCCTAACCAGCGTAGTCAACTTCTTGCCTTTCCTGGTTCTGTTCAGTACGCGTGCATTTCCATTGCGACGTTTACCCGACGTCGGACGTAGCGTACGCATCCCGTCGTGAGATTCGTTCAGGCAAGTTTATCTTGCTACATGCTATGATATATATTTTGCATCCATATGAATAAAAATATCACATGTTTACTGCATCGTACATCCATGTTACTGTTTTACTGTTTTCGGATAGCCGTTCGTATCCGTATCATTTATTACATATCTAGTTGCATGCAAGTTTAGCTTGCTGCATGCTATATTATTATAGTTGCATCTATATGAATAAAAATATTACATGTTTATTACATTGTGCATCTATGTTTGACCTTTTTTCCGATATCCGTTCATATCCGTGTTATTTATTATATATCTGGTTGCATGCCATATCATATTATATCATGTTACCGTTATATTAGTACCCCATGCTTGATAATGTGCATCATGCGTAGTCATGGAGTTGTAGATGTAATCCCTGATAGATATTTGTGCATCCGTGTTTTACTGTGCATCCGTACTTTTATCGTGCATCCGTACTTGCTATAGTTTTATTATGAGCATCCGTTTGATACCTGTGCACTACCTGTCAAGACCTGATACACCACTACTTGACCGTTACCTGATTCTGTTTCTAATGCCGACAATCCTGACATGTTGTCCTGACGGACGTATTCTGTTGTCTACATAGACAAACATGTACCTGCTTGATCCTGTGTTGGCATTAGCTCCAGATTATCAATACCTGACTTGAACACATAACCTTGGGGTATGGGGAAATCAAAAGTGTAACTGAAGTGTAGCTTAAAAGGGTATTACTAGATCCGTGGTCCCGGGGGATAACGGGACAGAATCATTCTTGATTCTTACTTGATCCGTGGTCCCGAGGGATAACGGGACAGCGTCATTCGTGACTCTCACTGCCTGATCTATGGTCTCGGGGGATAATGGAACATATTTTTTTGAGTAACATGGAGTAGTACACTAATTGATTTCAAACAAACTTTAGAATAGATAATCCAGTAGCACAGTTTAGATTGATCACCGCATGTCACATACACTGATACACTTCACTGTTCTATATCCGTGTTTACTTATTACATTCATGTTATTGTTTATATTTCATGCCCGCATATCTTATTACCTCCTGATTATATTTTATTGTTTGATATTATGACGCACTGACGTCCGGGTTTTGTATGGCCTAGATCCTCTATCTCTTTCGCTGGCTGATCAGGAGTATTTCCGCCGTCAGGCCGAGCAGTGAGGATCCTGTTAGTATCTAGTTTTGTTTAGTTTTATTTCCATACTTTCATTTCCTGATGTGAGCCCGTATTTGGGACTTACATTCCAGATATTATTGTTCATTGGATTTACTGCTTCCGCATATTATTTCTTGACTCGTTTATTCTGGCATATGGACATGTGCTAAATAGTTTATTTTTTACCTTACTGTTCTTGATATCTTATAAACAGCCGTAATGTGACTATGGATGGATGTTTCCTAACCACAGGTAGCATGGTTGGCTCTGTCACGCCGATCTTAGCGCATTCTAGGAAGCGGAGTGAGACAGGGTTTGTTTGGTATCAGAGATATAGGATTTAGGTTAATCGGGTTTGATTCTTTTGTAATTGGGTATTGGACCCAATACACGAATCAGAAAACCTGTAATTAGGAACATGTCCTGCCATATTGTTATCGTGATCTTTGAATCTTATCTTTCTCTTGACCCTTGTCTTGACGATATGCAAATGACCTTGCATCTCGACTTGAAATCCTTTTAGTTCCCTATTGTTTCTCCCTTCTTATTTCTTCGATTCTGATACTAGGATTTGGGCAACTTGAACGGAGTTATGTGATTGTACCTATGAACTGCAGCATGATTACAATGCAGTACTCTATTTAAGTTACTTGGAATCCTAGTCTTGATTCGTCTCCTTGTTTTATGGTAGTTATATTACCTTCCTTCTCTCGGTTTCATTGCTTACCAGTTTATGTTTTATCGCAAGCTTGATTCCTGTTTACCATCCTTATCTTCTTCAGTATCTTGGCTTCAGATAAAGTTGTTTTCGGTATCCTACTTGTTCATGATTTTCCCGTATTAGCACTATTCGATTCAGGTGCATCCCATTGCTGTATGTCGTTCAAGTTTATTGCTGCAGGCTCGATTTCTTGCACGGACCTGTCTAGTTGTTGGGACATACACATTGGGAACGGGAAGATCGTATCTAGTAGTGAGTTCAAGGATTGTTCAGTTGTTATCTGCGGACGAGAGTTATTTGCAGATTTCTTCGTGTTCGATACTGGCAGTTATGATATTGTCTTGGGAATGGACTTTCTCGGCACTTTCCACGCTCACATTGATTGTAGGGAAAAGAAAGTGATTTTCCAGATTCCCGAACATCCGGAGTTTATTTTTGCTGGAGGTAGCAGTTCTGTCGGGCCAGTCGAATATAGGGCTAGGCCGACTAACAGTGTTCTTTCGTCGATGGAAGTTGATAAGGAGGAAGCGCCAGCTGTAGTTCGAGAGTTCATGGATGTATTTGAGGACATCTCGGGTTTACCGCCAAAGCGAGATGTGGAGTTCGCGATCGATCTTGTTCCTGGTGCAGGGCCAATCTCAAAAGCGTACTATCCGATGGCACCAGTGGAGTTGGAAGAAGTAAGAAAGTAGGTTACTGAATTGCTAGAGAAGGGTTGGATTCGCAGTAGCAATTCACCTTGGAGGGCTCCAGTTCTTCTAGTCTAGAAGAAAGATGGCACAAGGAGAATGTGCATCGATTGTCGAGAATTAAACCGGGTGACTATTAAGAACGAGGTTATCCCTCTCGTACTCGTTTCATGGGGGAACCGCTCGCATGGAGAATCAACTTGGGAATGAGAAGACGAGATTCGACAGAAGTTTCCACACCTCTTTTCCAAGATTCAAGTTTGTTTAACTTTTCTTGTTCCGGGAATTTCGAGGACGAAATTCTTTTTGTAGTTAGGAATAATGTAACACCCTGGTTCATTTATACCAGTTCTATTTTTGGGTATTTCTTTATTTATGTCTATTTCTTGATTTATTGTGTTTTGGGTGAGAATAGTATAATTGGTATCCGTGTTTGCATCCGACCCGACCCGCGTGTTGGAAACCCGTCTTGATTCCTGTTTATAACTTATCCCGGCTAGTTCTGAGGATCCGTGCAATTTCATGTTGTATATCCTGCGTACTTTCATTATTATTGGCACCTGCAATTTTAACAATACAATTATAATCAAATAATATATTTTAAAAATTTCTAGCATGGCCTGCATCGTACCCCTAACCCTGTTGTTGCATCCATACATCTTGTTCTCGTTCCGTTCGGTGAAACGGACCCGTTTGGATAGCTACGTGAAAGATACGTGCATCCGTTCTTGGGGGTATGCATTTTTGTTATCCGGATATCCTATTTTGGTTTTGGTTAATACGTATATTATCCGTATTTTCAAACCGTAATTTTAGACCGGACCCGGACGTGTTTTGGACTATTTTTGTATTAGCCAAAATCTCAAATATAATCAATATTATATTTCAACTATTAATATATACGTTTTTAAACTAATATATATATTTTTAAATATTTAAAAATCCTAATCTACACAATCCCTGCCTCTTTCTCTCCATATATCCTTATATATATCTTTCTTTATATTAAAAACCCCAAACATACCTGTAGGCACGTCCTCTCTCTCCCTCACCTCATCTTCGTTCCCGCCTCACCGCCTAGTCCTCGCTCGAACCGAAGGCCGACACCTCTGCCATCGCCGTCGATCATCTCGTCGGCCTCGTCACCACCTTCCCCTTCTCTCCTCCTTCGTCACCTCACGTCCTCGACCGCTTCAACCCACCGCGACAAACCCTGGAACCCGACCTCGTCGCCTCACCGTCGTCCACGCCACCGACCACCCTTGTCGGCCTCCTCTCGTCACCAGCACCGCCTCCATCATCTTCCTCTTCCCTCTTCACCCCGAACAACCTGGAACATATCCCCGATGAACCCATCTCCCGATCACCCCGCCATCACCAAGCTCACCTCGACCACCTCATCTTCCTCCTCTTATCCCCGATCTCACAACCTCGACATTACCCCGTGAGAACCCATGAACACCCCGACTGCACAAGCCATCTTCCCCACCTCGACCTCGTCGCCTTTATCCACCTTCGCCTTCACTGTCACCTCCTCTTCAGCACCACCCTAGTCACCTTCTTCATTTTCTCCTCTCCCCTTCATTGCCAACGAGACTCCCGAGCGACCCCTGCAACCCATCACCACGATACCCATCACCTCCCATTGCCGGAGACCCCTCGCTGTCGCCACCATCCCCATCGCAACCACCACCTCTCCTTCCACATCACCACCCTCTTCTTGTCCCCTGCACTGAACCCTACACAGAACCGTGATCCCCTGCACACTGCAACATCCACCGCACTTGCCGTAAAACCTCGCCGGAAAACCCACGGCTCGCTGTCGTCGCTACCTTGCCTCCTTCTCTGTCTCTGAGCACCACACCAGAGAACCACAGAGCAAACCCCACCCTCTTCTCTTCTTCTCCTTTCTTCTTTTTCTTTTCTTTAATTTCTTGATCCGTATTTCCGGTGATCGCCGAAGCCATGCCCATCGCCGACGATCCGGGTAATCCAGTGGACATTCCTAACCAGTGTGGTCAACTTCTTGCCTTGCCTGGTTCTATTCTGTACGCACGCATGTCCATTGCGACGTTTACCCGACGTCGGACGCAGCGTATGCACCCCATCGTGAGATTCGTTCAGGCAAGTTTATCTTGCTACATGCTATGATATATATTTTGCATCCATATGAATAAAAATATCACATGTTTACTGCATTGTACATCCATGTTACTATTTTACTATTTTCGGATAGCCGTTCGTATCCATATCATTTATTACATATCTAGTTGCATGCAAGTTTAGCTTGCTGCATGCTATATTATTATACTTGCATCTATATGAATAAAAATATTACATGTTTATTATATTGTGCATCCATGTTTGACCGTTTTTCCGATATCCGTTCGTATCCGTGTTATTTATTATATGTATAATTGCATGCCATATCATTTTATATCAGGTTACCGTTATATTAGTATCCCATGCTTGATAATGTGCATCATGCGTAGTCATGGAGTTTTAGATGTGATCCT
Source organism: Agapanthus africanus (assembly GCA_030015575.1). Lineage (NCBI taxonomy): Eukaryota > Viridiplantae > Streptophyta > Magnoliopsida > Asparagales > Amaryllidaceae > Agapanthus > Agapanthus africanus. The sequence continues at coordinate 499,744,965 of CM057348.1, read as the reverse complement.
TGATAGATATTTGTGCATCCGTGTTTTACTGTGCATCCGTACTTTTATCGTGCATCCGTACTTGCTACAGTGTTATTATGAGCATCCGTTTGATACCTGTGCACTACCTGTCATGACCTGATACACTACTACTTGACCTGTTACCTGATCCTGTTTCTAATGCCGGCAATCCTGACATGTTGTCCTGACGGACGTAGCCTGTTGTCTACATAGACAGACCTGTACCTGCTTGATCCTGTTTTGGCATTAACTCCAGATTATCAATACCTGACTTGAATGTAAGTCTACGCTAGCGCCCCGGCCGTCATTCTGACGCCAAACGCGGAACAAAAACTTTTATAACTGGCGCTATCGCATACTATAACCCGGATCTTGCCATTAACGCTAAACTAACAAGCTGTAAAGAGGTAGAAAGGCTATACCGATCGATCCGAGTCCTTCGGTCTTTAGCCATCATCCCATGCTCCTCGTGAAAACTCCGATCTCTCGTCTCCTCATCTAGGTGGCACCACGTCAACGGATCTTTAAACGGACTCCCGCCTCTATACCGAGGCAACTCGGTCATCAAGTCTGCTAAAAGAGATGACCAAGATGAAGTAGAGTATGAGTAGAATACTTTGTCTCAAACACCCTAGGGTTCTCATCACATGAGAGGGTTAGGGTGGAGATTGAAGAAGATGCTAAGGATTGGAAATAGTGAACTCAAGAAAATCAACAGAGCAAAAGAAAACCAAGCATATGAACTTCTCTCTTATTTTCTTCTCATGTGAATAGATATATGAGGTTCTCATCTTTTATCAAAAACCAAAGAGAAATATCTAAAGAAAATATCTCCTCAAATATCTCTTCACAAAACAAAACTCATTAATTCTTAATGACTCACTAGATGACTCATTACATGAGTCATTAGTGAACATTCTAGAATTGATGAGTCATAACCATAAGTCACAATTTCCAAAACCTATTTAATCATTTAAACTAAAATGATTAACCAAAAGAAATACATCTTCTAAAGTATTCTCATAACGGATAATGAAAATACCCCTCACCTGTATATACATACCTGTATCCGTATTCCGACCGAATACGAATACAAGAGACTAAAATATTCCGACTCAATATAATACATGGATCCGGCTTAAACCAAAGTCCACCAGTATTATCTGTCCGAAATATGACACGTGCGCAAACACACGTGCATTTTCGAACCTGCCATAAAACCATACGGCCTCTACAACGTTTCGCCCGAACTTGGGAAACTATCTGTGGGGGACTCTAAAGACTCGTCAGTACCCTGGGAGTGGGTTTAACCATAAGCACGTCAGCAGCACTAGCTGTGCGTAACGGTTGTCCATGTACTGACGGAAAGGGAAGCCTGATGAGCGAACTCATCCTGGAACCCTACTGAGCCAATCAGTGACAATATACTTACAATCCGGTCCGTTCGTCTATGAGTATCGCATATCGGGCCTAGGGGGCTGGTAACGTCAGACCCCCAATAGCGGTATAAGTCGTGTCAGAGTGTAGCCCAGAACACCTTGAGATATTACTGGAGTACCTACCAGTAAATCTCCTGCCTCGGCCGAGAGCTATGTGTAATGGCTCTCCTAGACACAGCGCGATCTCACCCCCAATACCGGGAGAGACGAATCCCCTGCCGATCGGCTCACTGGCCTCCATGTGGCTCGGGACTGTACCCAAAAAAATCTTGTTTGCACGGCTCCTTTGAGCCGTGGTAGGGTAGAAATCAAAACACAGTAGGAACTCACACGAGACAAATGACGATCTCAGGTCGATGAACTTACCTGTACACATGTCACCAGGGAACTGCTATCTGACGCTAGGTATAATACCAACTAGCAGGTTCCCGGCGAGTCCTATCCGGTGTACTCATAACCCAATGAGCACCTGTATACATCTTAGGTAAACCAACTGACACCAATGGCTTGTGAGACCGGCCACCACCCCTCATAAGGGTCTCGACTGTATACACTAGTCTACTCCGGAGCATCGATACCCTGTCTCGAAACTCCCACGACTAGGGACCACTTTTAAGGATGTGCTTATGGACTACCCAACTCTCATGTATATGATCGCCATCATACTGTTGGTAGTCAAGCAGGATCCTAAGGGCTCTATCAACGTGTAATAGTGAACAGTCACCTAAAGCTGTACACGATGATAAAAGCAAACCAGATAGCATACTATCATCTCGAGTAAGACTGTTCTACCGGTATAGGTCCTCCCTCAATCATTGCAATCACGTACCTGTGATCCAATAATTGACTTTGAGGGCACTACATCTAACAATCTCCCACTTGCACTTAAGGCTAATTATTGCGATGTCGTATACTCACAGCCCGTGTGATACCGAACACCCAACTCCTCTACTAATCAGTTTCACAAAGCTCGTTTGTAAAACTCTTGTGTTCGAGAAATAGCCTCAATGAGTGGATCCGCCCTGATGTTTCTTTCTATGTCTCTCTTAATCTCAAGTTTCGCGGAGAAAACCATCTCTCGAATTGAGTAATACTTGTCTTAGAATATGTTTGGATATCTGATGGGACCTAGTTCATAAATGAACTCCAAATCCAAACTTCTTAGACTGTATCGTCAACTGAAGCCCTGCACCATACCTCCCGCAGTATCCTCTTGGACCACCTGTCCATAATACTGCCCCCTTCGTCAGAGGGAAAACTATAACTCTGACAATCACTCTGTCATCCATGTCACCTTTGGAAGCCTGGAATGATAACCGTCTCCCGAAGGAGGCTGCCGTCATCAAATCCGTAGAATATCCACTTATGTTCTAAAAATGCTTCCGAATGTTTCTCCAGGATTGAATTAATATAAACTTATTGCATCTAGTGCAAAAACAACATCTGGTGTGGTACTTGACATCTGATGATCAACTCAATTGCCTAAGCAAGTGATATGTTAATCATGCACATCCCTCTCCCCTTTAGTCTGTAAGACACCTATAGAGAGGGTGACTCCATCACCTGCAGGTACACCACCATGCCAGGAGTCATCTATTCCAAATACTTTTAGAATACTGTCTAAGTACCCAAATTGGAAAACTACCCAACTCTAGATCTAAAACCATAGATCTAGTAACCAGAATGTCTGATATTATATCCAGATCCTGTGTGGAGAAGCAACTGTGTGACAAACAAAGTATAACCGATCATAGTATAGGAAGTTTACTTCCTACTCTGTGTATGTCATCCAAATACCAAGACATCACACCCTAATACCTTCTCAACAAATCCATCCTCTATTCTGATGAAGTCAAACCCATGACTGTCATATCAAAATTAGATGATCTATTTCCGCTATATCTGCTTTAGTCTATAAATAGACATAAGCTCCTTGCCCGCTATGCTTCCGCTACTCCCATTGACCACAACAACCCTCTGGCAGAATAATATATACGTGCACTTCTAAAGCTAGTTTAGAATGACGCTATACTTAACCTCCTACCGGGTTTCACAGCCTGGAAAAATAGTAGTGTCAAGACTGGGTTAACAAGAACCTCCCTGTCACTGTCCTTGAAGCTACCGGAGTACCTCTCGAGTGTCTGAGGTTACCCACCATATCTGCGGAGTGGCTAATGGAATGTCAAACCTGATTGAATCTTTAGGTTCTATTTAAATTTTTCGTAATCGTTTGCGGTTCTGGAATCACTTCCAGTTCTACCATACTCCCACTACTGTTTTCTGAAAAAATCCATTTTACTAAAACTGTGGCGAGTCAAGAACAATATCACCATTGATCTTTCAGATGGTAGAAAGTCAACCCTCGTCATAGCCTGGGCCAACCCATAAACTGCCATTACAGAAACGTGCCTTGAGTTATCCAAAGTCTGGTTTTAAGCATAAGCCGGACAACTCCCCGTACCTTAACATCGTTAAGATATGAACCATTCTATATCCAATATAGAAACTTTGGCACTTATTTAATTGGAACCAGATTCAAATCATGCAGCTGTCTCCAGTGCATATCAACTTAATGGAGAGAGGCCGATCAGCATTACTCAACTTAGGAACGCATCCAATTATGAGTAACCCGAAAGAGAAAAAAGTTTCTCAAAACCATTACTATCAACTGAATACCAATCATAAGTATCTACATCTTCGATCTCTTTGAAGAATCCTGATGCTTGCGACATCTGGTTCTCTACTTCATTCCTATACCCACAACTTCTCAAAAACTTAGACATTGTATTTCTACGAAACACTTGTCCAAAAACTAGAGAAGTCACAAGTAAACAGAACATAGTACGAGGACCAACCCCTTTGTCCTGATGGACACTGGACAACATACAATACTCTGTAAAAGTCCGCTGAGTTGAATAACTCAAAACCTGTGCATCGTAGGTTGAAAACTGTACTTATGGTTAAGAACTACTCCGCTGTTCAATGCTCCTTACCCAATCGTCAACTGATATAGGTAAATGTCACGGACATAATTTCAAAAAGTTATATCTCACTTTATAAAAATAAACGTACAGATATATCAGTTTGAAATTGGTGCACAACAACGGATACTCAAAACCAAATATTTGCCGTCCGGCAAAAACCCAGGCGATTTCCTCAAATATCACCAATTACAACGAATTCCGATATAATGAGGATGATCACCTTATTCCCAATAACTTACTCCCACTCATCATCTGTAAAACCATACAGATGTGAGAATCATACCTGGTAAATACATATCCTGGAGTAAGTATCTAATCGGGAAATCAGTTTTCCTTTAACAACGCACAGTGAAACTGAAACATGAAAATGTTTCGTAGGGGTATCCTGGTATTCTTAGTAATTCCTCTTCCATAATCCAATTCATGACTGTAACCGTATATTTCTTTGCCATCTCTCCAAATCCCTTTATTTGTCTTTAGTCGTTACCTTCTGTACACCCCCTTTAGGCTAAGTGGTTTTCTTCCTTCCCTACGTGTCATGATCCGAAAGTACGGAACGTGACTGGCACTTAGATTACGAGACGTCTAAAGGCGTAACGTATCCTAAGTCAGCCAAAGCCCAGAAAAATCTAAACCAAAATCAAACGAGAGTGAAGGAAAACCTTTAATGAAAACGATTTTCAAATCAATTAAGTTGCAAGAATCCCTTTTTAAAAACACCATAAATTTCTGAAAATTTCGGCAGAGTCTCCCCTGTTTTTTCTATCCCCCAAAATGGGTACAACAAGATAATAAACCTGTAATCATAAAAATGGCATCCCCAAGCGGGAGCTAGCTCTTCGCCCAAGACGGATCACAACCACATGCAATATAATAGTAATATCAAGAAAAGAGCATAAAGAAACGCAGAATATCAGAAAACACAACGCCGGCTCAAGTGAGCTCGACCCAAAAGAAACCACATATATACAATCTCTCAGTCTCATCACTAGGTCGCATATACAATATAAAGTGGTAGATGGAGAATACTAGATACAATGATAAAGCAAAAGAAACAAAGTGTGCTCGCAACCCACCTACGGGCGATGTCGTGAGTCTGAGCAAAAGGAGCTGATGATAAGATAGCCGCTGCTACAAGACTGATGAGTCCGACCTGCAAGACACTGTGGCACAACGGGGGTGAGTTGCCAGCTCGTGAGTAAATATAACATCTAATAAGGCAATCGTAAGAATGCACGCAATGCACCACAACATGCATGTCCATATATGATATAATAGCTCTAGTATGCATGCACATGTATGCAATGTCATTTCTAACTCTTTAAGTGTTTTAAATGCTAAGGGTACTACGTTCTTAACTTTAGAAAATGAATATCTGTATAATAGCTAAGTATCATCAAGAAATCATCTGAAAACCCGTGTCAAGCATCGACACCAATTAGGAATCATATCTGTCTCAAAATCGGGCTCCGTCAGTCCAGATCGGCCCATATCATAAATCTCATGACAACGGTCAGTATCCTCCGGATATCCGCCGCGCCAGACATCACCGGTAGGTAGTCTTCCCCTGCCAGACTCATCGTCTACAACTCGATCTTCTTGCCCCGGGGTACCATACCGGGCCCACCATGTACCCGAGACGGTTCATCCACTCCTCGAATCGGGTCTCGAAATCCAACAGAAAACATGAAAACTCATGGTGGACAACACATACATCACGAGAAAACCGCAACTTGTTTTAAAAATGATAAATATAAGCTTTTGTTAAATTCTTGCGGTTTTCCCCAAAAATCCAGAAATCGCAGCAATACTGAAATCCTCAAGAAAATCATAATGTTCACATGTTATATATGATAAATGTCTATGATATCAATGTATATGATGTGAGTTTTGGCTAGAAATCTATGTAGATATGATTGTAATGCGTGGTATATGCATGCTATGCAATTCCATATATCATGTATGAATGCAAATGGCGTTATTAAGTTAAACAGGTTCTACAGTACACGTGGCATGGCAATTACCAAAGGCGTGTGTGTCACATGAATAGTGCGCGTGCAACAGATGCCAATGGTAATGGTGTTCGTGTCCTACGAAGTGATATCGCATAAGTATAGATGAATGTCCATGCAATCTAATATACTGTTCGCTATAAGGGTATGCAGTGTACATGAATGGATAAGCTAGCTAACAATATAAATCTTGCAAAAAGTAGGGTAATCCTAACTAGGGGGGCGCCTCGCGCCATTCAGACGATTCCCCCATAGATGAATACATCTACTCACCTGAAATCCCCGCTAATCCGATCCGACCACCGCCTTGCCTTTACGTGCCGTGTCCGATGTTTCCCCGACCGATCCTATATTTGCACAACACCAAGCATAAGATTACATAACCTAAAACGATGCAAGTCACATTATACAATTATCAACGCTCTCGAATTAAACATAACATACACTCGGTGCGCGGGAAAACGCACGAAAATCGCTAATCGTTAACTAGAATCGTCATTTCGGGGAAATCGACAAAACTAAAACCCGGCTAGACAAAACCCCGCGTTCGCGCACTCTAATAGTCCTATACGAAGCTAATTATATCGCTAACATAACGCAATTTGATCGCATTCTAATTTTTGTAAAAATCTAGTAAGCAATTTGCTTACCGATTCGATACAAACATCGCAATTTTGTCGATTTAGCGAGCATAACACTACACAATTAACCACTCCAATCAATTAGATAATCAAACCCTAAATTAAATCCAACCACCATGCTACAAACCCTAATTTAAAATCAAATCCTTCTCTTGATTTTCCTAAACAAACAGTTACTACTAAACTAATAATTCAAATTTCAATTCTAGCATATTTAAACTACAAGTTAACAAAAAGATTAGAATCTTCACCTCACAAGCTTGAACCCTAGCTTGATCAAGTCACCAAGAAGCCTCCTTTCATCAAATTTTTGAACTAATTTGGGTTGAAGAGAGAGTGAATTAGGGTTTGGCTTTGAATTGAGAATGAAATTTGTGAGTTTTTATTGAATTTTAGCAAGAAATGAAGCAAGAACGAAGTGAGGAAATGGGGAAATTCTGCTGTTGAGGCTCGGCCAGCAGGTGAGGGATGGCAAGTGGGGATTTTTGGAGAAGTTTCTAGGTCCAAAAACACCCCATTATCTCATTTAATGCTTTCATATCAACATTTTACAAAAAAAAACCTTATTTTACATCATTTTTCCATTAAATTTCCCACCCTAAAATCAAAATTTTGCAAGTCATGATATAATTTTATTAACACTATATTTTAGCTTATAAAGATTCCTAATTATGAAATTTACCTAATTAAATTTTTATTTATCACTAATTTAATGTATTTAAAAAGGCTTAATATTAAAAAAAAAAAATTAATTACGAATTTTTTTTTATTTAACTAGAAAATTATAAGTGACATTTTAGTGACAAAATTAAAGTAATATCTTATCTAAATTTTGTATAATTAGGTCTACAATGAAAAATACCTATTTTGACTTTTTACGGAAAAAGCCGAAAAATTAGCTGATTACCGAAAAACTGCCTAAATGATTTTCGAAGGGTTACAATCTTCCCCCCTTAAAGAAATTCGGTCCCCGAATTTAGAATTTAACTACGCGTACCTTCAAAAAGATGGGGATATCTCTTCCTCATCTCGACCTCGGTCTCCCAGGTGACCTCCTCGCTGTTCGGGCCACGCCAAAGGACCTTGACGGACGGTATAACCTTCGACCTCAATTTCTTCACCTGCCGATCCAAAATGACAACCGGCTGCTCGGTGAAAGAAAGATCATGCTCTAGCTGGATCGTTTGGTGCTGAATCGCCTGGGAAGGATCATGAAGGTACTTGCGGAGCATCGAGACATGGAATACGGGGTGAACATCGGGAAAGCTGGGCGGAAGAGCTAACCGATAAACGACTGGACCAACACGCTCTAGGATCTCGAAAGGACCAACATATCTAGGACTCGGTTTCCCTTTCCGCCCAAATCTTATCACACCTTTCATCGGAGAGACCTTCAGGAAAACATGATCGCCAACAGCGAACTCGAGTCGGCGACGGCGCCTGTCAGCATATGATTTCTGCCTGCTCTGTGCCGCTCTCATCCTGTCCCGAATCAGCTGTATCTTCTCGGTCGTCTCCTGTACGATCTGCGGCCCTAAAATACTGCTCTCCCTGAGCTCTGTCCAACATACAGGCGATCGACATCTCCCCCCATATAAAGCCTCAAAAGGTGCCATCTGAATCGTCTCCTAGAAGCTATTATTGTAGGAAAACTTAATCAAAGGCAAATGACGATCCCAGCTACCACCGAAATCTAAAACACAAGCTCTGAGCATATCCTCAAGAGTCTGAATAGTACGCTCTGACTGACCGTCAGTCTGAGGATGAAAGGCTGTGCTAAAACTCAATCGGGTGCCCAAAGCTTCCTGGAGTTTCTGCAATAATCGGCTGGTAAACTGGGTGCCACGATCGGACACGATGCAAGTCGGAACGCCATGCAGTCGCACTATCTCATCAATATAAACCTGGGCATACTGAGAAAATCCAAAAGTGGTCTTCACTGGCAGGAAGTGAGCCGCTTTCGTCAGTCGATCCACAATCACCCAAATAGAGTCATACCCTCGACTGGTCCTGGGTAGACCCACAATAAAGTCCATGGAGACCTGCTCCCACTTCCACTCAGGGATGGGCAAAGGCTGTAACTCGTCGGCTGGCCTCTGGTGCTCGGCCTTGACTTGCTGACAAGTCAGGCATCTCGACACAAAGTCTGTAATATCCTTCTTCATCCTGTCCCACCAGTAAACCTCTCTCAAATCACGGTACATCTTGGTGGAACCTGGGTGAACACTGTATACTGATCTATGTGCCTCCTCGAGAATATCACGCCTCAGTCCCTCTGAATCTGGCACACACAGTCGAGTCCCAAATTGAAGTATCCCCTGATCATCAATCACGAACTCAGAAACTCTGCCCTGCCGAATCTGCTTAATAATCTCTAAGATACGGGCATCGCCGGACTGTGCCTCGCGGATACGGTCAAGTAACTGTGGGCGTGCTCTGAAATGGGCCAGCTGTCCCCCCGTGGGAGTAAACTCGAACTGCACTCTGCTATCACATAACACCTGCCAATCCGCCGTCGACTGCATCTGTACTGCGCTCAAACAAGATAAGCAACCTCCGGGCCTCCTACTCAAAGCATCCGCCACCACATTCGCCTTGCCCGGATGGTATAAAATCTCGCAGTCATAATCTTTCACCAACTCCATCCATCGGCGCTGTCTCAGGTTCAGATCTCGCTGCTGGAAGATATACTTCAAACTCTTGTGGTCAGTGAATATCTGGCACGACTCACCGTATAGTTAATGTCTCCAGATCTTAAGTGCAAATACCACTACAGCCATCTCTAAATCATGGGTGGGGTAGTTCTGTTCGTGTTTCCTCAGCTGTCGAGAAGCATACGCGATAACTCTGTCGTGCTGCATCAATACACATCCCAGCCCCACTCTAGAAGCAACACAATATACCACGAACCCGCCTGATCCTGAAGGCAATGCTAACACTGGTGCAGTAGTCAGACGAGTCTTCAACTGCTGGAAACTATCCTCACATGTCTGGGTCCAATCAAAAGGAACTCCCTTCCGGGTCAACCTGGTCAAAGGTGCAACAATGCGGGAGAAATCCTGGACAAAACGTCGATAGTAGCCGGCCAGACCTAGAAAACTGCGAACCTCTGTAACTGATACTGGTCTAGGCCAACGCTGAACTGCCTCGATCTTCTTCGGGTCCACACAAATACCATCTCTCGTCACCACATGACCCAAGAAGTCGACACTGTCTAGCCAGAATGCGCACTTGGAGAATTTGGCGAACAGCTGATGCTCCCTCAAAGTCTGTAATGTGATACGTAAGTGCTGCTCATGCTCCTCCCGGCTCCGAGAATAAACCAAGATGTCGTCAATGAACACAATAATGAACTGATCGAGATACGGCCTGAATACGCGGTTCATCAAATCCATAAATGCTGCCGGGGCATTGGTGAGCCCAAACGACATCACCAAGAACTCGTAATGACCATATCGAGTACGGAAAGCGGTCTTCGGAATATCCTCCTTCCGAACCCGCAACTGGTGATAACCGGATCGTAAATCAACCTTCGAGAAGAACCCTGCACCCTGGAGCTGATCAAATAAGTCATCAATGCGGGGTAGGGGATACCTGTTCCGCACAGTAACCCGGTTCAGCTGACGATAATCAATGCATAAACGCATACTTCCGTCCTTCTTCTTAACAAACAAGACGGGAGCACCCCAAGGTGACACACTCGGTCGGATAAGCCCTTTGTCCAGCAAGTCCTGTAACTGATCTTTTAGCTCTCTCAGCTCCGCCGGGGCCATCCGATAAGGCGGTATAGAGATAGGCCCCATGCCGGGGATCAAGTCAATACAGAACTCAATCTCGCGCTCTGGTGGCAGACCAGGCAGCTCGTCAGGAAATACATCAGGAAACTCTCTCACAACAGGGACCTGGTCCAACGGAACCTCTGTTGAGCTAGTATCACAAATATAGGCTAAGAATCCCTGACACCCTTTCCTTAAGAGCTGACCAGCGCGAAGAGAAGAAATCAAGCTGGGAAGGGTAGCGCTACGATCTCCCTAAATAACAAGAACCGGCTCATCAGGAAAACTGAATCTGACTGCTTTTTCACGGAAGTCCACGGTTGCATAACAGGTGGCTAGCCAGTCCATACCAAGAAGAACGTCGAAGTCTAGCATATCGAGGAGAATCAAATCTACTGAAGAATCTCTCTCCCCGATACGAACGGAACACGATCGGTACACAAAACGGGCAACAAAAGACTCGCCTACCGGGGTAATAACGACAAGCGGCTGATCTAACGGAGAAGACTCTCGGCCCAACCTCGGTGCAAAATACGTGGAAACATAGGAATGTGTGGAGCCTGGATCAAATAATACCCGTGCATCAAAAGAACATACTGGCAGAGTACCTGTCACGACGGCATTGGATGCATGTGCATCCTGAGGAGTCAATGCGAACACTCGGGCCTGTCCACCACTAATAGCTGGCTGTCCTCTGCCCCTACCTCGGCCTCTGCCTCTGTCGCCTCGTCCTCTCGGAACTGGACCGCCACGCCCACAGCCTCTAGAAGCATCTGACTGACGTGGAGCATCGTCAGGAGTAGGAAGTAAAGCTCTCTGAGAGGGTGGTGAGGGTGGTAAAGTCACATGCGGGATTGTCGCCGTGCCCGGACGCCCCATGGTACAGTCTCTGACACGGTGGTACTGACTCCCGCACCGAAAACATCCTGGCGACGACTGCTGGGTCTGTGGATATGAACCAAATAACTGACCTCGTCTCAATCCTCTGCCTCCACCATCTGTAAGTCCATGCTACCTCTCCCGGTACTTTCGGGAATGCGGTATTTGGTAAAAAACGATTTTCTTAAAGATGGTAACATGGACCTAAAACCCGGATCTTGGTTAAACTTCTATCTAACATCCTAACTATGAGTTTTAGCTACTCAGTTAGGGGGTTATACCTTGCTTGTCTTGAACTCCTTCGTCTTCAAAGCTCCGATGGTGGTCCGATGGCTTCTTCTCGTCGTCTCCGTACGCCGAAGATAGATCCACCTGAAAGCTCCAACCTTTAGCTCCTTCTTCGTTCTTTGAAGAAACTAGTTCACTTGGTTTGCTAAACCTAGTGAACTAGAATGAGTAGAGAAGAAATAGAATGGGATTTTATCTATGGTTCTTGATTCTCAACTCATGAGACAAGAGAACCATAGATCAAGAGAGGGAGGAAGAGGTTGAGGGTGAGAGCAAGAACAAGAGAGCTCAAGAACAAGAGAGAGAGTGAGCAAGAAAGAATGAGCAAGTATTTTGTCTTTCACCCTCTCATAATCCAAAGTGATCATAACTCATCATATCAAAAAAGTCTTATGTGATGTTTAGAAGCAACCATAACCTTATCATGTCATGCACTCATTTTACTCAAATGAGCAAGCAAGTAAAAGTCTTTGGCATGAAATGATAACCATGGTTATCATGATGGTCAACTAGTCAAGCCTAGTCAACCGGTCAACAAGTCAACAAAAATCAACAAGTCAACAAAGTCAACAAGTCAACAAAAGTCAACAAGTCAACAACCATATCACCATAATACTTAATTAATATAATAGTTAATCACATATCATATTCTCATTAGGGTTGAGCACAAAGTCAAATAGTCAACGGTCAACTGTCAACAACCCTAATGAGAATCCGCTGCCTCTGCCTCCCTGTCAACTGTGCATACACACCCGCATCCGCGTTCCGAGGAACACGAATGCAAACTGGATAAATCCAATCCCATAAGGTACACTAGGATCTGGCTTAAACCAAAGCCTGCTAGTGTAAACTGTCCGGACGCTGTACGTGCACAAGTGCACGGATGTGACCGAACCCTGTCGCAAAACCATGCGACCTGTCGCAATACCATGCGACCTCTACTCTTTTGCCTAAAGGCGAAAAGCTTTCTGTGTGGGACTCTAAAGACTCGACACTACGCTGGCAGTGGGTTTAACCACAGACCGCAAGCGGCACTAGCTGTGCGTAACGGTCCCCAGGTAATGCCGACAAGAAGACCGACGAGGCGAAACCCATCTGAACTCCTACTGAGCCTGAGTGTGACATTCTCCGTACAGTCCGGTCTGTTCGTCTGATACATCGCATGGCGGGCCTAGGGGGCGGTAAACGTCAGTCCCACAATAGCGGTACAAGTCGTGCCGGAGCGAAGCCCAAAACACCCTGAGATAACACTGGAAACCTACCAGTATATCTCGTTTGCCCTGGCCAGGGACTACTCGTGTAATGGCTCTCCTAGACACAGCGCGATGTCAACCCCCAATACCGGGAGAGACGAATCCTGTCTAACCGTCACTGCCTCCAAGTGCTTCGGGACTGCACCCAACCACTACCTGTTTGTACGACTCCTTTGAGCCGTGGTAGGGTAGTGATCAAAGTACAGTGGGAACACACTCGAGGCGGAGTGACAGTGTCAAGTCAGCGGACTAAGCTGTACTCATGTCACCTGGGAACTGATAACTGACGATAGGTATAATACCAACTAGTCAGTTCCCGACGAGTCCTGTCCAGTGTACCCGTAACCTAACGAGCACCCGCATACTATCTCAAGTACGACGTACTGACGGCTGTGGGACAGACCGTCTCCCACACTGGGATGAGAAGCGCATGCGCTGGTCTACTCCGGAGTATCGATGCCCTGTCTCGATAGTCCTGCGACCAGGGACCTGCATAAGGATGTGCTTATAGATTACCCAGCCCCACTAGTGTGACGGCCATCACATCGCTGGTAATCAAGCAAAGATCCTAAGGGCTCTACTAATGTGTATAGGCGATATACAAAATAAACACATGTACACATTGAAGTAGAAACAAACCAAGTAGCATACTACTATTTTGAGCAAGATTGTCAATACAAGGTGAATATCCCAAGCTTCCATTAAGTAATATACATACTAGTATGATACAGTAATGGCCTCTAGGGCATATACACTAACAATCTCCCACTTGCACTAAGGCCATGTACTGGCGTATCGAAGACCTATCATCTCGATCAGCCGCTCGAACTGAGTCTGGGGCAAGGCCTTGGTGAATGGATCTGCAGTGTTATCTTCTGATTTTACTCTCTTTACCTCGATCTCCTGGCGATCAATGATCTCCCTGATCAGGTGGAACCGCCTCAAAATGTGCCTGGACTTCTGATGGGACCTTGGTTCCTTCGGTAAAGCTATAGCGCCGTTGTTGTCACAATACAGCGGTATTGGATCAACACTGGTAGGAACCACCTGAAGTTCCGTGAGGAACTTCTTCATCCAGACAGCTTCCTTTGCGGCATCGCAAGCAGCTATGTACTCCGCTTCCATGGTTGAGTCAGCAACGGTTTCCTGCTTGGAACTCTTCCAGCAAACCGCCCCTCCATTGAGGGTAAAGACATAACCCGACATGGACTTGGAGTCATCCTTGTCACTCTGGAAGCTGGAGTCAGCAAAGGCCTCAATCTGGAGGTCTTTTCCGCCATACACCAAGAACATCTCCTTAGTCCTTCTCAGGTACTTGAGAATGTTCTTTACTGCTATCCAGTGTTTCTCCCCTGGGTCCGACTGATACCGGCTTACAACGCTCAATGCGTATGCTACATCTGGTCTGGTACATAACATCGCATACATAATAGAGCCTACCGCAGATGCGTAGGGTATTGATGACATGCGAGCCCTTTCCAAATCAGTCTTGGGAGACATCTCTTTGGAGAGGGTGATTCCGTGACAAGCCGGTAGATTACCGCGCTTGGTATCTTCCATACTGAATCGTTTCAGTATGGTGTCAATGTACCTTGACTGTGAAAGTCACAACATCCTTTTAGATCTATCACGATAGATCTGGATCCCCAGAATGTAGTTGGCATCGCCCAGGTCCTTCATGGAGAACCTCTGTGACAAGAATCCTTTGACTGACTGTAGCATAGGAATATCATTTCCTATTAGGAGAATGTCATCGACGTACAAGACGAGGAATACCACATTTCTCCCTACAATCTTACTGTAAATGCATGGTTCATCTGGGTTTTTGACAAAGTCGAATTCTTTGACAGTATCATCAAAGCAGATGTTCCAACTCCGCGATGCCTGCTTAAGTCCATAGATGGACTTGAGCAACTTGCACACTTTACCGCTGCTCCCACTCTGATTGAATCCCTCTGGCTGATCCATATAGACGCACTCTTCTAAATTTCCATTTAGGAAAGCCGTCTTAACGTCCATCTGCCAGATCTCATAATCGTGGAAGGCAGCAATGGCAAGAAGGATCCGAATGGATTTAAGCATGGCTACCGGAGAAAAGGTCTCGTCATAGTCCAAACCAGGTCTTTGACGAAAACCCTTTGCAACGAGCCTAGCCTTATAGGTTTCAACCTGCCCATCTACACCAATCTTCTTTCTGAAGATCCATTTGCAGCCTACGGGTTTTACCCCTTCTGGAGCAAAGTCCAAAGTCCAAACTTTGTTGGTGTACATGGACTCCATCTCGGTCCGCATTGCATCCAGCCATTTTACCGAGTCACCGCTCTGAATGGCTTGCTGGAAGCTAGTAGGCTCATCATAATCTATGATGCAATCCTCTCTATCCCCGTCTACGAGAAAACCGTAGTATCTCTCGGGCGGATGAGACTGCCTACTACTCCTGCGGAGCGGCGTAGGAATGTCCGGTTCCCCTGAACCTTCTGGTTCTACTAAGGTTTCAGTAATAGCTTGTGGTTCTGGAATTTCTTCCAGTTCTATTGCGCTCCCACTTATCTGATTTTCTAAAAACTCAGTTTCCAAGAAGCGGGCATGACGAGAAACAAGGACTTTTTGCTCCTCTGCGTAATAGAAAAGATACCCCTTGGAGTTCTTTGGGTATCCTACAAACTTGCACTGTACTGAGCGTGCCTCGAGCTTGTCCGCATGCTGCTTTTTTACAAAAGCCGGACATCCCCATGTCTTAAAGGATTTAAGACAGGGTTTCTTCCCACTCCACATCTGGTATGGTGTGGTAGGCACTGTCTTAGTAGGAACTTGGTTCAAGAGATGTGCAGCTGTTTCCAGTGCATAACCCCAGAAAGATCGCGGTAACTCAGCCTTACTCATCATGGAACGAACCATATCTAGTAGGGTTCGATTCCTTCTTTCCGATACACCGTTGTGTTGTGGTGTGTATGGAGGAGTACGCTGAGAGAGAATTCCATTCTCTTTTAAGTAGTCCAGAAACTCGGCACTCAAGTATTCACCACCTCGATCCGATCTTAGGATCTTGATACTTTTGCCTGTTTGTTTTTCTACTTCATTCTTATATTCTCGAAATTTCTCAAAGGCCTCGGATTTGTGCTTCATTAAGAAGACATGTCCAAACCTAGAGAAATCATCTGTGAAAGTAATGAAGTATGAATAACCGCTTCGCGCATGTGTAGACATTGGACCACACACGTCACTGTGTATAAGTCCCAAGAGCTCGCTCGCTCTTACTCCGTGTCCAGTGAACGGAGTCTTTGTCATCTTTCCCATGAGACAAGATTCACAAGTGGCATAAGACTGGTACTCGAACGGATCCAAGTATCCTTCTTTATGTAACTTAGTCAACCGTGTCTCATTGATGTGACCCAGTCTACAATGCCATAAGAAAGCCTGATTTAATTCTGGAGACTTTCTTTTAAGTGTGTTCTGGACACTGAATATCTGAGCTTGATTCAATACGTATATACCGTTATTTAATGTACCTGACCCAATCAGTGCTTGATTTAGGTGGATGTTTACTACATCGCTTACAAAAGCAAAATCATATCCTTCCTTAGAAAGTAAGGATACAGATATGATATTGCAAGTCGCACCTGGTACATACAAACAGTCACGCAGAATCAATATCTGCCCAGTTGTCAGTCCTAGGTGATATTCCCCTACGGATACAGCATCTATGCTCATTCCGTTAGCAACCCTGAGAGTCATATCACCTTTCCTGATAACCCTATGGTTTCTCAGACCCTGTAACGAATTACAGATGTGAGATCCTGATCCGGTATCCAATACCCAGGAAGTAGGGTTAACTGACAAACAGTTCTCAATTACAAACACACTCGAAGCCGAAGCCACAACATGCTTCGAATTCTGGCTACTGGCTTTACAAGCCCTGCAATCTCTCTGCCATAGTTCATTCCCGTTACAATAGGAACGTCCCTCTTTAATCATATCCAGTCCCGAAACTTTTGCCCTTGTTTTTCCTTTTTCTTCCCTGGTTTCTTTCAGGGTATAAGCAGAGGGCAGGGACTGTAGAATTAGGTCAGTACTTGACCCATTCTCCAACGTGGTCTCCAGGTCCGTGAGCTTAAAATAGCTGGTCTCTGTAAGGACGTTGCCCCCTACAGATGACCCGACAGCCAACCTCGCTTGAAGCAATTCGTTCGAGGTCTCATATCTTGCGATACGAGATTGCTCTCCATATAAAACTTTGTTATGGAGGAAGATAGAAACTGAGTCCATCTTCTCGTGCTGCCTCTGGTTTGCACCATTAACTGAGGCTAACACGAGGCACTTGGCTTTCGCACAATCCTTTTCCGGTGTCCTGCGGATGTGAACATCCGTGACAGGGGAAACTGGACCTGAGACAGCAGGGATTTGATTAGTTAAGAGGTGTCCCAGCTTGTCATGGGCAATGGACATCTGGACAGACCTTTGCCAGTCATAACAGTCAGGTTCAGTCATATTTTTATCTAGATGTAACCTAGGTGCGGTCACAGGGTCGCTGCAATTAAGAGAGAGAAGAAGAAACACTCAGCATGATGCTCTTGCAAGTTTAGAGTGGTTTTTAGTTTGTCTAAACAGGATGGCTCCCACTGTTTCTCGAATCCCTCCTCAAACCATAAAGGAAGAATTAGTCGGGATCAATCCCACCGCACAATACTTGCTTAACCGTTTAGCCAGGCCGGTGTCGGTACTTCGAGGGAGGTTTTCCAACGCTTTCGCGAAGTTCCTTAATTAAAGAACCTCTTTTCCCTGGGGGCGTAGCCCCGCTAACACCTTTCTAGGCACCTACTAGGTTTATAGCATTGATCGTTTAGTGAGAAATTTCCCGAGGAGTAGCATATACTCACAGTAGGATCGGGATCCAAATATCATCGCGTGAAGAAACTGAAGGAATCCTACCAGAATCATCACACTCCAAATGGTATGCAAATCTAGCAAGTTTCAGTACTTATGAAACTCCCGATGTGTATTTTTGCCCCATGCTCTTATGACCTTGACTAAGGCCAACAAATCATAAGTCACATGTCAAGTTCTACCCGTCGTTGTCCAGGTTAATTTGAATCCACCCGTATATACCCTTGACTAAGGCCAACAAGGTAATACGACTGTCCCAAACCAACGCATTCTATCTATGCAACATATGAATACCCACCAGCTACCAAACACTGTGCCTTGACTAAGGCCAACAAACACAGCTTGAATACTGTTGAATATTCATATGAAACGACGGAGGGCTACGAATGGTTTTGGCGAAACCGTGAACGTAGTGAACTTGATTTAGTCGATGGAACGAGATAGCTTTTAAATGGAGTGGCTCAAACTCCGCATTTTAAAAGTTTGTTTTGAAAAGAACCGAGTGGTTTTTCGAAAATGTTCCAACGACTTATACTTGGTTTATTTTCTTGCATTAGTTCCTTTAATGCATGTTTTGCTTGCATTAGTTCTTTTAATGCGTGATATTCTTGCATTAGTTCTTTTAATGCGTCCCATCATTTAATCCTACCATTGCAGAAAACAACCAAAATATGACGTACGCTTATGCCATTCGCATTCGCCACGGGGCCCCGTCATTACCCGTTAGGTTACTTAACTAACGACAGAGCGGGGGCTGGGCTAGCGCGTCTGTAAAACATAAGCAACGCCTAAATAATATCATATATAGATATACTGCAATGATAAACATTTCAGATCACAGATAAATACATTGGATATACTAGGAATCTGTAATTTGTACGAGCCTGTAACAAAAACAGATTACACGGTCGCGGTGAATAGCCAACACCCCACCCAAGACCCCTACGGGTGCGGCAAACTACCCGCCAAGTACCCGAAGCGTAGCAACCTCCCTCATCTCCATGAGTAGGCCACTCGACACTTCGGCATACCCGGTAGTTTGTGCACCCCCTCCATGGGTCTATCCTAGGAGCAAAAACAGTAAAAAGAAATTATACAATGACGGCTACAACCCCGACCCGGTTGTGCGGCCATACAAATAATTATTACATCAATTTACAAATTTACATGAATTGCAAGAAAAGAAAACTCTCGTCTCACAACCCCCGGCTATTCATCCGCGACAATCCAACATATTTATATACACATTCCAGCACATTACAGATCACAGATTTGTATAACCCCCACTAATCGACATATAGCGATTAGTAGACGTTCAATACAAATATCACATCACAGAAAAACCCGTTAGCTCAAGTCTTTTAGAAGTTCGATCAAAAATACGGATTTTCGGGACCCCAAAATAAAATTTTCGTTCTGGAAAATCTGGGCAGAAAATATATATATGAAAAATCCCAAAACAACCCAGTAAACACTCTGAAGAAAAATTGTCCCATACAGAGTCAACGCCGCCGCGGAACCGCGGCGGGAGCGTTCTCCCACCGCCCTTCCGCGGCCGTTTAAACGAATCATGGGACGAAATTTCTTCTGTGTTTATGGAAAAGCCTGAGCCGATTTTACGTGTATTTTAAAAGGATTTTCCAGCACTTTTAAAATCGACAGAAAGTTTAAAATTCCGGGGTTCGTTTCGGGACTTTTTCGTTGATCGATCTTCTAGTTACTTGCTAACATGTTAGATAGAGTTTAACTAGGCTCTGATACCACTGTAAGTCCATGCTACCTCTCCCGGTACTTTCGGGAATGCGGTATTTGGTAAAAAACGATTTTCTTAAAGATGGTAACATGGACCTAAAACCCGGATCTTGGTTAAACTTCTATCTAACATCCTAACTATGAGTTTTAGCTACTCGGTTAGGGGGTTATACCTTGCTTGTCTTGAACTCCTTCGTCTTCAAAGCTCCGATGGTGGTCCGATGGCTTCTTCTCGTCGTCTCCGTACGCCGAAGATAGATCCACCTGAAAGCTCCAACCTTTAGCTCCTTCTTCGTTCTTTGAAGAAACTAGTTCACTTGGTTTGCTAAACCTAGTGAACTAGAATGAGTAGAGAAGAAATAGAATGGGATTTTATCTATGGTTCTTGATTCTCAACTCATGAGACAAGAGAACCATAGATCAAGAGAGGGAGGAAGAGGTTGAGGGTGAGAGCAAGAACAAGAGAGCTCAAGAACAAGAGAGAGAGTGAGCAAGAAAGAATGAGCAAGTATTTTGTCTTTCACCCTCTCATAATCCAAAGTGATCATAACTCATCATATCAAAAAAGTCTTATGTGATGTTTAGAAGCAACCATAACCTTATCATGTCATGCACTCATTTTACTCAAATGAGCAAGCAAGTAAAAGTCTTTGGCATGAAATGATAACCATGGTTATCATGATGGTCAACTAGTCAAGCCTAGTCAACCGGTCAACAAGTCAACAAAAATCAACAAGTCAACAAAGTCAACAAGTCAACAAAAGTCAACAAGTCAACAACCATATCACCATAATACTTAATTAATATAATAGTTAATCACATATCATATTCTCATTAGGGTTGAGCACAAAGTCAAATAGTCAACGGTCAACTGTCAACAACCCTAATGAGAATCCGCTGCCTCTGCCTCCCTGTCAACTGTGCATACACACCCGCATCCGCGTTCCGAGGAACACGAATGCAAACTGGATAAATCCAATCCCATAAGGTACACTAGGATCTGGCTTAAACCAAAGCCTGCTAGTGTAAACTGTCCGGACGCTGTACGTGCACAAGTGCACGGATGTGACCGAACCCTGTCGCAAAACCATGCGACCTGTCGCAATACCATGCGACCTCTACTCTTTTGCCTAAAGGCGAAAAGCTTTCTGTGTGGGACTCTAAAGACTCGACACTACGCTGGCAGTGGGTTTAACCACAGACCGCAAGCGGCACTAGCTGTGCGTAACGGTCCCCAGGTAATGCCGACAAGAAGACCGACGAGGCGAAACCCATCTGAACTCCTACTGAGCCTGAGTGTGACATTCTCCGTACAGTCCGGTCTGTTCGTCTGATACATCGCATGGCGGGCCTAGGGGGCGGTAAACGTCAGTCCCCCAATAGCGGTACAAGTCGTGCCGGAGCGAAACCCAAAACACCCTGAGATAACACTGGAAACCTACCAGTATATCTCGTTTGCCCTGGCCAGGGACTACTCGTGTAATGGCTCTCCTAGACACAGCGCGATGTCAACCCCCAATACCGGGAGAGACGAATCCTGTCTAACCGTCACTGCCTCCAAGTGCTTCGGGACTGCACCCAACCACTACCTGTTTGCACGACTCCTTTGAGCCGTGGTAGGGTAGTGATCAAAGTACAGTGGGAACACACTCGAGGCGGAGTGACAGTGTCAAGTCAGCGGACTAAGCTGTACTCATGTCACCTGGGAACTGATAACTGACGATAGGTATAATACCAACTAGTCAGTTCCCGACGAGTCCTGTCTAGTGTACCCGTAACCTAACGAGCACCCGCATACTATCTCAAGTACGACGTACTGACGGCTGTGGGACAGACCGTCTCCCACACTGGGATGAAAAGCGCATGCGCTGGTCTACTCCGGAGTATCGATGCCCTGTCTCGATAGTCCTGCGACCAGGGACCTGCATAAGGATGTGCTTATAGATTACCCAGCCCCACTAGTGTGACGGCCATCACATCGCTGGTAATCAAGCAAAGATCCTAAGGGCTCTACTAATGTGTATAGGCGATATACAAAATAAACACATGTACACATTGAAGTAGAAACAAACCAAGTAGCATACTACTATTTTGAGCAAGATTGTCAATACAAGGTGAATATCCCAAGCTTCCATTAAGTAATATACATACTAGTATGATACAGTAATGGCCTCTAGGGCATATACACTAACACCATCTCCCGGAAATAATCTATCGCGGTGTCTGCCCATCTGCCGCTGAGTTGGCGTATCAGTACGGATCCTCTTCGGCCCAGAAACGACTGGAGTCTCAGAAAAACGCTCCTCCAAAAGTAAGGCTGCATCCATCGCGGCTGCGTATGTGTCAAAATGCTGGGTGCCGATGGCAAGGAATAGCTGTGTATCAAGCCCTCGCACAAACCTCTTTATTCTCTTCTCTTCTGTGTCTACTAGGTACGGAGCATATCGAGACAACTGGGTAAACTGTATATCATACTCCGACACTGTCATCCCAGGAGTCTTGCACAAAGACTCAAAACTACGGGCTCGAGCATCTCGGACACTCTCCGGAAGAAAACGGGCAAGAAATGCAGATGTAAACTCATCCCAGGTCATAGAAGGTAGACTTGCAGCTCGCCTCTCTCTACTGAATCGTACCATGTCTGGGCAAGACCCTCCAGACGAAAACTCGCAAACTCCACCAATCTATCCTCGGAACACCTCAACGAACGGCAAATCCGAGCCATCCTATCAAGAAATGCCTGTGGGTCCTCTGTCGCATCTGTACCGGTAAAAGCTGGAGGTCTCAATCTCATGAACTCCTGTAGTGAAACAGGGATAGTCTCCGTAGTAGCAGCAGGAGTGACCATCTGTGCAGCAGGTATGATCGTGGTCTGTGCGGTGGAAGGAACGTCCTCGGATCTCTGTGCCCGACTGGACTCAACTAAAGATCCCATCATCTGTCGCAACTCTTGCATGCCGGCCTCTAATCTGGCAATACGGTCTGGATGAGGTGGATCAGTATGACCCCGAGGGGTAGGCGTATCATCCCGCTCGATCCTCGCCTCAGACGAGCCTGCCCGAATCTCATCCCTAACGGCAGCCCGCTGAGCTCTCGTAGTCTTTGGCGGCATCGAAGCTGGAATAAGAAACAGGACTGATAAGGACATTGCAATTGAATCAAGGAATGCAAGGAATCAAGAAAGGAAATACAAGCAATTATGTCCTAAGGTCACTTAGGCGGAGTACCGTATCGTAAGTATGCCGCGGATCATACCCATGCTACGCCACTCTGCTTAAATCACCTACTCCATCTACCAAGGTCGTCCTACACTCAGAAAGGTAAAACCTAAGCTCTGATACCAACTTTGTCACGACCCGAAAGTACGGAACGTGACTGGCACTTAGATTACGAGACGTCTAAAGGCGTAACGTATCCTAAGTCAGCCAAAGCCCAGAAAAATCTAAACCAAAATCAAACGAGAGTGAAGGAAAACCTTTAATGAAAACGATTTTCAAATCAATTAAGTTGCAAGAATCCCTTTTTAAAAACATCATAAATTTCTGAAAATTTCGGCAGAGTCTCCCCTGTATTTTCTATCCCTCAAAATGGGTACAACAAGATAATAAACCTGTAATCATAAAAATGGCATCCCCAAGCGGGAGCTAGCTCTTCTCCCAAGGCGGATCACAACCACATGCAATATAATAGTAATATCAAGAAAAGAGCATAAAGAAACGCAGAATATCAGAAAACACAACGCCGGCTCAAGTGAGCTCGACCCAAAAGAAACCACATATATACAATCTCTCAGTCTCATCACTAGGTCGCATATACAATATAAAGTGGTAGATGGAGAATACTAGATACAATGATAAAGCAAAAGAAATAAAGTGTGCTCGCAACCCACCTACGGGCGATGTCGCGAGTCTGAGCAAAAGGAGCTGATGATAAGATAGCCGCTGCTACAAGACTGATGAGTCCGACCTGCAAGACACTGTGGCACAACGGGGGTGAGTTGCCAGCTCGTGAGTAAATATAACATCTAATAAGGCAATCGTAAGAATGCACGCAATGCACCACAACATGCATGTCCATATGTGATATAATAGCTCTAGTATGCATGCATATGTATGCAATGTCATTTCTAACTCTTTAAGTGTTTTAAATGCTAAAGGTACTGCGTTCTTAACTTTAGAAAATGAATATCTGTATAATAGCTAAGTATCATCAAGAAATCATCTGAAAACCCGTGTCAAGCATCGACACCAATTAGGAATCATATCTATCTCAAAATCGGGCTCCGTCAGTCCGGATCGGCCCATATCGTAAATCTCACGACAACGGTCGGTATCCTCCGGATATCCGTCGCGCCAGACATCACCGGTAGGTAGTCTTCCCCTGCCAGACTCATCGTCTACAACTCGATCTTCTTGCCCCGGGGTACCATACCGGGCCCACCATGTACCCGAGACGGTTCATCCACTCCTCGAATCGGGTCTCGAAATCCAACAGAAAACATGAAAACTCATGGTGGATGACACATACATCACGAGAAAACCGCAACTTGTTTTAAAAATGATAAATATAAGCTTTTGTTAAATTCTTGCGGTTTTCCCCAAAAATCCAGAAATCGCAGCAATACTGAAATCCTCAAGAAAATCATAATGTTCACATGTTATATATGATAAATGTCTATGATATCAATGTATATGATGTGAGTTTTGGCTAGAAATCTATGTTGATATGATGGTAATGCGAGGTATATGCATGCTATGCAATTCCATATATCATGTATGAATGCAAATGGCGTTATTAAGTTAAACAGGTTCTATAGTGCACGTGGCATGGCAATTACCAAAGGCGTGTGTGTCATATGAATAGTGCGCGTGCAACAGATGCCAATGGTAATGGTGTTCGTGTCCTACGAAGTGATATCGCATAAGTATAGATGAATGTCCATGCAATCTAATATACTGTTCGCTATAAGGGTATGCAGTGTACATGAATGGATAAGCTAGCTAACAATATAAATCTTGCAAAAAGTAGGGTAATCCTAACTAGGGGGGCGCCTCGCGCCATTCAGACGATTCCCCCATAGAAGAATACATCTACTCACCTGAAATCCCCGCTAATCCGATCCGACCACCGCCTTGCCTTTACGTGCCGTGTCCGATGTTTCCCCGACCGATCCTATATTTGCACAACACCAAGCATAAGATTACATAACCCAAAACGATGCAAGTCACATTATACAATTATCAACGCTCTCGAATTAAACATAACATACACTCGGTGCGCGGGAAAACGCACGAAAATCGCTAATCGTTAACTAGAATCGTCATTTCGGGGAAATCGACAAAACTAAAACCCGGCTAGACAAAACCCCGCGTTCGCGCACTCTAATAGTCCTATACGAAGCTAATTATATCGCTAACATAACGCAATTTGATCGCATTCTAATTTTTGTAAAAATCTAGTAAGCAATTTGCTTACCGATTCGATACAAACATCGCAATTTTGTCGATTTAGCGAGCATAACACTACACAATTAACCACTCCAATCAATTAGATAACCAAACCCTAACTTAAATCCAACCACCATGCTACAAACCCTAATTTAAAATCAAATCCTTCTCTTGATTTTCCTAAACAAACATTTACTACTAAACTAATACTTCAAATTTCAATTCTAGCATATTTAAACTACAAGTTAACAAAAAGATTAGAATCTTCACCTCACAAGCTTGAACCCTAGCTTGATCAAGTCACCAAGAAGCCTCCTTTCATCAAATTTTTGAACTAATTTGGGTTGAAGAGAGAGTGAATTAGGGTTTGACTTTGAATTGAGAATGAAATTTGTGAGTTTTTATTGAATTTTAGCAAGAAATGAAGCAAGAAGGAAGTGAGGAAATGGGGAAATTCTGTTGTTGAGGCTCGGCAGCAGGTGAGGGAGGGCAAGTGGGGATTTTTGGAGAAGTTTCTAGGTCCAAAAACACCCCATTATCTCATTTAATGCTTTCATATCAACATTTTACAAAAAAAAACCATATTTTACATCATTTTTCCATTAAATTTCCCACCCTAAAACCAAAATTTTGCAAGTCATGATATAATTTTATTAATACCATATTTTAGCTTATAAAGATTCCTAATTATGAAATTTACCTAATTAAATTTGTATTTATCACTAATTTAATGTATTTAAAAAGGCTTAAAATAAAAAAAAAATTAATTACGAATTTTTTTTTATTTAACTAGAAAATTATAAGTGACATTTTAGTGACAAAATTAAAGTAATATCTTATCTAAATTTTGTATAATTAGGTCTACAATGAAAAATACCTATTTTGACTTTTTACGGAAAAAGCCGAAAAATTAACCGATTACCGAAAAACTGCCTAAACGATTTTCGAAGGGTTACACTACCGTTCGGCACCAGCCTATGGTTTGGAAGAAGACTATCCAGTAAGCATAATAGGTGTACTCTCCTAAAACAAGGAGTACTCGTAATCTGAGAGAAGGTGATGATAAAAGACAACTGAATAAAACCTTATTCTATTTCTCCCGAATTGAGGAAAAAAAGCAAAGGTGAAATAGAAGTGGCGATGAAGTACACGGTTTGGTCGTGAATGATAGCAGTCGCAATTTACTTTGCCCTCATTCTAATCCCTTTATTTTTGTCTTTACATATTACCTTCTGTACACCCTGCTTAGGCTAATTGGTTTTCTTCATTCCCTACCTTTCGGCACCTGCCTATGGTTTAGAAGAAGACTATCCAATAAGCGTAATAGGTGTACTCTCCTAAACCAAGGAGCCCTCGCAACCTGAGAGAAGGTGATAATAAAAGACAACCAAATAAACCAATTCAATTTCTCCTGAACCTGGATCCATGCTCGAAGAAGTCCCTTCGAGTTCGTATATAACCATACGATGGATCTATCCAATGGAAGTGGATGTTCGTAGTGATACGAGGTGTTCTGAGAAATGCAAAGGGTAAAAGAATGAGCGGCAATGACTTATGCAACTCGGACAATCCAAAAGCCAGTATTTTAAGAAGGTTCAGTCAACTTGGTCACTGAGTCATAGTCTAAGGTCGGTCAAAGGTCGCTGCCAAAGAGAGAGAGAAAAGAAACACTCTGCGTGCACTCTAACCTAGATCAGAATGGTTATCACTTTATCTAATCAGGAAACCTCCCACTGTACTGTAAAATTCTCCTCCAAACCTGAAAGAAGAATTAATCGAAATCACCCGAAGAGTAAACTAACTCATCAGTGGGAATCGGGATCCAACTCTCATCGCATGATAACGTGAAGGAATCCACTCATGTTATCACACTCCAGAAGGTATGCGCATGCTTGGCAAGTTTCAGTTTCTTTAGAAACTCCCGATATGATTTTTACCCCATGTTCTTATGGCCTTAACGAAGGCCAACAAATCATAAGTCACATGTCAAGTTCTGCCCGTCATTATCTTGTTAATTCGAACCCACCAGTACATACCCTTGACGAAGGCCAATAAGGTAATATGACTATCCCAAACCAACTCATCTATCTATACAACAGAACAGTAACAAGCAGCTACCATCCACTATGCCTTGACGAAGGCCAACAAACATAGCATGAATACTACGTGCTACCGTCTGAAACGACGGAGGGCTACGGTTGGTTTTTGGTGAAAAACCTTTAACGTAATGAACTTGATCTCGTTGAAGGAACCTGATAGCTTTTCATAAAAATATAGTGGCGAAAACCTTTGCTAAAGAGGTCACTCCCGGTGAAGGGATCTCGGCTCTTTCCTCATGGAATGAGGTGAAGGATATTCTAACTGAATACCGCGATGCAAAGCAACATGTAATTGACTATAGTGAAGCTATTACCCTGATGTAAACTTCTGCCCAAGGGGTCACTCCCGGTGAAGGGATCTCGGCCCTTGCCTCGTCGAATGAGGTGCAGGATATTCCATCTGAATACCACTGAGCAAAACAAAAGAAAACGTCTTTGTAATAACACTTTTTAAAACTGTTCCAACAACGTCCAAACAGGTTTGTTTTTCCTTTGCATTGATCAGAATCAACGCAGTCCCATCAATTAATCACACCAGAAAAGAACGAAAATAAAATGTACGTATATGCCATCCGCATTCGTCACTGGGTCTCGTCATTTCCCGTTAGGTTACTTAACTAACAACAGAGCGGGGACTGGACTAGCGCGGGTGCAAAACATATACAACATCTACTAGTATATATACCAATATACAATAATCGCTCCAGGAATGAAAAATGCAACATTACAGAAAAGTAATAAGCATCACAGAACAATACAGATAATCTGGGATCCCCTGGTTTCACAGAGCCGCTGCTGAAACCCGACGTTCCCCTGGTCGTGTAGATAGCCTATGCAATGAAAACCTAGACCCCTACGAGTGCGGCAAGTTACCTACCAAAACCTGAAGCGAGGCAGCCCCCGACAGCAAAGTGAATGGACCACCCTGCACTTCACGGAATCCGGCAACTTGACCACCCCTCCTTGGGTCAAACTGTACCCCCTACGAGTGTGGCGAATAGTCTGCCAATTCTAGAGTGAGGCCCCTCTGCCTCTCAAAGCCATAAGATGCGGACCCGTTGCCCTCCAGAACCCGGCTATCCGTGTACTCCGTCACGATGTAAAACCTAGTACAGAAATGAAAAATATGTACAACGGGTACATCGACCTCAGCCGGGTCGTGCCCCAAAAGAATATTATACAAACAGGCAGTGATGGCAGTCCACGTGTTGGATGCTCGCCCCGCAATATCAAATGTACAAATAATCCCAAACTGCACTACCATTGCACACTGCTAACCACTACGACAAATCCGCAACATCACAGCACAACACAGAATATCAACGCGAATGTCACGTTCGCAAACCCGTCTAAAAGGACTATACCAATTAGACGCAATTTACCGCTCGAATGACATTCACGGTCGGAGATATAATGTAAGTACTGTAAACTAACACGTTTAAAATTCCGATCGACAAAACTTCCCGAATTGGGCCCCATGTACATCTGCAGTACACAAACAAAATCTGGGCCCAAACAAAATATACGAGAAACCACAATTCCCTATGCAAGAGCCCAAGAAGATGTATGGTACACTGAATCACCAAGCCTGCGGCGGAGCCGCGGCCAAACCTTGGCATGTGCGGCGGTTCCGCGGCAGTATGGTTGAAACAGTGGCCTAAATTTCTACTGTGGTCTTAAAAAAGCCTGCACGATTTTCTGAGATGCTCAAAATAATTTTTAGACCTATTTAAAAAATCGACAGAAACTTTAGCCCAAAAATCGCGGTTTTGGAAATTTCGTTCGATCGTTATTTTAAACACGTTAGAACAAGTTAGTAAAGGTTAATGGCGTGGCTCTAATACCATGTAAGTCTACGGTAGCGCCCCGGCCGTCATTCTGACGCCAAACACGGAACAATAACTTTTATAACTGGCACTATCGCATACTATAACCCGGATCTTGCCATTAACGCTAAACTAACAAACTGTAAAGAGGTAGAAAGGCTATACCGATCGATCCAAGTCCTTCGGTCTTTAGCCATCATCCCACGCTCCTCGCGGCAACTCCGATCTCTCGTCTCCTCATTTAGGTGGCACCACGTCAACGGATCTTTAAACAGACTCCCACCTCTATATCGAGGTAACTCGGTCATCAAGTTTGCTAAAAGAGATGACCAAGATGAAGTAGAGAATGAGTAGAATACTTTGTCTCAAACACCCTATGGTTCTCATCACATGAGAGGGTTAGGGTGGAGGTTGAAGAAGATGCTAAGAATTGGAAATGGTGAACTCAAGAAAATCAAGAGAGCAAAAGAAAACCAAGCATATGAACTTCTCTCTTATTTTCTTCTCATGTGAATAGATATATGAGGTTCTCATCTTTTATCAAAAACCAAAGAGAGATATCTAAAGAAAATATCTCCTTAAATATCTCTTCACAAAACAAAACTCATTAATTCTTAATGACTCACTAGATGACTCAATACATGAGTCATTAGTGAACATTCTAGAATTAATGAGTCATAACCATGAGTCACAATTTCCAAAACCTATTTAATCATTCAAACTAAAATGATTAACCAAAAGAAATGCATCTTCTAAAGTATTCTCGTAACGGATTACGAAAATACCCCTCACATGTATATACATACCTGTATCCATATTCCGACCGAATATGAATACGAGAGACTAAAATATTCCGACTCAATATAATATATGGATCCGGCCTAAACCAAAGCCCACTAGTATTATCTGTCCGAAATATGACACGTGCGCAAACGCACGTGCATTTTCGAACCCTGCCATAAAACCATACGACCACTATAACGTTTCGCCCGAACTTGGGAAACTATCTGTGGGGCACTCTAAAGACTCGTCAGTACCCTGGCAGTGGGTTTAACCACAAGCACGTCAGCGGCACTAGCTGTGCATAACAGCTGCCCATGTACTGACGGAAAGGGAAGCCAGATAAGCGAACTCATCCTGGAACCCTACTGAGCCTATCAGTGACAATATACATACAGTTCGGTCCGTTCGTCTATAAGTATCGCATATCGGGCCTAGGGGGACGGTAATGTCAGACCCCCAATAGCGGTATAAGTCATGTCAGAGTGTAGCCCAGAACACCTTGAGATACTACTGGAGTACCGACCAGTAAATCTCCTGCCTCGGCCGAGGGCTATGTGTAATGGCTCTCCTAAACACAGCGCGATCTCACCCCCAATACCGGGAGAGACGAATCTTCTGCCGATCCGCTCACTTGCCTCCATGTGGCTCAGGACTGTACCCAAAAAAAACCTGTTTGTACGACTCCATTGAGCCGTGGTAGGATAGAAATCAAAGCACAGTGGGAACTCACACGAGACAAATGACGATCTCAGGTCGATGAACAAACCTTTACACATGTCACCAGAGAACTGCTATCTGACGCTAGGTATAATACCAACTAGCAGGTTCCCAGCGAGTCCTGTCTGGTGTACTCATAACCCAATGAGCACCTGTATACATCTTAGGTGATCCAACTGACACCAATGGCTTGTGAGACCGGCCAGTGCCCTTCGTCAGTGTCTCGACTGTATACACTAGTCTACTCCGGAATATCAATGCCCTGTCTCGAAACTCCCACGACTAGGAACCACTTTTAAGGATGTGCTTATGGACTACCCAGCTCTCACGTATATGATCGCCATCATACTGTTGGTAGTCAAGCAGGATCCTAAGGGCTCTATCAACGTGTAATAGTGAACAGTCACCTAAAGCTGTACACGATGATAAAGGCAAACCAGATAGCATACTATCATCTCGAGTAAGACTGTCCTACAGGTATAGGTCCTTCCTCAATCATTGCAATCACGTACCTGCGATCCAATAATTGACTTTGAGGGCACTACATCCAACATTGAACACATAACCTTAGGGGTACGGGGAAATCAAAAGTGTAACTGAAGTGTAACTTAAAAGGGTATTACTTGATCCGTGGTCTTGGGGGATATCGAGACAGAATCATTCGTGATTCTTACTTGATCCGTGGTCCCGGAGGATAACGGGACAGAGTCATTCGTGACTCTCACTGCCTGATCCGTGGTCCCGGGGGATAACGGGACATATTCTTTTGAGTTACATAGAGTAGTACACTAATTGATTTCAAATAAACTTTAAAATAGATAACCAAGTAGCACAGTTTAGATTGATCACCGCACGTCACATACACTGATACACTTCACTGTTCTATATCCGTGTTTACTTATTACATTCATGTTATTGTTTATATTTCAAGCCCACATATCTTGTTACCTCCTGATTATATTTTATTGTTTGATATTATGACGCACTGACGTCTGGGTATTGCATGTCCCAGATCCTCTATCTCTTTCGCAGGCTGATCAGGAGTATTTCCGCCGTCAGGCCAAGCAGTGAGGATCCTGTTAGTATCTAGTTTAGTTTAGTTTAGTTTTATCTCCATACTTTCATTTCTTGATGTAAGCCCGTATTGGGGACGTACTTTCCAGATGTTATTGTTCATTGGATTTACTGCTTCCGCATATTATTTCTTGACTCTTTTATTCTGGCATATGGACATGTACTAGATAGTTTATTTTTTACCTTACTGTTCTTGATATCTTAGAGACAGCTGTAATGTGACTGTGGAGGGATATTTTATAGCCACAGGTATCATGGTTGGCTCTGTCACGTGCCGATCTTAGCGCACTCTAGGAAGCGGGGTGTGACAAGTAATATACAAACTAGTATGATACAATAATGGCCTCTAGGGCATATACACTAACATGCGCATACCTTCTGGAGTGTGGTGAGTTGAGTAGCTTCCATCAAGTTATCATGCGATGATAGTTGGATCCCGATTCCCACTGATGAGTTGGTGTTACTCCTCGGGTGATTTTAGACGATCCCGACTAATTCTCCTTTCAGGGTTTGAAGGAGAATTCGAGGAAACAGTGGGAGCCATCCTGATTAGATAAAGTGATTAATCAATCTAATCTAGGTTAGAGTGCACTCTGAGTGTTTCTTTTCTCTCTTTCTCTCTCTTTGGCAGCGACCATGACCTGACCTTAAACTAAAACTCATGAACCATGTTAACCAAACCTTCTTAAAACACTTTGGCTTTTGGATTATCATTTAGTCGCATATATCATTGTCACTCCTACATCCCCTTTGCATTTCTCTAGAACACTCCGTATCACTACGAAGATCCACAGTTCATGGATATTTCATCGTATAGTTACAAATGAACTCGAAGGAACTTATTCCAGTTCAAGGATGGATTTTGGTTCTGGAGAAATTAAATAGGATTATTCGGTTGTCTTTTCTATTTAACTTCTCTCAGGTTACGAGGGCTCCTGGTGTTAGGAGAGTACACCTATTACGCTTATTGGATAGTCATCTTCCAAACCTTAATATGGTGCCGAAGGGTAGGGAAGGAAGAAACCTAATTAGCCTGAGTGTGGTGTACAGAAGGTAATAAGTAAAGACATATAAATGGATTAGAGTAAGGGCAAAGGAAATTGCGACTGCTATCACTCACGACTAAACCGCGTATACCCCTGCCACTCCTACATTCCCTTTGCATTTCTCCAGAACACTCTGTATCACTATGAAGATCCACATTTTTTTGATGTACCATCGTATAGTTACATACGAACTGAAAGGAACTTGTTCCAGTTCGAGGATGGTTTCTGGTTCGTGAGAAATTGAATAGGATTATTCGGTTATATTTTCTCTTTACCTTCTCTCAGATTGTGAGGGCTCGTGGTATTAGGAGAGTACACCTATTACGCTTATTGGATAATCTTCTTCCAAACCTTGGGCTGGTGCCGAAGGGTAGGGAAGGAAGAAAACCAATAAGCCTAAGTTTGGTGTACAGAAGGTAATAAGTAAAGACATACAAAGGGGATTGGAGTGTAGGCAAGTAAATATATGGTTACTGTCAAGAATCTGGATAGTAGAAGAGGCATTATTAGGAATACCCGGCCACCCCTTCGGAACATTTTCATGTTTCAGTTCTACTGTGCGGTGTTAATTGAAACCTTTTTTTCCAATTAGATTCTGACTCCAGAGTATGTATTTACCAGACGTGAGTTTCACATCTGTATGACGATACAGATATTGAGTGGTAGTAAGAAATTAGGAATTGGGTGATTATATCCTCAAAATATCGGAATTCTTTATAATTGGTGATATTTGAGGAAATCACCTGGGTTTTGCCTAACGACAAATATTTGGTTTTGAATATCCATTGTTATGCACCAATTTCAAACTGATATATATGTACGTTTATTTATAAAGTGAGATATAACTTTTTGAAATTGTATATATGATATTTACCTATATCAGTTGATGGTTAGGTAAGGTGCATTCAACAACGGTGTAATTCTTCTTAACTATAGCACCGTTTTGAACCTACGACGCACAGGGTTTGAGTTATTGAACTCAAAGGACTTATACAAAGTATTGTATGTTGTTTGATATCCATTAGGACAAAGGGGTTGGTACTCGTACTATATTTTGTTTACTCATGACTTATCTAGTTTTAGACAAGTATTTCGTTTAAATACAAGGTCCAGATTTTGAGAAGTTATAGGTATAAGAATAAAGTAGAGAACCATATGTCGCAAGTACTAGAGTTCATCAAGGTGATCGAAAATGTAGATACTTGTGTTGGGTATTTCGTTGTAAATAAAAGTTTAAGAAATTGCTTCTCTTTCAGGTTACTCATACGTGGGTGCATTTCTTCATGAGTAATGTTGCTCGGCCTCCTTCCATTTAGTTGATATGCACTGGGAACGGTTGCATATATTTTGAATCTGGTTTCAATTAAATTTGTTCCTTTGTTTCTATATTGGATAAAGAATGGATTCATGCCTTAACGATGTTAAGGTATATGGAGTTGTCCGGCTTATGCTTAAAACCAGAATCCGGATAAACTCTAGGTACGTTTCAGTAATGGCAGTTTGTGGGTTATCCCGGGCTTTGACGAGGGTTAACATTCTACCATCTGTAAGATCAATGTTTATATTGTTCTTAACTCGTCACAGTTTTAGAAAAATGATTTTTTTCAGAAAACATTAGTGGGAGAATGGTAGAAATGGAAGTTATTCCAGAACCACAAACGATTACTGAAAATTTAGTAGAACCTAAAGATTCAATTGGATTCGACAATCCATTAGCCACTCCGCAGATTTGGTAGGTAATCTCAGGCACCCGAGAGGTACTTCGGTCTCCTCAAAGACGGTAACAAGGAGGTTTTTGATTACCCAAACTTACCACTACTGCTGTTCTAGACTATGAGATCTGGCAGGAGGATGAGTATAACTTCATTATAAATTAGCTTTAGTAGTGAACGTGTATATGACTCTGCCAGAGGATTGTTGTAGTCGGTGGGAGCAGCGAAAGTATAGTGGGCAAGTAGCTTATGTTTATTTGTAGTCTAAAGCAGGTATAGTGGAGATAGATCATCTATTTTTAATGTGACAGTCATAGAGTTTGACTTCATCAGAATAAGAGATGAACCTGGTAAGAAGGTAGTAGGGAGTGATGTCCTGGTATTTGGATGACATGCACATAATAGGAAGAGATCTTCCGATAATACGATCAGTTATAATGTGGTTATCACAAGGTGTTTCCCTACATAGGATCTGGATAAAATATTAGGGTTTCTGGTCACTAGATCTATGGTTTTAGATCTAGATTTGGGAAGTGTCCCAATTTGGGTACTTTGATATTACTCTAAAGTGTTTAAAAATGCACGACTCCGGGCGTGATGGTGTACCCGCAGGTGATGGAGTCACCCTCTCTAAAAAGATGTCTTCTAGACTGATGAGGAGAGGGATTTGCATGATTGGCATATCACTTGCTTAGGTAATTGAGTCAATTATGAGATGTCAAGTACCACACCAGATATTGCTTTTTCACTGGCTGCAATAAGTATATATTAGTCCAATCATAGAGAAACATTGGGTTATGAACATAAGTGGATGTTCTTGGAATATGATAACGGCAGCCTTCTTTAGGAGGCGGTTATCATTTCAGGCTTCCAAGATGACCCGGATGACAGAGTGGCTGTCAGAGTTATAGTTTTCCTTCTTTTTGAGGGGCAGTATGTTGGACAGGTGGTCCAAGCGGATACTGAGGAAGGTATGGCATAGAATACTGATTAAATTCAGTGGAAGATACAGTCTAAGAAGTTTGCTGGATTTAGAGTTCCTTTGTGAACTGGGTCCCATCAGATATCCAGACAAATTTTAAGATGGTATCGCTCATTTCGGGAGATAGTCTTTCTTCGTGAAATTGAGATATAAAGAGATAAAGATAGAAACATTGGAGCGGATCTACTCACTGAGGCTATTTCTCGAACGTAATAGTTTTCGTAAATGGGCTTTGAGAGACTGATTAGTAGAGAAATTGGCTGTTCGGTATCACACGGGCTGTGAGTATGCGACACCGCAATAATTAGCCTTAAGTGCAAATGGGATATTGTTGGCTATAGTGTCCTCAAGTCAATTATTGTAATCGCAAGAACGCGATTGTGATGATTGAGGAAGGACCTATACGGGTAGAACAGTCTTACTCGAGATGATAGTATGCTATCTGGTTTGCCTTTATCATCTTGTATATGCATTATGTAATATTACAGATCACTATTACATATTGATAGAGCCCATAGGATTCTTGCTTGACTACCAGTATTATGATGGAGATCATATACATGGGAGCTGGGTAGTCTATAAGCACATCCCTAAATGTCCCTAGTCGAGAGAGTATCGAAACTTGGCATCGATGCTCCAGAGTAGCCTAGTGTATACTTTGTGAGACCCCGAAGAGGGGAGGTGGCCGGTCTCACAAGCTATTGGTGTCAGTTACTTACCTAAGATAGTATACAGGTGCTCATTGGGTTACGAGTACACTAGAAAGACTCACCGGGAATATGCTAGTTAGTATTATACATATTGTCAGATAGCAGTTCCAAGATAACATGAGTACAGGTTAGTCTGTCGACCTGAAATCATCATTTTTCTCCTGTGAGTTCCCATTGTGGTTTGATTACTACCCTACCATGGCTCAAAGGAGTTATGCAAATAGGTTTTAGTTGGGTACAGTCCTGAGCTACATGGAGGCAGTGATCGGATCGTCGGGGATTCGTCTCTCCCGGTATTGGGGGTTTATGTCGCGCAGTGCACGGGTGGACATCACCAGAAACCCTTGTCCAAGGTAGTCGAGAATTGCTTATTTGGATCAGTAGTTTCTCAGTGGGTGATGGGCTTCATACCGACATGAAATATCGCGTTATTAGAGGGTCTGACTTTATCCATCCCCTAGACCTGATATGCGATACTCTTACACGAACAGACCGGACTGTACGGAGATTGTTACGGACAGGCTCAGTAGGGGTTCAGATGAGTTTGCTCGTCTTCCTTCCTTTCGCTCAATACCTGGGTAGCCGTTACGTACAGCTAGTGTCGCTGACGTGCTTGTTGTTAAACCCACTGCCAGCATATTGACGAGTCTTTAGAGTCCCACAAAGAGGGTTTTCCTAGTTCAGGAGAAACGATGTAGTAGCCGTATTGGATACATGTAGGGTTCTGATCGATTGATTGTCTTCTATACCCAGACTTTTGATCGGACAGTTGATAATACTAGCTGGCTCGAGATTAAGCCGGATTATTAAATCAGGTATTGATTTAATAATTTACGTATATGTATTTTGATATATATATTCTAGAATTATGTTTTTTATGCTATTCTATCTTTTCGGGTATTCGTATTACGATACGAATACAGGTATGTATATACAGTAGAATGTAATCCGTATTTTTTTATAGATAACATTCTAGAAGGTGGACACCTCATTTAGTTTTTATCCATTTATTTATAAAGGGAAATGATGTGGAAATAAAGAGAGGGGAGTATGGTGAGAACCATGCTTGCATAGTGCACACAAATGAATTGTTAATTCATTTGTGTAAACTATTCAAGTATGGGCTTGTTTTAAAATTGGAAAGAAATATTTTACAAAACCTCGCAAGATATTTTCTCTCTCTATGGATGGTCCGTTTTTCTTTGAGTTTGAAACCTCACCATCTTGCTTCACTGTCATTTCTAGTGTTTTTCTTCAGCTCCTCCACCTTCAACCTCAACCTCCTCTCTACAATCTCATGAGTTGATAATCAAGAGGGGAGGTGAGATAGATAAACACATGGATCCATTCACTACATCCTATCTATTCTAGATTAGCAACCTAGAAACTCTAGTTCCTTCACTTGTTTTTGATGTGGAGCTAGATCCATTAGCTACATCCCTCGGATGGATCATCTTCGACGAAGGAAGACCGGCGGCCAAGTTCAATCGAGAACGTCTCAAGGAGCTAAGGAAGATGATGGAAGATTAAAGGACTTGGTTCGTTCGGTATAACATTTCTAATCTTGTAGTTTTTCTCTTATAGTTTGCTAGTATAGGTTTATGGTTTGATCTTCGGTGGGTTTTCGTTAGTGCCAACAAAATTTTAAACGTCATTTTCGTTCCACATCGGCCACGGTAGATGGCCAGGGCGCTATCGTAACCCAACAAGTTCTCCTTTTAGGGTTTGAAGGAGAATTTGAAAAAACAGTGACAGATCAGATTAGATATATTAATTAACCTATCTAATCTAGAATAGAGTGCACACTAAGTGTTTCTTTTCTCTCTCTGGCAGTGACCCATGACCGACCTTAAACTAAAACTTCTAAACCAAGTTAACCGAACCATTTTACAATCGATGGCTTTGGAATGTCATGATTGCCCTAACTCACAACTAAGTCGCATATGTCCTTGCCGTTCCTACTTCCACTTTGTTGCTCCAGAAAGGTCTTTATCCGGTACTGAGATCCATATTGCTTAGAAAGCCATCATATAGTTAGATAGGAACTCGAAGAAATCGTTTCAGTCCGAGAATGGCCACTGGTTTTGGAAAAAATGAACTGTTTATTTGTCTCTCCATTTTACCTTGTTTCAAGTTCGAGAGCTCCTTAGATAAGGAGAATATAACAGTTATGCTTGTTGGATAGTCTTCTTCCAAACCTTAAGCTGGTGCTAAAAGGCAGGGAAGGAAAAAAAAACCAACTAGCATAAGTTCAGCATACAGAAGGTATGATGGAGAGATATCAAAAGCGGTTGAAGTGAGCGGAAAGGAAAATGCAACTACTATTATGAACCTGGGCAATGAAAGAAGCATGACTATGAATACCCAGCCACCCCTTGAAACATTTTAATGTTTCTTGTTTTCTATGTGATCGTAATCAAAAATTGCTTTCCAATTAACTCTGACTCTTAGGTATATAGATACTGGATTGATATCCCACATTTGTTAGTCATTAAAGATGCTGAGAAGGATTAGATTATTGGAAAGGTGCTTTGATCCTCAATATCGAAAATCGAAGCAATAGTTGCTATTGGGAAAGTCACCTTGTGTTTCCTATCAACAAACTTTTGGTTTTGAATAACCGTTATAATGCACCAATTTTTAAAACTCATATATTCGTCTCTTTATTTGATAAAGTGGGATATAAATTTTGAAAAACATGTTATGAAAATTTTCCTTTATCATTTGATGATGTGGTATGGTGCATTGAATAACAAGATAAACATTCTTATCTAAAATACAGTTTTCAAATTAAAATATAAAGAGTACGAGTTAGTGAACTTATAGGACTTATACATAGTATGTATGTTGTCTGGTGTCCACATGGACAAGGGATTGGTACTCATACTTCGTTCTGTTTTTCTACGAGTTCTCTTGTTTTGGACACGCATTTTTGTTGAAATGCGAAGTCTAAATATTTTTAAGATACTTCGAAATGTTCGAATATGTGGATACTTATGCTAGGTATTCCGTAGTTATATAATCAAGAATTTTACTCTCTCTCAGATTACTCATCCGAGGGTTCGCTCCTTGATGATTAATGCTGATTAGCCTTTTTCATTAAGTGATATGCACTGGAAATAGTTGTGTGCCAATTGAATATGGTTCCATCTAAATTAGTGTCTGTGATTTTATATGTGATATAGAAAGAGAACATATCTTAAAGTTGTTAAGATATGGAGTTATCTGGTTTATGCTTAAAAACACAATCCAGAAAAACTCAAGGCACGTTTCGGTAATACGCAGTTTGTAGGTTATCCCAAACATTAACAAGGGTTTAACTTCTACCATTTTCGAGATCAAAAGTTGTTTTGTTCATGACACGCCATCTTTCTAGAAAAGGAATTTCTTGCAAAAGAAATTAGTGAGATTATGGGAGAACTGAAAGTGATTCTAGAACTATAAACGATTACTAAAGATTTAGTAGAATCTGGAGATTCAATTGACCCTGACAAAACTTAGCCACTCCATAGATTTAGTAGGTGACCTCAGCCACCTGAAAGATACTTCGATTTCCTCGTAAACAATGATAGGGAGGCTTGCATCATGTGATAATGACCCTACTATATCAGAAGGCCATAGGAAGTGGTGCCTTCTGACTGATGGCCGGATGCCGAGTGTAACATTTAAGAAAATATAAAATATTATTTTCGAATTTAAATAATAAAATAACAAATTTTACGAATATTATACGAATATATATTTGAGATTTCGTAGAATGGTATAATTGTATACCTATATTTTTAGAATATAATTCGAATTTAAAAATGAATTATCATTTATGAAAGTATTTGATTGATTTGGGCTTTTATAAATTAATATATAATTATCTACATATAAGTTTAGTGTTAAACTTGATTAGTATTTTCCTAAATATGCATTAAACAAAGTTATTTTTGATAAAATTATGTATAATGTGTCATGACATGTAACATTGAGATCTTGATTTGTATTATGGTTTTGTATTTGAAAAGAAAAGAGAAAAAGAAAAAGAAAAAAAAGAAAATATGGAACAAGGTAGGGGGAGACAAAGGAATCATGAGGTATGGGTAGGAGAATGAGAGAGAGAGAGACAGAGAGAGTATGGTTGTATCCATCCATTTCTTTTCCTTCCCATTATTCCTTCATCATCTTCTTCTTCTTTTCCTTCTTCATCATCTCCTCCATCCTCTCTACCACCACCATAAATTACCCCCCAAAATCAACTTAAAATATCATAAATGCTTCACAAAAAATGTTCCTTAGCTTATTACAAACAACATAGCATGTTTAAGATTTTATTTTGGAGCTTTGGCCATCTAGGAATTTTCTTAAGTTGCTCCTTTGAAGTAAAACGCTCACCTTCCACTAAGTTGTTAAGTTTCCTCACCTCTTATACATGTTTAGAGTTAAAAAGTTTATGTTTTATGAACTTAGAAAATTCTAAGGTGAGTGTTAGCGGATAAAACTTGTAGTGGTGATGTAGTAGGGGGTTTAGAGAGTGTTTACTAGCCTAGTAATGGTTGTATGCTCAGTTTAAATGAGTTTAGAAGTTTCAAATATGAGTTTAGAATTTTCCGATATCGGTTTTGTATGACTTGTGGTGATCGAATGAAATCTGGTATTACTCAGGGGCTCTAAAAATTTAATTGAGGATACAGTAAGATGTGCAGACCAATAGTAAGTCACCGTAGAAACCCAAGCCCAAAACACCATGTTAAAACCACAAATTTATTCGATATGACTGTAATTTGTGGGTCAATTTTTGTGTTAGGCCTTGAAATTTGGTCTGTAGCTCACTCTTTAGATAACTAGCCTACCGTATATGCTAAAAAGTTTAATTTCACCTTAAGAAAAATCTGGAGTTGTTTTACATGTTTTCTGTCAATGTTTTGCGACTTTGGAAACTTGATTTTTGGATATTTAAGTTTTGACTCGATCATTCGACGTTCGTACGTCGACGTTGGGGGTTGTTTTGTTGTTCTAGAACGCGTTGACCATAAGTTCTAACCTATGTGCGCTTCGCTTGTCGTATCAGTTTTCGAATTTGATTTTGATACGATACAATATGCTTTGATGCATAGACTTCCGTGACGATGAAAAAGGGTTAGGCATCCATCAGGATCGTCTAGAGTAAGGCGTTGTAGGTGAGTAGATATATATCTACGGGAGTAGTCGGATGGATGGTGTATAGTACCCCCGCAACCGTAGAATTAGGATATATATTTATATGTATATTTACGTAGATATTAGATATGTATACCTAGCTAATAGGGTTCTAGGATACTATATGCAATAATAATATACTTGTAGGAAGGTATATCCCTAGTTCTAGTTTTCTTAGCCTTTGAGCTATATGAATATACACTTATATATATATATATAAGTGTATATAAATAAATATGAGGATAATTACGATATGATATAATGAGATGAGCATATGATCTGATATGATGACATGAGTCGATATGATTGGATATGATGATATGAGGCGATATTATATGATATGATATATGATGATATGAGATTATGTACGTGACTATAGATCTCTACTATTGATTGATGATATCGTATGATGGATATTCTGTTCGTGATATGATGAGAATGGATCGCCGACTTATATATCGACTCAAAAAATATTGCTTAAATTCACATAGTAGATATTACGATATGTTTAGAGCCATACTTATTTTCAAAACTAATGAATAGTTATACACTTTTAAATGATAATTTTAAGAGATGCTACGAATTTTCAAATGGTATCTTTTTCAAAAAATATCATAACCCCCTATTTTCTAAAACAACGATTCATACTTTTTAAACTATAACTGTATGTCTCATACGTAGTTGTGTAATATTTTAATATCGTTCGCGTTTACAATTTCTTTATTTTGTTTACGCTCGCGTTATGATTTCTTATTTCTGCATACGTTCGCATTATTTTCATTTATGACATATATACTATGCTTCATACCCTTATCTTTGCGTGACTTTGTTTGTTAGGACACACACACCATTACCGATGATGCACATGTTGCATGTACACATACTTTCCGGCTCACACACACATCATCGGTAATTGGTATACCACGTACACAGTAGAAATCACTATGTCACTGTATCACCTTATAACCTGTTAGTATTTTAGTTACCGATTAGTACACAGTACCCTGTATTATTGTAGATATTGCACTTTCTTTATCTTACTACACGAAACGCTCATATGAACACACTTACTATGCATTACAGTGTTGTTTTATGCATGTACATATTATTTTATTACTGCCATGCTTTTATAAGATTCTTTTTTCATGAGATTTCTGGATTTGAGAAACTGCATATATTATTTAAAAACTTATGATTGTTTTAAAAACATGGTTTCTCTTGATATGATATTTCGACATCCACCATGATATTTTTCGGTGTTGAGCTATGATGATTACCCGCTTTGAGGAGTGAGGAGTCACTGTCTGTAGGTACATGGTGGACCCGGTACGGTACCCCAGGGCAAGAAGATCGTATAGAAAAGCTTTGAGCCTAGCAGGGGAACACTACCTACCGGTGACAGTACTGGATTCGGCGGATATCCGGAGGATGCCGACCGGAGTGATATGAGACAGAAGGATATGAGGACTGATCTGATGAGATGGTGCCTGAGATATGAGGGCCAATCCGATGAGACGGCACCTGAGATATGGGGATTTACGTGTTGATACTAAACACATGTTTTACGCAGATTTCGAGTGTCAATGCTGAGCACTCAGAATTTTATGAAGATTTGATGTATCGTTGATGGACGCACGTTGGTTGATATATATATAATTATATATATATATTATATATATATATATGTACCTATAGCACAGATGTTGTAGTATCACATATTGACATAGGCACGATATTATATATTTATATACATATGTCTACACGATCTCCTTTGATACCACACGATATGATATATTATTATATTACCGTATGACCTAGAAGATCATCATACATTCGATTTCTACTTGATGATATCTTCTACTAATGAATTGGTAACTCATCCCTGTTATGCTATAGTTTTCTTGCAGGATCGACCGCTCGGATCAGTAGCAGCTTGCTCGCACATTGCTTCTTTTGGGTGATTGCTTGGTAGGTGGGTTACACTTCGGATTGTAACCACCGCTTGTACACTATTTTATATTCATTTGTATCTAGTTTAAAGTTCTATCAACCAGACTATATATATTTGGTAGATTTAGACACCAGTTTGTACATATTCTTCGGATTTAGAGTCAAGACTTGTATTATTCTTTATATTGGATATGATGATGTTTGGGTTTCTTTGTTAGTGTATATGCCCTAGAGGCCATTACTGTATCATACTAGTTTGTATATTACTTGATGGAAGCTTGGGATATTCACAGTTGTATATACAATCTTGCTCGAAATGGTAGTATGCTACTTGGTTTGTCTCTGCTTTAATATGTGCATGTGTTTCTTTTAGCATATTGCTGATATACATATTAGTAGAGCCCTTAGGATCTTTGCTTGATTACCAGCGTGGTGATGGCGCTCACACTCGTGGGAGCTGGGTGATCTATAAGCACATCCTTATACAGGTCCCTAGTCGTTGGACTATCGAGACAGGGCATCGATACTCCGGAGTAGACTAGCGTATGCACTTCTCATCCCAGCGTGGGAGACGGTCTGTCCCACAGCCGTCAGTACGTCGTACTTGAGATAGTATGCGGGTGCTCGTTAGGTTACGAGTACACTGGACAGGACTCGTCGGGGACTGTTGGTTGGTATTATACCTATCGTCAGTTATCAGTTCCCAGGTGACATGAGTACAGCTTAGTCCGCTGATTTGACACTGTCACTTCGCCTCGAGTGTGTTCCCACTGCACTTTGATTACTACCCTACCATGGCTCAAAGGAGTCGTGCAAACAGGTAGTTTTTGGGTGCAGTCCCGAAGCACTTGGAGGCAGTGACGGTTAGACAGGATTCGTCTCTCCCGGTATTGGGGTTGACATCGCGCTGTGTCTAGGAGAGCCATTACACGAGTAGTCCCTGGCCAGGGCAAGCGAGATGTACTGGTAGGTTTCCAGTGTTATCTCAGGGTGTTCTGGGCTACACTCCGACACGACTTGTACCGCTATTAGGGGACTGACGTTCACCGCCCCCTAGGCCCTCCATGCGATGTATCAGACAAACAGACCGGACTGTACGGAGATTGTCACATACAGGCTCAGTAGGAGTTCAGATGGGGTTCACCTCGTCAGTCTTCTTAT
Organism: Agapanthus africanus; assembly: GCA_030015575.1. Classification (NCBI taxonomy): domain Eukaryota; kingdom Viridiplantae; phylum Streptophyta; class Magnoliopsida; order Asparagales; family Amaryllidaceae; genus Agapanthus; species Agapanthus africanus. The sequence continues at coordinate 499,700,366 of CM057348.1, read as the reverse complement.
CGACATCTACCTGGGGACCGTTACGTACAGCTAGTGCCGCTTGCGGTCTGTGGTTAAACCCACTGCCAGCGTAGTGTCGAGTCTTTAGAGTCCCACACAGAGAGCTATTCGCCTTTAGGCAAAATGAGTAGAGGTCGCATGGTTTTGCGACAGAGTTCGTTCACATCCGCGCACTTGTGCACGTTTGCTGTCCGGACAGCTTATACTAGCGGGCTTTGGTTTAAGCCGGATCCTAGTATATGATTTGGGATTGGCTTTTTCTCATTGTATTCGTGTTCCTCGGATCACGAATACGGGTGCGTATGCACAGTTGCTTGAGACTGAGGGAGAGGACTTTGATTAGGGTTAATGACTATTGTCATTTTATTAACCCTAATGCTTATGTGTGTATTATATTTAATTGATATTAGTTTAATAATTGTGCATGGTTATGGCTGTTGACCATTTGACCCATCTTGACTTGTTGACCTTGTTGACACTTTGACCATCATCATTTCATTTGGAAGATACTCTTTGATTCTTGCAATTTGCATTAAAAATGAAATGATAATGGTCATGTCTTGATTAAGCCATGACAATTATCTCACTAATTTTCTAATTACAATAATTCACATATATGAGAGTATGCTTCATATTATTCTCTCATTCTATTATTCACATTCTCTCTCTTGTTCTTCCTCTCCCTCAAGCTCTCCCCTCTCATGTGTTGAGAAACACTTGAGCTTGAGAAAAACCCTCTCTTGATAATCTCTACTCTCATCTAGGGTTCAAGGATTAGCACTTCTTGCACCCTAGTTACTTCTAGCTTGGAGTTGAAGCCAAAGGTCGAGGCTTTGGGGTGGATCTTTCTTCCACGTGAGAAGACGACTAAGGTGACCTCCTTCCACCACTCCAAGGAGCAAGGAGAGAAGGACTTAAAGCCCAAGGTATAATCTTTCTAGCACTTAGCTAGTTTCTAGTAAACTTTAGCTTGTTTTTGTTTAGCAAAGATCCTTCATAGTCTAGTCCATGTTGCCTAAGCTCATAAAAATCCGATTTTTATTCCGTTTTCCGCCTCCCCGCAAGCACCGGGGTGGGCAACGTGGACTTACAGTGGTATCAGAGCCTAACTAAACATAAACTAGCTAGGTAGTAGAGTGTATCGAAGTTCGAATCGGAAAAATCGAAAAACCGAGTTTTAAAAACCCTAAGTTTCTGTTAAAATTTTTTCTGTTCAAAATAAAATTTGTTATACTCCAAAAATCATCTCAGGGTTTTGTGAAGAAAGCCACCAAAAACGATCCAAAGATTCGACCAAAGAGCCGCGGTTCCGCGGCAATAGGGTGCCTAAGCTCATAAAAATCTGATTTTTATTCCGTTTTCCGCCTCCCCGCAAGCACCGGGGTGGGCAACGTGGACTTACAGTGGTATCAGAGCCTAACTAAACATAAACTAGCTAGGTAGTAGAGTGTATCGAAGTTCGAATCGGAAAAATCGAAAAACCGAGTTTTAAAAACCCTAAGTTTCTGTTAAAATTTTTTCTGTTCAAAATAAAATTTGTTATACTCCAAAAATCATCTCAGGGTTTTGTGAAGAAAGCCACCAAAAACGATCCAAAGATTCGACCAAAGAGCCGCGGTTCCGCGGCAATAGCAAGCTATTGCCGCGCAACCGCGGCCATCTTGGCTCTTCTCTGGGTCGATTTTAGTGCAGTGTATTTCTGGCTTGGTTTTAGGATTTTTAAGATGGTTTATATGTGCCCAGATTTTCCAGAATAGAAATTTGTTTTTGGGGGCCTATAAATCCGTATTTTTTTCCGAACTTCAATACACTTTGACTAATAGGTTATATCTGTGATGTTTATATGTATTGAACGTCGGCTAATCGCTAAATGTCGATTAGTCGGGGTTATACATATCTGTGATCTGTGATTGATGATGGTATGTGTATATGAATGGGTTGGATTGTCGCGGATGAATAGCCGGGGTGGATGTGAGATGAGTGTTGCTTTTTCTTTCATTCATTGCAACATGTAAATTGATGTAATATTATTATTTGTTTGGCCGCACAACCGGGTCGGGATTGTAGCCGTCATTGTATAATTCTTTTTACTGTTTTTGCTCCTAGGAAATACCCATGGAGGGGTGCACAAACTACCGGGTATCTCGAACTGCCGAGTGGCCTACTCATGGTGGTGAGGGAGGTTGCTTTGCTTCGGGTACTTGGCGGGTAGTTTGCCGCACCCGTAGGGGTCTTGGGTGGGGTATTTGGCTATTCACCGCGACCGTGTAATCCGCTTTTCATTGCAGGCTCGAACGGATTGCGGATTCATAGTATATCCAATGTATTCATCTGTGATCTGTAATGTCTATCATTGCTATATATTTATATATGATAACTATTTAGGCGTTGCTTATGTTTTACAGCCGCGCTAGCCCAGCCCCCGCTCTGTCGTTAGTTAAGTAACCTAATGGGTGATGACGGGGCCCCGTGGCGAATGCGAATGGCATAAGCGTACGTCATATTTTGGTTGTTTTCTGCAATGGTAGGATTAAATGATGGGACGCATAAAAAGAACTAATGCAAGAAAATAAACCAAGTAAAAGTCGATTGGAACACTTTGAAAACCACTCGGTTCTTTTCAAAACTAAACTTTTAAACGCGGAGCTTGAACCACTCCTTTTAAAAGCTATCTCGTTCCATCGATTATATCAAGTTCACTACGTTCACGGTTTCGCTAAAACCATCCGTAGCCCTCCATCATTTCAGTTAAATATTCGGTAGTATTCAAGCTATGTATTTTGACCTCACGCTAAGGCATAGTGATTGGTAGCTGCCGGATATTTATCTGTTGCATAGATAGAATGCGTTGGTTTGAGACAGTCGTACTGCCATTTTGGCCTACGTCAAGGGTAGGTACGGGTGGGTTCAAATTAACCAGGATAATGATGGGAAGAACTTGACATGTGACTTATGACATTTTGACCTCACGCCAAGGTCATAAGAGCATGGGGCAAAAATCCACATCGGGAGTTTCATAAGTACTGAAACTTGCTAGCGCTGCATACCATTTGGAGTGTGATGATTCTGGTAGGATTCCTTCGGTTTTATCACGCGATGATATTTGGATCCCGATCCTACTGTGAGTATATGCTACTCCTCGGGAAAACTCTCACTTAACGATCAATGCTATAAACTTAGTAGGTGTCTAGAAAGGTATTAGCGGGGCTACGCCCACAGGGAAAAGAGGTTACTTAATTAAGGAACTTCACGAAAGCGTTGGAAAACCTCCCTCGAAGTACCGACACTGGCCTGGCTGAACGGTTAAGCAAGTATTGTACGGTGAGATTGATCCTGACTAATCCTTTCTTTACAGTTTGAGAAGGGATTCGAGAGACAGTGGGAGCCATCCAGTTTAGACAAATTAAAAACCACTCTAAACTTGCAAGAGCATCATGCTAAAGTGTTTCTTTTCTCTCTCCTAATTGCAGCGACCATTCAACATGACCGGACTTAAGTTATTACTAGATAAAAACATATTGACAGGGTCAAACTACAAAGATTGGCTCAGAAATGTCAAGATGGCAATCACTTACGACAAGCTGGGGTATCTCCTTACCACCAAAGCTCCCCCTGTCCCAGGTCCTAAAACCAGTGTCGCGGATAGGGAAATCCGTAGGACATGGGAAATAGATTGCGCGAAGGCCAAATGCCTCGTACTTGCCTCGATGGACAACGAACATCAGAGGATGCACGAGAATATGGACCTAGAGTCCATATTTCTTCATACAAAAGAACTGTATGGAGAGCAGTCTCGTATCGCAAGATACGAAGTGTCGAAGAAGTTGTTTTCGGCAAGGTTGGCCGTCGGATCATCGGTAGCGGAACACGTGCTTAAGATGATTGGCTACATAGAGGAGCTCGCAGAACTTGGGACCACGTTGGAGAATGAGCTCTATACGGACTTGATTCTCCAGTCCCTTCTTTCCACTTACGCCCAGTTCATCCTGAACTTCAACTTACAGGAAAAAGAAGTTGAACTTTCAGAGCTCCTCAACATGCTGAGGAGTGCAGAGGGCACCCTACAGAAAAGTAGGGAGACATCCACTTTGTTTGTAGGAGGATCTTCCTCTTCTAGATCCAGGGCGAAAGCCAAGGGTAAGAAGAAGAAAGCCCCCGCCAAACCAAGAGGCGGTGTCAGTAAAGTGAATACGAAGGGAAAAGGAAAAGCAACAAAGGTAGCGGGAAAGCTGGTGGAGAAGGAAGAATGCTTCTACTGTCACAAAAGTGGTCACTGGAAACAGGGTTACAAGGCTTGGAAAGCCAGAACACAGGATTTGAAGCGAGTTGCAGTTTCAGCTTCAGGTGTGTATGTTATTGAAAACTGTCTATCAATAAACTCTACATCCTGGGTATTGGATACCGGATCAGGATCTCATATCTGTAATTCTTTGCAGGCGTTGAGAAAGCGTAGAGTTCTGAAGGCAGGTGACATGACCCTCAGAGTTGCAAACGGTGCTAGCATGGATGCTGAGGCCGTGGGGGACTATCACCTGGGATTGTCTGATGGACACTTTTTGGTTTTACGTAGTTGTTATTATGTACCAAATGCAACCTGTAATATCATTTCTGTATCTTTATTATCTAAAGAAGGTTATGAATTTGCATTTGTAAGTAATGTAGTGAACATTCACCTTAATCAAGTTTTGATTGGGTCAGGTACATTGAACAACGGTATATACGTGTTGAACCAACCACAGATTTTCAATGTCCAGAATACACACAAAAGAAAGTCTCCAGAAATCGATAAAACTTTCTTATGGCATTGTAGACTGGGTCACATCAATGAGAGAATGTTGACTAAGTTACATGCAGAAGGATATTTGGATTCGTTCGAATATCAATCGTATGCAACTTGTCAATCCTGTCTCAAGGGAAAGATGACAAAGACTCCGTTCACTGGACACGGAGTAAGAGCGAGCGAGCTCTTGGGACTCGTACACAGCGACGTGTGCGGTCCAATGTCTACACATGCGCGAAGCGGTTATTCTTACTTCATTACTTTTACGGATGATTTCTCAAGGTTCGGACATGTCTTCTTAATGAAGCATAAATCCGAAGCTTTTGATAAGTTCCGGGAATATAAGAATGAAGTAGAAAAACAAACAGGAAAAAGTATCAAGGCACTGAGATCTGATCGAGGTGGTGAATACTTGAGTGCCGAGTTCCTGGGTTACTTAAAAGAGAATGGAATTCTCTCTCAGCTTACTCCTCCATACACTCCGCAACATAACGGTGTATCGGAGAGACGGAACCGAACCTTATTGGATATGGTACGGTCCATGATGAGTAACGCTGAGTTACCGCGATCGTTCTGGGGATATGCGCTAGAATCAGCTGCATACCTTTTGAACCGAGTTCCAACTAAGACTGTGCCTACCACACCATATGAGTTATGGAGTGGGAAGAAACCCTATCTTCAATACCTGAAGATTTGGGGATGTCCAGCTTATGTCAAAAAGCAGCATACGGACAAGCTCGAGGCACGCTCAGTACTGTGCAAGTTTGTGAGATACCCAAAGAACTCCAGGGGTATCTTTTCTATTACGCAGAGGAAAAAAAAGTCCTTGTTTCTCGTAATGCCCATTTTCTGGAACATCAGTTCTTAGAAAAGGAAATAAGTGGGAGCGCAATAGAACTGGAAGAAATTCCAGAACCACAAGCTATTACTGAAAGCTTAGTAGAACCTGAGGGTTCGAAAGATCAGGACATTCCCACGCCACTCCGCAGAAGTAGTAGGCAGTCTCATCCGCCCGAGAGATACTACGGTTTTCTCATTGACGGGGATAGAGAGGATTGCATCATAGACTTTGATGAGCCTACTAGCTTCCAGCAATCCATTCAGAGCGTCGACTCGGTAAAATGGCTGGATGCAATACGGACCGAAATGGAGTCCATGTATACCAACAAAGTATGGACGTTGGACATTGCTCCACATGGGGTAAAACCCGTAGGATGCAAGTGGATCTTCAAAAGGAAGATTGTTGTAGATGGACAGGTTGAGACCTATAAAGCTAGACTGGTAGCAAAGGGTTTTCGTCAGCGACTTGGTTTGGACTATGACGAAACTTTTTCTCCAGTAGCTATGCTGAAATCCATTCGGATCCTTCTTGCCATTGCTGCCTTCCACGATTATGAGATTTGGCAGATGGACGTAAAGACAGCTTTTCTAAATGGACATTTAGAGGAGTCTGTCTATATGGATCAGCCAGAGGGTTTCATTCAGAGCGGGAGCAGCGGAAAGGTGTGCAAGTTGCTTAAGTCTATTTATGGACTAAAGCAGGCATCGCGGAGTTGGAACATCTGTTTTGATGAGACGGTGAAGGAATTTGGCTTTATCAAAAATCCAGATGAACCATGCATCTATTGTAGATTTGTAGCAAGAACTGTAGTATTCCTCGTTTTATACGTGGATGACATTCTCTTAATAGGAAATGACATTCCTATGCTACAATCTGTCAAGGGGTTCTTGTCACACAGGTTCTCCATGAAAGACCTGGGTGATGCCTCATATATTCTGGGTATCCGGATCTACCGTGACAGATCCAAGATGATATTAGGACTTTCGCAGTCCAGGTACATCGACACCATACTGAAGAGATTCAGTATGGAAGATTCCAAGCGCGGTAATCTACCGGCTTGTCACGGGATCACCCTCTCCAAAGAGATGTCTCCCAAGACTGATTTAGAGAGGGATCGCATGTCTGTTATACCCTACGCTTCTGCGGTAGGCTCTATAATATATGCGATGTTGTGTACCAGACCGGATGTGGCTTATGCACTGAGTGTGGTAAGCAGGTATCAGTTAAACCCTGGGGAGAAACATTGGATAGCAGTAAAGAACATTCTCAAGTACCTGAGAAGGACTAAGGAGATGTTCTTGGTGTATGGAGGAAAAGACCTGCAGATTGAGGCCTTTGCTGACTCCAGCTTCCAGAGTGACAAGGATGATTCCAAGTCCATGTCGGGTTTTGCCTTCACCCTCAATGGAGGGGCGGTGTGTTGGAAGAGCTCCAAACAGGAAACCGTTGCTGACTCGACTATGGAAGCGGAATACATCGCTGCATCTGATGCCGCAAAAGGAGCTGTCTGGATGAGGAAGTTCTTGAAAGAACTTCAGGTGGTTCCGTCCATTGTTGACCCAATACCTCTGTATTGCGACAACAACGGGGCTATAGCTTTAGCGAAAGAACCCAGGTCCCATCAGAAATCCAGACACATCTTGAGGCGGTATCACCTGATCAGGGAGATCGTAGATCGCCAGGAGATCGAGGTTCGGAGGGTTGCATCAGAAGATAACACAGCAGATCTATTCACCAAGGCCTTGCCCCAGACTCAGTTCGAGCGGCTGATCGAGATGATAGGTCTTCGATACGCCAGTACATGGCCTTAGTGCAAGTGGGAGATTGTTAGTGTATATGCCTTAGAGGCCATTATTGTATCATACTAGTTTGTATATTACTTGATGGAAGCTTGGGATATTCACAGTTGTATATACAATCTTGCTCGAAATGGTAGTATGCTACTTGGTTTGTCTATGCTTTAATATGTGCATGTGTTTCTTTTAGCATATTGCTGATATACATATTAGTAGAGCCCTTAGGATCTTTGCTTGATTACCAGCATGGTGATGGCGCTCACACTCGTGGGAGCTGGGTGATCTATAAGCACATCCTTATACAGGTCCCTAGTCATTGGACTATCGAGACAGGGCATCGATACTCCGGAGTAGACTAGCGTATGCGCTTCTCATCCCAGCGTGGGAGACGGTCTGTCCCACAGCCGTCAGTACGTCGTACTTGAGATAGTATGCGGGTGCTCGTTAGGTTACGAGTACACTGGACAGGACTCGTCGGGGACTGTTGGTTGGTATTATACCTATCGTCAGTTATCAGTTCCCAGGTCACATGGTACAGCTTAGTCCACTGACTTGACACTGTCACTTCACCTCGAGTGTGTTCCCACTGCACTTTGATTACTACCCTACCACGGCTCAAAGGAGTCGTGCAAACAGGTAGTTTTTGGGTGCAGTCCCGAAGCACTTGGAGGCAGTGACGGTTAGACAGGATTCGTCTCTCCCGGTATTGGGGTTGACATCGCGCTGTGTCTAGGAGAGCCATTACACGAGTAGTTCCTGGCCAGGGCAAGCGAGATGTACTGGTAGGTTTCCAGTGTTATCTCAGGGTGTTCTGGGCTACACTCCGACACGACTTGTACCGCTATTAGGGGACTGACGTTCACCGCCCCCTAGGCCCGCCATGCGATGTATCAGACGAACAGACCGGATTGTACGGAGATTGTCACATACAGGCTCAGTAGGAGTTCAGATGGGGTTCACCTCGTCATTCTTCTTATCGACATCTACCTGGGGACCGTTACGTACAGCTAGTGCCGCTTGCGGTCTGTGGTTAAACCCACTGCCAGCGTAGTGTCGAGTCTTTAGAGTCCTACACAGAGAGCTATTCGCCTTTAGGCAAAATGAGTAGAGGTCGCATGGTTTTGCGACAGGGTTCGTTCACATCCGCACACTTGTGCACGTTTGCTGTCCGGACAGCTTATACTAGCGTGCTTTGGTTTAAGCCGGATCCTAGTATCTGATTTGGGATTGGATTTTTCTCATTGTATTCGTGTTCCTCGGATCACGAATACGGGTGCGTATGCACAGTTGCTTGAGACAGAGGGAGAGGACTTTGATTAGGGTTAATGACTATTGTCATTTTATTAACCCTAATTCTTATGTGTGTATTATTGTTAATTGATATTAGTTTAATAATTGTGCATGGTTATGGTTGTTGACCATTTGACCCATCTTGACTTGTTGACCTTGTTGACACTTGGACCATCATCATTTCATTTGGAAGATGCTCTTTGATCCTTGCAATTTGCATTAAAAATGAAATGATAATGGTCATGTCTTGATTAAGCCATGACAATTATCTCACTAATTTTCTAATTACAATAATTCATATATATGAGAGTATGCTTCATATTATTCTCTCATTCTATTATTCACATTCTCTCTCTTGTTCTTCCTCTCCCTCAAGCTCTCCCCTCTCATGTGTTGAGAAACACTTGAGCTTGAGAAAAACCCTCTCTTGATAATCTCTACTCTCATCTAGGGTTCAAGGATTAGTACTTCTTGCACCCTAGTTAATTCTAGCTTGGAGTTGAAGCCAAAGGTCGAGGCTTTCGGGTGGATCTTTCTACCACGTGAGAAGACGACTAAGGTGACCTCCTTCCACCACTCCAAGAAGCAAGGAGAGAAGGACTTAAAGCCCAAGGTATAACCTTTCTAGCACTTAGCTAGTTTCTAGTTAGCTTTAGCTTGTTTTTTTTTAGCAAAGATCCTTCATAGTCTAGTCCATGTTGCCTAAGCTCATAAAAATCCGATTTTTATTCCGTTTTCCGCCTCCCCGCAAGCACCGGGGTGGGCAACGTGGACGTACATTCTTAACTTTCTTTCTGTGTTTTATCTTTTCCTTGGGTGTCGTATATTTCATATTGCGTGGTTGTGATCCCGCCGATTGGCGAAGAGCTAGCTCCCGTTTGGGGATGCCTATACTATTATTGTTATGTAATGGTTTTGATCAAAATTTACAAAGGAGGTGCTGCCCAAATTTCAACTGATGAAAATGTTTTCAAATTATAGTATATAATCCACTTGCATTTCAAAAAAACCTTATTTATACTTTAAAAGAAAGAGCTTGATTTTATTATACCTTTATTTCAAAACTTCACCTCCCTTATTTTCCTAAAAAGGTTTAAATTTTTGGTTTTCGGTTTACTTGGGTTACGGCAGGATCTTATAGACTTCATGTGATTCAAGTGCCGGTCACGAGCAAATTCCGATTCATGACAAAGTTGGTATCAGAGCATTAGGTTTAACCTTGGTTCGAGTCTAGGTTTGACTATGCGGAGTCTTGGGTGTATATTTCAGAACCTAGGCTTGACCTTATGGAACTTTGACTTGATTGAGGGGATATTAACTTTCGTTACGTAGGTTGACTTTGGTTGATGGAGTAGGTAACTCAAGTGGAGTGATGAACCGTGTGTATGTTCCGTGGCATACTTACGATACGCTGCGCCGCTTAAGTAACCTTAGGATGTACATATTTTGAGATCTGTTTTTCTATTCGTTCCTATGATCTATCATCATCAATGTTTTTTGTGGTTCCTGTCACCGTGGCTGTGTGAGCTGAGAGAGATGCGGCTAGAGATATGGTCAGAGAGAGCTCGTCAGGGATGAGGACCGACCACAATGTTGCTTCAGTGACACAGGAGCAGGTTGATTTATCGTTTATGTTAGGATTTCTCGTTTGAGACGAGCGTTCGGGATCTGCATCAGATGATCGGGCCATTGCGTGAGGCCAGTTAGATTGAGAGGACTATCGATTTACAGCCTACTCCAGAGATCGTGGTGTTGTCTATTGTGTAGATAGACGAACCAGCTGTTGTTGAGGTTGATGAGATATCGCATCTAGAGTTCATGAAGCTGAAGCTATATGAGTTTACTAGCAGGGATGTGCTAGAAGATCCTTAGTCATTCTTGGATAAAGTGATTAAGATATTTCATTCGTTTGGATGACCCGATGCAAGATCAGTTGAGTTGGATAGTTGCAGTTTGAAGGGTCTTGCTTAGACATGGCGTGAGTTGATCGAGAGAGGACGAACAGTGTGTATTCCTCCGATGACTTGGATGAGTTCCCGAAGACGTAATTGGCCAGATGTCTTCCACAGGGTATTGGAGATGCCCGAATTCATACCTTCGAGTCCTTAAGAGAGACTCTGGATATGAACATAGCCGAATAAGGATTGCAGTCTATACAGCTATCAAGATATGATTTCGAATTGGTCGATTTTGAGAAAAGTGGATAAGAGATTCGTGTGAGATCTCAATGAGCCATTCCTCTTCGTTGATGCTAGAGAATTGATATGTACTCAGAGACGCTAGATACAACCACCTTTCCAAAGGAAAGTTGTGATGAGATTGTGGTTGTCCTGGAACAGAAACGGATTAATTCAAGAGTTCCAGTTTCCGAGCAGTCTGGCAGAGATGATATCGGAAGCAGCCATGGTAGATTCTTTCCAGGATACTACAGTAATAAAGATTTGGACCCATGATCGATTGTATGGCACGTACTCAGAGGGCTAAAGGCCGCCGTCATTGACGTATTAATTGGTCAAGAGATGTTTAGAGAGGCGTCTGTAAGTCGATGTACAACACCCCAATACTTGTGGGGAGGCGGAATTTTCAAAAACGAACTTGTTTAGTGAACAAACATCGACTAACCGCTTGAATCGAAGCTAAACGATAACTAACTTAAAACATAGAGTTTCTATGCTACTATGTTTAGGGATTATACCTAACGAATCGTGTCCTTCGTCTTTGCGAACTCCACCTCCTCCTCGGCCTTCTCGAAGTAGTAGACGATCCACCCGAGAGCTTTACTCCAAGCTTAGACTCTAAACTTGAGGCAACTAAACTTCTCTAAGTGCTAATCAAAGAAGCTAGGTGAAATATAGAGAGGGTTATGGATTAAGTAGTCTAACTAATCCTTGTACTCAACACATGAGAGGGGAGGATTAGGGTTTGAAGAGGGAGAGCTTGAGGAGAGAGAAGGTGAGGATAATAGTGAAGTGAGAAGAATGAGTTATCATAATATATATCAAGCATTTCTTTTTATCAAGAAAAGAAAAGAAATTATTTTACAACCATGCTTGATAAATATCTTGTGGTGATTCATCTCCATGAGTCATTAAGCAATTATGAAGCATTAATGACATGGATGAGTCATCCATATGACTCACTAATCTCATTCAATGTATATGCTACCTAAACCTCCTTAGTCACCATCTTCTAGAAGCTTCTCGCGCAATTACGAGAACGCCCCTCCTTTCCGCAAAAATACGGAAAAACTTTAGACTGTATAAATACAATAACCGGATACCAGTAACTGGCTTAAACCAAAGCCGACTGGTAAAAACTGTCCGAAAGTCGTACGTGCGTAAACACACGTATGCGTCCGAACCCTTGTCGTAAAACCATACGACCTCTATATCGTTTCTCCTGGAGTAGGGAAACTCTCTGTGTGGGACTCTAGAGACTCGACTACTACGCTGGCAGTGGGTTTAACCACAGACGGCAAGCGGCACTAGCTGTACGTAACGGTCCCCAGGTAGATGTCGATAAGAAGACCGATGAGGAAATCCATCCGAACTCCTACTGAGTCTGATGTGACAATCTCCATACAGTCTGGTCCGTTCGTCTTAGACTATCGCATATCGGGCCTAGGGGGGCGGCAAGCGTCAGTCCCCTAATAGCGGTATAAGTCGTGTCGGAGCGAAGCCCATTACACCCTGAGAAACTACTGGAACCTACCAGCAAATCTCGCTTGGACTTTGCGTAATGGCTCTCTGACACAGCGCGATATCAACCCCCAATACCGGGAGAGACGAATCCTGTCTAACCGCCACTGCCTCCAAGTGCTCGGGACTGCACCCAACTGTTACCTGTTTGCACGACTCCTTTGAGCCGTGGTAGGGTAGCAATCTAAGAACAGTGGGACACACTCGAGGCGAAGTAGCAGTGTCAATTCTGCGGACTATGCTGTACTCATGTCACCTGGGAACTGTTCACTGACGACTGGTATAAAACCAACCAACAGTTCCCTGTGAGTCCTGTCCGGTGTACCCGTAACCTAACGAGCACCTGCATACTATCTCCAGTACGACGTACTGACGGCTGTGGGACAGACCATCTCCCCAACTGGGATGAGAAGCGTACACACTAGTCTACTCCGGAGTATCGATGCCCTGTCTCGATAATCCAACGACTAGGGACCTGAATAAGGATGTGCTTGTAGACTACCCAGCCCCCACTAGTGTGACTGCCATCACAACGCTGGTAGTCAAGCAAGATCCTAAGAGCTCTATCAATACGTATACTCACATATTAAGATAGAAAAAACCAAGTAGCATACTACCATGTTTAGCAAGACTGTTATATACATGTGAATATCCCAAGCTTCCATTAAGTAATATACAAACTAGTATGATACAGTAATGGCCTTCTAGGGCATAAACACTAACAATCTCCCACTTGCACTAGGGCCATGTACTGGCGTATCGAAGACCGATGATCTCGAGTAGCCTCTCGAACTGAATCTGAGGTAGGGCCTTTGTGAATGGATCAGCAATGTTCTCTTCAGAAGCAACTCTCCGAACCTCGATCTCCTGACGATCAATGATCTCCCTGATCAGGTGATACCGCCTTAAGATGTGTCTGGACTTCTGATGGGACCTTAGTTCCTTTGCTAAAGCTATAGCTCCGTTGTTGTCGCAATACAGAGGTATTGGATCAACTATGGTAGGAACCACCTGAAGTTCTGTTAGAACTTCTTCATCCAGACTGCTTCTTTTGCGGCATCGCAAGCAGCTATATACTCCGCTTCCATCGTCGAGTCAGCAACGGTGTCCTGCTTGGAGCTCTTCCAGCACACCGCCCCTCCATTGAGGGTAAAGACATAACCCGACATGGACTTGGAATCGTCCTTATCACTCTGGAAGCCGGAATCAGCAAAGGCCTCCAACCTGAGGTATTTTCCGCCGTAAACCAAGAACATCTCCTTAGTCCTTCTCAGGTACTTGAGAATGTTCTTTACTGTTATCCAGTGCTTCTCCCCTGGGTCTGACTGATACCGGCTTACCATGCTCAGTGCGTAAGCTACATCTGGTCTGGTGCACAACATCGCATACATTATAGAGCCTACCGCAGAAGCGTTGGGTATAATAGACATGCGTTCCCTTTCCAAATCAGTCTTGGGAGACATCTCTTTGGAGAGGGTGATTCCGTGACAAGCCGGTAGATTACCGCGCTTAGAATCTTCTATACTGAATCTTTTCAGTACAGTGTCGATATACCTGGACTGCGAAAGTCCCAACATCCTCTTGGATCTATCACGATAGATCCGGATCCCCAGAATGTAATTGGCATCACCCAGGTCTTTCATGGAGAACCTGTGTGACAAGAATCCTTTGACAGATTGTAGCATAGGAATGTCATTTCCTATCAATAGAATGTCATCCACATACAAGACGAGGAATACGACACTTCTGGCTACTACTTTACTATATATGCACGGTTCATCTGGATTTTTGATAAAGTCATATTCTTTGACTGTCTCATCAAAACAGATGTTCCAACTCCGCGATGCCTGCTTTAGTCCATAAATGGACTTAAGCAGCTTGCATACTTTCCCGCTGCTCCCACTCTGATTGAAACCATCTGGCTGATCCATATAGACGCTCTCTTCTAAATTTCCATTCAGAAAAGCCGTCTTTACGTCCATCTGCCAGATTTCATAATCATGGAAGGCAGCAATAGCAAGAAGGACCCGAATGGATTTGAGCATAGCCACTGGAGAAAAAGTTTCATCATAGTCCAAACCAGGTCTTTGATGAAAACCCTTTGCAACAAGTCTAGCCTTCTAGGTTTCCACCTGTCCATCTACACCAATCTTTTTCTTGAAGATCCATTTGCATCCTATGGGTTTTACCCCATCTGGAGCAAAGTCCAAAGTCCATACTTTGTTGGTGTACATGGACTCCATTTCGGTCCGCATTGCATCTAGCCATCGTACCGAGTCGCCACTCTGGATGGCCTGCTGGAAGTCAGTAGGTTCATCATCATCTATGATGCAATCCTCTCTATCCCCATCTATGAGAAAACCGTAGTATCTCTCAGGCGGATGAGATGGTCTACTACTCCTGCGGAGGGGTGCGGGAATGTCCAGTTCTTCTTGAACTATCGGTTCTACCAAACTTTCAGTAGCAGTTTGTGGTTCTGGAATTTCTTCCAGTTCTATTTCGCTCCCACTTTATTTCCTTTTCTAAAAACTGATATTCTAGAAAAAGTGCATTACGAGAAACAAACATCTTTTGTTCCTCTGCGTAATAGAATAGATACCCCTTGGAGTTCTTTGGATATCCCACAAACCGACACTTTACTGATCGTGCCTCGAGCTTGTCCACATGCTGCTTTTTAACAAAAGCTGGACATCCCCATATTTTCAGATACTGAAGATAGGGTTTCTTCCCACTCCACATCTGATATGGCGTGGTAGGCACAGTCTTGGTAGGAACCATGTTCAAAAGATATGCCGCTGATTCTAGCGCATAACCCCAGAAAGATCGCGGTAACTCAGCATTACTCATCATGGATCGTACCATATCCAATAGGGTTCGATTCCGTCTCTCCGATACACCGTTATGCTGTGGAGTGTATGGAGGAGTAAGCTGAGAAAGAATTCCTTTCTCTTTTAAGTAACCTAGGAACTCGGCACTCAAGTATTCACCACCTCGATCAGATCTAAGTGTCTTGATAATTTTGCCGGTTTGGTTTTCTACTTCATTCTTATACTCTTGGAATTTCTCAAAAGCCTCGGATTTATGTTTCATCAGATAAATGAATCCGTATCTTGAGTAATCATCCGTGAAAGTAATGAAATAGGAAAAACCACCTCTTGCATGTGTAGACAATGGACCACATACATCGCTGTGTATGAGTCCTAAGAGCTCGCTCGCTCTTACTCCTTGTCCAGTGAATGGAGTCTTTGTCATCTTTCCTTTGAGACAAGATTGACAAGTGTCATAAGTTTGATATTCGAACGAGTCCAAATATCCTTCTCTATGCAACTTAGTCAACCTTCTCTCATTGATGTGACCCAGTCTACAATGCCATAAGAAAGCTTTATTTAAATCTGGAGACTTTCTTTTTAGTGTGTTCTGGACATTGAAAATTTGGATTTGGTTTAAAACATATATACCGTTATTTAGAGTACCGGACCCAATCAAACCATGATTAAGGTGGATGTTAACAACATCTCTTACAAACGTGAAATCATAACCTTTATTTGATAACAAGGAAACTGATATGATATTACACGTTAAGCTTGGTACAAAATAACAGTTATGTAAAACCAAAATGTGTCCACTCGTCAATCCTAGGTGATAATCCCCGACGGACGCAGCTCCCACGCTAGCTCCGTTAGCAACCTTTAGGGTCATATCACCTTCCTTCAGCACTCTATGGTTTCTCAGTGCCTGCAATGAATTGCAAATATGAGATCCTGATCCGGTATCCAATACCTAGGAAGTAGAGTTGATCGACAGACAATTCTCAATTACAAACACACCTGAAGTCGAAGCCACAGCTTGCTTCGGTTCCTGGTTCTTGGCGTTCCACGCCTTGCAATCCTTCTTCCAGTGCCCTTTCCTGTGACAACGGAAGCACTCATCCTGGCCCACTACCGGTACCGCAAACTTTTTCTTTCCCTTCCCTCCCACCTTACTAACACCTCCTCTAGGTCTGGGGACGGCCTTCTTCTTCCTTCCTTTGGCCCTAGCCTTGGACCGGGAAGAAGATGCACCGCCAACAAACATAGCGGGTGTTTCCCTTGCCTTCTGCAAGGTGCCCTCTGCACTCCTTAACATGTTTAGGAGTTCCGGAAGTTCAACTTCTTTTCTTTGAAGGTTGAAGTTCAGGATAAACTGGGCGTAGGTGGGAGGAAGGGACTGGAGAATAAGGTCTGTATAGAGCTCATTATCCATAGTCGTCCCAAGGTCTGCGAGCTCTTCAATATAGTCGATCATCTTTAGGACATGTTCTCCTACCGATGACCCGACAGCCAACCTCGCTCGAAACAAGTTCTTAGAGGTCTCGTATCTTGCTATACGAGATTGCTCTCCATAAAGTTCCTTTGTATGGAGAAATATGCCATCTAGGGTCATATCCTCGTGCCTCCTCTGATGTTCATTGTTCATTGAGGCAAGCACAATGCACTTGGCTTTCGCGCAATCTAAATCCCAGGTTTTGCGGATTTCCTTATCCGCATTGCTGGATTTGGGACCAGGGACAGCAGGTGCCGTAGCGGTGAGGACGTACCCCAATTTATCATAGGTCAAAGCCATTTTGACATTCCGTAGCCAATCTTTATAGTTTGGCCCTGTCAGTATATTTTTCTCTAAAAGTAACTTAAGTCCAGTCATTTTCAGGGTCGCTGCAATTAGGAGAGAGAGAAGAAAACTCTTTAGCATGATGCTCTTGCAAGTTTAGAGTGGTTTTTAGTTTATCTAAACTGGATGGCTCCCACTGTTTCTCGAATCCTTCCTCAAACCATAAAAGAAGAATTAGCCAGGACTATTCTTACCGTACAATACTTGCTTAACCGTTCAGCCAGGCCAGTGTCGATACTTCGAGGGAGGTTTTCCAACGCTTTCGCGAAGTTCCTTAATTAAATAACCTCTTTTCTCTGGGGGCGTAACCCCGCTGACACTTTTCTGGACACCTACTTGGTTTATAGCATTGATCGTTAAGTGACGAATATCCTGATAAGTAGCATATACTCACAGTAGGATCGGGATCCAAATATCATCGTATGATAATGTTGAAGGAATCCTACCAACATTCATCAAACTCCAAATGGTATGCATCTCTTTGCAAATTTCAGTTTCTTTAGAAATTCCCGATATATATTTTTGCCCCATGCTCTTATGACCTTGGCGTTGGTCAAAATATCATAAGTCACATGTCAAGTTCTACCCATCATTATCTTGTTAATTTGAACCCATCCGTACATATCCTTGACGTTGGCCAAAATGATCATACGACTGTCCCAAACTAACTCATCTATCTATGCAACAAATGAATACCCAGCAGCTACCAAACACTATGCCGTGGCGTTGGTCAAAATACATAGCTTGAATACTACTGAATACTCAGATGAAATGACGGAGGGCTACGAATGGTTTTGGCGAAACCGTGAACGTAGTGAACTTGATATAACCGAAGAAACCTGATAGCTTTTTTTAAAAGGAGTGGTTAAAGCTCCGCATTTAAAAATATCTGTTTTTAAAATTAACCGAGTGGATTCTTTTAAATTGTTCCAACGGTTAAACTTTTGGTTTATTTTCTTTGCATTATAAATAATGCGTCCCATCATTAACCTATCATTGCAGAAAACAACGAAAATACAACGTCCTCTTATGCCATCCGCATTCGCCACGGGGTCTCGTCATCACCCGTTAGGTTACTTAACTAACGACAGAGCGGGGGCTGGGCTAGCGCGGGTGTAAAACATAAGTGACATCTAAATAGCTATCATATATAGATATTGTACATTCGTCAGACGCAATAATAGGCATTCCAGATCACAGATGAACTTTATTGGATTTGCAAGCAATCCGTGTTTGTTTTGAGCCTGCAACAAAAGACGGATTACACAGTTGTGATGAATAGACATTACCCCACCCAAGACCCCAACGGGTACGGAAAACTACCCGCCCGGCAGTTTGTGCACCCCACCTTGGGTCTGTCCTAGGAGCAAAAAACAGTAAAATGAAATAATACAACGGTGGCTACAACCGCAACCTGGATGTGCCCCGCAAAATAATATTACAACAAATTACATTTACATCAAATGAATTAAAGAATAACCCATCACATAACCCCGGCTATACATCACAACAGTCCAACACAGTTCATATCCACAAACAGTAAAAACCATTACAGAAATGTGCAACCCCCTGCCAACCGACATACTAGCAGTTAGGGGAGGTTTACGAACACATTATACAAACACAGATATAATCCATCAAGCAAATACTGTATAATTTCGATCGATTAAACACTTTTAATTTTGCTCCAATACTTCTCTGTAAATCTGAAACCTGAGCAAAAATAAAATATTCCAGAAAATACCAAATATCATAGAGAAGCAACACAGGAAATTTGGGTTCCTGAATCGCCAACTCGGCGGCGGAAGCGCGGCGGATTGGTGCGATCCGCCGCGGTTCCGCGGCGCTTTAGGCGATTCAGGGGCCCAAATTTCTTGGGTGTTCTTCTACTGTCTTTTTAAGCTTTCTGAACCTTCCTGAAAAATTTTAGGACTTCATTTAAAATTCGACAGAAACTAGTGATTTCGGGGTTTTCCGGTTTCGTTTTTTCCGTTCGAAATTCATACAAATTTGCAAGTAAGTTATTTATTATTTAGCGAGGCTCTGATACCACTGTAAGTCGATGTACAACACCCCAATACTTGTGGGGAGGCGGAATTTTCAAAAACGAACTTGTTTAGTGAACAAACATCGACTAACCGCTTGAATCGAAGCTAAACGATAACTAACTTAAAACATAGAGTTTCTATGCTACCATGTTTAGGGATTATACCTAACGAATCGTGTCCTTCGTCTTTGCGAACTCCACCTCCTCCTCGGCCTTCTCGAAGTAGTAGACGATCCACCCGAGAGCTTTACTCCAAGCTTAGCCTCTAAACTTGAGGCAACTAAACTTCTCTAAGTGCTAATCAAAGAAGCTAGGTGGAATATAGAGAGGGTTATGGATTAAGTAGTCTAACTAATCCTTGTACTCAACACATGAGAGGAGAGGATTAGGGTTTGAAGAGGGAGAGCTTGAGGAGAGAGAAGGTGAGGATAATAGTGAAGTGAGAAGAATGAGTTATCATAATATATATCAAGCATTTCTTTTTATCAAGAAAAGAAAAGAAATTATTTTACAACCATGCTTGATAAATATCTTGTGGTGATTCATCTCCATGAGTCATTAAGCAATTATGAAGCATTAATGACATGGATGAATCATCCATATGACTCACTAATCTCATTCAATGTATATGCCACCTAAACCTCCTTAGTCACCATCCTCTAGAAGCTTCTCGCGCAATTACGAGAACGCCCTTCCTTTCCGCAAAAATACAGAAAAACTTTAGACTGTATAAATCCAATAACCGGATACCAGTAACTGGCTTAAACCAAAGCCGACTGGTAAAAACTGTCCGAAAGTCGTACATGCGTAAACACACGTATGCGTCCGAACCCTTGTCGTAAAACCATACGACCTCTATATCATTTCGCCTGGAGTAGGGAAACTCTCTGTGTGGGACTCTAGAGACTCGACTACTACGCTGGCAGTGGGTTTAACCATAGACCGCAAGCGGCACTAGCTGTACGTAACGGTCCCCAGGTAGATGTCGATAAGAAGGCCGATGAGGAAACCCATCCGAACTCCTACTGAGTCTGATGTGACAATCTCCATACAGTCCGGTCCGTTCGTCTTAGACTATCGTATATCGGGCCTAGGGGGGCGGCAAGCGTCAGTCCCCTAATAGCGGTATAAGTCATGTCGGAGCGAAGCCCATTACACCCTGAGAAACTACTGGAACCTACCAGCAAATCTCGCTTGCCCTGGCCAGGGACTTTGCGTAATGGCTCTCTGACACAGCGCGATATCAACCCCCAATACCGGGAGAGACGAATCCTGTCTAACCGCCACTGCCTCCAAGTGCTCGGGACTGCACCCAACTGTTATCTGTTTGCACGACTCCTTTGAGCCGTGGTAGGGTAGCAATCTAAGAACAGTGGGACACACTCGAGGCGAAGTAGCAGTGTCAAGTCTGCGGACTATGCTGTACTCATGTCACCTGGGAACTGTTCACTGACGACTGGTATAAAACCAACCAACAGTTCCCTGTGAGTCCTGTCCGGTGTACCCATAACCTAACGAGCACCTGCATACTATCTCCAGTACGACGTACTGACGGCTGTGGGAAAGACCATCTCTCCAACTGGGATGAGAAGCGTACACACTAGTCTACTCCGGAGTATCGATGCCCTGTCTCGATAATCCAACGACTAGGGACCTGAATA
Organism: Agapanthus africanus; assembly: GCA_030015575.1. Lineage (NCBI taxonomy): Eukaryota > Viridiplantae > Streptophyta > Magnoliopsida > Asparagales > Amaryllidaceae > Agapanthus > Agapanthus africanus. Next base: position 499,679,606 of record CM057348.1, on the reverse strand, counting down.
AGGATGTGCTTGTAGACTACCCAGCCCCCACTAGTGTGACTGCCATCACAACACTGGTAGTCAAGCAAGATCCTAAGAGCTCTATCAATACGTATACTCACATATTAAGATAGAAAAAACCAAGTAGCATACTACCATGTTTAGCAAGACTGTTATATACATGTGAATATCCCAAGCTTCCATTAAGTAATATACAAACTAGTATGATACAGTAATGGCCTTCTAGGGCATAAACACTAACAGCGTTGAGCAGGAATGTTTCCGTCGTTACTCCTAACCGGGCTGTCGAGCTGGGAGGTCGTGGAATTGGTGATCCATAAAGAAAACAAGGACCTATAGGTAGAGGACGCTTGACTGTAGGCAGAAGGCAAGTAGAAACTCTTGCTTTGCCAGCTTCGGGTGCACCGAAACCTTCCGACATTAAAGGAGGTGTACCTCAATGTCATTTATTTTTTATTTGTGTTTAGTGATATGAGTATCAAGCTTTTATTGTTTTAGACTTTTGAGTTTTAATGATTTAGTTTCATGATTGATATTTTCTTTCACCGTAGATGCACCTATTGGATATTTTCTTTGTGCACAACAGTTGCACCTGATTTTTGTATTTATACACCAGTTACACTTGATTTGTATTTTTTGTGCATATCCATTGCACTCTATGTTGTTTTGTGCTCGCAGTTGCATATATTTATGATTTCGTACACTTCGGTATATTCGATTTTTGTTTCGTCCATGTTGTATACAGCTAATTTTGATTCATACACTTGATGTTGTCTACATGCGCTTTCGATGCATTGATATGATTTTCGTGCACGCCAGTTGCACTAGATTTATGTTTTCGTGCACTGTATGCACTTGATATTTGTTTTCATGCACCCTATTTCACTAGAAGCTTTTGTGCAGACACAATGCACTTGATTTATATTTTTGCACATACTTGGCACACTTGATGTAGTGTTCATATTCGATGCACTTGAGGATGTTCGTGCACAAAAATTGCACTCGACTGAGATTTTTCATGCACTTTAGAGACACTTGATGATGTTGTCGTGCATACCCGATGCACTCGACAATTGCTTTCGTCCAAACCCGTTGCACTCAGTTTTCGTTTTCGTGCACATTCGTAGCACTTCGATTTGACTTTGATTTTCCTGCGCACCAGACGCACGTGGTTTTTTCGTGTACACCTATTAGGATTGATTCTTTTTTAGCATCACGTTTTATGATATACACTATATTATATAGTAGCCAAACGGGACTAGTCTGAGGATAGTACCTGAGTGTTTTTGCATGCATCAGTAATTACCGAAGAGGATTTCAAAGAGAGATAGACTCACTATTTCCCTACGTGTTAGTAAGCGAAGATTTTTCAAAAGAAAACCCTTCTAAATTATTTTAAAAAAAGGGCGGGACACATATTTTAAGCTAAACGTATATAGTTATCTATGTATATATTTCTCCACAAATGAACGTCCGCTACCTGTACCGTGATATACACATCACACAGCGATTGGAAAAAGATTTTTCATATATTTTTCCGCTGCTTAGACGATTTCACAAGGATGTGTACTATATACGTATTGTAGTCTTAAGTATATTATACTTGATTTAAATAGTAGATTTCGAAACTTACATATCCATCATAACTCACATGATTCGCAAGAAACTGACAGAGTTTTGATTATTGAGTTTTGTACTTGTTTTCATACGCACACATTGTGCTGTGATATTTTTAGCTTATCCGTGACTTTGGAGCCACGTGGATTTGATTTGATTTATTGAAATATTTTAAGATTTGGGTGCTTAATTTAAATTCGGGGACCGAATTTAGTTAATGGAGGACAATTGTAACATTTCAGAAAATATAAAATATTATTTTTGAATTTAAATAATAAAATAATAAATTTCACGAATATTATACGAATATAGATTTGAGATTTCGTAGAATGGTATAATTGTATACCTATATTTTTAGAATATATGTCGAATTTAAAAATGAATTATCATTTATAAAAGCATTTAATTGATTTGGGCGTTTATAAATTAATATATAATTATTTACATAAAAATTTAGTGTTAAACTTAATTAGTATTTTCCTAAATATGCATTAAACAAAGTTATTTTTGTTAAAATTATGTTTAATGTGTCATGACATGTAACATTAAGATTTTGATTTGTTTTATGGTGTTGTATTTGAAAAGAAATGAGTAAAGGAAAAGAAAAAAAAGAAAATATAAGACAAGATGGGGGGTGGGGTGGGGACAAGGGAACTATGAGGTATGGGTAGAAGAATGAGAGACAGAGAGAGTACTGTTGTAGCCATCCATTTCTTTTTCTTCCCATTATTCCTTCATCCCTTCATCTTCTTCTTCTTCCTCTCCTTCTTCATCACCTCCTCCACCCTCTCTACCACCACCATAATTCACCCCCAATATCAACTTAAAATGTCACAAACACTTCACAAAAAATATTCCTTAGCTCATTACAAGCAACATGGCATGTTGAAGATTTCCTTTTGGGGAGCTTTGGACATCCAGGAATTTTCTTGAGTTGCTCCTTTGAGGTAAAACACTCATCTTTCATCAAGTTGTTTAGTTTCCTAACCTCTTATACATGTTTAGAGAAAAAAGTTTATGTTTTATGAACTTGGAAAATTCTTAGGTGAGTGTTAGTGGATAAAACTTTTAGTAGTGATGTAGTAGGGGATTTAGAGAATGTTTACTAGCCTAGTAGTGGTTGTATCCTCAGTTCAAATGTGCTTAGAAGTTTCAAAGATGAGTTAAGAATTTTCCGATATCAGTTTTCTATGACTTGTGGTGATCAAATGAAATCTGGTATTACTCAAGGACCCTGAAAATTTAATTAAGGATACAATGAGATGTGCAGACCAGTAGGAAGCCACCTTAGAAACCCGAGCCCAAACCACCATTTTAAAACCGCAAATTTATTCAAAATGACCGCAATTTGAGGGTCGATTTTTTAGTTAGGCTTTGAAATTTCGTCGGTAGCTCACTCTTTAGATAACTAGGCCTACCCTATATGCTAAAGAGTTTAATTTCACCATAAAAAAATCTGGAGTAGTTTTACTTGTTTTCTGTCAATGTTTTGCGACTTTTGAAACTTGATTTTTGGATATTTGAGTTTTGAATCGGTCGTTCGACATTCATACGTCAACGTCGGGGGTTGTTTTGTTATTTTAGAATGCGTTGACCATAGGTTGTAACTTTTGTGCGCTTCACTTGTCGTATCAGTTTCCGAATTTGATTTTGATATTATACGATATGCTTTGATTTGTAAGTACAAGCGCGTGGACTTCCGAGACGACAAAGGATGGCAAGGCATCTGTCGGGATTGACTAGAGCAAGGCGGTGTAGGTGAGTAGATGTATATCTACAGGAGAAGTCGGATTGGCGTATAGCACCCCCGCAACCGTAGAATTAGGATATATATTTATATGTATATTTACGTAGATATTAGATATGTATACCTAGCTAATAGGGTTCTAGGATACTATGTGCAATAATAGTATACGTGTAGGAAGGTAAATCCCTAGTTCTAGTTTTCTTAGCCTTTGAGCTGTTTATATATATATATATATATATATATATATATATATATAAACATGAGGATTATTATGATATAATGAGATGAGAATATGATCGAATGTGATGACACGAGTTGATATGATTGAATATGATGATATGAGGCGATGTTATAAGATATGATATATGATGATATGAGATAAGATGATGTAAGTGACTACAGGTCCGTACTATTGATTGATGATATCGTCGATGGATATTCCGTACGTGATATGATAAGGATAGATCGCCAACTTATATATCGACTCGAGAAATATTGCTTAAATTCATATAGTTGATATTACGATATGTTTAGAGCCATACCTATTTTCAAAACTAACGAATCATTACGCACTTTTAAATGATAACTTCAAAGGACTCTATGACTTTTCAAATGGTATCTTTTACAAAAAATATCGTAGCCCCCTATTTTCTAAAACAACGATTCATGCTATTTTAAAATTTAACTATATAGCTCATACATAGTTGTGTATTATTTTTATACCGTTCGCGTTTACGATTTTGTTTACACTCACGTTACGATTTCTTATTTCTGCATACGCTCACATTATTTTCATTTACGACATATAAACTACGCTTCATACCCTCATATTTACGTGACTTCGTTTTCTAGGACATACGCACCATTACCGATGATGCACATGTTGCATGTACACATACTTGCCGGCTCACACACACATCATCAGTAATTGCTAAGCCACGCACACATTAGAAATTGCTATATCACCGTATCACGTTATAATCTGTTAACACTTTAGTTATTTATTAGTATACAGTACCCCATATTATTATAGATATTGCACTTTCTTTACCTTACTACACGACGCGCTCATATGACCACTCATGTTATGCATTACAGTGTTGTTCTGTTCCTGTACATATTATTTCATTACGGCCATACTTTTATGAGCTTCTTTTTCCATGAAATTTCTGGGTTTGAGAAAACGCAGATATTATTTAAAAACTTATTATTGTTTTAAAAACGCGGTTTCTCGGTGCTGAGCTATGATAATTACTCGATTCGAGGAGTGGGGAGTCATTGTCTGCGGGTATATAGTGGACCTGGTATGGTACCTCGGGGCAAGAAGATCGTATAAAAAGGCGTTGAGCCTGACATGAGAACATTACCTACCGGTGACAATACTGGACTCGGTGGATTTTCGGAGGATACCGATCGGAGTGATATGAGACAGATGGATATGAGGACCAATCTGATGAGACGGTGCCTGAGATATGAGGGCTGATCTGATGAGACGACACCTGAGATATGAGAATTTATGTGTCGAAGATGGACACTGGTTTTATGATGATTTTGAGTGTTAGTGTTGAGTACTCAGAATTTTATGATGATTTGATGTGTCGTTGATGGACACACGTTGGATGATATATATACATACACACACACACACACACACTTATATCACAGATGATATGGTATCACATATTGACACAGGCATGATATTATATATTTATATACATATGTATACACGATCACCTTCGATACCATACGGTATGATATATTATTATATTACCGTATGACCTAGGAGATTGTCATACATTCGATTTCTTCCTGATGATGTCTTCTACTCATGAATTGGCAACCCACCCCCATTGTGCCATAGTTTTCTTGCAAGATCGACCGCTCGGATCAGTAGCGGCTTGCTGGCATATTGCTTCTTTTGAGTGATTGCTTGGTAGGTGGGTTACACTTTGGATCGTAACCACCACTTGTACATTATTTTATTTCCATTTGTATCTAGTTAAAAGCTCCATCAATCAGACTGTGTATATTTGGTAGACCTAGAGACCAGTTTTTATATTGTTTGGATTTAGAGTCGAGACTTGTTTTATTCTTTATATTGGATATGATGATGTTTGGGTTTCTTTACTTTCTTTCTGTGTTTTATCTTCGTCTTGGGTGCCGTATATTTCATATTACGTGGTTGTGATCCTGCCAATTGGCGAATAGCTAGCTCTCGCTTGGGGATGCCTATATTATTATTGTTATGTAATGGTTTTGATCAAAATTTACAAAGGAGTTGCTGCCAAAATTTCAACTGACGAAAATGTTTTCAAATTATAGTATATAATTGATCGCACGCTTTTGGCGTGTCGAGTTTTAAGAGTTCTAAACTTTAACCGCGATCAGGACAGTGTCGCTTTGAAGCTAGCCGCGATGAGCACGAGTCGATCCACAAAGAGACGGAGCGTTTTAGGTTCTTGTTTTTACGAGTTAATGCACGAGGTGGAATGTTTGTATCTATCCTAAGTGTTATATGCAAAGTAACCGTTTGTTAGGATTAGATAGAATGGTGTAAGTTAAGGAAATCCGTATTCAAGTCCTTTGAGCCGAACTCAACCAATGAAGCTAGAGCAATCGGCAACAACGTGGATTAGGGTGCTCAAGCACGGTATTCATGGAATCTGACTTATTGACCCTTGTCCTTCCGTTCTTGTCTCTTGCTTTCGCCTCTGGCCAAACCGAACGCAACCGGTCGCGGTTAGGAATCACCGTTACCTTGGTAAGGTAGGGTGTCTAACGGAGTGCTTGCATAAGGTTTGGGCGAAGTTTCAAATGGAAAAATACGGGAAAAGGAAATGGGAAACGAAACCTTAACTTACAATATATTTCTCTATTCCTAACAACACATATTCACAAACATCATATTAACAACACTATATTAAGAAACCATCACAAAAAGAGCAAAGAAAAGAGAAACAAAGAAAAGAAAAGAGCAGCACAAGAAAGTAAAGGGCATAGAATTTAAAGTGCAAGTAAAAAGAGCATGATAATAAATTGCAAGTAATAAAAAGAGCAAGAATACTAGAAACCCAAGTGTGCAAAATGAAAGTTCAATTATATCCAAGATACAACCTTGAGATCAATACCCTAAACTTAAACTTGCAAGCTCACTAAAGAGGTTGCAAGATCAAGAGAAGGGCATAAGCTGAAGGGAAAGCTATGTACAAGAGAACTAGAAAACAAAAAGAGTTACAAAGTGTATGAAATGTTTAACAAAACTTGGACCCTTGACCCCTTACCCACTGCCTGCTTTTATAGGCAAAAAAGAAGATTAAAAAAAACAATAAAAATAGGGCTGCGTGGCAGCAAAGGAGGGCCCACTGAAAAATGGGACCCATCAGAGGCAGGGGGCCGGCGACGCCGGATTGGGTGAGCATGTGCTCGGCCAAATTCCAAGCACATGGGCTCGTACTTGCAGTGTAGGTTTGTGTGCACTCCAATAGCACTCTGGTGATATTTTCTTAGTCTAAAATACCCTGGTTTGTCTTCAGATTTTTGGAGGGAACTTGGTTGCTTTAACTCACATCAAAGCTTTCAGCAATAAATGCACAATCAATACACATCACACCCATATAGCCCACTTGCTCTTTAGCCATCATGCCATGGCAGCCCCACTTGGTCCATGCCCAAGAGTTGTGTACGACATGTATTGTGTTGGACCAAAAGTATGTGCACACACTTATTTGCAAAAACTCTTGGGATATTGGTCGGTTCTCCCTTCTGATTGCAGTGTCAGCTCACAAATGATATATCCGTGATTCTGGATGTATTTCTAGTATTTTGTAACGAATACCTCTAATCTGTATTACTGAGCAAACACCGGTTAATAGTATCGATATATACAAAAAATATATAATGAATGAGTGGTATTAAGATGCAATATTCTGGTCTGAACAAATACCCCCAAACTTATCTTTTGCTCGTCCCGAGCAAAACAAAATCCTAGCCTCACTTTCGTAGGGAACGCGATTGCACTTAGCGCGTGCAACAAGCCGTTAAACCTCTGGGTGTCTCTAGTAGGAGGAGTGTTGTCTCCTGAGGGTTTCCAGCGGATACTACCCACAAAATCCCGTCAAGTTAGTTCATAAGTTAACATCGATTCTACTCCTGCAGTTTAGTATCTACGCTAGAAACTCTATCATTCTAAATTAGAAACATTCAACCCTTATGTTTCATACCTCCTATCTACTTATCCTCGGATCCTATACGTTCCAAAAAAGTTTAGAAAGATTTTGGTATCTCCTGAGTTTTCCTTCTAAAAGTGCGGTCTTAAATTAGGGATTTTTACCAGTTTTACGGAAAACATAAGTCTTATTCTTTATTTCTATCTTTCCTCCAAACATCGATCGTATACCCCTATGTGTGTGTAAATTTTTCACCCCTACACTTAAGAATTCAATTCAAGCTATAGTACCCTTGCCCTAATACCTAATATTACTTATTTTCATTAATGATGGATGGATTTGCTTACACACCTTTCATGCGACTATTAATGCTTCTTGAGGCACTAATGGCCGATTACTGAATGTGTAAGCTTAAAGCGTAAATAGCAGTTTCCAGGTCTTGAATTTATTTATTTTTCTTTTTCTTTTTCTTTTTCAAGACCGGATGTATTTTTCAATATGCTCTTTTGGTGTTTAGCTTTAAATACCGTTTTTTCTTTCATACTAGGTTTTCAGGCAAGAGTATTTCTAGGTATCCTCTACTATCACAAGTTTCAAGGCGCGTGTATGTGCAGTTTGTAGGGTATATACTTTCTAAATTTGAATTGAAGAATAGAAACTATTTTTCAGACTTATTCTTCAGTAAAGCTTCAATACTTTCTCTTCATCTTGACTTAACTCAAGAACTGAACTCAAGATTATCTACTTCTATAAAAAAATTGTAAGGACGTATAATTACCAAGGTTTGAACAAAATGAGGGTTATTTTTACGGTTTACAATTCCTAAGCCTAGGATTTAGTTATTTCTAACGTATCAACTCAACTTTCGGAATAAAAATCTAAGTTACCCTATTAGCTAACTTGACGAAAAAGTTTTTATATTTTTGTAAAATTTTTCGATTTTTATTGGTTTTTAATAAGGTTTGCAAATGCAGAATATACAAATGAATGTGAAGGAAGAAAGCTTACCGAGCACACCCCCAAACTTAAACTTGGCAGTGCCCTCACTGTCAGGCTACACCAATAGGGTCAAAATTGTCGGCGCTCCCTAAAAGAAAATTTTATACAAAACAAAGCGCAAACCAAAAATATATACACAAAAAAAGGTCCCCCCCAAACTTAAGTGAAACGGTGTTTCTACTGTTAAGCATTGAAGTTCAGGATTAGAGGGGAGAAAACAGTATCTATCCATACAAGGCCTTGCACAGGCCAAAAGTGAGCACCAACCATTCAAAGATTTTATCGCTATAATGTGCAGGTTGGTGAAAGAATGCGGAGATGAAATAAATGGAGAATACGCGAGACCGTATGCGGATAGAAGTGAGATACGGTCTCGGTATATGAGGAGAAGAATGGCGGAAGGGGAAAAGAAGCGGAATACGAACTTGAGGGTGGAAATGGAGTGAATAAATTAGCACAATTTGTAATGACCGATGTGTAAAAAGCGATTGTGCCAATTTATCAACTTATCGAGAAATTGGGTCAAATCCCTCAAGATTCGTGAGAAAACATGGGTACGCCGAACTCAGAAAACCAGACATAGTAAATGAAAGTGATACGGTTTCTTGCGAGGTCGGAACGATGGAAAGAATGGAGGGAAGTGTTTGAGGAAGGGTAATAGTTAAAGGTTCGGAAGGGTGTACACAGTCAATGAAAGGGATATGATGAATTGGAAAATCTGACTCATCAAGCAAAACTGGTTCATCCTCAAAAATATCCTCAAAATTTTCCTCAAAGTTAAGCTCATCCATGCATTTATTATCAAAATCAAGACGAATATGGAGTTCGGGAAAACAGCTAATGACTCGGGATGATGAATTGGAGAGAAAAACTCATCCAAAACTGTGGGTTCATCATCCAAAATATTCCCGGCGTCAATATCCTCAATCAAGTGAAAATTAATATTCTCACACAACTCATCAAAAGCATGGATTTCAATCAATTTTGGTTCTAAGATGGAGGTGTATAGGTTAAAAGGGTTGGGATTGGTTTCACTCAAAAGGGACCCTTCACAATCGGGCAAATCAAACGCTACAAAGTCGCACAACTCATTCATCATTCTATCTTCAATTGATAATTCATTTGGGACACTTGATAGACTTTCAAAATAGGAGTTGTGGGATTCAATTTGTAATGGGTAGGTTTGATTTGAAAGGGTATACAGCTCATTCTCTCCACTCAAATTCTCAACCTGTCCAACCGCCTCATCATACATTGGAAAATTAGGAGCTAGTTGGAAACTAGCTACCAGTTCAATAGGTTGTATGAGGGCAGCCATGGACGCATTCAAATCCATCATCTGTTGGTACGACGCTACCCGAAAATCTTCTAATGACTGTTCTAGACTAGACATGGGTTGTGAAGGGGTTTCAGTAAAAGATTCAAAATTGTTTGGATACTGAAAATTCCTAAAAGGCTGTTCAGAAGCAATGTCTAGGGAAGGTGCAAAAGTCGGGTAGGACTGGTAGGAATTGAATGGCTGGACAGAATTAGGATCAACATTTGGATAAGAAGGTGAATGAAATTGTTGATCCCAAGAATTTGAAGTGGTGAAAGGAGTGAAAGATCAGCTACGAGATTTTTCAATATGTTCAGCAATAGACATGGGTCTTGGAGTTATAACATGACTCGAAAAAGGGGTATCAACATGAGAAGGCGGTGAAGGTTGAAACAGTTGATATAAAGTAGATTGCGGAGTCCAATTGGTTGTCCTAGATGCGTCTATCCGATCTTTCAAAGACATTTTGGGCATGGAGGGATCGTTCGAAGTTCGGCCAAAAAAAGAACCGTAGGAAGTTCTGCTTGGCTGTAGGTACCAAAGTTCGGCAAGAGTTTTTCGAGGTGGGGTATCCATGATATGAAGAGAAGAAGAAGAGAGGAAAAAGAATGTGTTTTTTTTATTTTTAGTTTTTTAGTTAGTTATTAACAAAAGAATGAAATATACACAAAAAGAATCTGGACAAAAACAATCACGACACAAAAATACCACGCACCTAATCAGTCTAGGGTTCACCTAGATCAACTAGACCTGCTCAAGAACTTGATTGTTGAAGTAAAACTGTGTCGAGAAACGGGCTCAAGATATACTGATCACGAGGCCAGGTAAGTGCAGAGATAAGGGGAGGTTTTCCGACGCTTTCGCGAAGGTCCTTAATTAAATAACCCTTTCTCTTTTGGCCATTTCGCCGTAAACACTTTCCTAGACACCCCGAGAACGATATACCGTTAAGCGGTGTTCTAAACACAGTTAACTTCTCCAAGTGAGCGCGAAGTCCTTAAGGCTTAAAGTCTAGTTTCTTTTAAAATTTGTGCGGGTAAACGTTATGCTCAAATTCGTGATTTGTGGGCCACGGAAAAGATGATGAAATCCTTTACCGTATGTTGTAGGGTTCGCTTGCCCTTAAGTCCGTATTAATGTATGCAATGCGCAATTCAAAAATAATATTCAAAGAATCAAACAATCGTTTTTTATGTTAAGCTCAGCACTGCAACAAATACGGGTTAGTCAATTTTTGGCATTTGAAAGCAAACTTGCAAAGAATCCTGCAAAGATATTATAGTGGATGCGTCAAATTTAAGAAGAAGGTGTTAGTAAAGTACGTACCGATAAATTTTAGGGTTAGGAAACCCCTGTTGAAGTTAAATCCGAATAGCTTGGAATGATCGCTTGCACAGGTGAAACTACCTGGATCTTTGGCACTGTACTTCGTAACCACCTTAACCTTGAATGTACACTTTGCTCCCCACGATCGCAGTTCGCAAATCCGCAAAAATCTACAAATGTCGGAAAAACAGATATTAGTGCGAAAAAGAGATATGAATGCCCAAATACCTACACACTAAAAATTATAAAAAAAAACAAACAACAACAATGGGACAAAAACAGAACACTGGAACACAGAGGAAATTTTGGAGGAAAAAGGAAGTGATACGGCCGGCGAGCTCGGATGTAGTGGGTATGTCGCCGGTCTAATTGTGGCCGATGGGCTCCAAACATCTTCTGTGTTCTCAATGTTCCACTAGTGTCTCACTGGTATTGTTTGAATTTTCAATTTAGTTACAGAATGCAAGCAGGTATAAAATCCAGAGAACAAAAATGTTAAGAATATTAGTTTTTGTTTTTGTTTTTTTTTTTTTTGAAATTTTTAGTTTTTTTTAAAAAAAATTTAGTTTTTTTTAAGAATGGTGTTAAATGGATATTAACAAGGTTAACCCAAAATAACAAGAATAAAAATATTACCGTCTCCCCAGAAACGGCGCCATTTGATCGCACGCTTTTGGTGTGTCGAGTTTTAAGAGTTCTAAAGTTTAACCGCGATCAGGATGGTATTGCTTTGCAGCTAGCCGCGATGAGCACGGGTCGATCCACAGGGAGACAGAGCGTTTTAGGTTCCTGTTTTCACGAGTTAATGCGCGAGGCGGAATGTTTGTATCTAACCGTTTGTTAGGATTAGATAGGATGGTGTAAGTTAAGGAAATCTGTATTCAAGTCCTTTGAGCCGAACTCAACAAATGAAGCTAGAGCAATCGGCAACAACGTGGATTACGGTGCTTAAGCACGGTATTCATGGAATCCGACTTATTGACCCTTATCCTTCCGTTCTTGTCTCTTGCTTTCGCCTTCGGCCAAACCGAACGCAACCGGTCGCGGTTAGGAATCACCGTTGCCTTGGTACGGTAGGGTGCCTAACGGAGCGCTTTGTGTAAGGTTTGGGCGGAGTTTCAAATGGAAAAATGCGGGAAAAGGAAATGGGAAACGAAACTTTAACTTACAATATCTTTGTCTATTCCTATCAACACATATTCACAAATATCATATTAACAACACCATATTAACAAACCATCACAAAAAGAGCAAAGAAAAGAAAAGAGCAACACAAGAAAGTAAAGGGTGTGGAATTTAAAGTGCAAGTAAAAAGAGCATGATAATAAATTGCAAGTAATGAAAAGAGCAAGAATGTAAAATACCAAGAATAAAAAGAGCAAGAATACTAGGAACCGAAGTGTGCAAAATGAAAGTTCTATTATGTTCAAGATACAACCTTGAGATCAATACCCTAAATTTAAACTTGCAAGCTCACTAAAGAGGTTGCAAGATCAAGAGAAGGGCATGAACTTAAGGGAAAGCTATGTACAAAAGAACCAAAAAGAAAACAAAAGGAGTTACAAAGTGTATGAAATGTTAACAAAACTTGGACTCTTGACCCCTTGCCCACCGCCTGCTTTTATAGGCAAAAAAGAAGATTAAACAAACAATAAAAATAGGGCTACGTGGCAGTAAGGGAGGGCCCACTGAAAGATGGGACCCATCAAAGGCAGAGGGACCGGCGACGCCGGATTTGGTGAGCATGTGCTCGGCCAACTTCCGAGCACATGGGTTCGTACTTGCAGTGTAGATTTGTGTGCACTCTAATAGCACTCTGGTGATGTTTGCTTGGTCTAAAATACCCTAGTTTGTCTTCAGAGTTTTGGAGGGAACTTGGTTGCTTTAACTCACATCAAAGCATTTAGCAATAAATGCACAATTAATGCACATCACACCCATATAGCCCACTTACTCATTAGCCATCATGCCATGGCAGCCCCACTTGGTCCATGCCCAAGAGTTGTGTGCAACATGTATTGTGTTGGACCAAAAGTATGTGCACACACTTATTTGCAAAAACACTTGGGATATCGGTCGGTTCTCCGTTCTGATTGCAGTGTCGGCTCACAAATGATATATCCGTGATTCTGAGTATTTTGTCACAAATACCTGTAATCTGTATTACTGAGCAAACACCGGTTAATAGTACCGATATATACAAAAAATAGATAATGAATGAGCGGTATTAAAATGCAATATTCTCGTCTGAACAATAATCCACTTTCATTTCAAACAAACCTTATTTATACTTTAAATGGATGAACCTGATTTTATTATACCTTTATTTCAAAACATCACCTCTATTATTTTCCTTAAAAGGTTTAGATTTTTGGGTTTTTGGCTTACTTGTGTTACGGTGGGATCTTATATACTTCACGTGATTCAAGTGCCGGTCATGTGCCAATTCTGGGTCGTGATACTGAGTTATCCAAGTTGTACTCCATGCACTACAACAAAGCATGGATTTTTGTCATGACCCGAAAAGTACGGAGCATGACTGGCACTTAAATTACGAAACGTCTCGAGGCGTTCGTAATCTAAGTAAGCCAAAACCCAGAAATCAAAACCAAATAAGCAGTAGAGTGAAGGAAAACCAATTTATTGAAAGAGATTTTAATCCAATAAGTCACATCAAGCATTTTAAAAGCAACATCCATTTTTCTAAAAATTTCGGCAAAGTCACCTTTGTAAATACTGGCCCCCAAACGGGTACAAACAGGAATATATATAAATAACATGAAATAAGGCATCCCCAAGTAGGAGCTAGCTCTTTGCCCCTAGGCGGACTCAAATCCCACGCAATATAAATCATCAATGTGCAAAATAAGCATAAAAGGCACAAGTAATAAGCAACACGTCAGCTCAAGTGAGTGCGACCCAAAGAAACAACATACATGCCCACAAATCTCACTCTCTCGTCTCTAAATCAATATACATCAGTACTGGTAGATGATACAGTAGATGGAGTACACTAGATACAATGAATATACAAGGTGGAAACAAAATAATGACACAACCCACCTACGAGCAAAAGCCTCAAATCCAAGCAAAGAAGGAAGTGCATCCGCCGCTACCGTGCTGACGGATCGGACCTACAAAAAGGCTGTGGCACAAAGGGGGTGAGTTGCCAACTCGTGATTAATATGTAACATCTATAAAGACTATCGTAAGCATGTACGCAAAGTGTCACAATTCTGCAATATTGATATGGTATGATGTACTAGTATGTATGCGACATGAATGCAATTTAACACGTGATCTAAATATGCTGATATGAGGAAATCATTATTTTCATCTTAGAAAACTCTTTTTAAAATATCTGAAGTAATATCAATTAAATCAACAGAAATCCGTGTCAAGCATCGACACCTCAAATGAATATCTCAGTGTCCCAAAGTATAGGTATCTCTAAAAGTCTTAGGCTCTGGCAATCCTGACTGGCCCATCTCAAGTATCAATATCTCAATATCTCACGACCACGGTCGGTATCCTCCGGATATCCGCCGTGCCAACAATCACCAGTAGGTAGTCTGCCCCTGCCAGGCTCACCGTCTACAACTCGAACTTCTTGCCCGGGGTACCTTACCGGTCCCACCATGTACCCGAGAAGGATCATCCTACTCCTCGAAACGGGTCTCGAAAACTAACAGAAAACCCATGGTGGACGACACAAGTATCATGTCATGAGAAAACCACAACTTGCAAGATTTAAAATGATATCAGTTTTATTAAATCCTTGCGGTTTCTCCAAAATTTCATAAATCTCAAATGCTGAAATCCTCAAGAAAGAAAGTACCATAAGTACAAATGTCAATGATGATGAATGCCTATGGTATCAACAATGCGAACTGCAATATATGACTAAAAGGCTATGTATGATCGAACGATTTAATGAGGTACAAGCATATGACTAACAATTTTACATGTTCATCTTGAGGAATTTAATATATTAGTACTGCTTTATACGTCCTATATGGTGAAATTATTCTAAATTCCGGTTTAAATAAGTTTTCTAGTGTTTGTGGCATAGCAATTACTAAAGCGTGTGTGTCCGCATGAATAGTGCTCGTGCTGTATAAAACACTGGTAATGGTGCAAATTTCCTATGAGATGAAGTTGCACAATTATATATAATGAACTAAGCAAGCCAAATATTACTTGTGTCGCAAATCTCATTTTAATGGTTTCGATACGA
Source organism: Agapanthus africanus (assembly GCA_030015575.1). Taxonomy (NCBI): domain Eukaryota; kingdom Viridiplantae; phylum Streptophyta; class Magnoliopsida; order Asparagales; family Amaryllidaceae; genus Agapanthus; species Agapanthus africanus. The sequence continues at coordinate 499,664,196 of CM057348.1, read as the reverse complement.
TGAATTAACACATATATGGATATAAAGGTCATGCAATACAGTAAAACAGGTAACTAGGAACTACCTGCAACAAGCTAGTATTACTAGAAATTTCAAAACTATTGGGCGCCTCGCGTCATCCAAACGATTTCCCCCGTAGATGTATACATCTACTCACCGGAAATCCCCAGCTAGCTTGGTCCAATCATCGCTTTCCCTTTTCGTGCCGCGTCCAAAGTCTCCGCGACCGATCCTGGAATTTGCACAACATAAAACATAAGATTACATATCTTGAAACGACGCCAAGTCATAAAAACAAAGGGTCAACGTCTACGAGTTAGGCACATTGTGCACTTGGTGCGCGGAACACCCACGAAAACCACTACAACCCTTACTAGAATCGTGGTTCGGAACAACCGTCAAAACTAAGACCCGAACAAACCAATACGCATTCGCACACCCTAAATACCGTAGTAGAAGCTAATAAAATACTCAAGATAACCAAATTAATTCGCCTCCTAATTGTATCAAAAACCTAGTAAGCACAAAAATTTGCAATTTGGCGTAACTGTCGTAAATTAGCGATAAAAATGACCACACTCACTGATAATCATCAAACCACAAAACTAGCTAGCCACTATACTTAATTTAACCTATTTGCAATACTTCAAACCCCAATTCCAAAATCGAACCCTTCTCTTGAATTCCCTAAACAAGCAATTAAAACCAAATTTCACACTTGAAATAAACTAATTTAGCATAATTTGAAGCCCACTTAAGCAAAGTAACTTCTTAGATTAGGTTAGTGTAAGAACTAGATAGAAACATAAACTTAATTAACCTAATAATGGTGTTTTAAAACCCTAGTTCAACTCAAACCAACCTCTTTAAAAACCTAGAATTGAAATTAGCACTAAAATTAACACTAAATCAATTTAATCCAAGGAATTTAACCACAAGTGTTAATTGGGTAAAGATTATACCTCAAATTTTCTAGAGATCTAGTAAGATGATATGCCTCCAAAGGTACCCTACTAGCATCCAAGATCCATGCAAGAATGGCTAAGGAGAAAGGATGAAGAATGGGCTTGAAAATTTGAGTTAAAAATTGGTTTTTTGAAGCAATTTGTGAAGAATTTTGAAGGAAAAAGAGAAGGATAATTTGGGGAAGAGGTGGCTGTAGTTTCGGCCAGAGAGGGGATGGGGAGAGAATGGTGTGGGTGTCCAAGATTTTTCTCCATGTCAAACCACCCCATGCCTCAAAAAAACCCATACCTAAATTAATATATTTTTTTCAACACAAACTCTTCATTCAAATGAGTTGAAGGAAAAAGAAAAAAACAAATGGCGGGCGGGGGGAGGGGGGGTCTCCCGGCAGGTGGCTCGGCCAGTGGAGAGGTGAGGATGAGTGAATTGTTTGCAAAGAAAATTCCATGCCAAAAACACCCCCACCAGTTGATAATTGCAAGTTTTAGTTTAATTTATTAAATTTTTTAATTTTCCTTTGATTATAACCAATTAGAACTTGGAAATTGTTGGAGATAGTCCCCTCATAGTCAATTATTGGATCGCAGGTACGTGATTGCAATGATTGCGGAGGACCTATCCCGGTAGGACAGTCTTACTCGAAATGATAGTATGCTATCTGGTTTGCCTTTATCAGTCGTGTTCATGTTCAGGTGACTGATTGCATGTTACACTTTGATAGAGCCCTTAGGATCTTGCTTTACTACCAACTGTATGAGGGCGATCATATACGTGAGAGTTGGGTAGTTTATATGCATATCCTTAATTGTGGTCCCTAGTCGTGGGAGTTTCGAGACAGGGCATCGATACTCCGGAGTAGACTAGTGTGTACAGTCGAGACCCCGACAAGGGGCGGTGGCCGGTCTCACAAGCCACTGGTGACAGTTGGATCACCTAAGATGTATACAGGTGCTCATTGGGTTATGAGTACACCGGACAGGACTCGCCGGGAATCTGCTAGTTAGTATTATATCTACCGTCAGATAGCAGTTCCCTGGTGACATGTGTACAGGTTAGTTCATCGACCTGAGGTCGTCATTTGTCTCGTGTGAGTTCCCACTGTGCTTTGATTTCTACCCTACCACGGCTCAAAGGAGTCGTGCAAACAGGTAGCTTTTGGGTACAGTCCCGAGCCATATGGAGGCACGTGAGCGGATCGGCAGGGGATTCGTCTCTCCCGGTATTGGGGGCGAGATCGTGCTGTGTCTAGGAGAGCCATTACACAAAGTCCATGGCCATGGCAAGAGATTTACTGGTAGGTACTCCAGTAGTATCTCAGGGTGTAATTGGGCTTCACTCCGACACGACTTATACTGCTTCTGGGGGTCTGACGTTACTAGCCCCCTAGGCGGATATGCGATACTCATTGACGAACGGACCGGACTGTATATACATTGTCACTGTTAGGCTCAGTAGGGTTTTCGGAGGAGTTCGCTCATCGGTGTCCCTTGAGTTCGCTCCTCGGCCACCCTTGAGGTCAGTCCGTGGGCAGCCGTTACGCATTGCTAGTGCCGCTGACGGTTTGTGGTTAAACCCACTGCCAGGGTGCTGACGAGTCATTAGAGTCCCCCACAGGCAGTTTCCCAAGTTCGGGCGAAACGTTGTAGAGGCCGTATGGTTTTATGGCAGGGTTCGGAAAATGCACGTGCGTTTACGCACGTGTTATTTTTCGGGCAGATAATACTGGTCGGCTTTGGTTTAAGCCGGATCCGAGTATTATATTGAGTAGGTATAATATCTTTGTCTCAGTTGCATTTGTATTCGGTCGTAATACAAGTGCGGGTATTTTTATACAGTTTCGGGGTTATCCTGAAAGTCGTTTCAGGATCACTTTTGGAAGTTGCCAGTTTCCAGTTTTCTATCAACCGTCTTTTAACATTCTGTTAAAGACGGATTTATCTTTTCTTCTGATGGAGTGAGTCATCATTCTAGAAGGCTCTAGAAGTGATGAAGTGGCTTAGTGACTCATCTTTGCATTAATGGTTCTTTAATGTTAAAGCATGACTAGGTTTGTTCTAATTGGTTCAATTTTGTGATTCATTCTTTCATAATTGTTTGGATAACTATGATTGTGATATGGTCACCTCCCTCCTCCTACGGTCACCTCCCTCTTCCTTATTTGTTGGCCGGCCCCCTCCTCTCCCCACTTCACTTGGTTGCTTGATTAATTTGGCTAGAAAAGATATGATAGTATTTGGGTGAATGGAAATTTCATTGTTTCATTTTCTTTCCATCACCAATTCCCACGGCTACTTCATTAACCGATCGTCCACGGATATGGACGAAGTGAGACAAAGTATTCTACTCATATTCTACATCATTCTTGGTCGTCTCTTTTAGCAAACTTGACGATCGAGTTGCCTCGAGTCAGAGGCGGGAGCCCGTTTAAAGAACCGATCATGTGGTGCCACCTCGACGAAGGATTCGGAGATCGACGAGATCGGAGCAGCCGCAATGGAGCGTGGGATGATGGTTGAAGAACGAAGGACTCGGATCGTTCGGTATAACCATTCTACACTCTTTACAGTTTGTTAGTTTAGCAATAATGGCAGATCCGGGTTAAAGTATACGATAGCGCCAAGTTTAAAAGTTTTTGTTCCGCATTTGGCGTCTATAGATGGCCGGGGCGCTAACGTAGACTTACAGTGGTATCAGAGCCTCACCATTTTGCTATACTAACTTGTGCTAACGCGTTTAAAACATCGATCCGACCGAAAATCGAAAACTGCAAAAATCGCATTATTCTTCACTTGACAGTTCTGTTAATTTTAAACGGTATCAAAATTGATTTCTGTACATCTTAAAAATCCGTGCAGGGTTTTTTAAGACCCACGAGAAAATTTGGGGTCGTGATCCCTCCAAGTTGCCGCGGAAGCGCGGCCAAACCCATGGTTTGGCCGCCCTTCCGCGGCCATGTGAGGAGCACGTGCTCCCAATTTTTTTTCAGTGGGTTTTTCTTTGGATTTTGGGATTTTTTGTATATACAGTTTTGGCCCAGGTTTTGTTACTGTTCACCAGTAAGCAGTGGGGCCCACTTTTTGATTTTTGGTCTTTGGTCGATCGAAATTTAAACACGTTAGTTTACAGTGCTTACATTATATCTCCGACCGGGAATGTCATTTGATCGGTAAACCGCGTTTAATTGCTATAGTTCTTTTAGACGGGTTTGCGAACGTGACATTCGCGTTGATGTTCTCTGTTGTGCTGTATTGTTGCGGATTTGTCGTGGTGGATAGCAGTGTGCAATGGTAGTACAGTTTGAGTTTATTTGTACATTTGATATTGCGGGGCGAGCGTCCAACATGTGGATAGCCGTCACTGCCTGTTGTATAATATTCTTTTGGGGCACGACCAGGTTGCGGTCGATGTACCTATTGTACTATTTTTCATTTCTGTACTAGGTTTTACCCCGCGACGGAGTGCACGGATAGCCGGGTTCGGGAAAGCAACGGGTCCGCATCTCATGGCTTTGAGAGGCAGAGGGGCCCCACTTCAGAATTGGCAGACTATTCGCCGCACTCGTAGGGGGTACAGGTTGACCCAAGGAGGGGTGCCCAAGATTACCGGATTCTGTGAAGTGCCGGGTGTTCCATTCACTATGCTGTGGGGACTGCCTCGCTTCAAGTTTTGGCGGGTAACTTGCCGCACCCGTAGGGGTCTAGGTTTCATTGCACAGGCTATCCACACGACAGGGGAACGTCGAGTTTCAGCAGCGGCTCTGTGAAACCCGGGGATCCCAGATATCTGTATTGTTCTGTGATGCTTATTACTTTTCTGTAATGTTGCATATTATCATGCCTGGAGCGATTATTGTATATTGGTTTATATACTATTAGATGTTGTATATGTTTTACACCCGCGCTAGTCCAGTCCCCGCTCTGTCGTTAGTTAAGTAACCTAACGGGTGATGACGGGACCCAGTGACGAATGCGGATGGCATATACGTACATTTTATTTTCGTTCTTTTCTGGTGTGATTGATTGATGGGACTGCGTTGATTCTGATCAATGCAAAGTTAAACAAACCTGTTTTAGTTGTTGGAACAAATTTAAAAAGTGTTATTGCAAAGACGTTTCCTTTTGTTATGCATAGCGGTATTCAGTGGAATATCCTGCACCCCATTCGACGGGGCAAGGGCTGATATCCCTTCACCGGGAAAGACCCCTTGGACAGAAGTTTGCGTCAGGGTAATAACTTCACTATAGTCGATTACATGTTGCTTTGCATAGCGGTATTCAGTGGAATATCCTGCACCTCATTCCACGAGGAAAGAGCCGAGATCCCTTCACCGGGAGTGACCTCTTTAGCAAAAGGTTTTCGCCACTATATTTTAAAAAGCTATCAGGTTCCTTCAGCGATATCAAGTTCACTACGCTAAAGGTTTTTCGCCAAAAACCAGCCGTAGCCCTCCGTCACTTCTTTTGGGTATTCAGTAGTATTCAAGCTATGTATTTTAGCCAAAGTTAAGGCATAGTGTTTGGTAGCTGCTGGGTATTCAATTGTTGCATAGATAGATGAGTTAGTTTGGGACAGTCGTTCTGCCGATTGGCCAAAGTCAGGGGCATGTGCGGGTGGGTTCAAATTGACAAGATAGTGATGGGTAGAACTTGGCATGTGACTTATGACATTTTGACCAAAGCCAAGGTTATAAGAGCATGGGGCAAAAATCAGATCGGGAGTTTCTAAAGAAACTGAAACTTGCCAAGTATGCGCATACCTTCTGGAGTATGAGTAACGTGGATGCATTCCATCACGTTATCATGCGATGAGAGTTGGATCCCGATTCCCACTGATGAGTTGGTTTACTCTTCGGGTGATCCCGATTGATTCTTCTTTAGGTTTGGAGGAGAATTTGACAGGACAGTGGGAGGTTTCCGGATTAGATAAAGTGATGACCATTCTGATCTAGGTTAGAGTGCACGCAGAGTGTTTCTTTTCTCTCTCTCTTGGCAGCGACCTTTGACCGACCCTAGACTATGACTCAGTGACCAGGTTGACCGAACCTTCTTAAAATACTGGCTTTTGGATTGTCTGTGTTGCATAAGTCATTGCCACTCCTTCTTTTACCCTTTGAATTTCTCAGAACACCCGTATTACTACGGATATCCACTTCCATTGGATAGATCCATCGTATGGTTATATACGAACTCGAAGGGAATTCTTCGAGGATGGATCCAGGTTCAGGAGAAATAGAATTGGTTTATTCAGTTGTCTTTTATTATCACCTTCTCTCAGGTTGCGAGGGCTCCTTGGTTTAGGAGAGTACACCTATTACGCTTATTGGATAGTCTTATTCCAAACCATAGGCAGGTGCCGAAAGGTAGGGAATGAAGAAAACCAATTAGCCTAAGTAGGGTGTGCAGAAGGCAATATGTAAAGACAAAATGAAGGGATTAGAAAGAGGGCAAAGTAAATTGCGACTGATATCATTCACGACCAAAACCGCGTACTTCATCGCCACTCCTATTTCACCTTTAAGAGAATAAGGTATTATTCAGTTGTCTTTTATCATCACCTTCTCTCAGTTGCGAGTACTCCTTGGTTTAGGAGGGTACACCTATTATGCTTACTGGATAGTCTTCTTCCAAACCATAGGCTGGTGCCGAACGGTAGGGAAGGAAGAAAACCATTTAGCCTAACGATGGTGTACAGAAGGTAACGACTAAAGACAAATAAAGGGGATTTGGAGAGATGGCAAAGAGATATACGGTTGAAGTCATGAATTGGATTATGGAAGAGGCATTGCTATGAATACCAGGATACCCCTACGAAACATTTTCATGTTTCAGTGCATTGTTAAAGAAAAACTGTTTTCCCGATTAGATACTTACTCCAAGGGTATGTATTTACCAGGTTTCATTTTCATATCTGTATGGTTTTACAGATGATGAGTGGGAGTAAGATATTGGGAATTAGGTGATCATCCTCATTATATCGGAATTCGTTGTAATTGGTGATATTTGAGGAAATCGCCAGGGTACAGTTTTCTACCTACGACGCACAGGTTTTGAGTTGTTTAACTCAGCGGACTTATACAGAGAATTGTATGTTGTCCAAGTGTCCTTCAGGACAAAGGGGTAGGTCCTCGTACTTTGTTCTGTTTACTTATAACTTCTCTAGTATTTAGACGAGTGTTTCGTAGAAATACAAGGTCTAAGTTTTGAGAAGTTGTGGGTATAAGAATAAAGTGGAGAACCAGGTGTCACAAGTATCGGGATTCTTCAAAGAGATCGAAGATGTAGATTCTTGTGATTGGTATTCAGATGATAGTGATGGTTTTGAGAAACGTGTTTCTTTTTCAGGTTACTCATAATTGGATGGTTTCCTAAGTTGAGTAATGCTGAATAGCCTCTTTCCATTAAGTTGATATGCACTGGAGACAGCTGCATGGTTTGAATATGGTTCCAATTAAATAAGTGCAAAAGTTTCTGTATTGGATATAGAATGGATCGTACCTTAAAAGAAATTAAGGTATGGGGAGTTGTCCAGCTTATGCTTAAAACCAGACTCTGGATAACTCAGGGCACGTTTCTGTAATGGCTGTTTTGTGGGTTGACCCTGGCTATGACGAGGGTTGATATTCTACCATTTGGAAGATCAATAGTGATATTGTTCTTGACTCGCCACAGTTTTAGTAAAATGGATCTTTTTCAGAAAACAGTAGTGGGAGTATGGTAGAACTGGAAGTGATTCCAGAACCGCGAACGATTACGGAAAATTTAATAGGACCTATACATTCAATCAGGTTTGACATTCCAATAGCCACTCCGCAGATTTGGTAGGTAACCTCAGACACCCGAGAGGTACTTCGGTAGCCTCAAGGACGGTGACAGGGAGGTTCTTATCTACCCAGACTTGACACTACTGTTGTTCCAGGATATGAGACTCGGTAGGAGGGTTGTCGTAGTCAGTGGGAGCAGCGGAAGCATAGTGGGCAAGATGCTTATATCTATTTATAGACTTGAGCAGTTTTAGCGGAGATAGATCATCTAATTTTGATGTGACAGTCATGGGTTTGACTTCAATCAGGATAGGGGATGGATCTATTAAGAAGGCAGTAGGGTGTGATGTCATGGTATCAGGATGACATACACAGAGTGGGAAGCAAAATTCCTATACTACAATCGGTTGTACTGTGGTCGTCACACAGTTGTTTCTCCAGACAAGACATGGATATAATATTAGACATTCTGGTTTCTGGATCTATGGTTTTAGATCTAGATTTGGGTGGTTTCCCAATATGGGTACTTTGACAGATATTCTAATGGTTTTTAGAATAGTTGACTCCTAGCATGGTAGAGTACCTGCAGGTGATGGAGTCACCCTCTCTAAAGGTGTCGTATAGACTAAAGGGGAGAGGGATGTGCATGATTGGCAGATCACTTGCTTAGGCAATTGAGTCAATCATGAGATGTCAAGTACCGCACCAAATGTTGTTTTTGCACTAGATGCAATAAGTTTGTATTAATCCAATCCTGGAGAAACATAAGGAAGCAGTTTTAGAACACTAGTACATGTTCTACGGATTTGATAACGGCAGCCTCTTTCGGGAGACGGTTATCATTCCATGCTTCAAAGGTGACATGGATGACAGAGTGATTGTCAGAGTTTTAGTTTTCCCTCTGACGAGAGACAGTATTATGGACAGGTGGTCCAAAGGATACTGTGGGTGGCATAGTACCCGATACTGATTAGGTTCAGTGATCGATACAGTCTAAGAAGTTTGGATATGGTGTTCATTTATGAACTAAGGTCCCATCAGATATCCAGACATATTCTAAGACAGGTACTACTCAATTCGGGAGATGGTTTTCTCCGCGAACTTGAGATTATGAGAGATACAGAAAGAAACTTCTAGGCGGATCCACTCACTGAGGCTATTTTCTCGAACACAATAGTTTTACAAACGGGCTTTGTGAAACTGATTAGTAGAGGAGTTGGATGTTCGGTTTCACACGGGCTGTGAGTAGTCGACATCGCAATATTAGCCTTGAGTGCAAGTGGGAGATTGTTGGAGATAGTGCCCTCATAGTCAATTATTGGATCGCAGGTACATGATTGCAATGATTGCGGAGGACCTATCCCGGTAGGACAGTCTTACTCGAAATGATAGTATGCTATCTGGTTTGCCTTTATCAGTCGTGTTCATGTTCAGGTGACTGATTGCATGTTACACTTTGATAGAGCCCTTAGGATCTTGCTTTACTACCAACTGTATGAGGGCGATCATATACGTGAGAGTTGGGTAGTTTATATGCATATCCTTAATTGTGGTCCCTAGTCGTGGGAGTTTCGAGACAGGGCATCGATACTCCGGAGTAGACTAGTGTGTACAGTCGAGACCCCAACAAGGGGCGGTGGCCGGTCTCACAAGCCACTGGTGACAGTTGGATCACCTAAGATGTATACAGGTGCTCATTGGGTTATGAGTACACCGGACAGGACTCGCCGGGAATCTGCTAGTTAGTATTATATCTACCGTCAGATAGCAGTTCCCTGGTGACATGTGTACAGGTTAGTTCATCGACCTGAGGTCGTCATTTGTCTCGTGTGAGTTCCCACTGTGCTTTGATTTCTACCCTACCACGGCTCAAAGGAGTCGTGCAAACAGGTAGCTTTTGGGTACAGTCCCGAGCCATATGGAGGCACGTGAGCGGATCGGCAGGGGATTCGTCTCTCCCGGTATTGGGGGCGAGATCGTGCTGTGTCTAGGAGAGCCATTACACAAAGTCCATGGCCATGGCAAGAGATTTACTGGTAGGTACTCCAGTAGTATCTCAGGGTGTAATTGGGCTTCACTCCGACACGACTTATACTGCTTCTGGGGGTCTGACGTTACTAGCCCCCTAGGCGGATATGCGATACTCATTGACGAACGGACCGGACTGTATATACATTGTCACTGTTAGGCTCAGTAGGGTTTTCGGAGGAGTTCGCTCATCGGTGTCCCTTGAGTTCGCTCCTCGGCCACCCTTGAGGTCAGTCCGTGGGCAGCCGTTACGCATTGCTAGTGCCGCTGACGGTTTGTGGTTAAACCCACTGCCAGGGTGCTGACGAGTCATTAGAGTCCCCCACAGGCAGTTTCCCAAGTTCGGGCGAAACGTTGTAGAGGCCGTATGGTTTTATGGCAGGGTTCGGAAAATGCACGTGCCTTTACGCACGTGTTATTTTTCGGGCAGATAATACTGGTCGGCTTTGGTTTAAGCCGGATCCGAGTATTATATTGAGTAGGTATAATATCTTTGTCTCAGTTGCATTTGTATTCGGTCGTAATACAAGTGCGGGTATTTTTATACAGTTTCGGGGTTATCCTGAAAGTCGTTTCAGGATCACTTTTGGAAGTTGCCAGTTTCCAGTTTTCTATCAACCGTCTTTTAACATTCTGTTAAAGACGGATTTATCTTTTCTTCTGATGGAGTGAGTCATCATTCTAGAAGGCTCTAGAAGTGATGAAGTGGCTTAGTGACTCATCTTTGCATTAATGGTTCTTTAATGTTAAAGCATGACTAGGTTTGTTCTAATTGGTTCAATTTTGTGATTCATTCTTTCATAATTGTTTGGATAACTATGATTGTGATATGGTCACCTCCCTCCTCCTACGGTCACCTCCCTCTTCCTTATTTGTTGGCCGGCCCCCTCCTCTCCCCACTTCACTTGGTTGCTTGATTAATTTGGCTAGAAAAGATATGATAGTATTTGGGTGAATGGAAATTTCATTGTTTCATTTTCTTTCCATCACCAATTCCCACGGCTACTTCATTAACCGATCGTCCACGGATATGGACGAAGTGAGACAAAGTATTCTACTCATATTCTACATCATTCTTGGTCGTCTCTTTTAGCAAACTTGACGATCGAGTTGCCTCGAGTCAGAGGCGGGAGCCCGTTTAAAGAACCGATCATGTGGTGCCACCTCGACGAAGGATTCGGAGATCGACGAGATCGGAGCAGCCGCAACGGAGCGTGGGATGATGGTTGAAGAACGAAGGACTCGGATCGTTCGGTATAACCATTCTACACTCTTTACAGTTTGTTAGTTTAGCAATAATGGCAGATCCGGGTTAAAGTATACGATAGCGCCAAGTTTAAAACTTTTTGTTCCGTATTTGGCGTCTATAGACGGCCGGGGCGCTAACGTAGACTTACAGAAATAATGTACTAAAAATTTATGTTACAGACTAGATTTTAGTTATCATGGTTCTTAAGTATGTAATTAGCTCATTCAAATTTGTATTTATCACTAATTTAATGTAAATTTAACAGCTTAAAATAATATTAAAAATAATAATTTAGGGAAAAAATATTTAAACGACCAGAAATTTATAAGTGACTCATTAGCTACTATATACTAGCAATTACCTATCTAGAATAGGTATAATTAGGCATATATTAAAAAAAAATTATAATGACAATTTACGGAAAAATACCAATTATTTACCGATTATCGGGAAAATACCTAAACGACTTTTCAAGGCGTTACAATCTTCCCCCCTTAAGGAAATTCGGTCCCCGAATTTAAAATTCTAGCTACGCGTACCTTCAAAGAGATTGGGATATGTCTTCCTCATCTCATCCTCGGTCTCCCAGGTGACCTCCTCGCTGCTCGGGCCACGCCAAAGGACCTTGACGGTCGGTATAACCTTCGATCTCAATTTCTTCACCTGCCAATCCAGGATGACCACCGGCTGCTCTGCAAAAGAAAGGTCGCGCTCCAGCTGGATCATCGGGTGCTGAATCGCATGAGAAGGGTCGTGAAGGTACTTGCGGAGCATAGAAACGTGGAAGACAGGGTGAACATCAGGAAAGCTAGGTGGAAGAGCCAAACGATACGCAACTGCGCCGACACGCTCGAGGACGTAGAAGGGGCCCATAAATCTGGGACTAAGCTTTCCTTTTCGCCCAAATCTCATCATTCCCTTTATTGGAGAGACCCTCAGAAAAACATGATCGCCAACTGTGAACTCTAGTCTGCGACGGCGTCTGTCCGCATACGATTTCAGCCTTCTCTGAGCCGCTCTCATCCGATCTCGAATCAACTGTATCTTCTCGGTCGTCTCTTCAACAATCTGTGGCCCCAAAATATTGCTTTCGCTGAGCTCTGTCCAACAGACGGGCGATCTGCATCTCCTCCCATATAATGCCTCGAAAGGTGCCATCTGAATAGTATCTTGGAAGCTTTTATTGTAGGAGAACTCCACTAAGGGTACATGATGATCCCATCTACTTCCGAAGTCTAAAACGCACGCTCGAAGCATGTCCTCAAGAGTCTGAATAGTCCGTTCTGACTGACCTTCGGTCTGCGGATGAAATGCTGTGCTGAAACTCAAACGGGTGCCCAACGCCTCCCAAAGTCTCTGCTATAGTCGGCTGGTAAACTAGGTGCCTCGGTCAGACACGATACAAGTCGGGACGCCATGCAACCATACGATCTCGTCGATGTAAATCTGGGCATACTGAGCAAAACCGAAAGTGGTCTTCACTGGCAGGAAGTGAGCCGCTTTCGTCAAACGATCCACGATCACCCAAATGGATTCATACCCTTGACTGGTCCTGGGTAGACCCACAATGAAGTCTATAGAAATCTGCTCCTATTTCCACTCCGGAATGGGCAAAAACTGCAACTCTCCAGCGGGCCTCTGGTGCTCGGCCTTGACTTACTAACAAGTCAGGCATCTTGACACGAAATCTGTGACGTCCCTCTTCATTCCGTCCCACCAATAAACATCTCTAAAATCATGGTACATCTTGGTGGAACCGGGATGAACGCTATACATCGATCTATGTGCCTCCTCAAGAATCTCACGCCGTAGTCCCTCAGAATCTGGTACGCACAATCAAGTCCCAAATCGCAGTACCCCCTGATCATCGATCACGAACTCGGAAACTCTGCCGTGCCGAACCTGCTCTATGATCTCTGAAAGACGGTCATCACTGGGCTGCACCTCTCAAATACGGTCAAGCAACTGCGGACGTGCACGAATATGCGCAAGCTGTCCTTCTGTCGGAATGAACTCGAACTGCACTCGGCTGTCGCATAGAATCTTCCAATCTGCTGACGAATGCCTCTGCACGGCACTCAAATAGGATAAACTACCTTCGAGCCTCCGACTCAAATCATCTGCCACCACGTTCGCCTTGCTCGGATGGTAAAGGATCTCGCAATCATAGTCTTTCACCAGCTCCATTCAACGGCGTTGTCTCAGATTCAGGTCTCACTGCTGAAATATGTACTTCAAGCTCTTGTGGTCTGTAAATATCTGGCACGACTCGCCGTATAGGTAATGTCTCCAGATCTTGAGTGCAAACACCACTGCAGCCATCTATAAATCATGCGTAGGATAGTTCTGTTCATGTGTCTTTAGCTGCCGAGAAGCATACGCAATAACCCTGTTGTGCTGCATTAACACGCAACCTAGTCCCACTCGAGAAGCGTCGCAATAAACCACGAATCCGCCCGATCCTGAAGGCAATGACAACACTAGTGCAGTAGTCAGACGAGCCTTCAACTACTGGAAGCTATGCTTGCGCACCTCGGTCCAATCAAAAGGAACTCCCTTCCGGGTCAACCCGGTCAACGGTGCAGCGATACGGGAGAAGTACTGAACAAATCGTCGGTAGTAGCCAGCCAAGCCTACGAAGCTGCGGATCTCTGTAACTGATGCTGGTCTGGGCCAATACTGAACGGCCTCGATCTTCTTTGGGTCCTCACATATGCCATCTCTCATAATCACGTGACCCAAGAAATCAACGCTGTCAAGCCCTAACGCGCACTTGGAGAATTTCACGAACAGCTAGTACTCCCTTAAAGTCTGTAATGTGATCCGCAAGTGCTGCCCGTGCTCCTCTCGGCTCCGGGAATACACCAAAATATCGTCACTAAACACGATGATGAAAAAATCTAGATACGGCCTGAAAATGCGGTTCATCAAGTCCATAAACGCGGCTGGTGCATTGGTGAGTCCGAACGACATCACCAAAAACTCATAGTGCCCATAACGTGTGCGAAAATCCGTCCTCGGAATATCCTCCTGCCGCACTCGCAACTGATGGTAACCCGATCGCAAGTCAATCCTCGAAAAGTATCCCGCACCCTGAAGCTGGCCGAACAAATCATCGATACGTGGTAAGGGATATCTGTTCCATACGGTAACCCTGTTCAGCTGGCGGTAATCAATGCACAAGCGCAAACTGCCGTCCTCCTTCTTGACGAACAGGACAGGAGAACCCCATGGAGACACACTAGGTCGAATAAGCCCTTTATCTAACAAATCCTGCAACTGATCCTTCAGCTCTCTAAGCTCCGCCAGGGCCATCCGATAAGGCGGTATGGAAATAGGCCCCGCGCCGGGGATCAAATCGATGTAGAACTCAACATCGCGCTCAGACGGTAACCCAGGCAGCTCGTCAGGGAAAACATCAGGGAACTCACTAACAATCGAGACCTGGTCCAAAGGAACCTCTGCAGCTCGAGTATCATAAACATATGCTAAGAATCCCTGACATCCCTTCCGCAAAAGCTGACCGGCACGAAGAGACGAAATCAAGCTGGGAAGGGTGACGCTGCGGTCTCCCTGAATAACAAGGACTGGCTCTCCGGGAAAGCTAAATCTGACTGCCTTCTCACGGCAGTCCACAGATGCATAACAAGTGGCCAGCCAGTCCATGCCCAGAAGCACATCAAAGTCCAACATATCGAGGAGAATCAAATCAGCCGATGAATCCCTCTCCCCGATACAAACGGAACAAAATCGAAATACAAAACGAGCGACAAACGACTCACCTACCGGAGTAATAACAACAAGCGCCGATCTAACGACGATTATTCATGGCCCAATATCGGTGCAAAGTGTGTAGATACATACGAATGTGTGGAACCCGGGTCGAATAATACTCGCGCGTCGAAATAACATACCGGCAAGGTACCTGTCACAACGGCATTGGATGCCTGCGCATCCTGTGGAGTCAAAGCGAACACTCGGGCATGTCCCCCACCAATAGCTGGCTGTCCTCGGCCTCGGCCTCGGCCTCCTCATCCTCTCTGAATAGGACCGCCATGCCCACGGCCTCTGGGGCGCCTAACTGACGTGGAGCATCACCGGGGGCAGGAAGTAGAGCTCTCTGAGGAGGTGGTGAAGATGGTAAAGTCACGTGTGGAACCATCGCCGCTCCCTGTTGTCTCACCATACAGTTTTTGATACGATGGTACGGACTCCCGTACCTAAAACATCCTGGCGAGGCCTGCTGGCCCTGCGGATAAGAACCAAATAGCCGACCCCGTCTGACTCCTCTGCCGCCACCATCTCTCGAAAAGAATATGTCACGATACCTCTGAGCAGATACATCGGTATGAATCCTCTTCGGCCCAGAAATGGCCGAAGTCTCTGAAATGCGCACCTCCATCTGTAAGGTCATTTCCATAACAGCTGCATAAGTGTCAAAGTGCTGGGCGCTGATGGCAAGAAATAACTGTGTGTCGAGTCCCTACATAAACCTCTTTACCCTCTTCTCTTCAGTATCAACCAAGTACGGAGCATATCGGGACAACTGAGTAAACTGGATATCATACTCGGACACTGTCATCCGTGGAGTCTTGAACAAAGCCTCAAAACTATGAGCTCGAGCATCACGAACGCTCTCTGGAAGGAAACGGGCTAGAAATACTGCTATGAACTCGACCCAAGTCATAGGAGGTAGACCTGCAGCTCGACCTCTCTCAACCGACTCCCACCATGTCTACGCAAGGCCTCCATACGGAAACTCGTAAGCTCCACCCATCTATCGTTGGAACATCTGAGCGAACGGAAAATCCTAGCTAAATTGTTAAGGAATGTCTGCAGATCCTCTGCTGCATCGGTGCTGGTGAAAACTGGGGGCCTCAGTCTCATGAAGTCCTGTAGTTATACTGGAATAGCCACTGTAGTAGTAAAAGCAACTGTCTGGACAGTAAGTACTATCGTAGTCTGTGATGTGGTAGGTATGTCCTGCGATCTCGGTGCACGACTGGCATCTACTAAGGATCTCACCATCTGTCGTAACTCATGCATACCTTCCATCATCTGTCGTAACTCCTGCATACCAGACTCTAGCCTATCCATGCGGCCTGGGGAAGGCGGATCAGTCTGTCCCTGAGGGGTAAGTATGCCGTCCTGCTCGGTCCTCGTCTCGAACGAGCCTGCTTGGATCTCATCTCGGGCGGCAGCCCTCTGCTCTCTCTTATCCTTCGGCGGCATAGTGGCTGGTACAGGAAACAAGATAATAAGAATAGTGCAATAGAATCATAAGATACACGGAATTGAAGAAGGAATTTTCAAGCAAGTATATCCTAAATTCACCTAGGCGGAGTACCGTATCGCACGTATGCCTCGGACATACACACGCTACGTTACCCTACTTAAGTCAATTACTCCATCTACCAAGGGTCGTCCTACACTCAGAAAGGTAAAACCGATCGCTCTGATACCAAGTTTGTCATGACCCAAAATGTACGGAGCATGACAGGAACTTAAATTACGAAACGACTCGAGGCGTTCGTAATCAAAGTAAGCCAAAACCCAGAAATCAAAACCAAATAAGCAGTAGAGTGAAGGAAAACTAATTTATTGAAAGCGATTTTAATCCAATAAGTCACATCAAGCTTTTTAAAAGCAACATCCATTTTTCCAAAAATTTCGGCGGAGTCTCCTTTGTAAATACTGGCCCCCAAACGGGTACAAATAGGAATATATATAAATAACATGAAATAAGGCATCCCCAAGCGGGAGCTAGCTCTTCTCCCCAAGGCAGACTCAAATCCCACGCAATATAAATCATCAATGTGCAAAATAAGCATAAAAGGCACAAGTAATAAGCAACACGTCGTCTCAAGTGAGCGCGACCCAAAGAAACAATATACATGCCCACAAATCTTACTGTCTTGTCTCTAAGTCAATATACATCAGTACTGGTAAATGATACAGTAGATGGAGTACATTAGATACAATGAAAATACAGGGTGGAAACAAAATAATGACACAACCCACCTACGAGCAAAAGCCTCAAATCCAAGCAAAGAAAGAAGTACATCCGCCGCTACCGTGCTGACGGATCGGACCTGCAAAAAGGCTGTGGCACAACGGGGGTGAGTTGCCAACTCGTGAGTAATATGTAACATCTATAAAGACTATCGTAAGCATGTACACAAAGTGTCATAATTCTACAATATTGATATGGTATGATGTACTAGCATGTATGCGACATGAATGCAATTTAACACGTGATCTGAATATGCTGATATGAGGAAATCATTATTTTCATCTTAGAAAACTCTTTTTGAAATATCTGAAGTAATATCAATTAAATCAACAGAAATCCGTGTCAAGTATCGACACCTCAAATGAATATCTCAGTGTCCCAAAGTATAGGTATCTCAAAAAGTCTCGGGCTCCGGCAATCCGGACTGGCCTATCTCAAGTATCAATATCTCAGTATCTCATGACCATGGTCGGGATCCTCCGGATATTCGCCGCGCCAACAATCACCGGTAGGTAGTCTGCCCCTACCAGGCTCATCGTCTACAGCTCGAACTTCTTACCCCGGGGTACCTTACCGGGCCCACCATGTACCCGAGACGGATCATCCTACTCCTCGAAACGGGTCTCGAAAACTAACAGAAAACCCATGGTGGATGACACAAGTATCATGTCAAGAGAAAACCACAACTTGCAATATTTAAAATGATATCAGTTTTATTAAATCCTAGCGGTTTCTCCAAAATCTCAAAAATCTCAAATGCTGAAATCCTTAAGAAAGAAAGTACCATAAGTACAAATGTCAATGATGATGAATGCCTATGGTATCAACAATGCGAACTGCAATATATGACTAAAAGGCTATGTATGATCGAATGATGTATGAGGTACTTGCATATGACTAGCAATTTTACATGTTCATCTTGAGGAATTTAATATATTAGTACTGCTTTATACGTCCTATATGGTGAAATTATTCTAAATTCCAGTTTAAACAAGTTATCTAGTGTTTGTAGCATAGCAATTACCAAGGCGTGTGTGTCCGCATGAATAGTGCTCATGCTGCATAAAACCCTAGCAATGGTGCAAGTGTCCTATTAGATGAAGTTGCACAATTATATAATGAACTAAGCAAGCCAAATATTACTTGTGTCGCATATCTCATTTTAATGGTTTCGATACGATGAATTAACACATATATGGATATAAAGGTCATGCAATATAGTAAAACAGGTAACTAGGAACTACCTGCAACAATCTAGTATTACTAGAAATTTCTAAACTATCGGACGCCTCGCGCCATCCAAACGATTTCCCGCGTAGATGTATACGTCTACTCACCGGAAATCCCCAGGTAACTTGGTCCAATCACCGCTTTCCCTTTTCGTGCCGCGTCCGAAGTCTCCACGACTGATCCTGGAATTTGCACAATATATAACATAAGATTACATATCCTGAAACGTTGCCAAGTCACAAAAAGAAAGGATCAACGTCTACGAGTTAGGCACATTGTGCACTAGGTGCGCGGAACACACACGAAAACCACTACAACCCTTACTAGAATCGTCGTTCGGAACAACCGTCAAAACTAAGACCCGAACAAACCAATACGCATTCGCATACCCTAAATACCATAGTACAAGCTAATAAAATACTCAAGATAACCAAATTAATTCACCTCCTAATTGTATCAAAAACCTAGTAAGCACAAAAAATTGCAATTTGGCGTAACCGTCGTAGATTAGCAATAAAAATGACCACAATCACAAATAATCATCAAACCACACAACTAGCTAGCCGCTACACTTAATTTAACCTATTTGCAATACTTCAAACCCCAATTCCAAAATCGAACCCTTCTCTTGAATTCCCTAAATAAGCAATTAAAACCAAATTTCACACTTGAAATAAACTAATTTAGCATAATTTGAAGCCCACTTAAGCAAAGTAACCTCTTAGATTAGATTAGTGTAAGAACTAGATAGCAACATAAACTTAATTAACCTAATAATGGTGTTTTAAAACCCTAGTTCAACTCAAACCAACCTCTTTAAAAACCTAGAATTGAAATTAGCACTAAAATTAACACTAAATCAATTTAATTCAAGAAATTTTACCACAAGTGTTAATTGGGTAAAGATTATACCTCAAATTTTCTAGAGATCTAGTAAGATGATATGCCTCCAAAGGTACCCTCCTAGCATCCAAGATCCATGCAAGAATGGCTAAGGAGAAAGGATGAAGAATGAGCTTGAAATTGTGAATTAAAAATTGGATTTTTGAAGCAATTTGTGAAGAATTTTGAAGGAAAAAGAGAAGGAGAATTTGGGGAAGAGGTGGCTGCAGTTTCGGCCAGAGAAGGGATGGGGAGAGAATAGTGTGGGTGTCCAAGATTTTTCTCCATGTCAAAGCATCCCATGCCTCGAAAAAACCTATAACTAAATTAATATATTTTATTCAACACAAACACTTCATTCAAATGAGTTAAAGGAAAAAGAAAAAATCAAATGGGAAGGGGGGTCTCCCTGCAGGTGGCTCGGCCAGTGGAGAGGTGAGGATGAGTGAATTGTTTGCAAAGAAAATTCCATGCCAAAAACACCCCCACAAGTTGATAATTGCAATTTTTAGTTTAATTTATTAAATTTTTTAATTTTCCTTTGATTATAACCAATTAGAACTTGGAAATAACATACTAAAAATTTATGTTACAAACTAGATTTTAGTTTTCATGGTTCTTAAGTATGTAATTAGCCCATTGAAATTTGTATTTATCACTAATTTAATGTATATTTAACAGCTTAAAATAATATTAAAAATAATTATTTAGGGAAAAAATATTTAAACGACCAGAAATTTATAAGTGACTCATTAGCTACTAAACACTAGCAATTACCTATCTAGATTAGGTATAATTAGGACTATATTAATAAATAATTATAATGACAATTTACGGAAAAATACCAATTATTTTCCGATTATCGGGAAAATACCTAAACGACTTTTCAAGGCGTTACAATTTTTTGGCGTGCTCCTGAAAGGGGTAAAACATATAAGGACCAAGTAAAGCTTTCGAGACCAGTGCTAATGGAAAGGTATTAACCTAATATAGCTGGACTTATAGTAAAAGATTTTCATCAAATGCCTGATGTGGATTGTGATGAAACTTTTACTTTATGGTCTGTACTGAAGTCCATACGGATATAAATCGTCACTACTATTCTTCATTACTACGATATTTGGCAAGTCGATGAATATAATGTTTTTCTAAATAGGGATTTAGAAGTGAACGTGTATATGACTCTGTCAGAGGGTTATCGTGGTCAGTAGGAGCAGCTAAAAGTGTGCAAGTTTCTTATGTCTATTTGTAGACTAAAGCAGGAATAGCGGAGATGGATCATCCGTTTTGATGTCACGGTCAAAGTGTTTGACTTCATCAAAATGATAGTTGAACTTGGTATTTGTAAGAAGGGTGTAGGGAGTATTGTCATATTTCTCATATTGTATGTGAACGATATACTCCTCATAGGAAGTAATGTTCTTATACTACAGTTCGGTTAAAACTATGGTACTCACAAATGTTTCTTCATAAAATATTTGGATAATATATCAACTGATTCTGGTAACTACGTCTATAGAGATAGATCTTATAGGAGCTTTTAGGATTGGCCCAACTCAAGTAAAATGACACCATTCTAAAGAGATTTAGAATGGAAGACTCATGACGTGGTAGTGTACCCGCATGTGGAAGAGTCACTATCTTTAAGTAGATGTCATGTATCAGACCAGATGTTTCTTTTGCACTTGATATAATAAACAGATATTAGTCCAATCCTAGAGAAACATAAGAAACCAGCAAAGAACATATGTGGATGTTCTTTGTGTACAGTAATGGCACCTCCATCATGAGGCGGTTACTGATTCCAGTTTCCAATGTGATAAGAAAGACGGAGTGTCTATCACGAGTAATAAGTTTACTCTCTTTGGTGGGAGTAGTATATTGGAAAGAGTTCCAAGCAGGATACTGGGATAGTCATGGCGCTGGGTGCTGATTATGAATCAGCTGTGGATACAACCCAAGATGTTGCTGGATAAAATTATTCATTTATGAAATTTGTCCCGCCGTCTATCCAGGCAAGTTCTAGGGCAGGTATCGCTCAATTCGAATGATAGTTGATCTCCGCGAAGTTTAGATATAAAAAGATAAAGATAGTTTCATTATAGCGGATCCACTCACTGAGGTTGTTTCTCGAACACGGCATGTGAAACTTTTAGTACAGAAGTTGGTTATGTGATACTGCAATATTTGGTCTTAAGTGCAAGTGTGGGATTGTTGGATATAGGTGCCCTCAAAACAATTATTGTAATTGAAGGAGGACCTATACGAGAGAACAATCTTACTCGATATGATAGTATGCTATCTGGTTTGTCTTTATCATTCATGTGTATACATTTTACTCGTTATCACGTATCGCTAATACATAATGATAAAGCCCATAAGATCTTTGCTTAACTACCTGGATTATGATAGGGATCATACTAATAGGGCATGGAGAGTTTATAAGCACATCCTTAAATGTCCCTAGTCATATGAGTATCTAGACTAGGTGTCGATACTCCAAATAGACTCGTATATACGTTTCTTGACACCGGACGGGACGATGGTTGATCCCATAGCATTGGTGTTTGACACCAAAGATTGTATATAGGTGCTCATTAGAAGAATGGGTTTTACTGGATGGACTCACCTGAGAACTCCTAGATGGTATTGTACATATCGTCAGATAGCAATACTTATGTGACATGGGTACATGATAGTCTGTAGACCTAAGATCGTCATAGTGTCTTGTGTGTGTTTCCACTGTACTTTGATTATTATCCTAACATGGCTTTAAAGAGTCATGCAAACAAGTTTTAGTTCGGTACAATCCTGAAGCACATGGAGGCAGTGAGCGATCAAAGGGATTTCGTCTCTCCCAGTATTAGGAGTTAAGGTCGTGCTATGCTAGATCAACTATAACCATAAGTCCTTGGCCAAGTCTGTAGCGTTTTGAAAATCGTTTCGGTGAAATTTCGGAAAATCGGTAAAATAAGGGGCTTTTCTGTAAAAAGTCAAAATGCAAATATCTTATTATAAAAATTAAATATACATATTCTAGCTATGTAATTGCTAGTATTTGGTGTTTATTGAGCCACTGGTGAAATTTCAAATTTTCTGAAAAAAATTATTTTATTATTATTTTAAGCCGTCACTAATACATTTAATTAGGGAAAATTACAAATTGGAATGAGTTGAAACAAATTTTGTGCATCATGACACATTAAATAAAATTTTATCATGTGGTTTTTGAAATGAAATCGTTTGCCAAAACGGTTTAGAAAATATCGAAGAAAAAGGCTTTTTCCGGTGAATTTAGTGTTAATGGAAATTGGGGTATATCATTTATTATTTTTCCCTCACACACGCAAACCCAATTTCCCCTCCTTGGCTAAGCCCATGGCAGCCCATTACCCAAGTTCCCACAAAAAAAATGAGAGAAGCAAAGCAAATGAAAAGAAAAGGGAAATGTAAAGAAATAGATAAATGAGTATGGACTTTTGACTTTTGTGTTGACTTGAACCTTCCCCACTTGACTTTTCCCCACCTCACACACCCCCCACACTTCCCCCACCTGCACTTGACCGAGCCCCCCCCTCTTCTTCAGCCCCACCTCATTTCTTCTTCTCTTTTCTCTTCAAAATTCCATCAAAAATGCCTCAAAAATTCCACAAAATCAAAATCGAATCCCTGCCTATTTATACTTGACCATTCTAGTATGGATCTTGGGGAAGGGAAGCATGTTTGGGAGGCTAGATTTGTGCTAGATCTCAAGATGATTGTTTGGTAAATTCTTAACCTTATGGCTAATTGTTGTTTGAATACTTTAAATCAAGCATAATTAGTTAATAGTTTGGGATTAATTGAATGTTTTGAAAAATCTAGTAAGAGTTGTGATTTCAATTAGGGTTTTTATTATATCATTAGGGATGCAATGTTTAGTTTAACATCTTAATGAATGTAAAACCTAATCTAGTTGCTAGTTGCAATTTGTTAATTTAAAATTTGCAATAAATAAGCTTTTTATGCAAACTAGGTTTTTATGAAATGCATATATAGGTGAGATTAAATTATGGTTAGGGTTTTTATCACATTATTAACATCTTAATTGTTGTTTAGCAACTTAGATCTTGCAATTCCAACCTAAATTGTTGTTTGTGCATTTTGCTATAAAATTGTTAAAATTTAGGTATTTTGTAAACTAGAATTTTAGGGTTTTTGGAATTTAACGAGATTAAATTATGGGAATTATTTTTATGACTTATTTAAGATATTCAGTGAATATTGTGGCCGCTAGATTCGTTTATACATCGAGTTTTGTACTAAATCGGTGATTTGTGCTTGCTAGATTTTCGGAAAAATAACTTTTTAAGTGAAATTGGGGTTTTTGTGAATTTTAAGCTATTTTATATTATAATTAGTGCTTGTAACTGTACAAATGAGTGTGTTGGGAGTTTTCTCGATGTTTTGGCGTTTGTACGCCGACGTCGAGGGTTTTTGGGTCGATTTGTGAAAGCAACCATAGGTTTTGACCTATGTGGGATTCGTGAGTCGTTTTGGTCATGAGTCGAATTTTAATGAGATACGGTGCATTATGATATGTAGGTACCTCATGTGGACTTCGAGACGACAAGCAAGTGCGTGGCGACGTCGGCACCGGCGAGCGAGGACCAGGTGAGTAGATTTATATCTACAGGGAGAAGTCGGGTGGATGGCGTATAGCACCCCCGCAGTCCGTGGTGGTGTATACGGATGCGTATACACACCAACAATTATTATATGTTATTTAGGATTAATAACAATGTTTAGGATGGATATTGGTGTGTTGGATTATTTTAGTGTTGCGAACCCTAGGGTAGTGTTGCACTACACATACACACATACATACTTGCATACATTCCTATTTATATGTGCTCATGGGATTCTTTATAGTTATGTGTTCACATGGGTATGGGACTATGTGT
Source organism: Agapanthus africanus (assembly GCA_030015575.1). Lineage (NCBI taxonomy): Eukaryota > Viridiplantae > Streptophyta > Magnoliopsida > Asparagales > Amaryllidaceae > Agapanthus > Agapanthus africanus. The sequence goes on along the minus strand of CM057348.1, from coordinate 499,640,125 downwards.
TCACATACGGATTTGAGGATGATACTTGGGATTGAGCTGAGTCGATGAGATTTGTTTTGTGGTTGTGATATCGGTGATATGGCAGGATTCGTACTTGAGGTACGTCTTGGTGTTATAGCGGATCTTAGGGCGGCGATACGGGTGAATAGTGTTATAAATAAAATGGTCGACATGTGATCGTGATATGAGGCATGATATGCTATGATATTGATATTAGGCCGTATCGGGCGATGTATACCCCTTGATGATGATATGTGCTGACGATATCAGTTTGTACGAGATTGTCGATCAGTAGTCAGATCATGAGTATATTGAGGATATTAGTATTGTACTAGACTTAGGTCAGTACCCTAGACTATGATCTTGGATAAAGAGGATACCAGAGGAATAGTGTGAGGAATATGATATTGACCCGTACCCAGATTTGGGGATGCCGTACGACGGATTTACGTACGAGCTATATTTTGATGATTGATCCGCACTCTTGACGTGGGATTTCTGATTATAGATATGGTATCGGATATGATATTATTGAGGCGGGATCACCGACTAATATATATACAGGTATGTATATGTATCGACTCAGATGTTAGGCGGTTTCCTTACCTGTAGTCTAGCTTGTAGCTTTGCCCTTTAGTTTAGTTAGTTGTTAGATTAGATTCGGTTCCTACCTATTTCAAAGCTTACGAATCGTGCGTATTTTAAAAGACAAGTCAAGGGATTCTATGGATATTTCAAAAAAAAACGTATCTTTTCTTAAAAACATCGTAGCCCCTATTTTCAAAACCCCACGATTCGTGTTATTTCAAAAGGCACCATTGTAGGACTTATATTAGATTAATGCAGATTAGTTATCGTTGCGTCTAGTATTCAGCTCCCGCTCATTATTGTTGTTCGCTCCGCATCACATGCTTATATTATGCTTCATATTCTACTGTTGATATCTTGTGGTTAGGACACCAGCACCATTACCGATGATGCGTATGTACCATGTACACTTACTTGCCGGCTCACACACATCTTCATCGGTAATTGCCATGTCACGTACACCTTAGAAAATATTATTGCTTGACATAGCCTGTTAGCTAATAGTTTAGACATGATATTAGTGTACTTTCCTTATATGTTAGTTTAGACATTGTAGTTATTACCTGCTACTTCATGCATACTGTTATTCATTGTTATGCCGCATTCATGGATTCTCATGCATATATTCACTTTTTGCTTGCTATTGAGGTTTTGGATTCGGATTCCCATGAGATTTTCTGGATTTGGGGAAAACCGCAAAACATATACAAACTTCTTCTTTCTCTTTTTAAATGAAAAGCGCGGTTTTTCCCATGATGTATGAGTCGTCCACCATGAGTTTGCTGATGGATTTCGAGACCCGATTCGAGGAGTTGGATGAACCGTTTCGGGTATATGGTGGACCCGGAAAGGTACCCCGGGGCAAGAAGCTCATGGTGATGACGATGAGCCTGGCAGGAGGAGACTACCTACCGGTGATTTTACCCGACGCGTCGGATATCCGGAGGATACCGTCGTGGTCTTGAGATGGATGGTAGGGCCCGGTCTGGACTGACGGCCCCCTAGATATTGAGATTGAGACATTGAGATTTCGAGATATTGAGGTACTGAGATTTGATGATACAGGCCAGTCCGGATAGCCGGAGCCTGAGGTTTTGAGACATTGAGATTTATGTTTTGTGTCGATGCTAGACACTGTTGATGCTGATTTCATTTATGATACCTCATTTTAAAAAAACAAAGGAAATCTAACTAATTTAAGAAAACAGTTTCTTCATTTACATGTATTCTGTTTTCATGCATTCATACCTCATTCATATGATATATTGCTACCTGAGGCACTGACACGGGCACACGAGATCACACTCGGGTTAGATATTACCTTAGCCATTGTTATAGGCTGCATGTTATTCATATATTTGAGGATATATTATGATCATTGACCTAGGTTGCGTTATTTATGCGATTTCTGTGCGTAGATGTTTTTCTATTCACGAGTTGGCAACTCACCCCCGTTGTGCCCCAGTTTCTTGCAGGTTTGCCGTACAGGTTTCATTACGGCTTGCGGGCATAGTTTCCTTCGGGTGATTTGCTAGTAGGTGGGTTTACTTGTATCGTACCCCCCATTATATAACTTGTATATTATTACTCTATTGTATCTAGAAGTTCCATCAACCAAACATGTATTTATTTCAGAGATAGAGACCTGTGATGTTATTCTTTCGACCTTAGAGTCGCGCGTTTTATTTCTGTGGTTTTCTTGTGGTTTTGAGTTTTTGATCCTCGCCGTTGGCGTTGTATATTATATTGCTTGTGTGGTTGTGACCGTCGATTGACGAAGAGCTAGCTCCCGCTTGGGGATGCCTTTTATTGATTTCGTATACTATTCATGTTGTATCCCGTTTGGGAGCCAGTTTTTACAAAGGAGACTCTGCCGAAATTTTCGGGAAATATTGATGTTTTTTTTAAAACCGCATAATTCGGCTTATGCTATTAAAACTACTTGTTTAAATTGGTTTTCCTTCACTCTACTACTTTTCTTGGTTTGCATTTCTGGGTTTTCGGTTTACTTGGATTACGTACGCCTCGAGACGTTTCGTAGTTTAAGTGCCGGTCATGTTCCGTACTTTCGGGACGTGAAAAAGTTGGTATCAGAGCGTTGGGTTTTACCTTCGGAGCGTAGGATGACCCTTGGTTGATGGAATAGGTGACTAAAGTAGAGTGACGTACCGTGGGTATGTTCCGCGGCATATTTACGATACGCTACTCCACTTAAGAAGCCTTAGGATGTACATTTCTTTGCTCGGTATTATATTCATTCCGATCTAGCCTCATCAGTACCAGTTATGGTTTTGCTGCCACGATTACGGGCAGGGAGAGCTACGGCTAGAGTTACGGTCAGCACGAGCTCGTCACGACCGAGGACTAACCAGGGCGAAATTTCGGCGACATACGATTGCGGAGATGTGTCTTTTTATTGTGTTTCACGCCCCGAGCGTTTGATGGATCGCTGTATGAGATTACTTGGATGTGCCGATCAGCACTAGAGGATTGAGCCACTGACAGAGGCCAGCCAGATTTTGATGACCGTTGGTGTATTGCTTACTCATGATGATTGAGGCACTGTTCAGCGTGCAGACGAGTGAGCCAGTTGTTGCTGCGAGTGACGAGATATCGCCCCATATGTTGGAGCTATTGCGGGACGAGTTGTACTAATAGATGCTAGAAGGTCGCTAGTCACCCGATGATGAATGACTAGGACAGGTGGTTCGTTCGCCTACCCCGATGCGAGATCATCAGATAGATTGATTCCAGCTAGAGACGACTTCACGCGGAGACGTTGAGAGTCGACAGAGACGATCGAATGTCAGAAACCTATTATTCCAAGTTTAAAGTAGTCGGAAAGACATGCAGGCAATTCTATGGTCCCTCTAGAAGAATGAAACCCTAACTCGACTTAATGACCGTGTGAAAGCCTTGGAACCTTCGGGTTTGCGGCAGTTCTGCGCCGCCATTAGTGAGTCTTGGGTTTGCCCTTCTACGGCTGGACCACCGATGCTGTGGTATGTGTTCGATATTATTAAACTGTGCCCAAGATGTTGAGCTCTTGGGGGATTATGAGGTTTTGACGAATCGATCGAATGGTTCGACTTCATTCGGATGCTAGGTGGTAAGATGCATTCTTGGGAGACTCCAGATACGAGGATAGTCGTTAGAGCTCAGTCCATGCAGCCACGACGAGACGAGTCCAGAGCAGTCGACATTAGAAAAGTGGAGTAAGAGGTTCATACGAGATCTTGATGAAACGACGTTCCACTCCGCCGACATCAGAGATGCGATACGTATGCCGAGGCATTGTACTTGGATATACCTTCCAAAAGGAGTCGCGTTGAGTATGCAGCCGTTCCAGAACGAGAACAGATCTAGTAAGGGACGATGACTTCCGGACAGTTCGGCAGAGACGAGATTTGGGAGAGATCTCGATAGGACCTTTCTGGAATAAATTACGAGAAGACTTGGAACCAGTAGTGGTCATGTTATGCACACCGGCAGGCCAGAGTTCAGGATCGTCGACGAGACATGCTATGAGTGACCACGACAGTTGGCCAGAGATTCTTGGAGGATGTGCTTGAGCGGGACTATTCCGCCATACTTGATTTGCGTATTTTGGGCGATTTATTCGCATGATTGATTTTGATGATTGATTTTCATGATATTTGTCTTCATGGACCATGGTTGCACCTGCTGAGTATTTACGATTTTTGCACGGTTGTTGCACTTGATATCGTTTTCGTGCCTTGGTTCTCATGTTTGTGATTATTTGGATTTCATACAGTTGAGTTGATTTGTGCGTATATACGCACACGATTTGGTTTTTGCACTCGGTATAGTTCATATATGCTTGCAGTGCAGTGTTACGTATGTTGTGCATTTAGATGCACTAGACTTCGATTTCGATGGTGATGTTCGATATTTGTTTTGTGCACCTTGTGCACCTGATTGGATTTTGCGTATATTCGGCACTTGATATTGGATTTCATGATTTCGTGCACGATGGATGCACCTGATTTGGATTTTCGCGCATGTTGGGCGCACGTTTTGAAGTGTGATTTTGGTGCACACCAGATGCACTAAATCAAGATTTTTCGTGCATGTCAGATGCACCTGATTTTGCTGTCAGGAACACATGTTGCCTACGACAGATGTTTCGTGCACACCCGATGCACTTAGATATTGTTTCTGTGCATATGTATGGCACATATTTGGATTTTGATTCCCGTGCGCACCAGACGCACGTAGTATTCATACGCGTATTTTGGGATCGATTTTTCTTATAGAGCAGTACGTTTTTATGATATTGCTATGTGTTTTCATACTGAGCAGGACTAGTCAGAGGACAGTACCTGAATATATTTTGCATGCATTGATAGTTATTGAAGGGATTTCCAAAAAGCGAGCTATAGCCTCAACATTTACCTACGTGTCTGATATGACACGAAATGTTTAAAACAAGGAGACCTTTCTAAATTGTTTCCAAAACGGCGGAACGTACATTTCAAACAAAGGTATATATGTATATAGTTATTTTCTTATGATAGACGTCCGCCACTGTGCAGTGTTATACGCGTTGCACAGCGACTTAAAGAGATTTGGCATGTATTTACTTCAGATACTTACATATATATATATTCGATATTTACATGTATAGTTTCGAGTTATATCATATTGATTTTGCTTTGGATTTGGCATTGATGTCTTCCCCATGACTTTGATGATTGCGGGATGCTTGACGGAGTTTTGATTTGAGTTATATGCTCATTTTTCATGCGCATGCGCTGCGCTACAATTTGTTTTATGTATTTACAATTTCGGAGCCCCGACGACATGATGGTTTTGGTTTAGATGTTTTAGTATTTGGGGGGAGTTTTACTTTAAATTCGGGGACCGAATTTTTTAAGGGGGGAAGATTGTAGCGTTTTGAAAATCGTTTCGGTGAAATTTTGGAAAATCGGTAAAATAATGGGGTTTTCTGTAAAAAGTCAAAATGCAAATTATAAAAATTAAATATACATATTCTAGCTATGTAATTGCTAGTATTTGGTGTTTATAGCCACTGGTGAAATTTCAAATTTTCTGAAAGAAAATTATTTTATTATTATTTTAAGCCGTCACTAATACATTTAATTAGGGAAAATTACAAATTGGAATGAGTTGAAACAAATTTTGTGCATCATGACACATTAAATAAAATTTTATCATGTGGTTTTTGAAATAAAATCGGTTGCCAAAACGGTTTAGAAAATATCGAAGAAAAAGGCTTTTTCCGGTGAATTTAGTGTTAATGGAAATTAGGGTATATCATTTATTATTTTTCCCTCACCCACACAAACCCAATTTTCCCTCCTTGGCTGAGCCCATGGCAGCCCATTACCCAAGTTCCCACAAAAAAAAAATGAGAGAAGCAAAGCAAATGAAAAGAAAAAGGAAATGTAAAGAAATAGATAAATGAGTATGGACTTTTGACTTTTGTGTTGACTTGAACCTTCCCCACTTGACTTTTCCCCACCTCACACACCCTCCACACTTCCCCCACCTGCACTTGACCGAGCCCCCCCTCTTCTTCAGCCCCACCTCATTTCTTCTTCTCTTTTCTCTTCAAAATTCCATCAAAAATCATCAAAAATGCCTCAAAAATTCCACAAAATCAAAATCGAATCCCTACCCATTTATACTTGACCATTCTAGTATGGATCTTGGTGAAGGGAAGCATGTTTGGGAGGCTAGATTTGTGCTAGATCTCAAGATGATTGTGGGGTAAATTCTTAACCTTATGACTAATTGTTGTTTGAATACTTTAAATCAAGCATAATTAGTTAATAGTTTGGGATTAATTGAATGTTTTGAAAAATCTAGTAAGAGTTGTGATTTCAATTAGGGTTTTTATTATATCATTAGGGATCCAATGTTTAGTTTAACATCTTAATGAATGTAAAACCTAATCTAGTTGCTAGTTGCAATTTGTTAATTTAAAATTTGCAATAAATAAGCTTTTTATGCAAACTAGGTTTTTATGAAATGCATATATAGGTGAGATTAAATTATGGTTAGGTTTTTATCACATTATTAACATATTAATTGTTGTTTAGCAACTTAGATCTTGCAATTCCAACCTAAATTGTTGTTTGTGCATTTTGCTATAAAATTGTTAAAATTTAGGTATTTTGTAAACTAGAATTTTAGGGTTTTTGGAATTTAACGAGATTAAATTATGGGAATTGTTTTTATCACTTATTTAAGATATTTAGTGAATATTGTGGCCGCTAGATTCGTTTATACATCGAGTTTTGTACTAAAACGGTGATTTGTGCTTGCTAGATTTTCGGAAAAATGACTTTTTAAGTGAAATTGGGGTTTTTGTGAATTTTAAGCTATTTTATATTATAATTAGTGCTTGTAACTGTACAAATGAGTGTGTTGGGAGTTTTCTCGATGTTTTGGCGTTTGTACGCCGACGTCGAGGGTTTTTGGGTCGATTTGTGAAAGCAACCATAGGTTTTGACCTATGTGGGATTCGTGAGTCATTTTGGTCATGAGTCGAATTTTAATGCGATACGGTGCGTTATGATATGTAGGTACCTCATGTGGACTTCGAGACGACAAGCAAGTGCGTGGCGACGTCGGCACCGGCGAGCGAGGACCAGGTGAGTAGATTTATATCTACGGGGAGAAGTCGGGTGGATGGCGTATAGCACCCCCGCAGTCCGTGGTGGTGTATACGGATGCGTATACACACCAACAATTATTATATGTTATTTGGGATTAATAACAATGTTTATGATGGATATTGGTGTGTTGGATTATTTTAGTGTTGCGAACCTTAGGGTAGTGTTGCACTACACATACACACATACATACTTGCATACATTCCTATTTATATGTGCTCATGGGATTCTTTATAGTTATGTGTTCACATGGGTATGGGACTATGTGTTCACATACGGATTTGAGGATGATACTTGGGATTGAGCTGAGTCGATGAGATTTGTTTTGTGGTTATGATATCGGTGACATGGCAGGATTCGTACTTGAGGTTCGTCCTGGTGTTATAGCGGATCTTGGGGCGGCGATACGGGTGAATAGTGTTATATGGTCGACATGTGATCGTGATATGAGGCATGATATGCTATGATATTGATATTAGGCCGTATCGGGCGATGTATACCCCTTGATGATAATATGTGCTGACGATATCGATTTGTACGAGATTGTCGATCAGTAGTCAGATCATGAGTATATTGAGGATATTAGTATTGTACTAGACATAGGTCAGTATCCTAGACTATGATCTTGGATAAAGAGGATACCAGAGGAATAGTGTGAGGAATATGATATTGACCCGTACCCAGATTTGGGGATGCCGTACGACGGATTTACGTACGAGCTATATCTTGATGATTGATCCGCACTCTTGATGTGGGATGTCTGATTATAGATATGGTATCGGATATGATATTATTGAGGCGGAATCTCCGACTAATATATATACAGGTATGTATATGTATCGACTCAGATGTTAGGCGGTTTCCTTACCTGTAGTCTAGCTTGTAGCTTAGCCCTTTAGTTTAGTTAGTTGTTTGATTAGATTCGGTTCCTACCTATTTCAAAGCTTACGAATCGTGCGTATTTTAAAAGACAAGTCAAGGGATTCTACGGATATTTAAAAAAAAAACGTATCTTTTCTTAAAAACACCGTAGCCCCTATTTTCAAAACCCCACGATTCGTGTTATTTCAAAAGGCACCATTGTAGGACTTATATTAGATTAATGCAGATTAGTTATCGTTGCGTCTAGTATTCAGCTCCCGCTCATTATTGTTGTTCGCTCCGCATCACATGCTTCATATTCTACTATTGATATCTTGTGGTTAGGACACCAGCACCATTACCGATGATGCGTATGTACCACGTACACTTACTTGCCGGCTCACACACATCTTCATCGGTAATTGCCATATCACGTACACCTTAGAAAATATTATTGCTTGACATAGCCTGTTAGCTAATAGTTTAGACATGATATTAGTGTACTTGCCTTATATGTTAGTTTAGACATTGTAGTTATTACCTGCTACTTCATGCATACTGTTATTCATTGTTATGCCACATTCATGGATTCTCATGCATATATTCACTTTTTACGTGCTATTGAGGTTTTGGCTTCGGATTTCCATGAGATTTTCTGGATTTGGGGAAAACCGCAAAACATATACAAACTTCTTCTTTCTATTTTTAAATGAAAAGCGCGGTTTTTCCCATGATGTATGAGTCGTCCACCATGAGTTTGCTGATGGATTTCGAGACCCGATTCGAGGAGTTGGATGAACCGTTTCGGGTATATTGTGGACCCGGTAAGGTACCCCGGGGCAAGAAGCTCGTGGTGATGACGATGAGCCTGGCAGGGGGAGACTACCTACCGGTGATTTTACCCGACGAGTCGGATATCCGGAGGATACCGTCGTGGTCTTGAGATGGATGGTAGGGCCCGGTCTGGACTGACGGCGCCCTAGATATTGAGATTGAGACATTGAGATTTCGAGATATTGAGGTACTGAGATTTGATGATACAGGCCAGTCCGGATAGCCGGAGCCTGAGGTTTTGAGACATACACATTTATGTTTTGTGTTGATGCTAGACACTGTTGATGCTGATTTCATTTATGATACCTCATTTTAAAAATACAAAGGAAATCTAACTAATTTAAGAAAACAGTTTCTTCATTTACATGTATTCTATTTTCATGCATTCATACCTTATTCATATGATATATTGCTACCTGAGGCACTGACACGGGCACACAAGATCACACTCGGGTTAGATATTACCCTAGCCATTGTTATAGGCTGCATGTTATTCATATATTTGAGGATATATTATGATCATTGACCTAGGTTGCGTTATTTATTCGATTTCTGTGCGTAGATGTTTTTCTATTCACGAGTTGGCAACTCACCCCCGTTGTGCCCCAGTTTCTTGCAGGTTTGCCGTACAGATTTCATTACGGCTTGCGGGCATAGTTTCCTTCGGGTGATTTGCTAGTAGGTGGGTTTACTTGTATCGTACCCCCCATTATATAACTTGTATATTATTACTCTGTTGTATCTAGAAGTTCCATCAACCAAACATGTATTTATTTCAGAGATAGAGACCAGTGATGTTATTCTTTCGACCTTAGAGTCGCGCGTTTTATTTCTGTGGTTTTCTTGCGGTTTTGAGTTTTTGATCCTCGCCGTTGGCGTTGTATATTATATTGCTTGTGTGGTTGTGACCGTCGATTGACGAAGAGCTAGCTCCCGCTTGGGGATGCCTTTTATTGATTTCGTATACTATTCATGTTGTATCCCGTTTGGGAGCCAGTTTTTACAAAGGAGACTCTGCCGAAATTTTCGGGAAATATTGATGTTTTTTTTAAAACCGCATAATTCGGCTTATGCTATTAAAACTACTTGTTTAAATTGGTTTTCCTTCACTCTACTACTTTTCTTGGTTTGCATTTCTGGGTTTTCGGCTTACTTGGATTACGTACGCCTCGAGACGTTTTGTAGTTTAAGTGCCGGTCATGTTCCGTACTTTCGGGACGTGACGAAGTCAATTGAGATTTACTGATAAGTGTTATCAGTAGTTTCTCGGATGGTTATGAATTCATGATTGACACGACTTATCGGATTATTAGGAGTCTGACAGTTTCCACCTACCAAATCAAGTATGTGACACTCTTAGATGAAGAGACCGGACTGTACGGTGATTGTCACTGATGGACTTTGCAGGGTTCGGATGAGCTTGCTCGTTGACCTTCTTTCGATCAATACCAAGGTAGCTGTTACATGCAGCTAATACCGCTGACATGCTTGTGGGCTATGTATATGATCTTAACCTACTGCCAGTGTATTGTTGAGTCTTTAGAGTCCCACACAGAGCTTTCCTTAGCTTTCCCAGCATAGGCGAAACGATGTAGGGCACATATAGGATATGCGCAGGAGTTCGATTAAACACGTGTATGTGATACACATATTTTAATCGGATGTTTAATGATATTACTCGGTTCATATATGATATAACCGGATTATTAGATCAAGTATTGATTTATTAATTAGATATATATTTATATATATAAACTAATATCATGTTCATTTTAATATTTCTTTCCTTTAAATATATGTATATGTGATATAAATATATTTATCATGTTAGCTAATACATGATTGTTATGTGTATGAGATGTACATACAAGTTTAGCCACTATGTGTGTATGAGAATTACATTGGAAACACGATGAAATCAAAGGATTTACTTATTTATTTTTTTGAAAAAATAATGACTCATTTTCTATGGTTGTATGTAGAATAAATGACTCACTTTTGTTTTTTTTCTAAAAAGGATAAGTATGGATAATCTTTTAATCTCATCATATTATTCTAAGCCATTCTCATCACCAATCTTACTCTTACCACTATGGTTCTCTCTCTTGAGTTTTCTTAAGTGAGAAAGCAAAAGAGAAGAGAAGAACATTAGTGAACAAAATTAACCTACATCCTTACTATTCATTCCTAGCAGCTTTGATTAGTGAGATAGTTCATTTTGATATGATCAAGTGAAGGTATAGCTTATGATGGAGGGATTTTAAGGTAGATCATTTTCGGCAAGGAGATTACCGAGCGAGCTTGTTCTGGACCTAGTGGAGACTAACCGGAGTCCAAGGAGAGATGCCTAATGCGCTACAAAGGTTCTAGCCCGCCAAACATCTCTTTATAGCTTTCTAGTTTGCATCAAGTTTAGGTATTTTGGTTGTTATCTTGTTTGTGGTTGCTAAAGCCCTCTAGATTTTTAAAATTACCACTTCTGCCGCACTTTAAAACCCTACTAGGTGATCCTAGCACCCCAGCAGAAGGTAGGCATAGAGCTATGCTAAATGACCAACTACGTAATATTCAATATATAACGAAAGATAAAAAAGTGCAAGAACAAGATAATCAAACCAGAGAGACTCAATATTTGTTAATGAGATTCACCTACCGTATGGCTGGTCTCTGGAAGAGCAGAATCTGCAAAACTTCTACTAGATGTTTAGTTAAGTTACACCCAGAGCAAAACCTAGAAGATTTCTTTCAAATCTCTCTAATCTCTCTTAGCTGTCACCCTCTCTCTATATACAATTTAATGGATTTTTTTATTTTTCCAAATGAGAGACCCTATTTATATCTCAACTCTAATCCTACTTGAATTAGAATTAAACAGAATATAGAAAATATCTGGTTCACACAGAAAACCTGTGTGCAGACGTCTGATGATGGTTTCCTCAAACGTCTACCGACGCTCTATGTTATCTTCAGCTCCTTAGGTAGAAGTCTACCACATCTTGGTCAGACATCTGCCGATGCTATGTATGCAGCTTAGAATTTGGCCAAGACTCGGCCTAGGCTTTTGACCGCACCTTTGTCAGATGTTTGTCGATGCTCTGGTTTTGGCTCAGACGTCTGGCTTTGCTCTGGCTTGATGCTTGTGCATATTCAGATGTCTGAACCTTTCTTCTTCAGAGGCCTGAAGAAGAAACTCCAAAATGTTAACATTCCTACACTTGGTGATTCTTCCGCCTTGAATCCCAAAAAACTAGTAAACTTCACACGTTCCCCTATCAACTCACTCCTCATCAAATTATCTCAAAAAGCTTCACCAATCTGCAACAGAGATCCAGCTTATCTCTGAATGCAACTTTTTTAAACATATTTGTAGGATTCTTCTCTCCCGCGATCTTCTACATTGTCAACTCACAATTGTTCCCACAGAAAAATTTTCGCTCAGAGCTTAAGCTCTACCAAGGCAAATGCGCCAACCTTTGTTGTGCAAGCACCAATGCGCAAGCACACTATATGCAAAGCATGTTGTGCAAGTACACCACGTGGAAAAAATATGGTGAAAGCGCCACTGCGCAAGCACACCACGTGTGAAGCATGTGAGTAAGCCTCCAATCTCATGCGTACGTGCATCACGTGCAAAGCATGTAGCGCAAGTCCATGTTTGGTTGAAGCGCATGCTTCAATCAAAGCTTAAGCTCTATTTGGGAAAATATTTCCCTATATCTTTTTAAAATAAGAAAAATACTTTTTTTGTTAACATAGAACTCTTTGACCAATGATCCAATAGTACATAAGCACCAGCGGTTGATCTTAAGATAAATTTAAGATCTCGCAATAAGAGATTCTCTCAACTAGATTGATTTTCTCCTATCCTATAAATAAGAGAGGGGGATATTAATCTCGAGATGGAGAATACTCCCTATAAGGTGAAAATAATAGAGACTTAAGCCTCTGCCAAGATCATCATTTTCCTCCTCAATCAAACCTTAAAGAGAGAGAGAGAGAGAGCTCTTTACCCATAAGGTGAAGAAAAGAGAATTAAGTCTCTGCAAGTTCTTTTCCTTCCTCAAAACCATGGGTAAGGAGATTAATCTCTATTAAAAAGAAGCTTAAGCTTCAACAAGAACTTAAGTTCTTCCTCTGGATCATAAATCCTTGATTCAAATCTTCTCTTTGTTGAAAACTTATGTTTCCATGGAGGGATTTTCGATCTCAAGATCTGTGTTTTGGAGGAAAACTTAAGTATCCCTCTGCCAAAAGATGGAAAATCATCAAGATCCCAAAGATCGCCATGAGAGAACTAAGTTTAAACTTCATAAGGCATAAAACAGTCATCAAAGACATATACCATAACCAAAACAAAACCCAAGATCGTGAAAAGTTGATCTTGTTGATTTTAATGGCCAAAAACCAATAAACAGAAGCTTAAGCTTCATAAAACTAAGTACTTTTTCTCTAGAAGGTTAACCTTCTTCGATAAAGATAGAGATTAATCTATAAAAAACCTTAGTGCTACGTTACACGTACCATACATGTAGTGCCAGCACCAGAGAATCCTTGCACTAAGAAAGTTGCGCTAGAGCTTAAGCGCTACATTGGGCTGGGCCACGTGAAATATACATGCATGCGCCAAGCCCCAAGACTGATAGGAAGCGCCAGCGCCACGTGATATGCACGTGCGCTTGAGCAGCACCAAGCCAAAGTTCCCACCGTGCGCCACGTGATATGCACTTAAGCATTCGCCCTAGCTGTGACTCGAGACTTGAGCCGTGAGCCATGCACCAACTATATTGGTGTCAAATAAACCCAATTCTTTGCCCCAAATCGGCTAAGTCCCGAAACTTAAGCTTCATTGATCTTAAGATCAATTGAGCCTATGTGCTCAAAACATCTATGTCGATCTTAGTCTTAAATAAGACTAACGACACTTAGATTGTCACGACCCAAATTAGGCACGTAACCGGCTCTTAAACCACGTGACGTCTATAGACGTACGTAATTTAAGTAAGCCGAAACCCAGAATCTAAACCACCCCAAATGGGATAAAAGGAAAAAAAAACATAGTTTTAAGCATTCGGAAACTCTTAAGTAAAAATCTTTAACTTTAGTTTTCTTTCATGAAATTTTCGGCAGCACCTCCTTTGTAAAAACTAGCCCCGAAAACGGGTACAACATATTTAATATAAAAAAACATCCTAAACGGGAGCAAATCACGTCCAACGGCGGAGACAAGCACCACAAGCATATATACGACGCCGAAGCGAAGAAATATAAAAGAAAACTGCATAAAAAAGTAAAACTTTTCAACAAAATCGGCTTCCATGAGCACGGCACCCAAAGTCACCAAAATAATAATACAACACCAAATCCTCACAACTCGTCTCTAAGTCAAAAAAAGAAGTGGTAGATGGAGAATACTAGATCCAACAAAAAGATAAACAATGTACAAACAGATAACCGCAAACCCACCTAAAAGCAAAGGCCTCACAGCCAACCGCAGCGGTATTCGCAAAAGTAGAGATGATAAGACGCCCTGCCGCGACTACTCAGAGGGTAAGTCCTACAAAACACTGTGGCACAATGGGAGTGAGTTTCCAACTCGTGAATAGTAAATTACATCATACAGTAATCGCAAGTATGCACAAACAGAGATAAATCTAGCATATGTAATCTGATAGCATAAGTATGGCAGTATGGATATGCAAAATCATTTAAAAGTACATCAGCAGGGTACTACAACTACATGAAGCAATGCATATCAGAATAATCCTGAGTGTGTGGGATGATATAATAAAACCTCATGCAAAATCATCAGCATGGGAAATCACCAGTGTCCCTCACTGAAATATCAAATCCTAAATCCTCTGGCACCGCATCCTCAGATCGGCCCTCACATCCTGTAAGTCTCATGAAACCTGAGTGTCAAATATCGACACTCGAAACATCATGAAAACATAAACATGTATGTATATATATAAGTATGTCAACCACGTATGTCCACCGACGATACGTACAAATCATGGAAAACCTGAGTGTCAAACACCGACACTCGAAACATCATGATACCCGTGTCTAGCATTGACACGTAAATCCTCATAACTCAGGCGCTGTAACCATGACTTGCCCTGACGATATGTCATACATCACTCCGGTCGGTATCCCCATGATAACCGCCAAGTCCAAATACAATCACCGGTAGGTACTTGCCCACCTTCCAGGCTCATCGTCTGTACGACGAACATCTTGCCGAGGGGAACCATATAGGGCCCCACCATGTACCCGCACATGGCCCACTCACTCCTCATATCGGGTATATATCACAAATCTCAGAACCGAGAAATCTCATGGTGGACGTATCAAAATATCATATCAAGAGAAACCGAGTTTTCAAACAATACATAGTTTCTTGAAAATACCCCCACGGTTCTCAAATCTATAAGTCACATGAAATACATATCTCAATGCGTAAAATCCATATAAAACTGATATACGCAACATAAAACATCAATATGAGCATATAAAGAGAAAACCGCTCTTTAAAATGAATCCAGCATTAAAATATATCCAGCGGTTCCCAAAATCCTCCGAAAACAAGTGCAGCATCATATGAAGTGTACATGTAATTGTAGCAAGGTTTAAGTATCTACATGTAAGCAAATATGTATGATGTATTTCATAATCACAATAGTCAACGTCTCAATATTACATGTCAAAACAATACCACTTAAGGTATATACAACTATAGAAAAATATGTGGGTGTACAGGTCAGTATGTATGCATGATATACAAGTAGCTATAGCAAGATATACGTGAAATGGAATAAGAGTCACTATCTCAACTATCCCTGCCCAATGCAATATTACGTATCTAGGTGGTTTGTGCGTGTCATGGCAATTACCGACGGTGTGGGTGTAGCATACAAATCAGTGCTCGTGCAACATGAACCGTCAGTAATGTGTTATATCCAACAGGTACAAGTCAAGATACAATAGATATACTATGCAACGATGTTCATATGAAATCAACTAATATGCAATAACATGCAGCTAACATATCATATCAGCCCCGACGCATAACGTCATACGGGCGATTTTCCCGTAGATGTTAAATCTACTCACCGATGGTCTCGAGCTATGAAAATCCGACCACCTGCTTCCCCTTGTTCGCAGCATCCGAAGTCCCCGCTTGCGAACCTAAAATTTCACAAACACATCGCATAAGCTAAATATCTTACATCGATGAAAAGACATCGAAACGCAAGAATAACGCCCTAAAAATTGTAATGCGCACTTAGCGTATCTATCACGCACGTCATCGGCCAAAAACCCTAACTAGGGTCGCTAAACTACAAAACACCAAGTCTAGACCCCGATCGTCCTGATCGCGCAACACAACAGAAACAATTACGAGGAATAAAATAGATATAATCTCGCAACGACCAAACGAACCCACATCGGAAAAACCCCGAAACCTAGTAAGCAACTTATGGCAATATTTCGCACTAGTTTCAAGCTAACGCATATCTAGCGATTGCAAACACCTTATAATAGCTTAACTAAGCTATCTAAACAATACCTATATTTTTAACACTTGATAATTAAGTTTTAGTAAAAACCTAGTAAGCAAAATTGCATAATTAAACAAAGTATTCATTAGTAATAATTATCATTTTCTACTAGGTTGATCTTTTCCTAATCACAAATTAAAGCTTTAATTAATATTAAACACTTAATCAAGCTTTACCCTAACTTGAATTTCAAAAAAATTATGAATAAAGAACTTATCATGATTTAAAAGCTATATTAAACATATAATTAGCTAACTTAAATAGCTAGATTAAGATTTAAACAATTAATTAAGGATTAAGAAAAGAAATTATACCTTAACAAGAACACAAAATATTAACTTGATTCATCATCTTAGCCTAAAAAAAACCATGCTTTGTTGAAGATCCAATAAGGATTAGTGAAGGAAAATGATGGTTTTATTTTTATTTAGAATTTTGTGGATTTATTTTGGGAATTTTGAAGCATTTTAGTGAGTAAAATGAGAAGAAAAGATCTTTGAAAAATGAGAGGGCAGAAATTTTGGGGAGGCTCGGCCAAGGGTTGATGGGGGTGGTATTTATGTAATTAACATGATGAATGTTCTAGCAAAATACAATTAATGCATCAATAAATGCTAATTGCCACCTTTCATTTATTTTCTTTTCTTTTTTAATTCAAATCCTTTTGCACTCTAAAAATATCTAGATATTTAGAAAAGAAGCTTCCAAAATTTTCTAGTGATAAGATTTAAATTTATTCTCAAGAGAAGAAATTTCCCGATTTACGTGAACAATTTACCGCTTAAAATAATATTTTATTTGGGAAAAATTCTATCTGAACCAAAACCTCCTATATATCCCCAAAGTTCGCGCACTAGCTTTATTTTACCTAAACTAGGTGTCGGTAAGTTTATACGGACGTTTGAAAAAAATCGGGTTAAAACAGAAAATACCGACTGTTTTGCCCTAAAACGGAAAAATTCGCATAACGATTTATAAAACGTTTCAATCTCCCCCCTTATAGAAATTTGGTCCCCGAATTAAAATTTAACTATGCGTACCTTCAAAGAGATGAGAGAATTTCTTCCGCATCTCGCTCTCGGCCTCCCAAGTGATCTCCTCACTAGTCGGGCTAAGCCAAAGAACCTTCACAGATGGCAAGACCTTTGACCGAAATTTCTTCACCTGCCGATCCAAAATAACTACCGGCTGCTCGGTGAACGAAAGATCGTGCTCAAGCTGAACGGTCTCATGCTAAATCATGTGAGAAGGATTATGAAGGTATCTACAAAGTATCGACACATGGAAAACGGGGTGCACATCCGGAAAACTTGGCGGGAGCGCCAAACGATAAGCAACAGAACCCACTCGCTCCAGGATCTCAAAGGGATCAACAAATCTGGGACTGAGCTTCCCCCTCTTCCCAAATCTCCTAACGCCCTTCATCGGAGAAATCCTCAAGAATACATGATCCCCCACTGCGAACTCAAGTCTGCGACGACGACCGTCGGCATAAGACTTCTGCCTGCACTGGGCTACTCTCATCCTGTCCTGAATCAGCTGGATCTTCTCCGTAGTCTCCTGAACTAGCTGGGGTCCCAAAACTCTACTCTCGCTGAGTTCGGTTCAACAGACTGGCGATCGACACTTCCTACCATACAAAGCCTCAAAAGGTGCCATCTGAATAGTCTCCTGAAAACCGTTGTTGTAGGAGAACTCAATCAACGGCAAGTGACGATCCCAACTGCCACTAAAATCAAGCACACATGCATGGAGCATATCCTCCAGAGTCTATATAGTCCACTCCGACTGGCCATCGGCCTGTGGATGAAAAGCGGTACTAAAACTCAACCGGGTACCCAAATCTTCCTTAAGCTTCTGCCAAAGACGGCTAGTAAACTGGGTGCCTTTGTCGAATACTATGCATGTGGGAACACCGTGCAAACGCACAATCTCATCTATGTACAACTAAGCATACTGAGCATAACCGAAAGTGATCTTAACTGGAAGGAAGTGAGCCGCTTTCGTCAACCGGTCAACAATCACCCAAATGGAGTCATACCCTCGACTGGTCCTGGGTAGACCCACAATAATGTCCATAGAAATCTGCTCCCATTTCTACTCCGAAATGGGTAAAGGCTGCAACTCTCTAGCCGGTCTTTGATGCTCAGCCTTGACTTGCTGACAAGTCAGGCACCTCGAAATGAAGTCCGATATATCACGCTTCATCCTTTCCCACCAGTAAAAGTCCCTCAAGTCACGGTATATCTTAGTGGAACCTGGATGAACGCTAAAGGCCGACTGATGTGCCTTCTCTAGGATCTCGCGTCCCAACCCATCAGCATCTGGTACATACAAGCGAGTCCCGCATCGTAGCACACCCTGGTCATCAATCATGAACTCCGAAACTCTTCTCTACCGAACAAGCTCAAGAATCTCAGACAAACGGGCATCACTGGGCTGCGCCTCACGGATACGCTCAAATAGTAGTGGACGGCCGCGGACATGAGCAAGCTGTCCCCCAGCGGAAGTGAACTCGAACTGCACCCTACATCACACAAGAGCTGCCAATCTGCAGAAGACTGACGCTGAACTACGCTCAACTGGGACAAGCTACCCCCGGGCCTATGACTCAAAGCATCAACTACCACATTCGCCTTGCACGGGTGATAAAGGATCTCTCAATCATAATCCTTCACTAGCTCCATCCAACAGCGCTGTCTCAGATTCAGATCCCGCTGCTAGAAAATGTACTTCAAGCTCTTGTGATCCGTGAAGATCTGACACGACTCCCCGTACAAGTAGTGTCTCCAAATCTTCAACGCAAAGACCACCGTGGTCATCTCAAGATCGTGAGCGGGGTAATTCTGCTCGTGCTTCTTCTGCTGCCTAGAAGCATAAGCAATCACTCTATCATGCTGCATCAATACACAGCCGAGCCCCACTCGAGAAGCATCACAAAAAACAACATAGCCGCCCGATTCAGAAGGCAAAGATAAAACTGGTGCTGTAGTCAACCGAGTGTTCAACTGCTGAAAACTCTGCTTGCACGCATCAGTCCAAAGAAAAGGAACTCCCTTCCGGGTCAGTCCAGTCAGCGGTGCAGCGATACTCGAGAAACCCCGCACAAAACGGCGATAATAATCAGCTCAGCCCAAAAAGCTGGGGACCTCAGTCACTGATACAGGTCTGGGCCAAAGCTGTACAGCCTCGATCTTCCTCGAGTCCACCAGAATACCATCACCAGTCACCACATGACCCAGGAAGTCCACACTATCAAGCCAAAACGCGCACTTTGAAAATTTAGCATATAGCTGGTGCTCTATCAATATCTGCAAAGCAATCCTCAAGTGCTGCTCATGCTCCTCACGACTCCTAGAGTAGACCAGTATGACATCACTAAACACAATAATAAACTGGTCGAGGAAAGGCCTAAAAATCCGGTTCATCAGATCCATGAACGCTGCTGGCGCATTGGTGAGTCCGAACGACATCACCAAAAACTCATAATGCCCATAGCGCGTACGAAAAGCAGTCTTCGGAATGTCATCATTCCGAACCCGCAACTGATGATAACCCAAACGCAAATCAATCTTAGAAAAATGTTTCGCACTCTGGAGCTGATCAAATAAATCATCAATGCGAGGTAAAGGATACCTATTCCGCACCATATCTCGGTCAATTGACGATAATCCACACACAACCTCAAACTGCCGTCCTTCTTGACGAACAGAACAGGAGCTCCCCACGGCGAAACACTCGGACGCACAAGTCCCATATCAAGCAACTCTTGCAATTGACCTTTAAGCTCTCTAAGCTCTGCCGGATCCATCCGATAAGGCGATATAGAAATAGGCTCCGTGCCAGGAATCAGATCAATGCAGAACTCAATATCGCGCTCTGGAGGCATCCCAGGTAACTCATCTGGAAAAACGTCAGGAAACTCTCGCACGGTAGGAACCTGGTCCAACGACCCCACAGTGGCTCCAGTATCATGGATGAAAGCCAAGAATCCCCGACAACCTCTCCTCAAAAGCCGACTAGCGCAAAGGACCGAAATCAAACTGTGAGGGGCGGCACCACGGTCCCCCTGCACAACAAACACTGACTCACCGGGAAAACAAAACCTAACTTTCTTCTCGCGGCAGTCCACAGATGCGTAGCAAGTAGCTAACCAGTCCATGCCCAGCAGAACGTCGAAGTCCAACATCTCTAGAAGGATCAAGTCGACGGATAAATCTCTGTCACCAATACGGACAACACAAGACCGGAACACCTGTCGTGCAACAAACGACTCGCCCATAGGAGTAGTCATGACAAGCGGCTGATCCAGCAAACACGACTCTCGGCCTAACCTCGGCACGAAGTGCGTAGAAACATACAAATGCGTAGATCCCGGATCGAAAAGAACATGCACATCAAAAGAACATACAGACAGGATACCTGAAACCACGGCATTGGACGCCTGCGCGTCCTGATGCGTCAAGGAAAACACCCGAGCCTGCCCTCTACCGGCAACTGGCTGTCCTCTGCCTCGGCCACCTCATCCTCTCGGTACAAAACTACCACGACCACGACCTCTCTGAACAGGAGTTTGACGCGGCGCAACAAAAGGCATAAGAGGCAACGCTCTCCGAGGCAGAGAAGGTGGTAAGGTAACCTGGGGTACGGCTGGCCCTTTCTAACGTATCATGGTAAAATCCCTCACGAGGTGCTGTAAACTGTCACATCCAAAACACCCACGTGTCGACGGCTGACCCTCCTGGGGAAAAGTGCTGAATAACTGGCCACATCCTACGTCTCTGCTACTCCCAGCGTCTGATCGAACTCTGTCTCGGGATCTAAACCTCTGCCTTCGGGCTGCTGTACCTATACGAGCCCTCTTCGGTTCCGGAACAACCGATGACTCAGATAGACGCTCATCCACCAAAAGGGCTGCATCCACCACTGCCGCATACGTCTCGCAATGCTGAATGCTGATGGCTAGGAACAACTGGGTAAGTAGGCCTCGAACAAACCTCTTCACCCTCATCTCCTCAGTCGCCACCAAGTACGGAGCTTACACAGACAGCTCGGTAAACAGTACATCATACACAGACACCATCATCCTCAGAGTCTGGCGTAATGACTCAAACTGGCACGCTCGAGCATCCCTGACGCTCGGTGGAAGAAAACGAGCGAGAAACACCGTCACGAACTCAGCCCAGGTCATAGGAGCAAGACCTGCGCCTCTGCCCCTCTCTAAAGACTCACACCACTTCTGGGCCAGACCCTCCAGACGGAAACTCGCGAACTCCACCCATCTCTCGTCGGAGCATCGGAGCGAACGACAAATCCTTTCCATCCAGTCGATAAACGACTGCGAATCCTCAGCAGCTTCTGTGCTAGTGAACACCGGAGGCCTCAGCCTCATGAACTCTGTCAGCGACACGGTAATAACCTCCGGAGCTATTACTGTGACTGCCGGAGCAGTAGGTACCATCATGGTCCCTGCAACGGGTGGAACAACTGCCTGCCCCTGCACTCTAATGGCCTCAACTAAAGTCCCCATCATCTGGCGTAGGTCCTGCATACCAGCCCCAAACATAGCAATGTGCTCCGGTACAACAGGCGTACCGCCCTGGTCAGTCCTCGCCTCAACGAGTCGACTCTGACCTCGACCCTCGCGGCCGCTCTCTGTACCCTCGTAGTCTTCGGTGGCATATAGGCTGGAAATTGAAACAAGATTCGATAAGGATACAGAAATCGAATCATAAGGATGTATAAAATCATGGAAAGAATTTCAATAAGTCCTAAGGTCACTTAGGCGAAGTATCATGTCGTAAGTATGCCGCGGAACATACACACGCTACGTCACTCTGCTTAATCTACCTACTCTATCATACCAAGGTCAACCTATACTCCGAAAGGTAAAACCTAGCGCTCTGATACCAACTTTGTCACGACCCAAAATTAGGCACGTGACCGGCTCTTAAACTATGTGACGTCTACAGGCGTACGTAATTTAAGTAAGCCGAAACCCAGAATCTAAACCACCCCAAATGGGATAAAAGGAAAAAAAACATAGTTTTAAGCATTCGGAAACTCTTAAGTAAAAATCTTTAACTTTAGTTTTCTTTCTTGAAATTTTCGGCAGCACCTCCTTTATAAAAACTAGCCCCGAAAACGGTTAAAACATAGATAATATAAAAAACATCCCAAACGGGAGAAAATCACGCCCAACGGCTGATTGATCTCAAAAATATCTAGTAACCGCAATCAAGAACGGCGTCTCTTGGTAGCTAGCCGGTGAGTACGGGTCGGTCCACATGGATTTTATGAATTTCCTAATTGCTCTAACGAGTTAATTCCGATGGGTGTCGGATCTTATTGATTTAATCTAAAAACTAAATTAATCTAGATTTAAATCTTGCTGGGGTTAGGTTTAGGTTAAGTTTGGAATGTCAATAAATCTCACCGCTTTCTATACCCATATTAAGATCTCTTAGAAATTATGGTAATTATTAATAAAGGGGATTAGAACCGGGAAGATGTTTCTTCCTCTAGATTCTTGTCCTTCCTTTGTCAATCCTTACCCTAACCTCCTTAGAAAACACGCGCAACCGGACCTTTATACTACGGTATCACCGCTACCTCGTGGGATAGGGTGCCGTAGGAAGCGGTATATGCATGTATGCATGGAGTCCTATTAATTATATGTGATGGGCAAGAAAGGGGTGAGAGATCTTCATCTCTCAAACCTTCCCTAAATCTAACCCTAACAAGCGAGGAGACTACTCGCTCATTAGGGAAATTAAGAACAGATCTAACTATTTATCTAGGGCAAGGAATTAAAGATCTAACTAGGGTAAGGAATAGAAATTACCTAGGGCAGATAAGAAATTTAACCTAAGGCAGAAAAATAAATTAAGAACATACAAATCGATGCTCTCCAAAAAGAATTCTGAATTTTTATTGTTGAAAGGAGGCATGAACTAATACAAGAATTTGGGTCTCTATTTATAGGAAATAGAAAACCCTAGGTTTACAATTGCCGCATGTGTGCTTTTACAAAAATACCCCTAAGAAGACTAGTCGGCGCCGCCAACAAGTTTTGGTAAAATTTTAACTTCTATGCGCATCGCACGGCCACGGAACCAAGGCCGCAGCCAGGGTTTGGCCGCGGTTCCGCGACCAAAAGGAGAGTTTGAGTCTTCAACTTTCTCCTGCTGGCTCTGCTTGACTTGTACTTCCTGTTTCTGCATGTCTTTTCTCAGATTAGCTTCTATTTCTTCTTCAGATCTTCACAGTGAGTAGTGTAGTGGACTTTTAACCGTTCGCTTTGTGTCGAACTCTTGAATCTTGTGATGCCTTGTATTTTTTGAACTGATCTTCGTGTAGGCTTGATCAAGATCCTTCTATTTGTTGGTTGTAGTCCCACTTTTGCATCGTCTTTTATCTTTTTCACTGTTTGTGCCCCGAGAACCTGTAACCTGTACTATGTAGCAGACATGGGTCAAAAGCACCTGTTTATTTATAAAACGCATAAGAATGAGGAATATAATAATGCAATATTATGGTATGAACAAATACCCCCAAACTTATCTTTTGCTCATCCTCGAGCAAACTTAGTTTTATTCTCGACAAAAACCTAACCTCACTTTCGCAGGGAAACGCGATTGCACTGAGCATATGCAACAAGCCGTTAAACCTCTAGGTGTCCCTAGTAGGAGGAGTGCTGTCTCCTGAGGGTTTTCAGCGGATACTACCTACAAAATCTTATCAATTTGGCCCATTAACTTTTATTCTCCAATTAGGTTTTCTAACAAGAAATTATATTATCGTCGACTCGTAAATTATCCACCCATATTCTTCACGCTTCCTTATCATTTAACTTAAGATTATACATGTTCTGCAGACCTATTTAGCTTTTGGCATCTCTTAAGTTTTCCTTCTAGGGTTCCATCTCCACTTTGGAATTTTTATCATCTCTATTAAAGATACAAGTTCTATTCTTCATTCCTTTCTCTCATCTAAACTCCAATCGCATACCCCTACATGTGTGTATATATATCACCCCTACACTTGAAAATTCAAATCAAGCAATCATACCCTTGTCCGTTGTCCAAAATACTTACTAATTGGTGAATTTTTAAATGAATTTTGCTTACACATCCTTCATTCGACTGTTAATACTTCTAGAAGTACCAACGACCGATTACAAAATGCGTTTGCAGTTCAAAGCGTACTTCCTAGTCTTGTAACACCTAAGGGTTTTTAGCAGTGACTCCCAAACCAGTTGGTCTAAAGCACTAGGTGATGAGGCACCCTCGCTAAATATTTTTTCTATTTTTCAGTCTTAAGTAATCACAAAAACCAGTGTTCACTTTT
The DNA here is from genome assembly GCA_030015575.1 of Agapanthus africanus. Lineage (NCBI taxonomy): Eukaryota > Viridiplantae > Streptophyta > Magnoliopsida > Asparagales > Amaryllidaceae > Agapanthus > Agapanthus africanus. The sequence continues at coordinate 499,615,269 of CM057348.1, read as the reverse complement.
TTCTTTATTCACACTTGTATTTTTTTTATTTTTCATCATACTAAGGACTTTAGACAAGAGCATTTCAAGGTCTCTTCTACTATTCCAAGTTTCAAGGTGCGTGTTTGTGTAAGTTGTAGGGTATATATTTTCAGAATCTAGACTTAAGCTTAAGAATTTATTTTCCAAACTTATACTTTAATAAAAACATCAATACTCTTCGTTTGTTTTAACTTAGCCCAAGAACTGAACTCAAAATTTGCCTATTTCTAAATAAACTACAAAGACATATACTTTCTACTGTTAAAGTTTAAGAAAGGTTATTTTTAGGGTTTTTAATTTACTAAGTATAAGATCTAGTTGTTCCTAACTAGTTAACCTTTTTGTCAAACTCAAATCAAATATGGCCAAAATTGAATACTTTAATTTTTATAATTTTTTAAATTTTTCAATTTTTTATGGGTTTTAAAATAAGTATGCAAATGCAAAAAATCTACACATGAATGCGAAGGAAGAAGGCTTACCGAGCATACCCCCAAACTTAAACTTGACAGTGTCCTCACTGTCATGCTACGCCAAGAGAGTCAACATGTCGGCACTCCTCTGTTTATTTATTTACAAATTTTTATTTTTTTCTTATTTTTAAAAGGAAAAAAAAATATATATATACAGAAACCCCCCCCCCCAATTTCATTGAAACAATGTTAAACGTCATTGCCTAACTTTGCAAAGACCAAACGTCAACACCTGCCATTCGAAAAATTTATCTGTATGAAGTATAGGTTGGTGGAAGAATATGTTGTACCGATCCAAAAAGAATTGGGGAAGATAGAAGTGGTGGAATGGAAAGTGTGGAAGTGAATAGATATGAGGTGGTGATGAATCAAAACGAGAATGGGAATGATCAGCAATCAGTGGAATATTAGCATTCTCATAGCTTATTAAAAGAAAAGGGGGTGGTTCAACTTCTAAAGGAGGAGGTTGACTATCCACACTATCACCAAGATATTTTTGTGGATCCATCATCGACTTGGCATCATCCATTATATGCATATGATATTCAATTATGAGGAAACTAATCTTCTCGATGTCCGCCATAGTCCAGCCGAAAGCTTGCCGCCTATCTTGTAAGACCATTAAAAGGGCGTTCTGTTGCTCGAGGGCTAGAGAGGCCGATATGATAATGGGAAAGGTCTTATTCTCACCTAGGTAAACATATTTAAGGTGAGACGGCAAAGGCTTTAGTTCGAGTTTCGGAGGCGAAAGAATCATAGGTAAAATTGGGAATATACCTCGAACTCAAAGGACTCCAACACAGGTTCGAAATCACTGCAAACAACCGATTCGGATGGTTCATCTAACTCATCCAAAAATTCAAAAGACTCATATTCGGGCAGTGAGTCGTCAAAACCATCCGAAAAAATGAAACATTCATAATCAATATCGGTTGTGTCAACTGTGGTGGGTTCAAGGAGGGACGCACTAGTGGCGTCAAAACTGTTTTCATCAAATAGAAATATTTCAACCTCGCAGTCCTCCTGCGTGATTTCGTGAATAGAGCAAACTTCTCGTGAACTAGTTTTAGGCACCGGGGGCAGACTTCCTAACTTGTAAATATTGAACTCACTAGACGTCTTCCCGAAGGATAAAGTCATGGAGCCATTGCGACAATTTATTACGGAATTGGAAGTGGCAAAAAATGGTCGACCGAGTATCACCGGAATTTGGTTCCGTGGGTTAGCAACAGGTTGTGTGTCCATAACAATAAAATCAATAGGGAATATGAAGTCCCCAACTTTGATCAACACATCCTCTAGCTCATCCCTAGGCTGGGTGATTGATCGATCAGCCATTTGGAGAGTACAACGAGTGGGTTTCAACTCTCCAACCCCTAATTGCTCGTACACGGAGTAGGGAAGCAGGTTAACACTAGATCCAAGATCTAAAAGTGCTTGATTAATTTTCTTATCCCCAATTGTTATTGAAATCGTAGGACAGCCGGGGTCCTTTCGTTTTTGGGGTAAGGGTTGAGGTTGGTTAATAGTATTGCTCACTGCACTAGCCACTAGCACTTTCTTGGGTATTTAAGATTTTCTCTTCGAGGAGAATAACCCTTTTCAGATTTTCGCGTATGAAAGGACTTGTTGGATTGCGTCCAAGAGAGGTATATTTATGCTAACCTGTTTAAATAACTCCATAATTTTCTCCATTTATGGAGTTGGTTTATTGGGACTCAACCTGTTTGGAAATGAAGCATTTTGAAAATCTGTTGAGTCCAAAGTCTGTGGAGTAGAATATGGAGTTGGAACGGATCCCAGTGTGTTTGTGTTCTTGAAGTGAGTAGTGGGTCCGTTCGGATTAGAAGAAGAAGAGCCTTTTGAAGAATGGAGAATAGGCTCTAGCGGAGAAGATGAAGGTGAAGAAGAAGAAGTAGAAGAAGGAGAAGAAGAAGAACCACCGGCGGGGGTGTCATTACTAATACCCACATTATTTTGCAACACTCTTCCGGATCTCAACGTGGTCACCGCATTTACATTGTGATATTCATGTGCGTTGTGTGTGTGGCCGGGATTTGGCAATGGTTGAGATGGAAGCTTTCCCTTTTCTCTCTCGCTCAACGCAGCAGTTAGTTGTGCAATTTGTGCCTCAATAGATTTGATGCTTTGATCGTGTGAAGCATTATTGTGCACCAAAGACTGGACGGAATTTTCCAACCTTGCTGCGAATTCTGTAGATTGCTTGAGAAACGCATCTAGACTTTTTTATAGCGAAATAACCTTATCATCATTAGGTTGAACCAAATTGTTCATTTGATTTGGATAAGGTTGTTGTTGGAAAGGTTGCTGGTATTGAGTTTGTTGGGGTGCTTGTTGTTGTAGAGGAGGAGGCCTTTGAAAGTTGTTGTTTCCTTGGAATTGTTGATTTTGATTCCAAGCAAAATTTGGGTGACTCCTCCAACCCGGATTATAGGTCGAAGAGTAAGGATCATTTTGTTGTCGTTGCTGAAAGGCAGCATTGACTTGATCTTGTCCTTGAACAGGTGGATTGTAATGACACTCTTCGGTAAGGTGTGATGGATCCGAACAATAAGCACAAACAGTTCGTGGGGGTAAAGCAGGGGCAGAAGAAGACGATGAGATTTTGGTCTCAATGGCTTTTAGTTTTTTCATAAGTGCGGCCATCTCGGCCTTCATAGCAATCGACATATCTAATTGATGTATGCCTTCCCTAGATTGACCAATAGAAGAAGATGAGGTGGTCTTTGTGCTCTCCCACTGAATTGTTTGTTCACTAAGATCCTCGAGAAACTGCCATGCTTCCTCACTAGATTTGGTTAGAAAGTGACCTTGACAAATGGTTTCTAGCAACTACTTCGTTGCCGGGTTCAATCCCTCGTATAATGTTTGGCAAAGTTGCCAATTTTCGATCCCATGGTGAGGGCATTGAACGAGTAGGTCTTTGAATCTTTCAAAACACTTCCAAAATGGTTCGAAAGGAAGCTGGGCAAATTGTATAATCTCATTGCGAATTCTCGCGGTCTTGTGATGAGGATAAAACTTTTTAAGAAAAGCTTTAACAAACTCGTCCTAATTTAGAATTGAATGTGATGCCGTGCTGTATAGCCACTTCTCGGCTAAGTCACATAAGGTGAAAGGAATGACCCTTAGCCTTATAGCATCGTCGGATAATTGGGTTGTTTTCATCATGGCGCAAACGTTTTGGAATTTATTGATAAAGATATAGGCATCTTCGGATTCCAATCCGTGAAATTTTGGCAGCATATTGATGAAATGGGGTTTTATCTCAAAATTGTCCCCATTTGCCGGTGGGGGTGAAAGACAGGTAGGTAAGGAGGTGCGGACAGGGTAGAAGAGATCCTGGAGCGCGATTCGTTGGGGCGCTACAACAGGCGGGTGATTCGGGTTATTCGCACCTAACGGAGGTGGAATCAGTCCCTTGGGTAAGGTGTTGTTGGGATTATATCCCGACATACTTTCGGAAGAAGAATTTGAAGGTGGAGATAAGGAAGTGGAAGGAATTTCGACTTCAGAGTCGAAAGGTTCGTCGGTCGGTACCAACTAAACACGGACTAATCGGGCGCTAGTATCCCTAGTCCAAAGTGACATACACTAAAGAGGTAGCGTAGTCAAAAAAGGTGAAAAACAGAATGTGGGGGTAAGAAAATGTCAATGAGAAGAAAATGGGTGGGTGGTGGGGTGCAAGAATTTTAAGCGATAAGTTGCAAGTTTTTATAAATTTTTTTCCTTTTTCCCCTTTTTTTTATTTGTAACTGTTTGCAAAAAAGATTTTTTATAAAGGGCTTAGATAAAAATGCAATCAACCAGAAATGCACAATTAGGCCTAGATCTAGTGTCACCTAGGTCAGCCAGACAGCTCCTAACTGTTCTAAAGGGCTAGAAATAGGACCATAAACCGCCTCTTCACCGCCAATTGCGGCCAAGTAAGTGCCAGGTAAGTGGGAGGCTCCCCACTACGAAAGTAGTGGTCCTAATTAAGTAACCACTTGCCTTAAACACACTTGCCTAGACACCGCAAAGTCAGGTTAGGATTAACGGTCGATGCCTATAACTAGTCCTCTGTCCTATTGAGCGCGACGTCCTTAGGGCTGAGTCTAGTATTTTTTTTAATTAAGATATGGTCAATGCAAATGCTTTATCTGATTTCTGGGGTCCTGGGAAGGGTGATGAAATCCCCACCCAATCTGAATTGGTCTCAAGCCCCTTAAAGTCCGATTAAAGATATGCAAAACAGTAAATCACTTGCAATCAAATCTTTTTATTTTATGCGCGGCGCAAAGAATCCTACACAAGATTTGTTATTGAGAAGGGGGAAGATTTTTTTAAGCGTAAAGAATCCTGCAGAAGATTTGACAGAGGAGATATTTGAGGTTGCAGAGGAGAGAGAAAGAAATCTTACTGAGGGATTTTTGTCAAATGATGATGTAAGATGACAACGTTTACGCGGTGGGAAGTGTGATGTCACCGCGTTTCCGCGGTTGAAATGAAGGCTCGTTTCTCGAGAATTTTTTTCACGTGCTGAGTCGTCTATACGGCCGCGGTTTCGCGGTTTTATGCGCCTACTACCGCGTTTCCGCGGTTCGTTGTGCTGATCAGACCATGAGAAAATTTCTACTCCTCTTTTTTTGTGATCCTCTGTCGTTCAGATTTTTATTTTTCTGTTTTGCCCTCTGGATTTTTCCAGATCCGTCGATCCTGCAAAGATTCACAAAAAAAAATACCCTTCAAACAATAAATGATAAAATTTTTGTAATTTTTTCTTTTCTGTTTTTATGATTTTTTTAATTTAGATTAACCCAAAATTGTAAAAAGGAAATATTACGCCATCCCCGACAACGACGCCATTTGATTGATCTCAAAAATATCTAGTAACCGCAATCAAGAACGGCGTCGCTTGGTAGCTAGCCGGTGAGTACGGGTCGGTCCACAGGGATTTTGTGAATTTCCTAATTGCCCTAACGAGTTAATTCCGATGGGTGTCGGATCTTATTGATTTAATCTAAAAACTAAATTAATCTAGATCTAAATCTTGCTAGGGTTAGGTTTAGGTTAAGTTTGGAAAGTCAATAAATCTCACCGCTTTTATACCCATATTAAGATCTCTTAGGAGTTATGGTAATTATAAATAAAGAGGATTAGAACCATTCGGGAAGATGTTTCTTCCTCTAGATTCTTATCCTTCCTTTGTCAATCCTTACCCTAAACTCCATGGAAAACACGCGCAACCGAGCCTTTATACTACGGTATCACCGCTACCTCGTGGGATAGGGTGCCGTAGGGAGCGGTATGTGCATGTATGCATGGAGTCCTATTAATTATATGTGATGGGCAAGAAAGGGGTGAGAGATCTTCATCTCTTAAACCTTCCCCAAATCTAACCCTAATAAGCGAGGAGACTACTCGCTCATTAGGGAAATTAAGAACAGATCTAACTATTTATCTAGGGCAAGGAATTAAATATCTAACTAGGGCAAGGAATAGAAATTAACTAAGGCAGATAAGAAATTTAACCTAAGGCAGAAAAATAAATTAAGAACTTACAAATTGATACTCTCCAAAAAGAATTCTGAATTTTTATTGATGAAAGGAGGCATGAACTAATACAAGAATTTGGGTCTCTATTTATAGGACATAGAAAATCCTAGGTTTACAATTGCCGCATGTGTGCTTTTACAAAAATACCCCTAAGAAGACTAGTCGGCGCCGCCAACAAGTTTTGGTAAAATTTTTAACTTCTATGCGCATCGCACGGCCGCGGAACCGCGGCCGCAGCCAGGGTTTGGCCGCGGTTCCGCGGCCAAAAGGAGAGTTTGAGTCCTCAACTTTCTGCTGCTGGCTCTGCTTGACTTGTACTTCCTGTTTCTGCAGGTCATTTCTCAGATTGGCTTCTATTTCTTCTCCAGGTCTTCATAGTGAGTAGTGCAGTGGACTTTTAACCGTTCGCTTTGTGTCGAACTCTTGAACCTTGCGATGCCTTGTATTTTGTGAACTGATCTTCGTGTAGGCTTGATCAAGATCCTTCTATTTGTTGGTTGTAGTCCTACTTTTGCATCGTCTTTTATCTTTTTCACTGTTTTTGCCTCGAGAACCTATAACCTGTACAATGTAGCAGACATGGGTCAAAAGCACCTGTTTATTTATAAAATGCATAAGAATGGGGAATATAATAAGGCAATATTATGGTATGAACAACGGCGGAGACAACCACCACAAGCATATATACGACGCCGAAGCGAAAAAATATAAAAGAAAACTGCATAAAGAATTAAAACTTTTCAACAAAACCGGCTTCCACGAGCACGGCACCCAAAGTCACCAAAATAATAATACAACACCGAATCCTCACAACTCGTCTCTAAGTCAAAAAAAGAGGTGGTAGATGGAGAATACAAGATCCAACAAAAAGATAAACAATGTACAAACAGATAACCGCAAACCCATCTAAAAGCAAAGGCCTCACAGCCAACCGTAGCGGTATTCGCAAAAGTAGAGATGATAAGACGCCCTGCCGCGACTACTCAGAGGGTAAGTCCTGCAAAACACTGTGGCACAACTGGGGTGAGTTGCCAACTCATGAATAGTAAATAATATCATACTGTAATAACAAGTATGCACGAACAACGATAAATCTAGTATATGTAATCTGATAGCATAAGTATGGCAGCATGGATATGCAAAATCATGTAAAGGTACATAGGCAGGGTAGTACAACTACATGAAGCAATGCATATCAGAATAATCCTGAGTGTGTGGGATGATAAAATAAAACCTCATGCAAAATCATCAGCATGGGAAAACACCAGTGTCCCTCACTGAAACATCAAATCCCAAATCCGCAGGCACCGCATCCTCAGATCGGCCCTCACATCCTGTAAGTCTCATGGAACCTGAGTGTCAAACATCGACACCCGAAGAATCATGAAAACATATACCTATATGTATATATATATAAGTATGAGGATATCAACTATGTATGTCCACCGATGATACGTACAAATCATGGAAAACCTGAGTATCAAACACCGACACTCAAAACATCATGAAACCCGTGTCTAGCATCGACACGTAAATCCTCATAACTCAGGCACTGTAACCACGACTTTCCCTGACGATATGTCATACATCACTCCGGTCGGTATCCCCATGATAACCGCCGAGTCCAAATACAATCACCGGTAAGTACTTTCCCACCTTCTAGGCTCATCGTCTGTACCACGAACATCTAGCCGAGGGGAACCATACCGAGCCCCACCATGTACCCGTACACGGCCCACTCACTCCTCGCATCGGGTATATATCACAAATCTCAGAACCGAGAAATCTCATGGTATGTATCAAAATATCATATCAAGAGAACCCGGGTTTTCAAACAATATATAGTTTCTTGAAAATACCCCCACGGTTCTCAAATCCATAAATCACATGAAATCCATATCTCAATGTGTAAAATCCATATAAAACTGATATACGCAACATAAAACATCAATATGCGCATATAAAGGGAAAACCGCTCTTTAAAATGAATCCAGCTTTAAAATATATCCAGCGGTTCCCAAAATCCTCCGAAAACAAGTACGGCATCATATGAAGTGTACATATAATTGTAGCAAGGTTTAAGTATCTACATGTAAGCAAATATGTATGATGTATTTCATAAGCACAATAGTCAACGTCTCAATATTACATGTCAAAACAATACCACTTAGGGTATATACAACTATAGCAAAATATGTGGGTGTACAGGTCAGTATGTATGCATGATGTACAAGTAGCTATAGCAAGATATACGTGAAATGGAATAAGAGACACTATTTCAACTATCCCTGCCCAATGCAATATCACGTATGTAGGTGGTTTGTGCGTGTCATGGTAATTACCGACGGTGTGGATGTAGCATACAAATCAGTACTCGTGCAACATGAACCGTCAGTAATGTGTTATATCCAACAGGTATAAGTTAAGGTACAATAGATATACTATGCTATGACATTCATATGAAATCAACTAATATGCAATAACATGCAGCTAACATATCATATCATCCCCGACGTATAACGCCATACGGGCGATTTCCCTGTAGATGTTAAATCTACTCACCGATGGTCTCGTGCTATGAAAATCTGATAACCTGCTTCCCTTTGTTCGCAGCGCCCGAAGTCCCTTCTTGCGAACCTAAAATTTCATAAACACATCGCATAAGATAAATATCCTACATTGACGAAAAGACATCGAAACGCAAGAATAACGCCCTGAAAATTGTACTGCGCACTTAGCGCATCTATCGCGCACGACATCGGCCAAAAATCCTAACTAGGGTCGCTAAACTACAAAACACCAAGTCTAGACCCCGATCATCCCGATTGCGCAACACAACACAAACAATTACGAGGAATAAAATAGATATAACCTCGCAACGACCAAACGAACCCACGTCGGAAAAACCCCGAAACCTAGTAAGCAACTTATCGCAATATTTCGCACTAGTTTCAAGCTAACGCATATCTGGCGATTACAAATACCTTATAATAGCTTAACTATGCTATCTAAACCATTCCTATATTTTTAATACTTGCTAATTAAGTTTTAGCAAAAACCTAGTAAGCAAAATTGCATAATTAAACAAAGTATTCATTAGCAATAATTATCATTTTCTACTAGGTTAATCTTTTCCTAATCACAAAATTAAAGCTTTAATTAACATTAAACACTTAATCAAGCTTTACCCTATCTTGAATTTCAAAAAAATTATGAATAAAGAATTTATCATGATTTAAAAGCTATATTAAACATATAATTAGCTAACTTAAATGGCTAGATTAAGATTTAAACAGTTAATTAAGGATTAAGGTAAGAAATTATACCTTAACAAGAACATAAAATATTAACTTGATTCATCATCTTAGCCTCAAAAAAACCATGCTTTGTTGAAGATCCAAGAAAGATTAGTGAAGGAAAATAATGTTTTTATTTTTATTTAGAATTTTGTGGATTTATTTTGGGAATTTTGAAGCATTTTAGTGAGTAAAATGAGAAGAAAAGAGCTTTGAAAAATGAGAGGGCATAAATTTTGGGGAGCCTCGGCCAAGGGTTGATGGTGGTGGTATTTGAGTAATTAACATGATGAATGTTCTAGCAAAATACAATTAATGCATCAATAAATGCTAATTGCCACTTTTCATTCATTTTCTTTTCTTTTTTAATTCAAATCCTTTTGCACTCTAAAAATATCTAGATATTTTAAAAGAAGCTTCCAAAATTTTCTAGTGATAATATTTAAATTTATTCTCAAGAGAAAAAATTTCCCGATTTACGTGCACAATTTACCGCTTAAAATAATATTTTATTTGGGAAAAATTCTATCTGAACCAAAACCTCCAATATACCCTCAAAGTTCACGCACTAGCTTTATTTTAGCTAAACTAGGTGCCGGCAAGTTTATACGGACGTTTGAACAAAATCGGGTTAAAACGGAAAATACCGACTATTTTGCCCTAAAACAGAAAAATTCGCATAACGATTTCTAAAACGTTACATAAATAAAGCCCAAGTTTCCTATAAACTGATAGCCCTCAAAAATATGATAAATACGACCTAAATTCACTCCCGTTGGAAAACTAAGATACCAACGTAGCCCCCTTAAGAAAATGCTTGACCCTAAAATCATCTAAACTGGATCTTAGTTCTCAAATGAGATTAATGATCCATAGGCAGAGCTTCTGCTCTCATATAAACAGATGTACCTCACAAATGTGATAAATGCGTCCTAAGTTTACACCCGTTGACAAACCAAGATACCAACATGAACTCAAATCATGAAAATATAAAGTATGTATATAGACTAATCTGCATCCTATGGATGACGACGGAATTCGTCTTTGTACACAATACAAAGGAAACCCAAATAAAAATAAAAACCAAAAGAAATGACATACGAAGCAAAAAACCCAGAGTGCAAAAAGTTGTTATTGTTAGCAATAACATAATTAAATGCAGGGGCTTACGCCTCGAGGAAAAATGCGTCCCCACAATTAATAAACCTCTCACCCGGAAAGAGAATCTGAAAGTCAACTACTTCGTTCGCATCCTTCCAAACCTCCAATATATGGCGCTATAAATCAACTTAGTGTTTTTGGAGAGGTGGATAGATTAAACCTATGCATCTGCTCATAAATTCAGGTAAGATGTTCTATCCTGGTTCGCCTCAGTGCTGTCTTCGGCGATAAACAGATTCTGGCACTCTCGATGGGACCATTTTCTCTTTCCACTTGAAACTTTGTCTGTCATGTTTCGTGGAAAAAATCGCGGTATATTATGTTTATGGTTGCTCTTGGATTTCGGGGTGTACTGAAGTTGGTGTTATTTCTCCTATGAAGGTCTCAATGCCATTTTGCAACAATTGCAACTCAAGCACCACTCCGTCCCAACTGATTTTCTCTGGGCAAATTATGGCCAAACTGATCGACATCCCAAGAGCCCAACTTATGCAAGAATGGAATGAGCTCCAATTCGGGAAAATGACTCCACTCCTCCTTACCATTAGTGCCACAACGTTAAAGGAGGAGGCCTCAAAGAAGTCAGTTTTCAATAGGTTGACAACAAGTTCCGCAGGCCCAGCCAAGAAGCCTGCAAATCCTCAAAGCTCAGTCTTCCACAAACTGAATTCAAGCTCCGTGGGCCAATCAAAGAAGCCCACAAAATCAGAAGGCTCGGTCTTTGATAGGATGGCAACAAGCTCCGCAGGCCCTACCGAGAAGTCTTCAAAATCAAAAGGCTTAGTCTTTAATAGGCGGGCATCAAGATCAACATGCCCTGTAAAGAAGTCTGTGAATTCCAAAAGCTCAGTCTTTAAAAGGTTGGCTCATGCTGCTCCCGAAGTGCCAAAAGATGCTTTACCACTAAGAAATTATGTCTTCCATAGACTGGTGCTAAATGCCCCTATTCTACTAAAGAAGTCAGTATTCAAGCGACAGACACCTGCTGAAGCTCCAAAGCCACACAGAGGACATGACTATAAGCCTCCCAAAGCTGAAGAGGTTCTGGCTTCAAGATGATCTCGACGTCGCTATTGGCACCGACAGAGGCAGGCTGGGGACATCTCACCCTCAATGCTAACTCCACCGATGTCCACTATCAATGCAGCTGTCTCAACCAAAAACAGTTTCGAGCAGCTGAGAAGGGTCGGGTGAAACTCGCCTACAGCTATCATAAGGAAGTCCCCACCACCTGTGGGGGCAAAAAATAAGCAAAACCAAAACTTTCCTCAAAGATATATAAAGTCTAGAAAGAAGTTCGCGGTTTTATTATCAACAGCAGCCCATCTCCAAAATCTGAGAAGCTTAGGAATCTGCCAAAAGCTGACGACTCAGCTTCCAAGTCCAAAGTGGCCCTTCCTAAATGGCAAAGGCCAAAAGATCTCCCTCGTCCAGGGTAAATCTAAAGAGGAGAAATTTCAAAAGCTTTGCACAGAAGGCTGAAGTAGTCCATATTATGCAGATAATACACCTCAATGGAAATGAAAACAATGCTTCCACCAGTCATACATCCCAAACACAGACCTGGAACCAAGCTCAAAGACAATAGCAGTTGTATGAAACGGTAGCTCAAGCGGCAACACTCATCAGTCCACCACCCAAGATACGTCCAGAATGTAAGTGCACGGCAGCGCCTCGGCCGTCAATCCGAGACCGGAATGCGGAAACGAAAAACTTTTCAAACTAGAAAGCCGGCACCACCGCGCACTAAAAGCCCGGATCGGGCCATTAACCTAATGCTAGCAAACTAGAGAATGGGAAGGAAGCTATACCGAACGATCCATGTCCTTCGGTCTGCGGCCTCCACTCCGATCTTCTCACGGAAGCTCCGGTCTTCATCTCCTCGTCGGAACGGGCACCACATCGCCGGGTTCTTTAACGGGCTCCCACCTCTGGACCGAGGCAACTCGGACACGAAGTTGGCTAGCCGACGTGCCCAAGAATACTGTAGGTTAAGTGTAGAATCCATTGTCTCAATGGGGTATGAAGTTGCCATTGATGTGGAGGTGGAGAAATCAACTAAGGAAATGTGCTATGGAATTTTGGCGGCAAGAAAAATGAGATGAATGATGTATAATTTCCCTCCACCAATATGAACCCTCTCCCTCTCCCTCCAAAAACGTGGCCGGCCTCTCTCATGGTGGAGGGGAAAAAAAGAATCATAATCCAAGAGAGAAATGAGAGTGATATCAAAGAAAAAGATCACAACAATTTCAAATCCCATCCTTTCGTAAAGCCCATCACAATAAATGCAAACCATGATGAAAGAAAAAGCAAAGATGCTATATCTATCATAATCATCCATTTACAAGAAACCCCCACCACAATGCTAATTTGCAAATATGCAAATTAGCCCCTCCCATCACAAAAGTCCGGCCGTGAAGGAACAAAGGAAAACTGGCCGAAACGGAATGCAAACTGGCAACTTCAAAAAACTGATCCCGTAATAAATTACAGGAAATCCCCGCGACTGTATATACATACCCGCATTTGTATTCCGACCGAATTCAAATGCAATGAGACAAAATCTACACTGTACAATACTAGGATCCGGCTTAAACCAAAGCCCGCTAGTATTATCCGTCCGATCATGATCCGTGCAATACCGCACGTATATGATCGAACCCTACCATATCTCCATACGGCCTCTACAGTGTTTCGCCCAAAACTTGAGAAAAGGGTCTGTGGGGGACTCTAAAGACTCGTCAATATTTTGGCTGTGGATTTAACCACTAGCACGTCAGAGGTATTATCCATACGTGATGGGCTACCAGGTATTGACCAAAAGGGACGTCGATGAGCGAACTCATCCTGACACCCTACGGAGCCTGTCAGTGACAATATCCGTACAGTCTGGTCCGTTCATCTATGAGTATCGCATGGCGGGCCTAGGGGGTTGGTAAAAGTCAGACCCCCAAAAGCGGTACAAGTCGTGTCGGAGTGTAGCCAAGAACACCCTGAGATATTACTGGAATACCTACCAGTAAATCCCCTGCCTTAGCCAAGGACTTCGTGTAATGGCTCTCCTAGACACAGCGCGATCTCACCCCCAATACCGGGAGTGACGAACCTCTGAAGATCCGCTCATTGCCTCCATGTGGCTCGGGACTGTACCCAACTAAAACATGTTTGCACGACTCCTTTGAGCGTGGTAGGGTAGTAATCAAAGTACAGTGGGAACTCACACGAGACAAATGACGATCTCAGGTCGATGAACTAACCTGTACACATGTCACCAGGGAACTGCTATCTGACGTCAGGTATAAGACCAACTAGCAGGTTCCCGGCGAGTCCTGTCCGGTGTACTCATAACCCAATAAGCACCTATATACATCTTAGGTGAACCAACTGACATCAATGGCTTGTAAGACCGGCCACCGCCCCTCGTCGGGGTCTCGACTGTATACACTAGTCTACTCTGGAGTATCGATGCCCTATCTCGAAACACCCACGACTAGGGACCTTTAAGGATGTGCTTATAGACCCCAACTCCCGCGTATATGATCGCCCTCATACTGCTGGCAGTCAAGCAAGAATCCTAGGGGCTCTATCAACGCGCAATAGTGACCTGTAAGGTCACCTAAAACAGTACACGATGATAAAGGTAAACGAGATAGCATACTATCATCTTGAGTAAGACTGTCCTACTGGCATAGGTCCTCCCTCAATCATTGCAATCACGTGCCTGTGATCCAATAATTGACTCTGAGGGCACTATATCCAACAATCTCCCACTTGCACTCAAGGCTAATTATTGCGATGTCGCATACTCACAGCCCGTGTGATACTGAACACCCAACTCCTCTACTAATCAGTCTCACAAAACCTGTGTACGAAACTAATGCGTTCGAGGAATAGCCTCAGTGAGTGGATCCGCTCTAATGTTTCTTTCTATGTCTCTCTTTATCTCAAGTTCGTGGAGAAAGCCATCTCCCGAAATGAGCAATACCTGTCTTAAAGTATGTCTGGATATCTGATGGGACCTAGTTCATAAATGAACTCCAAATCCAAACTTCTCAGACTGTATCGTCAACTGAACTTAATCAGTATCCTGCGCCATGCCTCCCTCAGTATCCGCCTGGACCACCTGTCCAAAATACTGCCCCTCATCAGAGGGAAAACTATAACTCTGACAGTCACTCTGTCATCCAGGTCACCTTGGAAGCCTGGAATGATAACCGTCTCCTAAAGGAGGCTGTCGTTATCATATCCCTAGAACATTCACTTATGTTCTAAAACTGCTTCCGAATGTTTCTCCAGGATTGGATCAATATCAACTTATTGCATCTCGTGCAAAAACAATATCTGGTGTGGTACTTGACATCTCACGATCAACTCAATTGCCTAAGCAAGTGATCTGCCAATTATGCACATCCCTCTCTCCTTTAGTCTGTAAGACACCTTTAGAGAGGGTGACTCCATCACTTGCAGGTACACTACCATGCCAGGAGTCGTCCATTCTAAATACTCATAGAATGATGTCTAAGTACCCTGATTGGGAAAACTCCCAAATCTAGATCTAAAACCATAGATCTAGTAACCAGAATGTCTGATATAATATCCAAGTCCTATGTGGAGAAACTACTGTGTGACAACCAAAGTATAACCGATCGTAGTATAGGAATTTCACTTCCTACTCTGTGTGTGTCATCCTAATACCAGGACATCACACCCTACTACCTTCTTAACAGATCCATCCCCTATTCTGATGAAGTCAAACCTATGACTGTCACATCAGAAATAGATGATCTATCTCTGCTATATCCGCTTTAGTCTATAAATAGACATAAGCCACTTGTCCAACAATGTTTCCGCTGCTCCCACTGACTACGACAACCCTCTGGCAGAATAATATACACGCACGCTTCTAAAACTAGTTTAGAACGACGGTATACTCATCCTCCTGCCGGGTCTCACAGTCTGGAACAACAGCAATGGCAAGTCTGGGTAAACAAGAACATCCCTGTCACCGTCCTTGAGGCTACCGAAGTACCTCTCAAGTGCCTGAGGTTACCCACCATATCTGCGGAGTGGCCAATGGAATATCAAATCAGATTGAATCTTCAGGTTCTTATCAAATTTTCAATAATCGTTTACGGTTCTGGAATCACTTCCAGGTTCTTATCAAATTTTCAGTAATCGTTTGCGGTTCTGGAATCACTTCCAGTTTTACCATACTCCCACTACTGTTTTCTGAAAAAATCCATTTTTATTAAAACTGTGGCGAGTCAAGAACAATATCACTATTGATCTTCCTGATGGTAGAAAGTCAACCATCGTCATAGCCTGGGTCAACCCACAAACAGCCATTACAGAAACGTGCCTTGAGTTATCCAGAGTCTGGTTTTAAGCATAAGCCGGACAACTCCCCTTACCTTAACAATGTCAAGATATGAACTGTTCTATATCCAATACAGAAACAGAGGCACTGATTTAATTGAACCAGATTCAAATCATGCAGCTGTCTCCAGTGCATATCAACTAAATGGAAAGAGGCCGATCAGCATTACACAACTTAGGAGTACTTCCAATTATGAGTAACCTGAAAGAGAAGCAAGTTCTCTTAATCATTACTATCAACTGAATGCTATTCACAAGTATCTACATCTTCGATCACCTTGAAGAATCCCGATACTTGCAACACCTGGTTCTCTACTTTACTCTTATACCTATAACTTCTCAAAACTCAGAACCTGCATTTCTACGAAATACATGTCTAAGAACTAGAGAAGTCAAAAGTAAACAGAATATAGTATGAGTACCAACCCCTCTGTCCTAATGGACACTGGACAATATACAATACTCTGTATAAGTCCCGTGAGTCTAATAACTCATTCCCTGTGTATCGTAGGTTGAAAACTGTACTTATGGTTAAGAAGAATTACACCGCTGTTTAATGCTCCTTACCTAACCATCCACTGATATAGGTAAATGTCATAGACATAATTTCAAAAAGGTATATCTCACTCTATAAAAATAGACGTACAGATATATCAACTTGAAATTGGTGCACAACGACGGATATTCAAAACCAAATATTTGTCGTTCGGCAAACAACCTAGGCGATTTCCTTAAATATCGCCAATTACAACGGATTCCGATATAATGAGGATGATCACCCAATTCCAATAACTTACTCCCACTCATCATCTGTAAAACCATACAGATGTGAGAATCAAACCTGGTAAATACATACCCTGAAACAAGTGTCTAATTGGGAAATCAGTTTTCTTTAAATAATACACAGTGAAACTGAAACATTGAAATATTTCGTAGGGGTATACGGGTATTCCTAGTAATGCCTCTTCCATTATTGAGATTCACAACTGTAACCGTATACTTCTTTGCCATCTCACCAAATCCCTTTATATGTCTTTAGTCGTTACCTTCTGTACACCCCTTTAGGCCAAATGGTTTTCTTCCTTCCCTACCGTTCGGCACCAGCCTATGGTTTGGAAGAAGACTATCCAATAAGCATAATGGGTGTACTGTCCTAATCCTAGGAGCTCTCGCAATGCGAGAGAAGGTGAAAATAAAAGACAACCGAATAAAGCTTATTCCTATTTCTCCCGAACCAGATTCCATCCCCGAACTGGAACAAGTTCCTTTCGAGTTCGTATATAACCATATGATAGAGTATCCAATAAACTGTGGATCTTCATAGTGATACGGAGTGTTCTGGAGAAATATAAAGGTGAAGTGGGAGTGGTAATGAAATACTTGGTTTGGTCGTGAATAGCAGTCGCAATTTACTTTGCCCTCCTTCTAATCCCTTTATTTGTATTAACTTAATACCTTCTGCACACCATCATTAGGCTAATTGGTTTTCTTCATTCCCTACCGGTCGGCACCTGCCTATGGTTTATAAGAAGACTATCCAATTTGCGTAATAGGTGTACTGTCCCCTAATCCAAGGAGCACTCGCAACCTGAGAGAAGGTAAAAGGAAAAGACAACTGAATAGTCCTATTCGTTTTCTCCAGAACCGGAAACCATCCTCGAATAAATTCCTTCGAGTTCGTATATAACCATACGATGGTTTTATCCAATGGAAGTGGATGTTCGTAATAATACGGGGTGTTTTGGAGAAAAGGGTAAAAGTAGGAGTGGCAATGAGATTTGCAACTCAGACAATCCAAAAGCCGGTATTTAAGAAGGTTCGGTTAAATCAGTTCCTCCCACTGAGTCATAGTCAAGGGTCGGGTCATGGTCGCTGCCAAAGAGAGAGAGAAAAGAAACACTCAGCGTGCACTCTAACCTAGATCAGAATGGTTATCAATTTATCTAATCAGGAAACCTCCCACTGTACCGTCAAATTCTCCTCCAAACCTGAAAGAAGAATTAGTCGGGATCACCCGAGAAGTAAACCAACTCATCAGTAGGAATCGGGATCCAACTATCATCGCATGATAACGTGACGGAATCCGCTCACGTTATCACACTCTAGAAGGTATGCGCATATCTGGCAAGTTTCAGTTTCTTTATAAACTTCCGATGTAATTTTTACCCCATGCTCTTATGACCTTGACTAAGGCCAACAAATCATAAATCACATGTCAAGTTCTACCCGTCATTCTCCAGGTTAATTTGAACCCACCCGTACAAACCCTTGACTAGGACCAACAACGCTATACAACTGTCCCAAACCAACGCATCTATCAATGCAACAGAAAGGTAATAAGCGGCTACCATACACTATGCCTTGACTAAGGCCAACAAACATAGCATGAATACTACGTGCTACCGGTATGAAATGACGAAGGGCTACGAATGGTTTTTGGCGAAAAACCTTTAACGTAATTAACTTGATATCGTTGAAGGAACCGGATAGCTTTATAAAAATATAGTGGCGAAAACCTTTGCTAAAGAGGTCACTCCCGGTGAAGGGATCTCGGCTCTTTCCCCGTAGAATGGGGTGCAGGATATTCCAACTAAATACCACGATGCAAAGAAAAAGTAAACGACTATAGCGAAGTTATTGCCCTGACGCAAACTTCTGTCCAATGGGTCAATCCCGGTGAAAGGATCTCGGCCCTTGCCTCGTCGACTGAGGTGCTGGATATTCATAACCGAATATCACTGTGCAAAACAAAAGAGAACGCCCTTGCAATAACAGCTTTTTGAAAAATTGTTCCAACATCATCAGAATAGGTTTGTTTAGCTTGCATTGATTCGAATCAACGCAGTCCCATCAATTGATCACACCAATAAAGAACGAAAATAATGATGTACGTATATGCCATCCGCATTCGCCACTGGGTCTCGTCATCACCCGTTAGGTTACTTAACTAACGACAGAGCGGGGACTGGACTAGCGCGGATGCAAAACATATACAACATCTACTAGTATACATATCAATATATAATATTCGCTCATGGCGTGATAAAATACAACATCACAGAAATGTAATAAGCATCACAGAACAATACAGATATCTGGGATCCCCCGGGTTTCACAGAGCCGCTACTGAAACCCGACGTTCCCCTAGTCGTGTGGATAGCCTGTGCAATGAAATCCTAGACCCCTACGGGCACGGCAAGTTACCCGCCAAAACCTGAAGCGAGGCAGCCCCCTTCAGCAACGTGAATGGACCACCCAGCACTTCACGGAATTCGGTAACTTGGGTACCCCTCCTTGGGTCAACCTGTACCCCCTACGAGTGCGGCGAATAGCCCGCCAATTCTAGAGTAAAGCCCCCTCCGTCTCAACGCCATGAGATGCGGGCCCGTTACCCTCTAGAACCCGGCTACCCGTGCACCCCTCCGCGGGGTAATCCTATTAAAGAAAGTAAAATATACAACGGGTACATCGACCTCAGCCTGGTCGTGCCCCAAAAGAATAATATACAAACAGGCAGTAACGGCAGTCCACATGTCGGACGCTCGCCCCGCAATATCAAATGTACATATACAACCAAACCGTACTAACATTGCATCCAGGCTATCCCCACGACAAATCCGCAACATCACAGCACAACACAGAACATCAACGTGAATGTCACGTTCGCAAATCCGTCTAAAAGGGTTATAGCAGTTAGACAGGATTTACCGATCAAATGACATTCACGGTCGCAGATATAATGTAAATACTGTGAACTAACATATTTAAAATTTTCGATCGACTAAATTTCCCGAAGCGGGCCCCAAGCACAACTGTAGCACCCAAAAACATCTGGGCCCAAAAAGAATATACCAGAAACCCTATTTCCATGTCAAAAAGCAACTGTAAAAATTTGATGCAGTGAAGACAAATTTAGGCGGCGGATCAACGGCCAAAAAGTGGTTTTGGCCGCCGATCCGCTGCGCTACAGTAACTTCAGCCTACCAAATTTTCAAAGAATTCATAAAAAACCCTGCACGTAATTTTCCTATGTACCAAATAATTTTTAGAGCACAGAAAAATTCGACAGAAAGTACGACATGGAAACGCGGTTTTTGGAAAATCCGATCGATCGAACTTGTAAACATGTTAGAGCAAGCTAGACTAGGTTAATGGCGTGGCTCTGATACCAGTGTAAGTGTACGGCAGCACCCCGGCCGTCAATTCGAGGCCGAATGCGGAAACGAAAAACTTTTCAAACTAGAAAGCCGGCACCACCGCGGACTAAAAGCCCGGATCGGGCCATTAACCTAATGCTAGCAAACTAGAGAATGGGAAGGAAGCTATACCGATCGATCCGTATCCTTCGGTCTTCGGCCTCCACTCCGATCTCCTCGCGGAATCTCCGGTATTCAGCTCCTCGTCAGAACGGGCACCACATCGCCGGGTTCTTTTACGGGCTCCCACCTCTGGACCGAGGCAACTCAGGCACGAAGTTGGTGAGCCGACGTGCCTAAGAATACTGTAGGCTAAGTATAGAATCCATTGTCTCAATGGGGTATGAAGTTGCCATTGATGTGGAGGTGGAGAAATCAACTAAGGAAATGTGCTATGGAATTTTGGCGGCAAGAAAAATGAGATGAATGATGTATAATTTCCCTCCACCAAAATGAACCCTCTCCCTCTCCCTCCAAAAATGTGGCCGGCCTCTCTCATGGTGGAGGGGAAAAAAAGGAATCATAATCCAAGAGAGAAATGAGAGTGATATCAAAGAAAAAGATCACATCAATTTTAAATCCCATCCTTTCATAAAGTCCATCACAATAAATGCAAACCATGATGAAAGAAAAAGCAAAGATGTTATATCTATCATAATCATCCATTTACAAGAAACCCCCACCACAATGCTAATTTGCAAATATGCAAATTAGCCCCTCCCATCACAAAACTCCGGCCGTGAAGGAACAAAGAAAAACTGGCCGAAACAGAATGCAAACTGGCAACTTCAAAAAACTGATCCCTTAATAAATTACAGGAAAACCCCGCGACTGTATATACATACCCGCATTTGTATTCTGACCGAATACAAATGCAATGAGACAAAATCTACACTGTACAATACTAGGATCCGGCTTAAACCAAAGCCCTCTAGTATTATCCGTCCGATCATGATCCGTGCATTACCGCACATATATGATCGAACCCTGCCAAATCTCCATACGGCCTCTACAGCGTTTCGCTCGAAACTTAAGAAAAGGGTCTGTGGGGGACTCTAAAGACTCATCAATATTTTGGCTGTGGATTTAACCACTAGCACGTCAGAGGTATTAGCCATACGTGACGGGCTACCAGGTATTGACCAAAAGGGACGTCGATGAGCGAACTCATCCTGACACCCTACTGAGCCTGTCAGTGACAATATCCGTACAGTCCGGTCCGTTCGTCTATGAGTATCGCATGGCGGGCCTAGGGGGTTGGTAAAAGTCAGACCCCTAAAAGCTGTACAAGTCATGTCGGAGTGTAGCCCAGAACACCCTGAGATATTACTAGAATACCTACCAGTAAATCTTTTGCCTTGGCCAAGGAATTCGTGTAATGGCTCTCCTAGACACAGCGCGATCTCACCCCCAATACCGGGAGAGACGAACCCCTGAAGATCCGCTCACTGCCTCCATGTGGTTCGGGACTGTACCCAACTAAAACCTGTTTGCACGACTCGTTTGAACATGGTAGGGTAGTAATCAAAGTACAGTGGGAACTCACACGAGATAAATGACGATCTCAGGTCGATGAACTAACCTGTACACATGTCACCAGGGAACTGCTATCTGACGTCAGGTATAAGAACAACAACCAGGTTGCCAGCAAGTCCTGTCCGGTGTACTCATAACCCAATGAGCACCTGTATATATCTTAGGTGAATCAACTGACACCAATGGCTTGTGAGACCGGTCACCGCCCCTCGTCGGGGTCTCGACTGTATACACTAGTCTACTCTGGAGTATCGATGCCCTGTCTCGAAACTCCCACGACTAGGGACCTTTTAAGGATGTGCTTATAGACCCCAGCTCCCACGTATATGATCGCCCTCATACTGCTGGCAGTCAAGCAAGAATCCTAGGGGCTCTATCAACGCGCAATAGTGACCTGTAAGGTCTCCTAAAACAGCACACGATGATAAAGGTAAACCAGATAGCATACTATCATCTTGAGTAAGACTGTCCCACCGGCATAGGTCCTCCCTCAATCATTGCAATCACGTGCCTGTGATCTAATAATTGACTCTGAGGGCACTATATCCAACACAAAAGACGAACAAAAAGATCTTGCAGAATAAGAGTCTTATGTTGACTCTTTAAAGCGAGCTCTTAACAAAAAAGAAAAAGAAGGGGCGGAAATGTCCGCCAAAATGAATCAGATGGCTCTCTTTCTATAGAAGATGTGTGGAATGATAGCCCAGCCGTCAGAATCACCAGCAGAAGACGCATCGGTGATCCCTGATAATGAGAAGAGAGGTGCCACAAGCTCTTTATAGGCACCTTCAACCGAAAAAGATGAAACGATCTCCAACGCTTAGCTCAACGAGTGCATAGCCCAACAGATCAAACTCCTCACTTCCAGTGAAGCAAATGCCAAATTGGTCAACACCGGTTGTCCATATCCAGCATGGTACGACCAGAACAAATTCCCTTCGGGATATTTGATCCCGAAGTTCAAAGTCTTTAAAGGAACGAGAAATTCTCACCAGCATATCGCGAAATTCAAAGCAATGTGCAGTAACACCGAAAGCAATGATAAGCTACTCCTTCAGGAGTTCATTAGCAGTCTGGTGGATACTGCCTTCGAATGGTACTCGGAGCTCCCAAATGACTCCGTAATGACCTTCGCTGATATGGAACTGCTCTTCATGCAGAGATTTGTTGGTGCGAGCAAGAATACTACAATCTTCACGCGGATCAATGAAGAGAAAAGATCGAATGAAATGTTGGTACAATATGCCAATCGGTGGAGGAACCTTGCCTCGAAATGTGAGCAACTGATCGCCGAAACTCCAGCCGTCAGAATGATCATAAGCTGCCTAGATCCACAATCATAGGTTTATCCATTCCTATCATTCGCCAAAGCCACCACATACCAAGAGCGTCTTGACAAGCTAGTTCAATTAATGAAAATCGACCCCTAAGTCGTTAAACTGGGGCAAAAAAGGGTAATGCATAAGCAAAAGGGGCACGGATGAAAACCCGAAAGGGATCCGTGAGTAAAAATAGCAGGACTGCCCGCGAGTTTTTGAAAAACGGTGAGGACGCAAACTCGTAAAAAGAAGAAAAAAGTTTTGACCAAGTCCCTCCAGAGGCAAGAAATCCTTCCAACGTGGTGAACACCACTTGTGAGTCCCCTCGAGTTGCAAGGAGAAACTACTCTTGTTAGTGTTGGATATGTATGCCCTACAGGCCATTATTGTATATTACAGGATTGTATATTACATTTGAATTCTTAGGATATATATGTATAAGACAGTCTTGCTCGATATGATATTATGCTATATGGTTTGTCTTTATCTTAACAAGTGTATATGTTTATTATTTCATATCGCTAATACATGTTGAGAAAACCCATAGGATTTTTGCTTGACTATCAGCGTCGTGATGGCGATTGTTCATAACATAAAACTGCATTTTAATACCGTTCATTCGTTATTATTTTTGTGAATAATTGGTGATATTAACCCGTGTCTGCTTAATAAGGATAAGATATATGTATTTGTAACAAAACACTGGAAACACACTCAACATGCACGGATACGATATATGTGAGCCGATACTGCAAACCGGACGGAAAACCGATCAATATTCAAGAATTTTTGCAACAAGACAAGTATGCATAAAAAAAGAATAAAATGGTCCAACATGATATGCAAGTATGAACACATGCTTGTGCAAGTGGGCATGACATGAATCAATGGATCATGCAAGTGGGCAAGTGGATGAACAATCTCATGATGGTGTGAAATGATCAAAAGAAAATGTTATAAAACCAAAATATTTTATATTGTGCAACTTGGTATACAAAGGGGACAGCCATGGAAGTTGGAGTACACAAGTGGGCTCACAAGTTGGCTACAAAATCATGGTGTCATGCAAGTGGATCATAGGGATAAGGCATTGAGTTGATATGCACTTTTTAAGATGAAAAGCTTGATCATTGCATTTCCAAACACCAGAATACAAATGTGATGAAGATAAAAGAAAAGAGATATGCCAATAATCAAGTTAGGATGATATAAGAGCTCACAAGAAAGACGGGCCCCACCAGCCGTCATATGGCCGTCGTTTCCGTATTTCCAGCGCCAAATTGTCTTAATTTGGCTCCAATTTTCTACTGAGGCCCCCACACTATCTTGTCATCCAATTTTTTTAGTTTGTTTTTGGACTTGCATTGCCTATAAATAGTAGATCAGAAGATGAGGCAAGGGTCTAAGTTTAGACCAAGTTCTTCATTTTAGATGTTAACTTGTAATTTCCATTTTGTAATCTTGAGTTCTTATCTTTTATTTTTACTTTGTAACTTCTTCATTGAACTTACAACCTTAAAATTTAGATTCTTGATTTCGATAGTTTGTATCTCTTCTTGCAATTTTAATAAAAGTTTAATTTCAGGCTTCAAAGTGTATGTTTGTGATATTTAGAACTTAGATATTGAATCCCTTGCTTATATCACGTCTTGCAACCTCTTCATTGATCTTGCAACTTTACATTGAGCTTATTGGATTCATTTGATTGAACATAACAAGACTCACTTGGCAACTCTTGCTTTTCACACTTGGTTCTTAGTATATTTCTAACTTTCTCTTTTCACTTGCTATGGTTTCTTTGATCTCTTTTCTTTTGTGTTTTCTTTATTTTTGTGACTCTGTGTGAATAATATAATCACTTGTTAAGAGTATGAGAGGGTTAGTTTAACTAGAAGAAATGATTTACCATTTCCTTTAAACCGGCAACTTGTAGTTTGAACTCCGATCAAACAATTTGCAATCCGCTCTGTTAGGCACTTTATCCTACCATGATATAGATGATTCCAAATTATGACTGGTTGCATTTGGTTTGCTAGAGCCGAGGGTTAAGAGACAAGAATGGAAGGACGAGGAACGGTAAGTATAGATTTCCTGCATAATTGCAAATGCCGCACAAAAGCACCCTAATCATTGTTGACGCCGATTACCTTAGAATCAACATCAAGTTGTAGGAGTTCCCTAGTGCCTGCAGCGCAGAGGAAGCGCAATTAAAGAACAAAAAATTCAAGCAAACACGAAGGAATCCCAAACCTAAAATCAATCCAAACGCCAAAACTAACAAACCAAGCTTGCAATGATACGGAATACTACCTTCGACGTGTGTCCACCCAATCGTGGAAGACCCCTCCAAGCTCCGTGCATACTGTCCGAATTAAGGGTCACGGCCTGAAAGTACGGAACGTGACCGGCACTTAAATTACGAAGCGTCTAGAGGCGCAATGTAATCTAAGTAATCCAAAGCCCAGAAATCTAAACCATATAAAACAAGAAGTAAAGGAAAACATGTAGAAAAAAAAGTTTAAAAGCAACATCCAATTTTCTTAAAAATTTCGGCAGAGTCTCCTTTGTAAAAACTGGCCCCAAACGGGTATAAACAAGAATAATATATATACAAACAATAAAAAGGCATCGCCAAGCGGGAGCTAGCTCTACGCCAACAGGCGGAAACAACCACACCAAGCACAATAATATACAACGCCAAAGGGCGAGGCTCAAAACTTAAAAGAAAAAAAATCCACCAGATACCATAATAATACAAGCGCGACTCTAAGGTCGAAATAAATAACTGGTCCTATAAACTTATCAAGTAATACAAGTCTGGTTGATGGAGCTTACTAGATACCAATGAAATAATAAAAGTACAACGGCGGTCCTGATACAAGTGAACCAACCTACCATGCAAATCACCCTGAATGAAATGATGTGCCAGCAAGCTGCCAAGGAAACCTGTACATCGAACATGTATTAAAATTTGGCACAACGGGGGTGAGTCGCCAACTCGTGAGTAGAAGACATCTGCGAAAAGAAATTGAATGCACGACGCTGTCCTAGGTCATAATAATATACCAATATATCACTAGTCATCTAGTAATGGCAGGGTAATAAACTACGTGTAAGTGCAAATGCTCCGTGCTCGTGTCAGTGCCTCAAATAGTAATATGTCATGTGAATGAGTATGCATGCACCATGAATGTAAAACAATCAACCCTGAAATCTGGATATATCTGTATAAGTAGTCTTTAACTTTCATCATAGTAAAATTTGTATAGAAATCTGAAACATCACCGATGAAATCCATGGAAATCCGTGTCAAGCATCGACACAAAACATGTAAATCTCAAGTCTCAATACCTTATAGTCTCAATATCTCGGGCTCCGTCAATCCGGATCGGCCCATATCATCAAATCTCACGACAACGGTCGGTATCCTCCGGATATCCACCGTGCCAGACATCACCGGTAGGTAGTCTTCCCCTGCCAGGCTCATCGTCTACAACTCGATCTTCTTCCCCCGGGATACCATACCGGGCGCACCATGTACCCGAGACGGTTCATCCACTCCTCGAATCGGGTCTCGAAATCCAACAGAAAATATGAAATCTCATGGTGGACGACACATACATCACGAGAAAACCGCAACTTATATTTTAAAAGGAGAGGGGGAGAGAGAGAAGTTTTTATATATATTCTTGTGGTTTTCCCCAAAATCCAGAAATCTCATAGAAATCCAAATCCCAAAATCATGAGTAAGTAAATAATAAGTATCG
The DNA here is from genome assembly GCA_030015575.1 of Agapanthus africanus. NCBI lineage: Eukaryota > Viridiplantae > Streptophyta > Magnoliopsida > Asparagales > Amaryllidaceae > Agapanthus > Agapanthus africanus. The sequence continues at coordinate 499,588,562 of CM057348.1, read as the reverse complement.
GCATAAGCCCCACAATACTGCTTGATAACGTAAAAATGTGAATGCATGAAGTGTCTAAGTAATAAATGCAATGTCTAGACTAACACCTGAGAGTAATCACAATATTATATTGATCTAGCCTTTAGCTGATTCTACCAATAAAAGATAATATGTTCTAAAGTGTACGTGACATAGCAATTACCGATGATGATGTGTGTGAGCCGGCAAATAAGTGTACGTGGAATATGCGCATCATCGGTAATGGTGCTGGTGTCCTAACAGGCAGAGTTTCATACCGACTAAAGAAACATATGTATGAACATGCAACATGATGATTACGATCTGAATGTAAAGATGGATGAGTATTAACCACTCATTTGTAATTTACATGTCTAACTACAACTATATGACTCGAGCCTAAACTAGTATCTATCTAACCCCATAAGAAACTAAACTAAAGAAACTAGTCGATAAGAAATAAGAATCCACCTAAGGTCTGAGTCCATATCTCTAATAGTCGGCGATCCAGCCTCAATAGCGTCACGTACGTAGTACGACTTCCTCGAATCAAGAGTGCGGATCAATCATCATATCTATGCCTCGTACGGTAAAATCCATCGTACGGCATCCCAATATCGGGGTACGGGTCAAGTATCACCGACGTACATCATCATTCGTATAATATCATCATCAAATAATGTCATGATCAAAGGTACTGTACTGTAATTGCATACATCCCAATATCATCAATCATATATCATTGTCTGCGTACATATACATCGTCAATTGTTCCTCAGAAATATCATGACATATACATCATATCATAATCAGGTCACACATATATCATATCGTAATCAAGTCACACATATATCATATCATAACCAAGTCACACATATCTCATATCGTAATCAAGTCACAGGTTACAGTCCGGGTTCTATTCTAGAGTCTCGTATATCTCAATGTCATCATCACCTATTATCGTTTATATATACATATCCATTTTCTCATTTCCAACGATCCGCTAACATCATAACTCGACTGTATAGCCAAGAGATCACGGCATCAAGCCCAGTTATATTGTCTCATCCCCATGTATCTTATAACATCCTTATCTCACATATACATGTTGTGTGTATATATATACCTACACACATTCCTATATATATATACACATACACATATACACAAAGTCAAGTTTCTGCGTGTGCGTGTGTGTGTGTCTACCTGAAACCTACGAATCCCCTCCAAGACATTCATCCTCTGGTAAAGTCTTTCTAAATCAATCTAGTCCAACCTAAAGTCATTAATAGGGTCCTACGCACCAAGAATCTAAGGTCACGTCTGACTTCCTAATGACAATAAGTAATATTCATATTCCACGTTTGCGGGGGTGCTAAACGCCATCCACCCGACTTCCCTCGTAGATATACATCTACTCACCTGGTCCTTGTCTTCCGAAGACGATGTCGCCCTCCTCTTCTTCCTTGTCCGAATTCCATGTGAGGGGTACCCATACGCAAACATTTATAATATCGTAAACCAGATCACGGAATAAACCAAAACGACGCACGAAACGCGCATAGGTTAAAACCTATGACCCGCTCATGCAAAAGAACCAAATATCGCTCGATATCGGCGTACAAACGCCGATTGATCGAGATAAAACACAAACAAACAACTCGTACTTTCAGAACTCGTTATTTATAATATAAAACATGGTTTAAATCATCGAAACCTTAAAATCGATCAAATCGTCCGATTTCGTAAAAACCTAGAAAACGTCAATTTACCATTTTACTTCAAAACATGATGTTTAAATGAAGCTAATGGTCATAATATTCATTAAATAACATAACTAGATTATAGAAACCATTACTATATTTTTATCACACCATTTTCTCTTAAATTGAAATTTCTAGTTTGCAATTTTAGCCAAATTTAACACTTTTTAAGCCAAAATTCACAATTCCACTACTAAACTTGATTTTGCATATTTTAAAGTGTTAAACCACTCCATGAAACATTAAGGATGTGCTAAAACCCTAACTAGATTTTTAATCCTACATTTTAAATGAATTTCAAAAACCTAGTTTAATAAAAATAGCAATTTTGTGAAAATTTGAAAGTGAAAGCTAGCAAATTGTAACTAGATTATGTTTCACACTCAAATAACATGTTAATCACCTCATTAACACCACATTATAATGATAAAAACCTTAATTAGAATTTTATCACATTAATATATATAATTTATAAAAATCTAGTTTGCAAAATTGTTTAATTTAAACAATTTTGAAAGAACAATTTACAATATATCAACCATAATAGATTTTCCATTTCTAAAAATGTTAAACTACTTATTATAACCCCACTTAATTAATAAAAACCCTAACTTGATTTTAGAAGCCCTATCTTGAATTTTAAACATGCAAATAGAATTAATTATGAAAATCTAAATATGCTAGATAAAAGCATTTAACAACAATTAATCATAGGAATAAAAATTATACCTCCAAAACATGAGATCCAAACATGAAATTATGCTTCCAAAATAATGGTTTCCAACTCCAAAATCCATGCTAAATATGTCAATGGAAAATGGTAGAGATTGAATATTGATTTTGAGGTTTATTTTTGGAATTTTGTTGAATTTTTGATGATTTTTGAAGGGAAAATGAGCTTGGAAAATGGGGGGGCTGCCATGGGGGTGAGGAGGCTGGCCAATAGCATGGGAGAGAGGAAAAAGAGAGAGGAGTGTGTGGATTTGTCTAGAAACATCACAAATAAATGTTATCTTTTCACTTAAAACCTTAATTATATAAACTTTTCTAATTTAAACCTTTGCCTAGAAAAGTCTAGAACCATGGAAAAATTTGAGAAATGATTTTGCATATTACAAACTTGATTCTAATATGCCATGGCTCATTTTATAAAATTAACCCATTTCAAATTTGTAATTTACACTAATTTAATGTATAATTAAAGTTTATGTTAATATTAAAAATAATTAATTTAGGAAAAATATTTAATTAAAATAAAAATTTATAAGTCACTAAATAAAAACCATTTACTAGTAATTACATAATTAAAATAGGTCTTTTTAAATTTATGATGAAAAATAATTATGGTTAAGTTTTACGAAAAATACGGTTTATTTTACCGAAAATCAGAAAATTCGCATGAAGGATTTTTATTTATTTAATTATTTATTTATTTTTAAAACGTTAAAATCTTCCCCCCTTTAAGAAATTCGGTCCCCGAATTTAAATTAAAACTCCCCCCAATTACTAAAACATTCTGCCAAAACACTCAAATCGTCGGGACTCCGAAATCATCAATACGTAAAGTGCATCTTAACGCAATGCATGCGCTTGAAAAATGAGTATATAACTCAAACTCAAAACTTCGTCAAACATAACGCAATCATCGGAGTTATGGTGAGAATAAAATATCAAAGCCAATACGAAAACCAACAAGATATAGATCAAAACTATAACTTATATATAGTGCGCATCGTAGTAAAATCGTCCAAACATCTGAATAAAGAAGCATGTAAAAACCCCTTTCTAAAATCGCCGTGCGATACGCGTGTCACGGCATAAGTAGCGGACGTTTATTTTTATTTTTTTTAAAATAGCTATACATATATATCTTTTATTTAACATACACGTCCCGCCTGGTTACTAAATGAAATAGCAATGAATATAAAAAAAACATACAGCTCATAATGAAATCATTCATAATCACATCATAAAAATATCATGTGCGTCCGGTGCGCACTGAAATCGAAACCAAATACAGATGCCATGAATACACACAGAAACAAAACTGAGTGCAACGGGTGTGCACTAAAAATATCTGTCAAGTGCAACGGGCGTGCACGAATCTAATCTGCACAAAACCCCCATTTAGTGCATCTGGTGTGCACAAAATCGCATCAAGTGCGCCAAGTGTGCGTGAGAATCTCAGTCAAGTGCACATGGTGTACGAAAAACATACACCGAATATCAAAATCGAAATCACGGTACGAAAAAATGCATGAAAACTATGTCGAAGCATACGTCAAAATCATATGCAACCCATATGCACGAAATCAAATCAATATCTCAAAAGGTATAAAACCAAATCGAGTGCACTGGGTATGTACAAAACAACATCAATACAACTGATATATGAAACACGAATAGAATGTAATGAATGTACACATAAGAAATACCAATCGTAGAACAAAATCCTCAAAATACCAAAATCCAAACAACGGAAATATGAAATTCAAATCACCAAATCACAATCGTAAACACTATCGTCAATGTGCGCCTCTTTCCTCTGATGTCGACTAATTCGAACTCGTCTCTTCGTAGTTATGCTGACTGCGCTACAAACGGCAATACTCATATCTAGAGTCTTCCACGTAATCTATCCCTTCACCCGATATCCGGACTACATTAAACTTTTCGATCGATTTATCAAAATCCCAAAATTCCCCGAGAGCTCAAACTCAAGTACAGTTTAAAAATATCCAGTACATGCCCCAGCATCTGCGGACCAGCCGTATAAGGGTAAACCCAAGCCTCACTAATGGCACGGCGGAACTGCCGTAAACCCTAAGGTTCAAAGGCATTCTCATGGTCATTATGTCGAGTTAGGGTTTCATACCATAGAAATACCTGCATGTTCTTCCGAATACCTTAAACTTGGGAAAATGGGTTTCTGACAATCGTTTGAACCCTTTAACTTCGTCTGGACGGCATGTGAATACCCTTCGTCCGCACGCTAAACAATGCTTCAATCCTCAAGAATAAACGATACCCTAAGGATTATCGCATTTAAGCCGCAGCTCCCTCTGCCCGTGCGACCGTGGTAACAGAAACATCATCCGATATCGACGAAGATAGATCAAAGGAACGAATGAAATACGGTGCAAAGAAATGTACATCCTAAGGCTTCTTAAGCAGAGTAGCATATCGTAAGTATGCCGCGGATCATACCCACGGTACGTCACTCTACCTAGGTCACCTACTCCATCAACCAAGGGTCATCCTAGACTTATACAAATGTTAAACCTAGCGCTCTGATACCAACTTTGTCATGACCCGAAAGTACGGAACATGACCGGCACTTAAATTACGAAGCGTCTAGAGGCGCAACGTAATCTAAGTAAGCCGAAGCCCAGAAATCTAAACCATATAAAACAAGAAGTAAAGGAAAACATGTAGAAAAACAAGTTTAAAAGCAACATCCTTCTCAAAAATTTCGGCAGAGTCTCCTTTGTAAAAACTGGCCCCAAACGGGTACAAACAAGAATAATATATATACAAACAATAAAAAGGCATCCCCAAGTGGGAGCTAGCTCTACGCCAACAGGAGGAAACAACCACACCAAGCACAATAATATACAACGCCAAAGGATGAGGCTCAAAACTCAAAAGGAAAAAAATCCACCAGGTACCATAATAATACAAGCGCGACTCTAAGGTCGAAATAAATAATTGGTCCTTTAAACTTATCAAGTAATACAAGTTAGGTTGATGGAGCTTACTAGATACCAATGAAATAATAAAAGTACAACAGCGGTCCTGATACAAGTGAACCAACGTACCATGCAAATCACCCTGAATGAAATGATGTGCCAGCAAGCTGCCAAGGAAACCTGTACAACGAACATGTACTAAAATATGGCACGACGGGGGTGAGTTGCTAATTCATGAGTAGAAGACATCTGCGAAAAGAAATCGAATGCACGACGCTGTCCTAGGTCATAATAATATACCAATATATCACTAGTCATCTAGTAATGGCAGGGTTATAAACTACGCGTAAGTGCAAATGCTCCGTGCTCGTGTCAGTGCCTCAAATAGTAATATGTCATGTGAATGAGTATGCATGCACCATGAATGTAAAACAATCAACCCTGAAATCTGGATATATCTGTATAAGTAGTCTTTAACTTTCATCATAGTAAAATTTGTATAGAAATCTGAAACATCTTCGATGAAATCAATGGAAATCCGTGTCAAGCATCGACACAAAACATGTAAATCTCAAGTCTCAATACCTCATAGTCTCAATATCTCGGGCTCCGTCAATCCGGATCGACCCATATCATCAAATCTCACGACAACGGTTAGTATCCTCTGGATATCTGCCGCGCCAGACATCACCGGTAGGTAGTCTTCCCCTGCCATGCTCATCGTCTACAACTCGATCTTCTTGCCCCGGGGTACCATACCGGGCCCACTATGTACCCGAGACGGTTCATCCACTCCTCGAATCGGGTCTCGAAATCCAACAGAAAACATGAAATCTTATGGTGGACGACACATACATCACGAAAAAACCGCAAATTATAGTTTAAAAAGAGAGGGGGGAGAGAGAGAATTTTTTATATATATTCTTGTGGTTTTCCCCAAAATCCAGAAATCTCATAGAAATCCAAATCCCAAAATCATGAGTAAGAAAATATTAAGTATCGGCATAAGCCCCACAATACTGTATGATAACGTAAAAATGTTAATGCATGAAGTGTCTAAGTAATAAATGCAATGTCTAGACTAACACCTGAGAGTAATCACAATATTATATTGGTCTAGCCTTTAGCTGATTCTACCAATAAAAGATAATATGTTCTAAAATGTACGTGACATAGCAATTACCGATGATGATGTGTGTGAGCCGGCAAATAAGTGTACGTGGAATATGCGCATCATCGGTAATGGTGCTGGTGTCCTAACAGGTAGAGTTTCATACCGACTAAAGAAACATATGTATGAACATGCAACATGATGATTACGATCTGAATGTAAAGATGGATGTGTATTAACCACTCATTTGTAATATACATGTCTAACTACAACTATATGACTCGAGCCTAAACTAGTATCTATCTAACCCCTTAAGAAACTAAACTAAAGAAACTAGTCGATAAGAAATAAGAATCTACCTAAGGTCTGAGTCCATATCTCTAATAGTCGGTGATCTAGGCTCAATAGCGTCACGTACGTAGTACGACTTCCTCGAATCAAGAGTGCGGATCAATCATCACATCTATGCCTTGTACGGTAAAATCTATCGTACGGCATCCTAATATCGGGGTACGGGTCAAGTATCAACGACGTACATCATCATTCGTATACTATCATCATCAAATAATGTCATGATCAAAGGTACTGTACTGTAATCGCATACATCCCAATATCATCAATCATATATCATTGTCTGAGTACATATACATCATCAATTGTTCCTCAGAAATAACATGGCACATATATCATATCGTAACCAGGTCACACATATATCATATCGTAACCAAGTCACACATATATCATATCGTAACCAAGTCACACATATCTCATATCGTAATCAAGTTACAGGTTACAGTCCGGGTTCTATTTTAGAGTCCCGTATATCTCAATGTCATCATCACCTATTATCGTTTATGTATACATATCTATTTTCTCATTTCCAACGATCCGCTAACATCATAACTCGATTGTATAGCCAAGAGATCATGGCATCAAGCCCAGTTATATTGTCTCATCCCCATGTATCATATAACATGCTTATCTCACATATACATGTTGTGTATATATATATATATATACCTACACACATTCCTATATATATACACACATACACATATACACCAAGTCAAGTTTCTCTGTGTGCGTGTATGTGTGTCTACCTGAAACCTACGAATCCCCTCCAAGACATTCATCCTCTGGTAAAGTCTTTCTAAATCAGTCTAGTTCAACCTAAAGTCATTAATAGGGTCCTACTCACCAAGAATCTAAGGTCACATCTGACTTCCTAATGACAATAAGTAATATTCCTATTCCACGTTTGCGGTGGTGCTAAACGACATCCATCCGACTTCCCCCGTAGATATACATCTACTCACCTGGTCCTTATCTTCCGAAGACGATGTCGCCCTCCTCTTCTTCCTCGTCCGAAGTCCATGTGAGGGGTACCTATATGCAAACATTTATAATATCGTAAACCAGATCATGGACAAAACCAAAACGACGCACGAAACGCGCATAGGTTAAAACCTATGACCCGCTCATGCAAAAGAACCAAATATCGCTCGATATCGGTGTACAAACGCCGATTGATCGAGATGAAACACAAACAAACAACTCATAGTTTCAAAACTCATTATTTATAATATAAAACATGGTTTAAATCAACGAAACCTTAAAATCGATCAAATCGTCCGATTTCGTAAAAACCTAGAAAACGTAAATTTACAGTTTTACTTCAAAACTTGATGTTTAAATGAAAATAATGGTCATAATATTCATTAAATAACATAACTAGATTATAGAAACCATTACTATATTTTTATCACACCATTTTGTCTTAAATTGAAATTTCTAGTTTGCAATTTTAGCCAAATTTAACACTTTTTAAGCCAAAATTCACAATTCCACTACTAAACTTGATTTTGCATATTTTAAAGTGTTAAACCACTCCATGAAACCTTAACGATGTGCTAAAACCCTAACTATATTTTTAATCCTACATTTTAAATGAATTTCAAAAAACTAGTTTAATAAAAATAGCAATTTTGTGAAAATTTGAAAGTGAAAGCTAGCAAATTGTAACTAGATTATATTTCACACTCAAATAATATGTTAATCTCTTCATTAACACCACATTCTAATGATAAAAACCTTAATTAGAATTTTATCACACTAATATATATAATTTATAAAAATCTAGTTTGCAAAATTGTTTAATTTAAACAATTTTGAAAGAACAATTTACAATATATCAATCATACTAGATTTTCTATTTCTAAAATTATTAAACTACTTATTATAACCCCACTTAATTAATAAAAATCCTAACTTGATTTTAGAAACCCTATCTTGAATTTTAAACTTGCAAATATAATTAATTAAGAAAATCTAAATATGCTAGATAAAAGCATTTAACAACAATTAATCATAGGAATAAAAATTATATCTCCAAAACATGAGATCCAAACATGAAATTATGCTTCCAAAATAATGGTTTCCCACTCCAAAATCCATGCTAAATAGGTCAAAGGAAAATGGTAGAGATTGAATATTGATTTTGAGGTTTAATTTTGGAATTTTGTTGAATTTTTGATGATTTTTGGAGGGAAAATGAGCTTGGAAAATGGGGGGGCTGCCATGAGGGTGAGGAGGCCGGGCACTAGCATGGGAGAGAGGAAAAAGAGAGAGGAGTGTGTGGATTTGTCTAGAAACATCACACATAAATGTCATCTTTTCACTTAAAACTTTAATTATATAAACTTTTCTAATTTAAACATTTTCCTAGAAAAGTCTAGAACTATGGAAAAATTTGAGAAATGATTTTTCATATTACACACTTGATTCCAATATGCCATGGCTCATTTTATAAAATTAACCCATTTCAAATTTGTAATTTACACTAATTTAATGTATAATTAAAGCTTATGTTAATATTAAAAATAATTAATTTAGGAAAAATATTTAATTAAACTAAAAATTTATAAGTCACTAAATAAACACCATTTAATAGTAATTACATAATTAAAATAGGTCTTTTTAAATTTATGATGAAAAATAATTATGGTTAAGTTTTACGAAAAATACGGTTTATTTTACCGAAAATCAGAAAATTCACCTAAAGGATTTTTATTTATTTAATTAATTAATTATTTATTTATTTTTAAAACGTTACATTAAGCTTGAGTGGCGACCGCCCTTGCTAAAAAAGATCTACATGAGGGAAACCGATCCAAGCTCCGGCTTCACCTAGTGAAGCGACCGACGCTTCAAGCTTGCTATGAATGGAGAGTGGGGATGTAGGAATATTTTCACAATCTTTCTCTCTTTTCTAAGCTCAAGAGAGCTACCTAGAAGGAGGAGGAATAAGTGAAGAAGAAGAATCCATAGAAAATGGATAAGTGTTTTGTGAAAAGCTAGTATACAAAAATGGAAAAGAGAATGGCTTAATAATATTGCAGCCATCCAAGAATAGTAAATCCAAATGATTATACTATATAATAATCAAGCCATACCTCTCTACCATGCTACATAACACCTCATCCCCTACCTCATTTTTTATTTTCTTTAATAATAAAATCAATAAATGAAGTGTCCATCTTCTAAAACAAATTCTGTATAAATACGGAATATAACCCGGTATACGTATAGAAATACATATACGCATATTCATACAAAAAATATGAATAGCTAAGAGAGAAAATGAATAGTGAACAATAATTATAGAATATACATATTAAATACACACACACACACATACATACATACATACATACATACATACATACAAACATACATATATATATATATATATATACATACATAATACATACATACATACATGAGAATAATGGAGGAAAGAGGCCAAAGGAGGGAATTTCCTCCTCTGGCGTCGAAAAAGTACGCTCTCTGTCGTATTTTCCGACGATCGGAATACATCATCTTCATTGTTATCATCTAAGAGATGGGTACGCCAAATTTCATGTGATTCTACAACTTTTTCACCATTGATTTAGCAATGTAAAAAGTTCTATTGTCGGTAAACCGTTAATTTTGAACCCACTAATTCAACGGTGAAAAAGTTGTAGAATCACATGAAATTTGGTGTACCCATATCTTAGATGATAACGATGAAGTTGATGGGTGCCAATCGTCGGAAAATACGATGGACGTCGTACTTCTTCGACGCCATAGGAGGAAAATCCCTCCTATGGCATCTTTCCTCCATTATTCTCTACATACATACATACATACACACATACATACATATAAATATATATATATATATATATATATAATTAATTCAAAATTTGATTTAATAATCCGGTTTAATCCTAAACCGCTAGTATTATCAACCGTCCGATTAAATTCCATGTAGCTTGGACACGTATTTAATCGGACACCCTGTATGCACCAACATACGTCATCCACATCATATCGCCAGAACCGGGAAAACCCACTGTGTGAGACTCTAAAAACTAGACAATACGTGTGTAGTGATTTACTGGATAAATCCAAAAACTACAAGCACATTGTAAATCGATGTCGCGCACCCCGTGGGTTCGCAGGGTGGCGGAATACGTAAAAAATGATTTTTACAGGTGTCGCAACACCGACTTGAACTCCATGATCGATGCTAAACCCTAGCTAACCAAAACTAGTATGAGATTAACTACTCGGAAAGAAGTTTATACCTCAAAGATTCATGTCCTTCGGGTCTTCTTGTCGTTGTCCTCCTCCTCGTCATAAGCTCCAAAGATCGTTTGGATCGTTGCCTCCTCGTCGGCCTTCTCGAGTCAAAAGACGATCCATCCAAGAGTCTATAGTCCGAGCTCTAATCTCAAATCCGAGGTAACTACAACATCTAGTTTGCTAAACTAGATGTCCTAGATGATGTAGAGAGTGTAGATGGATTGCCATGTATCTAATATCTCTAGCTTTCTCAACACATGAGATATGAAGAGCTAGAGGTAGAAGAAATGAAGCTTGAGGAAGTAAGAGTGAAGGAGAGCTAAAAATAAAGATGGCTCATTTTTTATGAATAGAATGAAGAATATAATAATTCATGAGATTAAAAAATCTTACAAAATATCAAGCATGCTTCAACAAATATCTAAGTGGTGAGTCATGCCATGAGTCACCACCATGAGTCATGCCTCACTTAATGCAAACCTCCACCTCATTTCCTCTACCTCATTAATCATTTAATCAATAGATTAAAAACCCTAATAAGGTGTCTTCTTCTAGAAGCAATCTCGAGTAAATTATGAAAATGCCCCTCAACCGTATATACATACCCATATCCGTATTCTGAAAAATATGAATACAAAAGAGACGAAAATGATCCATCAGTATAATACTAGGATCCGGATTAAACCAAAGCACACTAGTATTATCCGCCAGAACATCATACATGCACAAGTACACATATGCGATCGAACCCTATCGTAAATCCATACGACCTCTTCATCTTTTCCCGATGCAGCGAAACCTTCTGTGTAGGACTCTAAAGACTCGACACTACGCTGACAGTGGGTTTAACCACAAGCCATCAGCGATACTAGATACACGTAGATAAGAAGGTCAATAAGCAAACGCATCCAATCTTTTACTGAGCCTATTTATGACAATCTACGTACAGTCTGGTCTGTTCATCTAAGAGTATCACATATCGGGCCTAGGGGGCAGTAATTGTCAGATCCCTAATAGCGCAAAAAGACGTGTCAGAGTGTAGCCCAAAACACCCTGAGAAACTACTGGAGTACCTACCAGTAAATCTCGCGTGCCTTGGCCAAGGACTTTATGTAATGGCATTCCGAACACAGCGTGATATCAACCCCCAATACTGGGAGAGACGAATCCTATCTAACTGCCACTGACTCCAAGTGCTTCGGGACTGCACCCAACTACTACCTGTTTGCATGACTCCTTTAAGTCATGGTAGGGTAGTAATCTAAGAACAGTAGGAACACACTCGAGGCGAAGTAAAAGTGTCAAGTCGACGGACTAAGATGTACTCATGTCACCTGGGAACTGCCACCTGACGATAGGTATAATACCCACCAGCAGTTCCCTATGAGTCATGTCCAATGTACTCATAACCCATTGAGCACCTACATACTGTCTCCAGTTTGACGTACTAATGGCTGTGGGACAGACCATCTCCCCTGCTTGGATGAGAAGTGTATACACTAGTCTACTCTGGAGTATTGTTGTCCCGTCTCGATAATCTTACGAGTAGGGACCTGTATAAGGATGTGCTTATAGACTACCCAGCTCTTACTAGTGTGACTGCCATCACAACGCTGGTAGTCAAGAAAAGATCTTAAAGGCTATACCATTATGTATAAGCGATAAGCTAAAAACACATGCACATATTGAGGTAGAAACAAACCAGGTAGCATACTAACATTTCAACTAAGACTGTTACAATATCCGTGTATACCTAAGCTCCCATTAAGTAATATACAAACCAGTATAATAGAATAATGGCCTCTAGGGCATATATCACTAACAATCTCCCACTTGCACTAAGGCCATGTATTGGCATATCCCAGACCTAAGATCTCGAATAGCCTGTCGAACTGTGTCTGAGTCATGTCCTTGGTTAGTGGATCTGCAGTGTTGTTCTCTGAATCTACTCCCCTTACCTCGATCTCCCGGCGATCAACGATCTCCCTGATCAGGTGGTATCGCCTCAAGATATGTCTGGATCTCTGATGGGACTTGGGTTCCATCGCTAAAGCTATAGCGCCATTGTTGTCGCAATAAAGCGGTATTGGATCAATAATAGATGGAACCACATGAAGTTTAGTTACGAACTTCCTCATCCAGACTGTTTCTTTTGCGGCATCACAAGCAGCGATATACTCCACTTCCATCGCCGGGTCAGCAAAGGTGTCCTGCTTGGAGCTCTTCCAACAGACCGCCCTTCCATTGAGGGTAAAGACATAACCCAACATGGATTTGGAGTCATCCTTATTACTCTGGAAGCTGGAGTCAGCAAAGGTCTCGATCTGGAGGTCTTTTTCACCATACACCAAGAACATCTCCTTAGTCCTTCTCAGGTACATAAGAATGTTCTTTACTGCTATCCAGTGTTTCTCCCCTGTGTTTGAATGATACCGGCTTACCACGCTTAGTGCGTAAGCAACATCTGGTCTGGTACACAATATCGCATACATTATAGAGCCTACTGCAGAAGCACAGGGTATAGATGTGATGCGAGTCCTTTGGAAAGGGTGATTTTGTGACAAGTCGGTAGACCACCGCTCTTAGAATCTTCCATACTAAATCTTTTCAGTATGGTGTCGATGTACCTTGACTGTGAAAGTCTCACCATCCTTTTTGATCTATCACAGTAGATCTGGATACCCAAATGTAAGAGGCATCACCCATGTCTTCATGGAGAACCTCTGTGACAAGAATCCTTTGACTGATTGTAGCATAGGAATGTCATTTCCTATCAAGAGAATGTCCTCCACGTACAAGACAAGTAATACCACAGTTCTCGCTACAATCTTACTATAAATGCATGGTTCATTTGGTTTTTTGATAAAGTCGAATTCTTTAACCGTCTCATCAAAACCGATGTCGCGATGCCTGCTTTAGTCCATAAATGGACTTTAGCAACTTGCACACTTTCCCGCTACTCCCACTCTGAATGAAAACCCTCCGGCTGATCCATATAGACGCACTCTTCCAAATTACCATTTAGAAAAGCGGTCTTTACGTACATCTGCCAAATCTCATAATCGTAGAAGGAAACAATGGCAAGAAGGATCCGAATGGATTTGAGCATACCCACTGGAGAAAAGGTTTCATCATAGTCCAAACCATGTTTTTAACGAAAACCTTTTGCAACAAGTCTAGCCTTATAGGTTTCAACCTGTCCATCTACACCAATCTTCTTTCTGAAGATCCATTTGCAGCCTACCGGTTTTACCCCTTCTGGAGCAATATCCAAAGTCCATACCTTGTTGGTGTACATGGACTCCATCTCGGTCCGTTTTGCATCCAGCCATTTTACCGCTCTGAATGGCTTGCTGGAAACTAGTTGGCTCATCATTGTCAATGATGACATCCTCTCTATCCCCGTCTATGAGAAAACCGTAGTATCTCTCGGGCGGATGAGACTGCCTACTAATTCTGTGGAGTGGTGCGGGGATGTCCTGTTCTTTTGAAACTTCTGGCTCCACCATACTTTCAGTAATAGCTTGTGGTTCTGAAATTTCTTCCAGTTCTATTGTGCTCCCACTAGTTCCTTTTTAAAATAATTGATTTTCCAAAAAGTGGGCATGGCGAGAAACAAAAACATTTTGTTCCTCTGCGTAATAGAAAAGATACCCCTGGGGTTCTTTGGGTATCCCACAACTTACACAGTACTGAGCGTGTCTCGAGCTTGTCTGCATGCTGCTTTTTAACAAAAGCTGGACATCCCCATATCTTCAGATACTGAAGATAGGGTTTCTTCCCACTCCACATCTGATATGGTGTGGTAGGCACAGTTTTGGTAGGAATCTTATTCAAAAGATATGCAGCTTACTCTAGTGCATAACCCCAGAAGGATCGCGGTAAATCAGCGTCACTTATCATGAAACGTACCATATCCAATAGGGTTTTGTTCCGCCTTTCCGATACACCGCTGTGTTGTTGTGTGTATGGAGGAGTAAGCTGAGAGAGAATTCCATTCTCTTTTAGGTAACCCAGGAACTCGGCACTTAAATATTCACCACCTCGATCAGATCTTAGTGTCTTGATACTTTTGCCGGTTTGTTTTACTACTTCATTCTTATATTCTCGGAATTTCTCAAAGGCCTCGGATTTATGCTTCATCAAGAAGACATGTCCATACCTATAGAAATCATCTGTAAAAGTAATGAAATAGGAATAACCACTTCGTGCATATGTAGACATTGGACCACACACGTCGCTGTATATAAGTCCCAAGAGCTTGCTCGCTCTTACTCCGTGTCTAGTGAACGGAGTCTTTGTCATCTTTCCTATGAGACAAGATTGACAAGTTGCATAAGACTGATATTCGAACGGATCCAAATATCCCTCTCTATGTAACTTCGATAACCGTATTTTATTAATATGACCCAGTCTACAATTCCATAAGAAAACCTTATTTAATTCTTGAGACTTTCTTTTAAGTGTGTTCTAGACGTTGAAAACCTGAGCATGATTTAACACGTATATACCGTCCTCTAGTGTACCTGACCCAATCAAACATTGATTAAGGTGCATGTGGACCACATCGCTTACAAATGTAAAATCATATCCTTCTTTAGAAAGTAAAGATACAGATATGATATTTCAAGCTAGGCTAGGTACATAAAAACTGTTACGTAAAATCAATATCTGCCTACTTGTCAATCTTATGTGATATTCCCATACGAATACAGCGTCCGCGCTCATTCCGTTAGAAACATTGAGAGTCATATCACCTGCCTCGATAACTTTACGGTTTCTCAAAGCCTATAAAGTATTAAAGATATGAGATCATAATCCAGTATTTAGTACCCCGGAAGTAGAGTTAATTGACAAACAGTTTTAAATCACAAACACACCCGAAGTCCAAGCCACAACGTCCTTCGGATCCTGGATTCTTTCTTTCCAAGCCCTGCATCCCTTCTGCCAATGTCCTTTCCCATAACAGTAGGAACAACCCGCCTTTCCTACTGTTAGTCCTAAAAATTTTGCCCTGCCTTTCTTTCTATATTACTGACACCGCCTATTGGCTTGGTGGAGGCTTTCTTCTTCTCACCCTTAGCTTTCGTCTTATATCCAGAAGAGGAAGATTCCCCAATAAGCAGAACGGGTGTCTCCCTGGTTTCCTTCAGGGTGTAAGTAGAAGGTAGGGACTGTAGAATCAAGTCAATACATGACTCGTTCTCCAACGTGGTCCCTAAGTCCTCGAGCTGTTTAATATAACTAATCATTGTACGGACATCGTCCCCTATAGATGACCCGACAGCCAACCTCGCTTGAAGCAATTCTTTCGAGGTCTCATATCTTGCGATACGAGATTGCAATCCATATAAAACTTTATTATGGAGGAAGATGGAAACTAAGTCTATCTTCTCATGCTGCCTCTGGTTTACACCATCTACTGGGGCCAACACGAGGCACTTGGCATTCGCACTATCTTTTTCCGATATCTTACGGATATCATTATCCGCGACGGTGGAATCTAGACCTGGGACGGCGGGGCTTCAGTCGTAATGAGGTGGTTCATCTTGTCATAGGCAATGGATATTTGGACAAACCTTTGCCAATCAATATAGTCTAACTCGGTCAATTTATTATCTAGCTATAACCTATGTCTAGTCACCTGGTCGCTGCAATTAGGAGAGAGAGAAGAAACACTCAGCATGATGCTCTAACAAGTTTAGATTAGTATTTAGTTTTTCTAAACAGAATGGCTCCTACTGTATCTCGAATCCTTCCTCAAACCATAAAAAAATAATTAGTCAGGATTAATCTCAATCTACAATACTTGCTTAACCTTTTAGCCAGGCTAGTGTCGGTACTTCAAGGAAGATTTTCCAACGCTTTCGTGAAGTTCCTTAATTACATAACCTCTTTTTCCTGGAGGCGTAGCCCTGTTAACACCGTTCTAGACACCTACATAGTTTATAGCATTGATTGTTTTAGTGAAAAATCTCCCGAGGAGTAGCAGATACTCACAGTAGGATCGGGATCCAAATATCATTGTCTGATAATCATGAAGGAATCCTACCAACATTATCACACTCTAAATGGTATGCAGCACTAGAAAGTTTCAGTTTCTTTAGAAACTCCCGATATGTATTTTTGCCCCATACTCTTATGACCTTGATGAAGGCCAACATATCATAATTCATATGTCAAGTTCTACCCGTCATTGTCCAAGTTAATTTGAACCCACCCATACATACCCTTGAAGAAGGCCAAAATAGTAGTACAACTATCCTAAACCAACGCATCTATCTATACTACAGATGAATGTCCAGCAGCTACCAATCACTATACATTGGCGAAGGTCAAAATACATATCTTGAATACTACTTAATATTCAACTGAAATGACGGAGGGCTATGGATGGTTTTGGCGAAACCGTGAACGTAGTGAACTCTATATAATCGAAGGAACCTGATAACTTTTAAAGGAGTGGTTTAAGCCCAACATTTTAAAAGTTTCTGTTTTGAAAAACCCGTGTGGTTTTAAAATTGTTCTAACGATTCATCTTTGGTTTGCTCGCTTTGCATTAATCTAATGCAGTCCCATCATTTATGCCTATCATCACAGAAAGAAATGAAAATACCATGTATGCTTATGCCATCCGCATTCACCACTACGCCCCATCTAACACCGTTAGGTTACTTAACTAACGCCAGAGGAGGGGCTGGACTAGCACGAATGCAAACCATAAGCAACGTCTACTATATAGCATATATATAATAATCATTCTTCTCACGCAATAATAGGCATTCCAGATCACAGGTGAACATATTGTATATACTAGGAATTCCGCGTTTCGTTTAATCCTGTAACAAAATACGGATTCCACGGTCGTGATGAATAGAAAAACCCCACCCTAGACCCCTACGGGTGCGGCAAACTACCCGACAAATACCCAAACTGAAGTAAATACCCTTAGTAAAATGAGTAGGCCACTCGGCACTTCAATGTACCCGGTAGTTTGTTCACTCTACCTTTGGTCTATCCTAGGAGCAAAAACAGTAAAAGAAATAATATAACGGTGCCTACAACCTCAACCCGGATGTGCCCCACAAAATAATATTACATCACTTTACAATTTACATCGAATGAAAGCTAAAACACTCATCTCATATCCCCGGCTATTCATCCACGATGATCCAATAAAGTTCATATCCACTAACCATCAACAACAGCAACACAGATATGTGCAACCCCCCACTAATCGACGTATAGCGATTAGCGGACGTTTCAAACACATATAACAACTGAAACATGTTAAACTACGCTAAAACTGTGACTTCGAAATACTCCATATTACTATAACAGAGAATTAACAATATAACCAAAATTGGCAAAATCAAACACCACCTGAAACCCTAAATCCAAGAGACAAGAACACAGAACAAAACTTGACGCAATCCCAGATAACAAAACCGGCGAGGCTGGTTTTTTACCAATATGGCTGATCAAAATTTGATGGAATTGCCTCATTTTTAGTGTGTGTTCATCTCAAAAGAAAAGGAGCACTCTGTAATTGTTTTAAAAAAATTTTGAGCCTCCAAAAAATTTGATAGAAACATGAATTTTGGTTTCAATGTTTTGGAGTTATTTCGGTTTCGTAGTTTTACACGTTGTCTAAACTGTTAGCTATGGTTTAGTAGGCTCTGATACCACTGTAAGTCAATGTCACGCACCCCACGGGTTCACGGGGAGGCAGAATAGGTAAAAAACAATTTTTATGGGTGTCGCAACACCGACTTGAACTCCAAGATCGATGCTAAACCCTAGCTAACCAAAACTACTATGAGGTTAACTACTCGGAAAGAAGTTTATACCTCACAAATTCATGTCCTTCAAGTCTTCTTGTCGCTGTCCTCCTCCTTGTCATAAGCTCCAAGGATCGTTTGGATCGATGCCTCCTCGTTGGCCTCCTCAAGTCAAAAACGATCCACCGGAGAACCTATAGTCCGAGCTCCAAGCTTAAATCCGAGATAAATACGGCATCTAATTCGCTAAACTAGATGTCCTAGATGATGTAGAGAGTGTAAATGGATTGGTATGTCTTTAATAGCCCTTGGTTTCTCAACACATGAGACATGAAGAGCTAGCGGTAGAAGAAGTGAAGCTTGAGTAAGTGAGAGTGAAGGAGAGCTAAAAATAATGATGGCTCATTTGTGATGAATAGAATGAAGCATATAATAATTCACGAGATAAAAAATCTCACAAAATATTAAGCATCTTTCAACAAATATCTAAGTGTTGAGTCATGCAATGAGTCACCACCATGAGTCATGCCTCATTTAATGAAAACCTCCACCTCATTTCCTCCACTTCATTAATCTTTTAATCAATAGATTAAAAACCCTAATGATGTGTCTTCTTCTAGAAGAAATCCTGGGTAAATTACGAAAATACCCCTCAACCGTATATACATACCCATATCCGTATTCCGAAAAATATGAATACAAAACAAACGAAAATAATCTATCAGTATAATACTAGGTTCTGGCTTAAACCAAAGCCCACTAGTATTATCCACCCGAATATCATACATGCACAAGTACACATACGCGATCGAACCCTGTCGTAAAACCATACGACCTCTACATCTTTTGCCCGATGCAGAGAAACCCTCTGTGTGGGACTCTAAAGACTCGACACTACGCTGGCAGTGGGTTTAACTGCAAGATGCCAGCGCTACTAGCTGCACGTAACGGCTACCCAGGTGTCTGTCGATAAGAAGGCCGATGAGCAAACTCATCCGAACTCATACTGAGCCTATCTGTGACAATCTCCATACAGTCCGGTCTGTTTATCT
Organism: Agapanthus africanus; assembly: GCA_030015575.1. Classification (NCBI taxonomy): domain Eukaryota; kingdom Viridiplantae; phylum Streptophyta; class Magnoliopsida; order Asparagales; family Amaryllidaceae; genus Agapanthus; species Agapanthus africanus. The sequence goes on along the minus strand of CM057348.1, from coordinate 499,568,540 downwards.
AAGAGTATCGCATATCGGGCCTAGGAGCGGTAATCGTCAGACCTTTAATAGCGGAATAAGTCATGTCGGAGTATAGCCTAAAACACCCTGAGAAACTATTGGAGTACTTACCAGTAAACCATGCTTTCCTTGGCCAAGGAGTTTGTGTAACGGCTTTCCGAACACAGTGCGATATCAACTACTAATACCGAGAGAGACGAATCATATCTAACCGCCACTGACTCCAAGTGCTTCGGGACTGCACCCAACTACTACCTGTTTGCATAACACCTTTGAGCCGTGGTAGGGTAGTAATCTAAGAACAGTAGGAACACACTCGAGGTGAAGTACCAGTGTCAAGTCGACGGACTAAGCTATACTCATGTCATCTTGGAATTGCCACCCAACAATAGGTATAATACCCACCAGCAGTTCCTTACGAGTCCTATCCAGTATACTCATAACCCAATGAGCACATGCATACTATCTCCAGTATGATGTACTAATGGTTATGGGACAGACCATCTCTCTTGTTGGGATGAAAAACGTATACACTAGTCTACTCTGGAGTATCGATGCCCCATCTCGATAATCCTATGACTAGGGACTTGTATAAGGATGTGCTTATAGACTACATAGCCCCTACTAGTGTGACTGCCATCACAACAGTGGTAATCAAGCAAAGATCCTAAGGGCTCTACCAATATGTATAAGCGATATGCTAAAAACACATGCACATATTGAGGTAGAAACAAACTATGTAGCATACTACCATTTCGAGCAAGACTATTACTATATCCGTGTATATCCCAAGCTTCCATTAAGTAATTACAAACCAGTATGATACAATAATAGCATCTAGGACATATATCACTAACACACGTCAGCGACACTAGCTGTATGTAACGGCTGCCCAGGTATCTGTCGAAAGGGAGGTCGACAATCAAGTCCGTCCGTACCCTACTGAGCCTGAATGTGACAATCTCCATACAGTCTAGTCTCTTCGTCTAAGAATATCTCATACCGGGTCTAGGGGGTGGAAACATCAAACCCTTAATTGTTGGATATGTATGCCCTAGATGCCTGTATTGTATAGGATGCTAGGGATATGTATGTACAAGACAATCTTGCTCGGTTATATATAGTATATTATTTGAGTTGTCTTTATCATGACATGTGTATTTCTTTCTATTGATACTTTATTTTACTTGCGCATATTGATAAAGACTTGATACAGTAGTATACTATTATAGTTTGACTTTATCTTAACATGTGCATATGTTATACTCGATTTAACATATGGCAGTTACATGTTGATAAAGCCCGTAGGATCTTGCTTGACTACCAGCGTTATGAAGACGATCATACTTGTGGGAGCTGGGTAATCCATAAGCACATCTTTAAAGGTCCCAAGTCGCAGGAGTATCGAGATCGGGTATCGATACTCCAGAGTAGACTTGTGTATACGTTTGTAGACCCCGACGAGGGGCGGTAGTTGGTCCCACAACCATTGGTGCGATCACCTAAGATTATATACAGGTGCTCACTGGGGGTGAGTACACTAGACGGACTCACCGAGAATCTCTAGATGGTATTATACCTATCGTCAGATAGCGGTTCTCAGGGGACATGAGTACAGATTAGTCTTAGGACCTGAGGTCATCATTTTTCTCGTGTGAGTTCCCACTATGCTTTGATCACTATGCTACCACGGCTTTACTGAGGCGTGCAAACAGGTTTTGGTTAGGTGCAGTCCCGAACCACATGGAGGCAGTGAGTGATTGTCAGGGATTCGTCTCTTCCGGTATTAGGAGTCGATATCGCACTATGTCCGGTTGGCTAGAACCATAAGACATTGGCCAAGGCAGTTGAGAACTACTGATGATTAGATCAATAGTTTCTCAGAATGGCCCTGAACCAAATCAACATGACTAATCAGGAAAGTAGGGGTCTAACGTTTACCACCCCCTAATCTCAGTATGCGATACTCTTAGACGAAGAGACCAGACTGTACGAAGATTGTCACGGATAGGCTCAGTAGGGGTCAGGATAAGCTTGCTCGTCGGCCTTCTTTCTGACAGGTACCTGGGTAGCCGTTACATACAGCTAGTGTCGTTGACGTGCTTATAGTTAAACCCACTGCCAGCATACTGTCGAGTCTTTAGAGTCCCACAAAGAGGGCTTCTCTGATTCAAGCAAAACGATATAGTGGTCGTATGTTTATACGTGCAGGGTTTCGATCGAATGATAATACTTGCCGGCTTAGGATTAAGCTGGATTATTAAATCAAGTATTGATTTAATAATTTACGTGTACATATTTCGATATGTATATTTTAGTCTTATCCAGATTTTTTGATCAGACAGTTGATAATACTGGCGGGCTTAGAATTAAGACGGTTCATTAAATCGGATATTGATTTAATGCTAGTATTATTTTATTGGTATTATTCTATCTCTTGGGTGTTCGTATTTTGATACGAATATGGGTATGTATATACAGTAGAATGTATTTCGTATTTATACGGAAAGACATTCAAGAAGGAGGACACCTCATCATGTTTTCTATTTTATTTAGTAAAATGGAAATGAGGTGTAAAATAGGAAATGAGGTGTAAAGGAGAGAATGGCATGAACCATGCTTGAATAGTGTTGCCAAATGAATTGAATATTCATTTGTTCAAACTATTCATGTATGGTTGCATTATCTGTAGTGCCATGAAAAGTCGTTTTGGTGTTTTCCTGAAAATCGGTGAAAATTCGGTATTTTTCCGAAAACCGTCCTTTTTGTTATTTTGCAGTTTAGGACTAATTATACCTAATTTGGATAGGTAATTGCTTGTTTTTAGTAGCTAATGAGTTACTTATGAAATTCTGGTCGTTTAAAAAAATTTCCCTAATTTTTCAATTTTTAATATTATTTTAAGCCGGTAAGAAAATACATTAAATTAGAGATAAATACAAATTTAATTGGGCTAAATTTAAGCTTTAAAATCATGTTAATTAAAATCTAGTTGTAATATAAATTTTTAGTATTTTATTTTAAATTTTAACTAATTCTTATTATGGAAATCGAAATTTATTTAATTTTAAGCTAAAACTTGCAATTTTGGACTTGTAGGGGGTCTTTTTGCATAGAATTTTTTTTATAAAACCCCTCTCACTATTCCCTCACCCCTAGGCTGGCCCCACCTCAGTAGCAAGCCCACAAAATTTTTCCCCATCTCATTTGAACAAAATGATATGATAAGGGCTTTAATATATTAAATTGGGTATGGGTTTTGTTGTTTGACTTGGTCTTTTGACTTTGAAACTTCTCTACACTTTTCCCCAACTCCCCCACACCTCTCCCCACTCCCTCCTCAGCTCAGAAATCCTGCACCAACAGCCCCAAATATTTTCCCCATTTCTTCTTCTCTTTTGCTTCATTTTCATCTCAAAAATTCAACAAAATCCACAATTTCCTTCACAAATTCAACACAAAACCATATTCCATCTCTTCTCCAACCTAATTTGGTTCAAATCAAGGAGAAAGGAGGTGTCTTGGGAGGCTTGAGCAAGCTTAGGATTGATCTTTTGAGGTATAATTTCTAATCAAATGGTTAAATTGTAGCTTAAGTGTGCTAAACTAGAACCTTGAAATTTGTTTAGTGTTAAATTTAGTGTTAGTTTCTAATCTATTTTTTTTAAGAGAGTAGTTTGTTTAAACTAGGTTTTTTTTAGCACCATTGATTAGTTAATTAAGTTATCTTGTTATCTAGTTTTATACAAACCTAAATTGAGAGATTACTTTGCTTAAGTGGGCATCGATATGTGTTAATTTATGTTGTTCAAGTGTGAAATTGGATTTAATTGATGGTTATGAAAATCAAGAAAGGGTTGTTTAAGGAGAAATATGATTTGAAGTATTGTAATGTGTTATAATTAAAGTGATTGTGGTTAGCTAGTTATGCGGTTACATGTTATGCTAGGTTGTAATCCTTTTTGTCGCATAACGGCGATGTTGCGTCGTTTTTTTTAGAATGTTTGTGCTTACTAGTTTTGTGCTAAAAGTTTGTGATAAATTATTTTTGATGTCTTGATGACATTTTTAGCGTATCCTATGACTTTTAGGATGTGTGAGTGCGGATGTTTGTGTGTTCGAGTTTTAGTTTTTCCGGGCGACCAAATCGACGTTTTAGTTAGTTTTGCGATTTTCACGTGTGTTCCGCGCACCTTGTGCACGTTGTACCTAGCTTGTGAACATTAGTATTTTCGTTTGGGTTTTGCGTCGTCCTTGATATGTAACCTTATGTTTGGTATTGATGTAAATTCCAGGTTCGGTCGCGGAGACGTCAGACACGGCACGAAAGGGGAAAGCGGTGATTGGACGTGACTAGCTAGGGATTCCGGTGAGTAGATGTAACATCTACGGGGGACTATCGTTGGATGGCGCAAGTCGCCCGATAGTTTTAGTAGCTTAAAAGATTCTTAGTAATGTTAGTAATTAGGGGTGTAATACTTGTATGATTATTTGCTACATTCATGCCTTATATTGACATACATATGCGAAACCATTTTATAGGACACCTGCACCATTGCCAGGGTTTTTATATGCAGCACGAGCACTATTCATGCTTACACACACACCGTGGTAATTGCCATGCCACCACACTAGATAACCTTTAAATTGAAACCTTTTACTATAATTGATACTTAAACTTGCGCTATTGCTTTAATTCCTTAAAATGAAATCGTAGGATTGCTATTCATGTGCATGTACTTCATCATATTATTTGTTCATGCCTAATCTATTAATTACACATCGCAACTTGATTATTGATACCATATGCATTCATTATCATTGACATATGCACTTATGAGGATTTCTTGAGATTTTATGATATTTCTGGATTTCGGGGGAAAGCCGCAAAATTTCTAAACTTATTATATTTTTAAAATATGTAAATTGCGGTTTTCTAGTGATGTAAGTGTCGTCCACCATGAGTTTGCTGTGGTTTTCGAGATCCGTGTCAAGGAGTGGAGGAACCGTCACGGTACATGGTGGGCCCGGTAAGGTACCCCGGGGCAAGAGGAATGTGGTGTTGACGTTGAGCGTGGCAGGGGACGAATTACCTACCGGTGACTGTTTGGGATGGCGGATATCCAGAGGATACCGACCGTGGCCGGGAGATGATGAGATATTGATATTTGAGATGGGTCAGCCGGACGGCTGAGGCCAGAGATACATTGATATGAGATTTGAGACAGTTTTGAGGTGTCGATGCTGGACACAGATTCTTGTTGATTCTATTAGTATTGTGCTGGTATTTCAAAAGAGATTCCTAAAGGAAAAGCATGATTCTTATACTTACACATTCAGATCATGAGTTGATTCGCATTGCATTCATACCTGCTAGTATATTCATATTGCATACATACCTGCTATTATGTCCTGCCTTACCTGTATTTGAGATGCTAGGATGCTTCTGTGCATGCATTCGATAGCCTGTGTAGATGTTATTTATTACTCACGAGTTGGCAACTCACCCCCGTTGTGCCACAGCCTTTTTCAGGTCCGCTCCGTCAGTACAGTAGCGGCGGGCGCACTTGCTTCTTTTGCCTGGACTCGAGGTTTTGCTCTTAGGTGGGTTATATTTTTATTTCGTACCACCTTGTATATTCTTTGTATCTAGTGTACTCCATCTACTGTATCTACCAGTATTGTTGTATATTGACCTAGAGATGAGACTGTGAGATTTGTGGACTTTTTATGCTGTATTTTGGGGTCGAGCTCACTTGAGTCGACATGCTGTTTTTCTCATGCTTCCTTATGATTATTTCGCATGTTGTTGCTTTATATTGCGTGGGATTTGTGACCGCCTTGTGGCGAAGAGCTAGCTCCCGCTTGGGGATGCCTTATTTGTTGGATTCATATATATTCTTGTTGTACCCATTTTGGGGGCCAGTATTTACAAAGGAGACTCTGCCGAAATTTTCGGAAAAATTGATATTGTTTTTTTTAAAGGTTTTTATATGACTTATTTGATAAACTCGTTTTCAATTGATTGGGTTCTCTTCACTCTTTTGCTTATTTGGTTTTGGTTTCTGGGCTTTGGCTTACTTATTTTACGGACGTCTTGAGACGTTTCGTAAACTTAAGTGCCAGTCACGTTCCGTACCCTACGGGTCGTGACAAAGTTGGTATCAGAGCGATAGGTTTTACCTTTTTGAGTGTAGGATGGCCCTTGGTAGATGGAGTAAGTGACTTAAGTAGGGTAACGTAGCGTATGTATGTCCGCGGCATACTTGCGATACAGTACTCCGCCTAAGTGACTTTAGGATATACTTGCTTGAAAATTCCTTCTTCAATTCCGTGTATCCTATGATCCTATTGCACTGTTTTTACTATCCGTTTTCCTGTAACAGCCACTATGCCGCCGAAGGCTACGAGGGCACAGAGGGCTGCCGCCCGAGACAAGATTCGAGCTGGCTCGTCCGAGACTAGGACTGAGCAGGGTGGTATGCCTACGCCGCAGGGACAGACCGATCCACCTTCCCCAGGCCGTATGGATAGGCTTGAGACTGGTATGGAGGAGTTGCGACAGATGATGGGGAGTATGTAGGAGCTACGTCAGATGGTAGGATCCCTAGTTGCAGCCAGTCGTACACCGAGGCCGGATGACGTACCTACTACATCACAGACGACCATGATACCTGCTCCTACTACTACGACCGTGACCATCCCGGTTTCACTACAGGATTTCATGAGGCTGAGACCTCCAGTATTCACCGGCACCGAGGCAGCGGAAGACCCACAAACGTTCCTTGACAGTTTAGCCAGGATCTGCCGTTCGCTGAGATGTTCGGATGATCGATGGGTAGAGCTTGCGAGTTTCCGACTAGAGGGTCTCGCGCAGACATGGTAGGAGTCAGTCTTGAGAGGTCGAGCTGCAGGTCTACCGCCTATGACTTGGGCCGAGTTTACAGCGGTCTTTCTAGCTCGTTTCCTCCCAGAGAGCGTTCATGACGCCAGAGCTCGTAGCTTCGAGGCCTTAGTCAAGACACCTGGGATGACGGTGTCTGAGTATGACATCCAGTTTACACAGTTATCCCGATATGCTCCGTATTTGGTAGATACCGAAGAGAAGATGGTGAAGAGGTTCGTACAGGGACTCGATGCCCAGCTATATCTTGCCATTGGCGCCCAGCACTACGACACTTATTCAGCTGCTATGGATGCAGCATTACGGATGGAGGCACGCATATCACAGACTTCGGCCGTTTCTGGGCCGAAGAGGATTCGCACCGATGTACCGTCTCAGAGGCAGCGCGCCAGATTCTTTCCGAGAGATAGTCCTAGCAGAGGATTTGGACGGGGACAGTTATATGGTTCATATCCCCAGGGACAGCAGCCGTCGCCAGGGTGTTTTGGGTGCGGGAGTCCGCACCATCTTGTCAGAGACTGTCCGGCGAGACGACAGGGAGCAGCGACAGTTCCGCATGTGACCCTACCACCATCACCACGCCCTCCTCAGAGAGCCCTACTTCCTACCATAGGCGATGCTCCACGCCAGTTAGGTGCACCCAGAGGCCGTGGACGCAGCGGTCCTGTTCAGAGAGGACGAGGAGGCAGAGGCCGAGGACGAGGTCATCCCGCTATCGGTGGAGGACAGGCCCGAGTATTTGCTTTGACACCGCAGGATGCGCAGGCATCCAATGCCGTTGTGACAGGTACCTTGCCAGTTTGTTCTTTCGACGCACGGGTATTATTTGACCCAGGTTCCACACATTCGTACGTCTCTACACACTTTGCACCGATGTTGGGCCGTGAGTCGTCGTCGTTAGATCATCCGCTTGTTGTTGTTACTTCGGTAGGCGAGTCGTTTGTCGCTCGTTTTGTATTTCGATTGTGTTCCGTTCGTATCGGGGAGAGGGATTCATCAGTTGATTTGATTCTCCTCGATATGTTGGACTTTGATGTGCTTCTGGGCATGGATTGGCTAGCCACTTATTATGCTTCGGTGGACTGCCGTGAGAAGGCAGTCATATTTAGCTTTCCGGGAGAGCCAGTCCTTGTTATTCAGGGAGACCGCAGCGTCACCCTTCCCAGCTTGATTTCGTCTCTTCGCGCTGGTCAACTCTTGCGGAAGGGATGTCAGGGATTCTTAGCGTATATTTGTGATACTCGAGCTGCAGAGGTTCCGTTGGACCGGGTCCAGATTGTTTGGGAGTTCCCTGATGTTTTCCCTAATGAGCTGCCTGGGCTACCGCCTGAGCGCGATGTTGAGTTCTGCATTGATTTGTTTCCCGGCTCGGGGCCTATTTCTATACCGCCTTATCGGATGGCCCCGGCGGAACTTCGAGAGCTGAAGGATCAGTTACAGGATTTGTTAGATAAGGGGCTTATTCGACCTAGTGTTTCTCCGTGGGGTGCGCCGGTCCTGTTTGTCAAGAAGAAGGATGGAAGTTTGCGCTTATGTATCGACTACCGCCAGCTGAACAAAGTTACCGTTCGGAACAGATATCCGTTGCCACGCATTGATGATTTGTTCGACCAGCTTCAGGGTGCGGGGTATTTTTCGTGGATCGACTTGCGATCAGGATACCATCAGCTGCGAGTTCGACAGGAGGATATACCGAGGACAGCTTTCCGCACGCGCTACGGCCATTATGAGTTTTTGGTGATGTCGTTCGGACTCACCAACGCCCCAGCAGCATTCATGGATTTGATGAACCGTACATTCAGGCCGTATCTTGACTTGTTCATCATCGTGTTTATCGACGATATCTTGGTGTACTCCCGGAGCAGAGAGGAGCACGAGCAGCACTTGCGGATTACGTTACAGACTCGGAGAGAGCACCAGCTATTTGCAAAGTTCTCCAAGTGTGCTTTCTGGCTGGACAGCGTCGGATTCTTGGGTCACGTGGTTACGAGAGTCGGCATATGTGTGGACCCGAAGAAGATTGAGGCTGTTCAGCAGTGGCCCCGACCTACATCGGTTACTGAGATCCGCAGTTTTCTAGGCCTGGCAGGCTACTACAGGCGTTTTGTTCAGGACTTCTCCCGTATAGCTGCACCTTTGACCGGTTTGACCCGGAAGGGAGTTCCTTTCGTTTGGACAGAGGAGTGCGAGCGCAGTTTTCAGCAGCTGCGGACATGTTTGACTACGGCGCCGGTATTATCTTTGCCTTCGGGATCAGGCGGATTTGTGGTCTACTGTGATGCTTCGCGAGTGGGATTAGGATGCGTATTGATGCAGCATGGCCGGGTGATCACATATGCTTCTCGGCAGTTGAAGAAGCATGAACAGAACTACCCCACTCACGATTTGGAGATGGCTGCAGTGGTCTTTGCACTGAAGATTTGGCGACATTACCTATACGGCGAGTCGTGTCAGATATTCACTGATCACAAGAGCTTAAAGTACATATTTCAGCAGCGAGACCTGAACCTCAGACAGCGTCGTTGGATGGAGTTGGTGAAAGACTACGACTGCGAGATCTTATATCACCCAGGCAAGGCGAATGTAGTGGCAGATGCGTTGAGTAGGAGGCCCGGGGGTAGTCTATCCTTTTTGCGCGCAGTGCAGAGGCAGTCGTCAGCAGATTGGCAGATGTTATGCGACAGCCGAGTTGAGTTCGAGTTCACTCAGACAGGGGGACAGCTCGCGCATGTTCGTGCACGCCCACAGTTGCTTGACCGTATATATGAGGCACAGCGCAGTGACGACCGTTGCTCAGAGATCATGGCACAGATAGGACAGGGCAGATTTTCCGAGTTCGTGATTGACGATCAGGGGATTTTACGCTATGGATCTAGACTGTGCGTACCAGATGCTGATGGATTGCGGTGCGACATTCTTGAGGAGGCACACCGATCAGTGTATAGTGTCCACCCCGGTTCCACCAAGATGTACCATGATATGAGAGAGACCTACTGGTGGGACGGGATGAAGAGGGACATTGCGGAGTTCGTTTCGAGATGCCTGACTTGTCAGCAAGTCAAGGCCGAGCACCAGAGGCCCGCAGGAGAGCTACAGCCGCTACCCATTCCGGAGTGGAAATGAGAGCAGATTTTGATGGATTTCGTTGTGGGTGTACCCAGGACCAGTCGAGGGTATGACTCCATCTGGGTGATAGTAGATCGATTGACGAAAGCGGCTCACTTCCTGCCAGTGAAGACCACTTTCAGCTTCGCTCAGTATGCCCAGCTTTATATCGACGAGATCATGCGGTTGCATGGCGTACCGACTTGTATCGTGTCAGATCGAGGCACCCAGTTCACCAGCCGACTTTGGCAGAGACTTCAGGAGGCTTCGGGCACTCGTTTGAGCTTCAGCACAGCGTTTCATCCGCAGACCGACGGCCAGTCAGAGCGGACTATTCAAACTCTCGAGGACATGCTCAGAGCGTGCGTTTTAGACTTCGGCGGTAGCTGGGATCGTCATTTACCGTTAGTGTAGTTCTCCTACAACAACAGCTTCCAGGACACTATTCGGATGGCACCTTTCGAGGCATTGTATGGGAGGAGATGCAGATCGCTCGTTTTTTGGATAGAGCTCAGCGAGAGCAGTATTTTGGGGCCGCAGCTTGTTGAGGAGACGACGGCGAAGATACAGTTGATCCGAGACCGTATGAGCGCGGCTCAGAGCATGCAGAAATCGTATGCAGACAGGCGCCGTCGCAGATTAGAGTTCGCAGTTGGCGACCATGTTTTTCTGAGAGTCTCTCCGATGAAGGGCGTGATGCGTTTCGGGCGAAAGGGGAAGCTTAGCCCTAGATTCGTAGGTCCCTTCGAGATCCTCGAGCGTGTCGGCGCTGTTGCATATCGTTTGGCCCTTCCACCCAGCTTTCCCGATGTTCACCCCGTCTTCCATATTTCGATGCTCCGCAAGTACCTTCACGACCCTTCGCTTGCGATTCAGCACCCGACAGTCCAGCTAGAGCGTGACCTTTCTTTTGCAGAGCAGCCGGTGGCCATCCTGGATCGGCAGGTGAAGAAGTTGAGATCGAAAGTTATACCGACCGTCAAGGTCCTTTGGCGTGGCCCGAGCAGCGAGGAGGTCACCTGGGAGACCGAGGGCGAGATGAGGAAGAATTATCCCCATCTCTTTGAAGGTACACGTAGTTATATTTTTAAATTCGGGGACCGAATTTCTTTAAGGGGGGAAGATTGTAGCGCCTTGAAAAGTCGTTTTGGTGTTTTCCTGAAAATCGGTGAAAATTCGGTATTTTTCCGAAAACCGTCCTTTTTGTTATTTTGCAGTTTAGGACTAATAATACCTAATTTGGATAGGTAATTGCTTGTTTTTAGTAGCTAATGAGTTACTTATGAAATTCTAGTCGTTTAAAAATTTTCCCTAATTTTTCAATTTTTAATATTATTTTAAGCCGGTAAGAAAATACATTAAATTAGCGATAAATACAAATTTAATTGGGCTAAATTTAAGCTTTAAAATCATGTTAATTAAAATCTATTTGTAATATAAATTTTTAGTATTTTATTTTAAATTTTAACTAATTCTTATTATGGAAATCGAAATTTATTGAATTTTAAGCTAAAACTTGCAATTTTGGACTTGTAGGGGGTCTTTTTGCATAGAATTTTTTTTATAAAAACCCTCTCACTATTCCCTCACCCCTAGGCCGGCCCCACCTCAGTAGCAAGCCCACAAAATTTTTCCCCATCTCATTTGAACAAAATGATATGATAAGGGCTTTAATATATTAAATTGGGTATGGGTTTTGTTGTTTGACTTGGTCTTTTGACTTTGAAACTTCTCTACACTTTTCCCCAACTCCCCCACACCTCTCCCCACTCCCTCCTCAGCTCAGAAATCCTGCACCAACAGCCCCAAATATTTTCCCCATTTCTTCTTCTCTTTTGCTTCATTTTCATCTCAAAAATTCAACAAAATCCACAATTTCCTTCACAAATTCAACACAAAACCATATTCCATCTCTTCTCCAACCTAATTTGGTTCAAATCAAGGAGAAAGGAGGTGTCTTGGGAGGCTTGAGCAAGCTTAGGATTGATCTTTTGAGGTATAATTTCTAATCAAATGGTTAAATTGTAGCTTAAGTGTGCTAAACTAGAACCTTGAAATTTGTTTAGTGTTAAATTTAGTGTTAGTTTCTAATCTATTTTTTTTAAGAGAGTAGTTTGTTTAAACTAGGTTTTTTTTTTAGCACCATTGATTAGTTAATTAAGTTATCTTGTTATCTAGTTTTATACAAACCTAAATTGAGAGATTACTTTGCTTAAGTGGGCATCGATATGTGTTAATTTATGTTGTTCAAGTGTGAAATTGGATTTAATTGATGGTTATGAAAATCAAGAAAGGGTTGTTTATGGAGAAATATGATTTGAAGCATTGTAATGTGTTATAATTAATGTGATTGTGGTTAACTAGTTATGCGGTTACATGTTATGCTAGGTTGTAATCCTTTTTGTCGCATAACGGCGATGTTGCGTCGGTTTTTTTAGAATGTTTGTGCTTACTTGTTTTGTGCTAAAAGTTTGTGATAAATTATTTTTGATGTCTTGATGACATTTTTAGCGTATCCTATGACTTTTAGGATGTGTGAGTGCGGATGTTTGTGTGTTCGAGTTTTAGTTTTTCCGGGCGACCAAATCGACGTTTTAGTTAGTTTTGCGATTTTCGCGTGTGTTCCGCGCACCTTGTGCACGTTGCACCTAGCTTATGAACGTTAGTATTTTCGTTTGGGTTTTGCGTCGTTCTTGATATGTAACCTTATGTTTGGTATTGATGTAAATTCCAGGTTCGGTCGCGGAGACGTCAGACGCGGCACGAAAGGGGAAAGCGGTGATTGGACGTGACTAGCTAGGGATTCCGGTGAGTAGATGTAACATCTACGGGGGACTATCGTTGGATGGCGCAAGTCGCCCGATAGTTTTAGTAGCTTAAAAGATTTTTAGTAATGTTAGTAATTAGGGGTGTAATACTTGTATGATTATTTGCTACATTCATGCCTTATATTGACATACATATGCGAAACCATTTTATAGGACACCTGCACCATTGCCAGGGTTTTTATATGCAGCACGAGCACTATTCATGCTTACACACACACCGTGGTAATTGCCATGCCACCACACTAGATAACCTTTAAATTGAAACCTTTTACCATAATTGATACTTAAACTTGCGCTATTGCTTTAATTCCTTAAAATGAAATCGTAGGATTGCTATTCATATGCATTTACTGTATCATATTATTTGTTCATGCCTAATCTATTAATCACACATCGCAACTTGATTATTGATACCATATGCATTCATTATCATTGACATATGCACTTATGAGGATTTCTTGAGATTTTATGATATTTCTGGATTTCGGGGGAAAGCCGCAAAATTTCTAAACTTATTATATTTTTAAAATATGCAAATTGCGGTTTTCTAGTGATATAAGTGTCATCCACCATGAGTTTGCTGTGGTTTTCGAGATCCGTGTCGACGAGTGGAGGAACCGTCACGGGTACATGGTGGGCCCGGTAAGGTACCCCGGGGCAAGAGGAATGTGGTGTTGACGTTAAGCCTGGCAGGGGACGGATTACCTACCGGTGACTGTTTGGGACGGCGGATATCCAGAGGATACCGACCGTGGCCGCGAGATGATGAGATATTGATATTTGAGATGGGTCAGCCGGACGGCTGAGGCCAGAGATACATTGATATGAGATTTGAGACAGTTTTGAGGTGTCGATGCTGGACACAGATTCTTGTTGATTCTATTGGTATTGTGCTGGTATTTCAAAAGAGATTCCTAAAGGAAAAGCATGATTCTTATACTTACACATTCAGATCATGAGTTGATTCGCATTGCATTCATACCTGCTAGTATATTCATATTGCATACATACCTGCTATTATGTCCTGCCTTACCTGTATTTGAGATGCTAGGATGTTTGTGTGCATGCATTCGATAGCCTGTGTAGATGTTATTTATTACTCACGAGTTGGCAACTCACCCCCGTTGTGCCACAGCCTTTTTCAGGTCCGCTCCGTCAGTACAGTAGCGGCGGGCGCACTTGCTTCTTTTGCCTGGACTCGAGGTTTTGCTCTTAGGTGGGTTATATTTTTATTTCGTACCACCTTGTATATTCTTTGTATCTAGTGTACTCCATCTACTGTATCTACCAGTATTGTTGTATATTGACCTAGAGATGAGACTGTGAGATTTGTGGACTTTTTATGCTGTATTTTGGGGTCGAGCTCACTTGAGTCGACATGCTGTTTTTCTCATGCTTCCTTATGATTATTTCGCATGTTGTTGCTTTATATTGCGTGGGATTTGTGACCGCCTTGTGGCGAAGAGCTAGCTCCCGCTTGGGGATGCCTTATTTGTTGGATTCATATATATTCTTGTTGTACCCATTTTGGGGGCCAGTATTTACAAAGGAGACTCTGCCAAAATTTTCGGAAAAATTGATATTGTTTTTTTTAAAGGTTTTTATATGACTTATTTGATAAACTCGTTTTCAATTGATTGGGTTCTCTTCACTCTTTTACTTATTTGGTTTTGGTTTCTGGGCTTTGGCTTACTTATTTCACGGACGTCTTGAGACGTTTCGTAAACTTAAGTGCCAGTCACGTTCCGTACCCTGCGGGTCGTGACATTATCATTATTGAAAATTAGTTTTTAAAAAACTATGCTTCATGATTTTTCTTCACATGAGATTTTTTCATTCTCAACTTAAGACTCTCTCTCATCATCTTAGCTCTCTTGAATTCCTTCTCCTCTTTTATCTTCATCTTCCTCCCTACCATCTCATGAGTTGAGAATCAAGGGAGGAAGTGAGATAGAAATACACTAGACAAATCACCTCATCACCTTAGTAATCTAGACTAGCAAACTAGGTCACTAAGTTACTTCATTTGTGAAGCCAAGCTTGATTCAAGAACTCTCGGATGGATCATCTAGGATCAGGAATGCGAACAAGTAAGGTTGATCAAGGATCCTTAGGAGCTCTAGATGAGGAGTGAAGACCCGAAGGATACGGATCTCAAGGTATAAACATCTATCACAGTAGATAAATCTCTGTAGATAGCTAGTTTCGATTTATGGTTAGATTTTAGAATGGGTTTTCTAGCGCCGGATTTTTAAAAGTGAATTTTTTTCGTTCCGCAACGGCCGCGGTAGGCGGCCAGTGCACTAGGAAACCCAACATGGTATTAGAGCCGGTCCAGAAACCATAACTAGCTTATTTGCACTAATTTAGAACTTCGATCGACAAAATTATCCGAATCACATTTCCAAAAACCCCACTCGCTGTTCGAATTTTAAAGTTGCTCAAAAAAATATTATCAGTGAGCTTAAAAATACGTGCAGGCATTTTTAAAGGCATAGAAGAAATTTGGACACATGAACCTAACATACGGTCGCGGAACCGTCGCCTAACATGCCTATTGGCCGCTGTTCCATGGGTAAGTATGGTCGTTCTGCTCTAAATTTGTTCTGGCACTCTGGATTATGGAAATGTGATTTTTGGCATGTATGGTTTTGGCTCAGATTTGTTTGAGTACTGGTTTGTATTTGGGGCCAATGCGGAAAGTTTTAGTCAATCGAAATTTTGAATTCATGTTTATCATTACATATGTTAGTATCCGCGATCATGAATATCATTGAGTGGTATAACCCGACTAATTGCTATATGTACAATTAGACGGGTTTACGAACATGATATTCATATTGATGTTCTGTATTGCGCTGATGTTGTGGATGGATTGTCATGGTGGATAGCCTGTAGTGCAATAGTAGTTGTACAGTTCAGATTTATTCGTATATTCATTATTGCGGAACAGGTGTCCGACATGTGGACTGCCGTTTCTACCAGCTTCTATATTCTTTTATTGGGGCACGACCGGGTTGAGGTTGATGTTACCGTTGTATATATATATTTCTTTTCTGTACTAGGATTACCTCGTGGAGGAATGCTCGAATAGCCAGGTTCTAAAGAGCAACGAGCCCGCATCTCATGGTGTTGAGACAGAGGGGGCTTTACTCTAGAATTGGCGGGCTATTCGCCGCACTCGTATGGGGTATAGAATAACCATGGAAGGGTGCTCAAGTTACCAGATTCCATGATGTGCTAGGTGGTCCATTCATTTTGTTGATTGGGGTTGCCTCACTTCCGGAATTGGCGGGTAACTTGCCGCGCTCGTAGGGGTCCAGGTTTTTCATTGCACTGGCTATTCACACGACTGAGAACGCCGGGTCTCATTTGCAGCTCAAATGAAACTCGAGGCTCCAAGGTTATCCAATATTCCATGTTGCTTATTGCTGTTCTATGATGTTGCTTATATCATGCCTGATACGAATGGATACACACACATACACATATACACATACACACACTAGTAGATATTGTATATGTTTTGTATTCGCGCTAGTCTTGCCTCCGCTTTGCCCGTAGTAAAGTAACCTAATGGTGCATGACGGGGCCCCGTAGTGTATGCGGATGGCATATACGTACATTTTATTTTGGTTCTTTTCTGGTGTGATAGGAATTAATTGATGGGACCACATTGATTTTAATTAATGCATGAAAAGAAACCTAAAAGATGTTGTTGGAACAAATTTCGAAAAACTATAAGCATATTTTTTCGCTTTGTATAGTAGTTTTCGGTTAGGAATATCCAGCACCTCATTTGAGGAGGCAAGAGCCTGAATTCTGATATTGAGGATCTAATCACACAATTCCCAATATTATACTCCCACTCAGCAACTATAACGCTATATGGATATGAATCAAGTCCCGTAAATATATACCCTGGAGTCAGAATCTAATTGGGAAAGCAGTTTTTAATTAACACCGCATAGGAAAACTAAAACATGAAAATATTTTGAGAGTGTGGCCGAATATTCCTAGTAATTCCTCTTCTAATACCAGACTCATGACAGTAGTTGAAATTTCCATTGCCCTTACTCCAATCCCTTTATATTTCTTTACTTCTTGCCTTCATTACACCGTACTTGGGCTAATTAGTTTTTTTCCTTCCCTATCTTTCGACACCAGCCTAAGGTTTGGAAGAAGACTATCCAATAAGCATAATAGGTTTCTCTCCCAATACAAGGATTTCTCGCAACGTGAGAGAAGGTAAAAAGAAGAGACAACTAAATAATCCTATTCTATTTCTCCAGAACCTAGGGCCATCCTCGAACTGAAATAAATTTCTACGAGTTCGTATATAACTATACGAGAAGGTTTTATCCATTTTGTATGGATCTTCGTAATGATATGGAATATTCTGGAGAAAGCAAAGGGTAAAGTAGGAGTAACAGATATTTGCGACTTTGTCGTGAATTTAGACGATCCAAATATGGATGATAAAAAAGTCCGGTTTAACTTGGTTATGAGTTTTAGTTTAAGACAGGTTAAGGTCGCTGCCAGAGAGAGAGAGAAAAAAGAAACACTCAGCGTACACTCTAACCTAAATTAAATTGGTTAATTACTTTATTTATTCTGGATGGCTCCTACTATTTTCTCGAATTCTCTTTCAAACCCTAAAAAGAGAACTAGTCGGATAGCCCGAGGAGTGATACCTACTCATCAGTGGGAATAGAGATCCAACTATCATTGAATGATAACCTTGACGAAAGCCGACCAAAATCACCGTACTCTAGAAGGTATGTGTATACTTGGCAAATTTCCCTTATATTTGAAACTCCCGATATGGTTTTTACCCCATGCGCTTATGATCTTGACTTTGGCCAATAAATTATAACACGCAAGTCAAGTTCTACTCGTCATTATCCAGATTAATTTAGACCCACTCGTACACATCTTTAATTTTGGCCAGTAAGGTGGTACGAATGTCCTAAACTAATGCATCTATCTATGCTATGGATAAGCAACACATAGCTACAATTCACAACGCCTTGACTTTGGCCAACAAACACCGCATAAATACTATATGCTACTTATCCGAAATTACGGAGAGCTATAAATGGTTTTTGGACTTGATATCGTTGAAGGAACCGAGAAGTTTTGCAAATTTATAGCAATACAAACTTTTGCTCAAGAGTTCACCCCCTGTGAAGGGATCTCGGCCTTGCCTCATCAAATGAGGTGCAGGATATTCCTAACCGAATACCTCTATGTAAAGTAACAGAATCGACTATAATGTCAGTTTTGAAAAATTGGTTCCCACAACATCATTTAGGTTTTGTATACTTGCATTAAACGAAATTAATGTTGTCCCATCAATTAATCATATCATGCTAGAAAAAAATGAAAATAAAATGCATGTACATGCCATCCACATTCGCCACGGGGCCCGAGGAATTCACTGTAAGGTTACTTAACTTACGATAGTGCATAGGCAGGGCTAGTGCGGATGCAAAACATATACATCATCTACTTGATATATATATAATATATATTAACATTCATCTCTGTTGGGATGTTAGGCGCCTACAGTAGGGTCTAAAGTGTGGTGAAAGCGGTAATTTTAAAAATCTAGAGAGCTATATCAATCCCAAACAAAGAATCAAACCAAACTACTAAACCTGTCACTAAACTAGTAAGGTGAATACAAGTGTTTGGCAGACTAAAACCTTTGTAGCGTGTTAGCCACCTCTCCTTGGACTCCGACTAGTCTCCACGAACCCCAGAACAAGCTTGCTCGATGATCTTCTCGCCGAACCTGATTCACCTTGAGATAACTCCAACACAAGCTATAACTTCAAATTGATCTCATCAAAATGAAGCAGCCCACTAATTAAACTTGCTAAGAATGATTAGTAGGAGATGGAGAATAATTAGCTCACTTAATTTTTCTCTTTTCTTTTCCATTACTCACTTGAAGAAAAATCAAGAGAAGGAAGAAGAAGAGTGAAGGATATAAGAGAATAATGAAGAAGATAAGCATGAATAAACCTTTTTAACTAGAAACAAGAATGAGTCTTCATACAAATAATGACCCACAAAAATGAGGCATTAAAAAGAATTATCTCATGAATTCTATAACCATGACTCATTCTCATTTCTTTCATGTAATTCTTATACTCCTATCATACATGTATCAAAATACAAGTCTCATTATTTATATAAAAAATAAATATTAATTTAAAGAGAAGAAAATAATTAAGTGAGCATGATATTAGTTAATATATAAATATATCATTATCTAAATATACATTTAATTGTTAAATCAACACTTGATTTAATAATCCGGCTATATCATATATATACTGCCTAATATCAATAAACATCCGATTAAAATACGTGAATCGAATACATGTGTTTAATCAAATTCCTGCATGTATAGTGCCCTACATCGTTTTGCATAGGCTGGGAAACCTCTGTGTGGAACTCTAAAGACTCGACAATACGCTGGCAGTAGGTTAGGATCATATTCATAGCCAACAAGCAAGTCAGCGGTACTAGCTGCACGTAACAGCTACTCAGGTATTGATCGAAAGAAGCTCGATGAGCAAGCTCATATGATCCCTGCAAAGTTTATCAGTGACATCACCATACAGTCTGGTCTCTTCGTGTAAGAGCATCGCATATCGGGTCTAGGGTTTGGAATCTGTCACCTAATAACTCGATAAGTCGTGCGACAAAGGACTCATAACCAATCAGAGATACAACTGATAGCACTTATCAGTTTCTCTCCACTGCGATGGCCATCGACTTATGGTTGTAGTCATGTTCTGCACAGCGCGACATCAACTTCCTACACCAGGAGAGATGAATCCCCTCGACCGCTCACTGCCTCCATGTGCTTCGGAGCTATACCCAACAAAAACCTGTTTGCATGACTCCATTGAACCGTGGTAAGGTCGAAGTCTAAATATGGTGGGAATATACATGAGACACTATAGCGATCTTAAGTCCTAGGGACTACCCTATATATATGTCATAAGAAAACTACTACCTGACATTGGTATATTACTAAGTAGGTGTTCTCGGTGAGTCCGTCCAGTGTAACTCATCCAATGAGCACTTGTATACAATCCTCGATGTCAAACACCAATAACTGTAGGATCATCTATTGCCTTCCAACAGGATCAGGAAACGTACACACTAGTCTAAACTAGAATACCGATGCCCAGTCTCGATACTGCTACGACTAGGGACATTTAAGGATGTGCTTATTCAGGCTCTACTAGTATGATCTCCATCATCGTCTTGATAGTCAAGCAAAATCCTAGGATCATATCTAAACGATACGTGATAGTAAATAAAATGCATCACATGAAAGATAAAGGTAAACTAGATATCATATAATCATCTCGAGTAAGATTGTTCCCTCATATAGGTCCTCCTTCAAGTACAATAATTGCCTTGAGGGCACCTATATTCAACAATTTCCCACTTGTACTTAAGGCCAATTATTATGGTATCTCATACCCAACTTCTGTACTAACAGCTTTGCAAATTGTGTTTGAGAACTAGCCTCAATAAGTGGACCCGACTAGCGCTTCTCTCTGTTTCTCCCTGAATCTTAATTTCATGGAGATCAAATATCTCCCGAACAGAGTGATACCTACCTTAGTATTTGCCTAGACAAACGATGGGATCGTGTCATAAATGAACAATTTTATCCAGCGAATTCTCAGGCAGTATACTTTTACTGATTCACAATCAGTATCTAGTACCACGACTACCTCAATATCCCACTTGAAACTCTTTCCAATATACTGCTCCTCAAAAGAGGGTAAACTTATAACTCACGACAAACTCTCTATCTCCTATGTTTCCTGAGAAGCTAGAACTGGTAACCACCTCCTTCAAGAGGCCGCCATTACTAAACTAAGAACATCAAATGCTCTTCACTGCTATCCCATGTTTCTACAGGATTGGACTGACATCCATATCATATATAGAGAAACACAAGTGATCATAATTGTTTTATTGATTTTCATCATAGGAACATCACTTTCTATCATGAGTATTTCATCCACATACCATATGAGAAATCTGACAACACTCTCTATTACCATCTTACAAATACCAAGTTCATCTTTCATTTTGATGAAGTCAAACACTTTGACCGTATCATCAAAACATATGATCCTTCTTCACTATGCCTGCTTTAGTCTAAAGATAGACTTAAGAAACTTGCACACTTACCGTTTCTCCCACCGAATAAGATAATTCTCTGGCAGATTCATATACACGTACACTTCTTAATCCAATTTAGAAAGATGTTATAGTCATCCACATGCCAGACATCTTGGCATGAAAGACAACATTGGTAAGTTTTATCCGTATGAACTTCAGCACATACACTGAAGTAATAGTTTCATCAAATCCACAATGGGTATTTGATTAAAAATTTTTACTAAAAGTCTAGTCTTATTAAGTCAGTACCTTTCCATTTGCACTGATCTCGAAAATATACTTGCCCTTTATGGGTTTTACCTTTTTAGGTGCACCCAACAAAGTCAATATTTTATTGCAGTGCATGGAGTCTAACTTGGATAACTCGGCATCCAGCCATCAATCGGAAGTCACCACTTCCCATGGTTTGCTGAAACCAGTAAGGTCATCATCACATGATACAAGCTTCCTTGTCACCGTTAATAAGAAAATCGTAGTATCTCTTAGGTGGCTGAGGTCACCTACCAAATCTGCGGAGTGGGCTAAGTTTTGTCAGGGTCAATTGAATTTTCAGGTTCTACTAAATTTTCATTAACCGTTTACGGTTTTGGAATCGCTTCCAATACTACCATACTCCCACTAATTTCTTTTACAAGAAATTCCTTTTCTAAAAAGGTGGCATATCGAGAACAAAACAACTTCTGATCCCGAAAATAGTAAAAAGTTAAACCCTCGTCAATGCCTGGGATAACTAACAAACTGCCAGTACTGAAATGTGCCTAGAGTTAATCAGAATTCTGGTTTTAAGCATAAGGCAGAAAACTCAACATCTTAACAATCTTAAGATGATAACCCATTCTATATCACATATAGAATTAAGGCACTAATTTAAGTGGAACCAATATCAATTGATATGCATCTATTCCTAGTGCATCCCTTCATTGAAAATGGCGATTCAGTATTACTCATCATGGAGCGCACCTGCGGATGAGCAATCTAAGAGAGAATCAAATTGTCGATTATATTACTACGGAATACTTAGTATAAGTATCCACATCTTCGAACACTTCGAAGAATCTTGATACTTCCAGCAATTGATTCTCTACTTTATTCCTATATCTTATGAACTTCTCAAAATCTTTGGACTTTACATTTCAACAAGAACGCGTGCTAAAACCAGAGAACTCATAGTAAAATGGAATGAATTATGAGTACCAACCCCTTTTTCATGTGTACATTGGACACCATACATCATTATTTATAAGTTTTATGAGTTCACTAACTCATTCTTTGTGTGTTATAATATGAAAACTGTATTTTGGTTAAAAATGCACATCCTGTTTTTCAATGCACTATACCCAATCATCAAATGATAAAGACAAATGTTCATAACATAATTTTTGAAAATTTATATCCCACTTTATCAAGTAAAGAGACGGATATATTAGTTTTTAAAAGTTAGTGCATAATAACAGATATTCAAAACAAAAAGTTTGCCGAAAGGCAAAACCATGGGATTTCCCCTATAACAACAATTGCTCCGAATTCCGAAATTGAGGATCAAATTATCTTTCCAATAATCTAATTCTTCTCAGCATCTGTAATAACTTATAGTTGAGGGATGTTAATCCGGTATCTATATGCATAGGAATTAAAATTAATTGGAAAATAGTTTTCGATTACAATCACATAGAAATCATGAAACATCAAAATATTTTAAGGGGTGACTGGGTATCCCAAGTAATGCCTCTTTCATTACCCCGGGTCATCACAATAGTTGCATTTTCCTTTCCACTCACTTCATCCCTATTGTTATCTCTCTGTCTTACCTTATGTATATCTAACTTATGTTAGATGGTTTTCTTCTTACCCTTTCTTTTAGCTCCAATAACGGGATTGGAAGAAGACTATCCAATAAGCGTAATTGGTATATTCTCCTTATTTAAAGAGCTCTCGAACTTGAGATAAGGTGGAGAGGAGAGAAAAATGAATTTTATCATATACAACTCACTTTCTCCAGAACCAGCGGCCATCCTCGACCAAAACAATTTTTTCGAGTACGTACCTAACTATACGATAGCCTTCCAAGCAATATGGATCTCTGTATCAGATACAGAGTGTTCTGGAGGAAGAAAAAAGGGAAATAGGAGGGGAAAGAACATATGTGACTATGTCGTGAAATAGGATAATCATGACATTCCAAAGCCGTTGATTGTAAAAAGGTTCGGTTAACTAGGTTTGCGAGTTTTTAGTTTAGGGTCAGACTTAGGTTGTTGCTAAAGAGAGAAAAGAAACACTAGTCATCCACTCTAATCTAGATTAGATTAGTATATTTATCTAAACAAGATGGCTCCTGTTGTTCCGTCAAATTCTCCTTCAAATCCTAAAAGGAGAATTAGCCGGGATTATATCCCGAGAGTAACTATTACTCATAGTAGAATCCGGATCCAACATATCATGGCGTGGTAATCTTGACGAATGATCAACAAATTACCCTACTCCATAAAAGGTATGCAATCTTATTGCAAGTTTTAACACTTGAAACTCCCGATATATGTTTTTACACCTAGGACTCTAGGACCTTGACGAATGATCAACAAATCAAACAGACTTAGTCAAATTCAACCCGTCATTTCTTGATTAGTCTAGATCCACCCATATAGGCCCTTGACGAATAATCAACAAAGTCATACGACCATCCTAACCAATCGCATCACATACAAGCAGGAAAATATCACTTAGCTACCGTACACTACGCCTTGACGAATGATCAACAAACGCAGCATGAATACTAAGTACTCTACTTTCTGAAATGACAAAAGGTTACGACTGGTTTTGAAGAAAAGCTTTAACGTAATGAACTTGATCTCATCATAGGAATCGAGTGGTTTTGCAAATTTATAGTTACATAGAGTATTGGTTAAGTGCGGATTCCCCGTGAAGAGATCAGGGCTCTTACCTCATAGAATGAGGTGCAGGATATTCCTAACTGAATATCTCGATGCAAAGCAAAAGACTATGGCTATTCAACTTGCAAATTTATAGTAACATAAACTTTTGCTTAAGAGCAAACTCAAAGTGAAGGGATCAAGGCTCTTCCCTTATCGAATGAGGCATAGGATATTCCTAACCGAATAACTTTGTGGAAAGCAAAAGATTCGACTATAACACCATAATATCTAATATTTAGTTCTTACAACGTGCTTTAGGTTTATTATCTTTTCATTAATCCGAATCAATGCAATCCCCATCAAAAAGATAATCACATTACCAACCATCTCCTCACACCATTACAGATAAAGTATGATATGAAAAGAAAAACAGAATGCATATATACGCCATTCTTATTCGCCACGGGGCCCCGGGTCATCACTGTAAGGTAACTTAACTTACTCCAGGGCGAGGGCAGGCTAGCGCGGGTGCAAAACGTATATAGCATTTACTTATATATCACACACACACACACACACACACATATGTATATCATATATATCACTGTATGTATCATCTCAGGCAGATAATCAACAATACAAGCAAACGATAAATATCATCACAGGAAGTTAATCGCATCACAAGCAAGTATTGAACATCATAGAATAGAAATGGTCGGATCACCTAAGAATCCTGCTTTTCGTTCGAGCGACAAACAAAATGTGACATTCCCCGGTCTCGTGAACAGCCTGTGCGCAGCCAAAAATAGACCCCCACGAGTGCGGCAAGCTACTAGACAATCTAAGAAACGAGGCAACCCAACATCATCATTATGAAGGGGCCACCCGACACTTTCTCGAATCCGGTGACTTGAGCACTCCTCCGCGGGTCTATCATATACCCCTTACAAGCGCGACAAGCAACCCGCCATTCCTAAACTCGAGTGACCCGATCACAACTCCTTAAGATAGCCACTCGCTGCAATCTAGAATTCGGTTTCTCATGCGTTTCTCCACGGGGTAATCCTAAACCTATATTATACAAAGGAGAAATAGTTCGCAACCTGAACATGTCCCGACAAATAATAATACATCAATCAGTGACTACGGCTATATGTGAACCGCTAAGTCCCGAAACAAAGAATATACATATAGTGGAAACGGCGGCCACAAGTTGGAGCTCGTCCTGAACAAATAAATATACAAGATGGCTATAGGCATGAATGAAAATAAAACTTATCACAATTCCGCACGGGGTCTATTCATTTCGCGACAATCCAACGCATTCCAACAATGCTATATATCAACATATATCAATCGCAATCACAATAACAAATGCACAATTTCGTCTAATTGATCAAATAGCAGTTAGGCGAAGTTTACCAGCGCATATCCTTATTGTATCCATGTTCGAGCCGACTAAATCAAATACTTTTATTTAGTTGATTCGATCCATGACATTAGAATTTATAAACCGCGAGATTGCTAACTTGAAATTCTAAAAACTGAATTTCAAGTTTATCTCAACGAAAATCCCCTCATTTTTGCACGAAATCGAACCCTGATAACCCCATAAAACCCCACACTATATGATCCTTTATTCGGCCACGAAACGGGGCCGAATCAGGGGCAGGATCAGCCCTGCATCAGGGCTGACTCAGCCCGGGAACAGCCCCAAATCTAGGCTGATCCAATGGCTGATTTTGTCACGAAGCGGGGCTGAATTGGCCTCGGTTCGGCCCCGAATCGGGGCCGAATCGAGCTCAAATCGGAAAGGTTTGGGTTATCATGAGCCTACTCTAAACTCTTGGTCCGAACCAAGAATCCGGTAGCTCCGACACAAGCAAAAATGAGGGATTTTCATCCAAATATTTAAAACTTGTTTTGAAAAATTTGGGTTTCATGAATTCCAATGTCACCAAAACAAGTTGTAGTCTTTTGGTGTTGCTTTGATACCACTGTTGGGATGCTAGGCACCTCTAGTTGGATTTAAAGCATGGCGGAAGCGGTAATTTAAAAAATCTAGAGAGTTATAGCAAACCCAAACCAAGAATCGAACCAAACTACTAAACGTGTAACTATACTAGTAAGGTAAATACAAGAGTTTAGCGGACTATAACCTTTGTAGCGCATTACCCATCTCTTCTTGGACTCCGGCTCATCTCTACGAAGTCCGGAACAAATTTACTCGATGAGCTCCTCGCCGAAAATGATCCACCTTGAAATAACTCCAACACAAGCAATAACATCAAATTTATCTCATAAAAAATGAAGCAACCCACTAAATAAAATTACTAAGAATGATTAGTAGGAGATGTAGGATAACTAGCTCACTTACCTTTTCTCTTTTCTTTGCCATTTCTCACTTGAAGAAAAATCAAGAGGAGGAAGAAGAAGTATGAAGAAGATAATAGAATAGTATAGAAGATAAGCATGAATAAATCTTTTTAACTAGAAATAAGAATGAGTCATCAAACAAATAATGACTCATACAAATGAGTCATTAAAAAGAATCATCTCATGAATTCTACAACCATGACTCATTCTCATTTCTTTCATGTAATTCTTATACTTCCATCATACATATATCAACATACATGTCTCATTATTTATATCAATTATTAATATTAATTCAAAGAGAAGAAAATAATTAAGTGAGCATGATATTAGTTAATATATAAATATACATTTAATTATTAAATCAACACTTGATTTAATAATCCGGCTATATCACACACACACACACACACACACACACACACACACACCAGCTAATATCAATATACACCCGATTAAAATATATGTATCGAATACACGTGTTTAATCGAATTCCTGAACGCGTCCCTATACGTTTCCTACATCGTTTTGCATGTGCTGGAAAACCTCTGTGTGGGACTCTAAAGACACTATAATACGTCGGCAGTAGGTTAGGATCATATTCATAGCCCACAAGCACGTTAGCGGTAATAACTATACGTAATGGCTATCCATGTATTGATCGAAAGAAGGTCAACGAGCAAGCTCATCTGAACCCTGCAAAATTTATCAGTGATATCAACGTACAGTCTGGTCTCTTCGTCTAAGAGTATCGCATATCAGGTCTAGGGTTTGGAATCTTTCAGACCCCAATAACTTAATATGTCTTGCGATAGAGGACTCATAACCAACGAGAGATACAACTCATAACACTTATCAGTTTATCTCCACTGCGATGGCAATCGACTTATAGTTATAGTCATGTCGTGCACAGCACGACATCAACTCCCTATACCAGTAGCGACAAATCCCCTTGACCACTCATTGCCTACATGCTTCGGGACTATACCCGACAAAAACCTATTTGAATGAATCCTTTGAGCCATGATAAGATAAAAGACTAAGTATAGTAGGAACACACATGAGACACTATGGCGATCTAAGATCCTAGGGACTACCCTTTATATATGTCATAAGAGAACTACTACCTGATTTTGGTATATTACTAACTATAAGTTCTCGGTAATTCCGTCCAGTGTAACTCATCCTATGAGCACCTGTATACAATCCTCGATGTCAAACACCAATAGATGTAGGATCAGCTATCGCCCTCCAATCTGTCAGGAAATGTACACACTAGTCTAAACTAGAGTACCGATGTCCAGTCTCGATACTTCTATGACTAGAGGCATTTAAGGATGTGCTTATTGACTATTCAGGCTCTACTAGTATGATCTCCCTCATTGTCCTGGTAGTCAAGCAAAATCTTAGGGCTTTATCTCATGTCTAAACGATATGTGATAGTAAATAAAACGCATCACATGAAAGATAAAGAAAAACCATATAGTATACTGTCATCTCGAGTAAGGTTGTTCCTTTATATAGATCCTCCTTCAATTGCAATCATTGCCTTAAGGGCACCTATATCCAACAGTCTCACGCATAATATATCACAAACATAAAATCAAAGCAGAAGAAAATAAACAATATAGAAAATCAGATAATCTAGGAACATTACGTTTCATTCGAGCCCCAAATGAAACTGCAACGTTTGTCGGTCGTGTGGATAGCCCATAGTACTAGACCCTAGACTCGTACGAGTGCGGCAAGCCACCCGCCATTCCTAAAAGCGTGGCAACCCCAATCAACAAACTGAGTGGATCACCCAACACTTCCAAAACCCAGTAACTTGAGCACCCTTCCGTGGGTCATCCTATACCCCCTACGAAAGCGGTGAATAGCCCGCCAATTCTAAAGTAAGGCATCCCGGTCTCAACGTCATGAGAAGATGGCCCGTTGCCCTCTAGAACATGGCTACTCGAGCACTCCTCCATGGGGCAATCCTAGTGCATGTAATG
This sequence comes from Agapanthus africanus, assembly GCA_030015575.1. Lineage (NCBI taxonomy): Eukaryota > Viridiplantae > Streptophyta > Magnoliopsida > Asparagales > Amaryllidaceae > Agapanthus > Agapanthus africanus. Next base: position 499,540,237 of record CM057348.1, on the reverse strand, counting down.
AAAACCTGAATGTTCGAAAGGTGACTACGCCCGCAAGTAGGACTGCCCCGAATAAAGAATATACAACAAGCAGTGACAGCTGTCCACAATGTCGAACGCTCGCCCCGTAATAAATGAATGCACATCATAACATCACAAAATATCGAATACTATACACTAGGATATCCATCACGAAAATCTAACTCAACCATAACACAGATAAACATCACAGAAAATCACATAGAAACAATGCGAGGATCAAATTCATAATCTTATGTAATTAATACCTATAGCAATTAGACGACGTTTTACAAAACTTTATGATACTCATATTCGCAAGCACTCCAAAGAAGACTATGAAATTTGAATCCTATAACCAATTAGCCAACACTTCAAAATTCCAAACGCTGAAAAATCAAGTATGCTAAAAAATCCCAAAAATACCAACTTTTTACCAATCCGGGAGTCCGAATAGACCAAAAACTCGTCCAAGAACCCGAAAGGGTGTCCGTGATCAAACCACAAGGGGTCCAAGGGGGACTAGGGGGTGCCCTGCATGAAGACCACTTTATGGTGGTCTCTGGGGGTAGGTCCATCCTTCGGCCTCCCTGGAACCTTCCCGGGGTACCTAAGTGTTGGCTATAGTGCCCTCATATCAATTATTGAATCGCAGGCACGTGATTGTGATGATTGAGGGAGGACCTATACGGGGAGAATGGTCTTACTCGAGATGATAGTATGCTATCTGGTTTGTCTTTATTATCATGTACAGTATTAGGTGGCATTACAGATCACTATTACATATTGATAGAGCGCATAGGATTCTTGCTTGACTACGAGAATTATGTTGGCGATCATATACATAGGAGCTCGGTGGTCTATAAGCACATTCTTAAATGTCCCTAGTCGTAGGAGTATCGAGACTGAGCATCGATACTCTGGAGTAGACTAGTGTATACTTATCGAGACCCCGACGAGGGGCGGTGGCCGGTCTAATAAGCCATTGGTGTCAGTTAGTCACCTAAGATAGTATACAAGTGTTCATTGGGTTATGAGTACCGTGGACGGACTCGCCGGGAACATGCTAGTTGGTATTATACATATTGTTAGATAGCTACAGGTTAGTCTGTCGACCTGAGATCGCCATTTGTCTCGTGTGAGTTCCCACTGTGCTTTGATTACTACCCTACCACGGCTCAATAGAGTCGTGCAAACAGGTTTTAGTTGGGTACAGTCCCGAGCCACATAGAGGCAGTGAGCGGATCGTCGGGGATTCATCTCTCCCGGTATTGGGGGTTGATGTCGCGTTGTGCACAGGTGGCCATCACCAGAAATCCATGGCCACAGTGGACGAGAATTACTGATTTGGATCAGTAGTTTCTCAATGGGTGATGGGCTTCATACCGACACGAAATATCGCGTTATTAGGGGTCTGACTTTATCCACCCTCTAGACCTGATATGCGATACTCTTAGACGAACAGACTGGAGTGTATGGAGATTGTCACGGACAGGATCAGTAGGTGCTTGGATGAGCTTGCTCGTCGGCCTTCTTTTCACTCAATGCCTGGGTAGCCGTTACGTATAGCTAGTGTCGCTTACGTGCTTGTGGTTAAACCCACTGCCAATGTATTGACGAGTCTTTAGAGTCCCACACAGAGGGTTTCCCTGGTTCTGATGAAATGATGTAGTAGCTGTATTGGATATGTACAGGGTTCCGATCGATCGATTGTACTTTGTACCCGTACTTTCGATCGGACAGTTGATGATACTAGCTGGCTCGAGTTTGAGCCGGATTATTAAATCAGGCATTGATTTAATACTTTACATATTTATATATTTCGATATGTATATTCTAGTTATATTCTTTGTGTTATTCTATCTCTTTGGGTATTCGTATTTCGGTACGAATACAGGTATGTATATACAGTAGAATGTAATCCGTATTTTTTTTGGAAAACATTTAGAATGTGGACACCTCATTTTAGGGTTTGCCCATTTATTATAAATGGATAAATTAGGTGGCTTTGAAAATGGGGAGTATGGTGAGGACCATGCTTACATAGTGTGCACAAATGAATTATTAATTCATTTGTGCATACTATTCAAGTATGGGTGGCTTTTAAAAATCAAAACAATGTTTTACAAAACCTAGCCACTTGATTTTCTCTCTCCATGGAGACTTCATTATTTTTTGAGATGGCTCATTTCTTGAGCTTTCATCTTCTCACCATTTGGCTTCACTCCCTCTCTAGCTATTATGGTTTCCTCCACTTTCATCTTCCACCTCCTCTCAACCCTCTCATGTGTAGAGAATCATGAGAGGAGGTGAGATGAGATAAATAAATAATTAGACCACTACATCCTAGGCATTCTAGACTAGCATCCTAGAATTCCTAGTTTCTTCACTTTCTTTCGATGCGGAGGTAGAGCCATTACTACATCCCTCGGGTGGATCATCTTCGACGGAGAAAGACCAGCGACTAAGTTTGTCCGAGCATGCTTCAAGAAGCTAAGGAGGATGATGGAAGACCGAAAGACTTGGTTCTTTTGGTATAACCCTTTCTAACCCTTTAGTTTAGCTCTTTTTTATTTTGCTAGCATAGGTTTATTGTTCGATCTTGAGAGGTTTTTGTTTGCGCCAAAATTTTAAACGCCGGTTTTTATTCCGCATCGGCAACGGTAGATGACCAGCACGCAGGAGAAAACCCAACATGGTACCAAAGCCACCTATAAACTAATACTAGCTAGTTTACACGAAGTTAGAATATCGATCGACACTTTTTTCCGAATCATTTTTCCAATTTAGCTTGCTTTCTGCCGATTTTCAAACTTCTTCAAAAAATATTTGAGAGGGTCTTAAAAATCCGCAATTGTAGGGGACCACAAGAAATTTAAGCAATTGAACCATTAAAATGGTCGCAGAAGCGTCGTAATATATGCCTATTTGCTGCGGTTCCGCGGCCGTCTTGTGGCCATATTTCTTCAAACTTCTTCTGGCACTCTCTCACTTGGAAAATTGATTTTTATGATATTTAGTTTTGGCCTTGTAATATTTCAAAAAAATAAAATATTATTTTTGAGAATTTTTATAATTTAATATTAATTTTTGATGAATATTTTAATATTTCGGTATAATTAAATACCGATAAATGGGCAAAATTCTGGAAAAAATTATGGAAATTCTAAAATAGGGTATTTTGTGGAAGTATGTCATTTTTAAGTTTTTGTGGTTAGGTATATGCAATTTTAGTGTTAATCGCGATTAAAAATCGCTAATTGGATTTTTGGCTTTTTGTGCAAAAATGTGCACATATCATTTTCTACACTTGTCACACTTGTTCATGTTTTGGTTTCATGGTAGCCTAAGGTTAAACCATGCTTAGTTGGGCTTGATGGTTCAAACCATTTGGTTATGTTGATTGGGTTTAATTAAGGATTTTAGTTTTTTTTTTTAATTGATTAGGGTAGGGGTTGACTAGTAGGTAGGTGAGAGAGAAAGAGAGCCATGATGGTCTGTGCCTTGTCTAGCATTTAATGTAGAGAAAGGATGAGGGGGTTAACTTGGGGTTATGTCTTAATCCATTGTTTTTTCAAACTTCCTCTCACTCATATCTTTTCCCTCTCACTCACATCTCTCCCTCACATCTCTCACTCTCACACTTCACCACAAAACAACCCCAACATCAACACTTCACCACACAACACTACAAACAACAACAGCAGCTGCTGCTGTTACAGCAGAGGAAAAAAAGAAGAAAGAAAAGAAAAGCAACAGCAGCAGCAGCACCAAGCAAAACTACAGCAAATCCCAGCTACAACAGCAACAAAAACAGCAACACCAGCAGCCGCTACAGGAGCTCAGCAGCAGCAACAACCCTTTCACCTCCTCCTTCTTTCCTTCTCCTTCATCCTAGGACCCCCTGAGGTATAATCCCGCAACCTAACTCATTTCTTGCTCGATATGGTCGTTAAAGCTGAAATTTAGTGTTATTATGTGGTTTAGTACTAGTTTTAGGGATTTTGAGTGAGATGTGGACAAGTGATGGTTTTGATTGTTAGGGTAGCCTCATTAGGTGTGTTTGAGACCAGTTAATCCTAGATCTAACCCAGATTCCTGTAAAACACCTGAAAGTTTATAATCGGTGTATTTAGCGATTTTGTCGACTTTTTGACCTTTCTAGGATCTGCTATCACCTCGGGCCTCCTAAAATAAAATTGACTTGGCAGTATGCTGTGCAGGCATCTTGGAATCACCGCACAAAACCCTAGCCCCAACCTCAATTCCCAGGCCGATGATTTAATCCCCCTGGCCACAATTTGCGGCCAGAGCAGGGGGGAATCATCTCGTTCTTGTTCTGTAGCCCTATACCCTGTAAACTTGACCCATGGTATGTCTAGTTTTGTCTGATTCCAACCAGGATAGAATCTGGGTTGATTTTCTTGAGTTGGCGCATGATTTACGACTTGTTTTATCATGGTTTTTGATATTCGATGATTCGTTTCTGTCGGGTGGCGTTTGAACGCCAACGGCAGAGGGATATTGGCTGTGTTTGCACGCGAGGCTATAGGTTTTTACCTACGGGCGTAGCGTGTACCGTTTTGGTTTCCGACACGGTTTTCATGTGTTTTAGAGTGTGATATCCTTGTAGGTACCCACGTGGCGTCGAGGCATTGGAGAAAGCAAATGGCGACATCGGCATCGGAACACGAGAAGCAAGGTGAGTAGATTTATATCTACGGGGAGAAGTCGGGTGGAGGGCGTATAGCACCCCCGCAGTCCGATGTCTAGTAACCATATATACTATATATATATATATATATATATTTATATTCTAGCTTATGTGTGACTTGGTTGTTTAGGATGTGTTAGGTGTAATATGCATAGGTTAGGGTTAGAAGTAACTAGTGTAGTTCCTAGTCGCGAACCCTAGAATAGGTTTACACTTACACGCACACACGTGCTGAATTGCTATGATTATACTGTGATGATAAGGATATTGGAGGACATTGGAGATGAGTCGATGAGATTGGGCTTAGTGCCGTGTTATCGGTGATGTGATGTGATTCGTATTTGGGATACGATATGTGATTTTTGTGGGCCTTTGGACGTGTGTTTCACACACGCATTCTTACTTATATAAATGGTATCGACTTGTACTAGACTTAGATCAGTACACCATATTATGTGATATGATGATAATGATACCGGATATGTGATGAGTGAAATGTGATATTGACCCGTACCCAGCTATTGGGATGCCGTACGACGACTTACCGTACGAGCTGTATTTTGATGATTGATCCGCGCTCAAGACTCGAGGATGTCAGATGATATATGGTATCGTACGCGATACTATGAGGCGGGGTCATCGACTATTATATTTATATTTACACATATATCGACTCAGATTTAGGTGGTTTCCATACCCCTCCCGATTGACTTGATATTTAAACATGTAGTTTGCATAGGAGGTGTTAGACTAGACCCGAGTTATACCCATTTTAACAACTGACGAATCGGGAATATCTTAAAAACAAGCAAAGGGATTCTACGGGTATTTTCAAAAGACGTACCCTTCTTAAAAACACCGTAGCCCTTATTTTACTAAAAACCCCGATTTGTCTTATTTCAAATGGCACAATTGAATGACATATACATATTGAGGTAGACTCTTCACTGTTGCGTTGATTTATTCGATTCCGCATTTCCATTGCTATTCGCATTGGATTTCATGTGTTATTGCTATATTACCATCATGCTGTTAGGACACCAGCACAATTATCGATGATGCATATGTTTCACGTACACTGTTTGCCGGCTCACACACTTCATCATCGATAATTGCCATGTCACTACACTGTAGTACTGTTGCATTTAGGATATGACCCTTGCATGGCATACTTGTACATATACTTATCGTACACTTACACTTGTGCGCATACTTACTGTACACTCATACTTGTGCACCTACCTGTCGTACACTCATATTTGTACACATACATATTTGCACATACATAGTTGATATTTCTAGATTTGGGAACTGCAAGATACTCTTCAAAACTGATTCATTTTAAAAGAGCGGTTTCCCTCAATATGTGCATATTACTATTCCAGGTTGTATGATAGACAGATGTGATTGCATTTCTTTCACATGTCGCATATATCATGCTTTCGATTATACCCATTGAAATATGTTGTTTCCATGATATTTCTGGATTTGGGAACCGTGGATATTTCAAAAGAAAATATGTAATTGTTTTAAAAACCCGGTTACCCTTGATATGATATTTTAGTGCGTCCACCATGTGTTTTCTCGGTGCTAGAGTGACATGTGGAACCCGATTCGAGGAGGCAGATGAGGCCGAATGCGGGTACATAGTGGACCCGGTATGGTACCCCGGGACGAGAACGGATCGCTGTGCAGTAGACGGTGAGCCTGGCAGAGGGACTACTACCTACCGGTGATTGGTTGGACCTGGCGGTTATCCGGAGGATACTGACCAGAGTCGATAGATGGATATGGGCGTACTACTGGGGCGAGGGCCGATACCGCAGACGGAGCCCGTGGGCTGATCCGGACTGACGGATGCCCGATGTATGAGGATTTACGTGCCGATGCTAGCCACGGGTTTCATGATGTTTTCCATGATTTTGATTACATCCTCACATTTACATGCATGATGCTTATTGTCATTGGGTGACGGGTGGACGGGATCCACGTTTATACAGACTTTGATCACATACAGACTTTGATTACATTGATCATACTTCATATGTATATATAACAGGGTATGAGGGCGATGTTATATATACCCTTACACCAATATTAGTGGAATGGGACGCTAATATATGTTTATTGATATCCATTTTGATACTTTATCATATTTACTTCATACAGACATACCTTATATTTATGACATGTTATTACCTGAGGCACGGGCACGAGTACTTGGCACTACCTATATGTTTAGATGTTACATTGTCACCTTATCATGCTTCAGACTTACCCCTTGAGGTTTATATTATATCTGATCGTATTGACCTAGGATTATGTCATGCATTCGATTTCTGCTTGTAGATATTTTTCTATTCACGAGTTGGCAACTCACCCCCGTTGTGCCACAGTTCTTGCATGTTTTGCCGTACAGCTTCCATAGCGACAATTTCGGCACATTGCTTTCCTTTCCGGGTGATTTGCTTGGTAGGTGGATTCTTTGCATCAGAACCACCCTTGTATATGTATTATTCACTGTATCTAGAAATTCTATCAACCAAAACATGTATAGTGTTTCAGACTTAGACACTAGTGATGTAATATTTTGACCTTAGAGCCGCGCCTTGTAGTATATCGGTTTTCATACTGTTTTGAGTTTTCTTTCGAGTTTTGATCCTCGCCCTTCGGCGTTGTATATCATATTGCTTGTGTGGTTGTGACCGTCGATTGATGAAGAGCTAGCTCCCGCTTGGGGATGCATTTTATCATTGCATATATATATTGTTCTTGTTGTACAGCGTTCGGGGCCAGTATTTACAAGAGAAACTCTGCCGAAATTTTAAGAAAAGACTTTACATTTTTAAAAATGCATTTTCGGCTTAGTTATTTAAAAACCTTGACTTCAAAACATGTTTCTTCACTTCTTTAAAACTAGTTTTCCTTATTTATTACTTTAAAAGGTTTTAGATTTCTGGGCTTTTTGCTTACTTGGATCAGATGGGGTCCTATAGACTTCATATAATTCAAGTGCTAGTCACGGGCTATTTCGGGTCGTGACAAAATTGGTATCAGAGCGCTAGGTTAACCTTGGTTCGAGTCTAAGTTTGACTGTGTGGAGCCTATGGTGTCTATATGTATACGGAACTTAGGCTTGACCTTACGAAATTTAGACTTAGTCGAGGGGGTATTAGACCCGAACTATCGTCGCGTAGGATGACCCTTGGTTGATGGAATAGGTTACTAAAGTAGAGTGACGTACCGTGGGTATGTTCCACGGCATACTTACGACACGCTACTCCGCTTAAGAAACCTTAGGATGTACATATTTTCGAGATCAGTGATTCTCTTCATATCCATGATTATACACCCATTTGAGATCCTCAATTCTATTAGTTCCATGATCATACTTTCTTTGATGCTGTTCCTTCTTATGATCTTGTATCCATTCTGGATCTGTTGTTTTCTTTCGTGCTATTGGTATGCTCTCTTCGATACTCGATTGAGGTTCCTGTCGCCATTGTTTGAGCGCAGTTTGGGCTGCTGCTAGAGTTACGGTCAGGGCAAGCTCGTCGGGTATGAGGGCCGACCATTGTGTTTCCTGGTGACATGGGAATGTCTCGAGTTAGTATTGATGATTGTGACCTCTTGTGGAGGCGAGTGATTGGTTTTACACCGGATGATCGGGCCATTGTTAGAGCTGCCAGTTGAGGGAGGACTGTTGATGTACAACATACCTCAGAGATTATGATGTCGCCTACCGTGCAGACAGATGAACCAGCTGTTGCTGAGATTGATAGGATGTCGCTTCCGGAGCTTATAAGCTGAGATCGCCGAAGTTTCCAGGCAGATATGAGATAGATGATATCTTGTCTACCCGATTTGAGCGACGAAGGTGATTCGTCCGATTTATGCGCCGGAGCAGGCCTAGTTGAGTTGAAGATTTCCAGTGTGGAGAGTCTTACTCGGATCTAGAGCAGACCGATTTAGAGATGACCGCCAATGTATCGCCTTTCCTGGAGGATTGAGGCGTTGATCCACGTACAGACGAAGGAGCCAGTTATTGCTGCTAATGACGAGGTATCTCCCGGATGTTAGAGCTACTGCAGCATAAGTATATACCTAGAGATATGATAAAAGGTCCGCTAGTCATCGAGGACGAATGACTAGGACATGTGGATTGTTCGCCTACCACGATGCGAGGTCATCTGATAGATTGATTCCAGCTAGTGACGACTTCATGCAAGTACGATGAGAGTCGACAGAGGTGATCGAATGTCAGAAACCTACTATTTCAAGTTTAAAGTGTTCGGGAAGACATGCAGGCAATTCTATGGACCCTCTAGAAGAATGAAACCCTAACTCGACATAATGACCGTGTGAAAGCCTTTGAACCTTAGGGTTTGCGGCAGTTCCACGGCACCATTAGTGAGGCTTGGGTTTGCCCTTCTACGGCTGGACCACCGATGCTGTAGTATGTACTCGATACTATTAAACTGTACCCAAGATGTTGATCTCTTGGGGGATTATGAGGTTCTGACAAGTCGATCGGATGGTTTGACATCACTCGGATATCATGTGATGGGACACACGGCTTGGGAGACTCCAGTTACGAGCATAGCCATTGGAGCGCAGTCCATGCAACCACGATGAGACGAGTCCGAATCAGTCGACATTGGAGCCGAGTGAAGTGAAGGGTTCGCATGAGAATTCGACCAGGTCACGTTCCACTCCGCTGACATCAGAGATGCGACACGCATGCAGAGGCGTAGTATATGGATATACCTTCCAGAAGGAGTCGCGAAGAATATGCAGCCGTTCCGGAATAAGAATTTGCTTCAGTAAAGGACGATGACTGTTAGTTGTATGTATGCCCTAGAGGCCAGTATTGTACAGATGATGTATATTATATTGGATGCTTGGACATATATAGAGATGACTTTCTTGCTCGATATGATAGTATGCTATCTGGTTACTCTTTATCTTAACATGTACACTTGTCTCTTTATACTGTCTTATAGTTACATGTTGGTAAAGCACTTAGGATGTGTACTTGACTACCTGGACTATGATGCAGATCATACTAGTGGGGACATGGTAGTCCATAAGTACATCCTTCAAGGTCCCTAGTCGTGGGTGTATCGAGACGGGGCATCGATATACCAGAGTAGACTAGCGTATACGCTTCTCGACCCATGTGATGGGCGATGGATGATCCCATATCCATTGGTGTTTGACATCAGAGATGGTATATGGGTACTCAGTGGAGACTGGGTACACTGGATGGACTCGCCGAGAACTCCCAGATGGTATTATACCTCACGTCAGATGGCAGTTCTCAGGTGACACTTGTACAGGTTAGTCTGGAAACCCGAGATCGTCATAGAGTCTTGTGTGATTCCCACTGTGCTTTGATCTCCACCTTACCACGTCCATGAAGGCGTGCAAAACGGTGGTCTTTGGGTACAGTCCCGAGTCACATGGAGGCAATGAGCGATAGGAGGGGTTTCGTCTCTCCCGGTATTGGGAGTTGATGTTGCGCCGTGCTCGATTGGCCGTAGCAGGGAAGTCCCTGGCCAGGGCTGATCAGAGATTTGCTGGTAAGTGTTACCAGTAGTTTCTCGACCCGTTATGAGCCTCACATCGGCACGACTTATCGGGTTATTGGGGTCTGACGTTTACCACCCCTAGACTTGATATGCGACATATTAGACGAAGAGACCGGACTGTACGGTAAGTGTTACTGGTCGGATTCGCAGGAGTGTGAGCGGGCTAGCTCGTCGATCTTCTGATCGCTCAATACCCGGGTGGCCGTTACGTTTAGCAGACCGCTTGCGGCTTGTGGGTGCTTGATATGATCATCATCTGCTACCGGCGTATTGACGAGTCTTTAGAGTCCTACACAGAGGTTTCCTGGCTCAAGCGAAACGAAATAGGAGCGCATATGAGATATGTGCGGGACCGAGAATAATGCGTGTATGTGATACCGTATTTGATTCTCGCGATTAATGTTTCGATTGGTTGTATGCGATATAACCTAGTTATCGAATCGAAGATCGATTCGATAAGCCGATACATTGAATACTAGTCGGTCGTGTGCGACATGACCGGATCATTGAATCAAGTGTTGATTTAATGATTTAATGTATAATTATATATTTGATATATTACTTTGCATTAACTAGTATTGGTTCACTTTAAACGGATTTTCTCACTTGATGTGCAATTTGTATATGTGATATACTTTTGTGCACATGTTAGTATCATGTTTGATGATGCTTGCTCTTTTGGTTAAGTGTGAAGAATTAAATTTAGGTTAAGTAAATGGTTAGGGTTCCTTATTATTCTTTCTTTTATCATTAATTATTTTGGATTAAAAGAAAAGGCATAAGAAAACAAAAAGGGTTGCTTTCTTTCTTGAAGTTTAGTGAAGCTTCATGAAGCTTGACCAAAGTGACCATTTTTGTCTTCATTCCTAACCCTAACCATATATCTAACCTTAGTAAATTCTCTACACCTAACCATGGTGCAAATTATGATAAGTATTGATTTTCATTTTCACTTTTAAAAACTTATCATAATATTCTAGCTCATCTTCTTCTTCATCTTCTAAAAGGAAAAGCTTGATGCCATCAATGGCAACTTGAATTCTAGAGTGAGAAATCCAATTCTAAAGTGAACCCACCTCCTATTTCTTCACCCTCTACCTCTTGCCAAGTTGTTTTGGGTGTTTTCTTCACAAGTTTCACAACTTTGTGAAGTCGGAGCTTGAACTTATGATGCCTCGACGTAGATCGTCTTTGACACGAAACCGACGACCTAGCTCGCCCGTTTCTCCGATGAAGCCGACGATTGAGTTCGGGATTCAAGACGGACAGCGAGGGGATGACCACGTGGAGCTAAGGAAGTGGATATCCGGATCTACAAAGGTTGTAGCTTTTCACTTCTAGTTAAATAGTTAACTAGATTATCTTTTCGCCTAAACATCTAGTAAACGATCCGTATTAGGGTTTCTCGGCACCCATAATTTTTGAAATTGGCATGGTTGATGCCTTGTGAGACTTCATTAGAGTGCCTAGGAACCCTACAATGACTTCAGGGCAATTCGGCAAAAACGAGATACGAGAAGACCTAGACACAGGAGTGGTCATATTGCGCACACCCAACAGGCCAAAGTTCGGCATCGTCGACGGGATAGTTGACCAGTTTTGGATAAAGGACCTCACCCAGATGCGTTGTGAATTGATCAAGGACGGACCAGTATTGAGTATTCCTCCGATGGTTAGGACGCGTTCCCGAGGACCTGTTCGGCCAGAAATCTTCTACAGAGTGATGAAACTACAGAGTACGTGATTTCGAGTCCGTGCGAGAGACTTCGGATTGGCCGTGGCCGAGAACAGTACAGTGCGTAGATGCATGGCGTGACGTCATAGTGGGCGACGATAAAGATAAGTGGAACCAGAGGTTCGTGCGAGACGCTGACGAGCTGTCATTACTTTCCGTCGAGAATAGAGACCTGATATGCTTACAGAGGCGTTGGGATACGGCCAGTTTCTGAGGAAATGTGTGCGGCACATGCAGATGTCCAGAAAATGAGAAAAGATTATATAAGAGTACCAGCCTACGTATAGTTCGGCATAGGCAAAATAGGAAGAGACCCTGAGCAGGATTCCTTCCAGGACACAGCTGCAATGATAGTTGCACCAGGATCAGATGTGTCACGTGCATTCAGGAAGCCAGAGGCCAACGCCAGTGACATGCTGCTTTACGAGTGGTCGTGAGGACTGACCGAGAGATGACCAGAGAAGTACCAAAACGGAATCGTCTCCGTTAGCACACCTAACAGGGCTGATGAGCCGATTGATTGTGAGATTGGTAATCCACAGAGAAGATAAGGACCCAGAGACAGAGGATGCCAGACCGTGAGCAAGAGGCAAGTAGATATCTTGCGCTGCTAGCATTGGATGCACCGACACCTTCTCGACTTTGAAGGAGGAACTACCGACGACGGTATTTATGATTTGTGATTTTGTGATTCGATCATCACGTATCCGTCATCTTGGATTTCGGTATTTTGGGCATTCTGTTTGCATGATTTAGTCTTGATGACTGAGTTTCATGATATTTGTTTTCATGCACCATGGTGGCACTTACCGAGTATTTACGATTTTCACACAGTTGTTGCACTTGAGATCGTTTTCGTGCCTTGATTTCTCGTGTTCATGATTTTATGGGTTTCACACAGTTGAGTTGATTTTGTGCGTACATACGCACACGATTTGGTTTTTGCACTCGGTATAGTTCACATATGCTGCAGTACAGTGATTCGTATTTTGTGCACTTGGATGCACTAGACTTCGATTTCGATTGTGATGTTCGATATTTGCTTTGTGCACCTTGTGCACCTGGTTGGATTTTTAGCACATGTTGGGTGCATGTTATGAGATGCGATTTGGTGCACACCAGATGCACTAAATCGAGATTTTTCGTGCATGTCAGATGCACCTGATTTTGCTGTCAGGCACACATGTAGCCTATGACTGATGTTGTGTGCACACCCGTTGCACCTTGATGTCGTTTTGTGCACCTGCTGGGCACATGTATGGATTTTGATTTCCGTGCGTACCGGACGCACAGGGTTTTCATATGCATATTTTGGGATTGATTACTTATGGAGCAGTACGTTTTTGTGAGGTTTTATCATTGTTTTTGTACTGAGCAGGACTAGTCAGAGGACAGTACCTGGATATATTTTGCATGCATTGGTAGTTATCGAAGGGATTTCCAAAAATGAGCTATAGTCTCAGTATTTACATACGTGTCCGATATGACACGGAACGATTAAAACAGGAAACCCTTCTAAGTTGTTTTCAAAACGGCGGATCATGCATACTAAACAAAAGATATATACATATATGGCTATTTTCTATTAGAGACGTCCGCCACTGTGCAGTGTTATGTGTATTGCACAGCGATTTTAAAGAATTTGGCATGCATTTCCTTCAGATATTTACATGTACAGATTTGATATTTACATGAATAGTTCCGATTTATAGCATATCGGTTTTGCTTTGGATTTGGCATTTGTGTTTTCGTCTTGACTCCGATGATTGCAGGATGCTTGACGGAGTTTTGATTTCGAGTTATCCTGTAACATTTTAAAAATAATTAAATAAATAAAAAAAATTTAAGTGAATTTTAGGATTTTCGGTAAAGTAAAATGTATTTTTCGTAAAACAAAACCGTAATTATTTTTCACAATAAATTTAAAAATACCTATTTTAATTATGTTATTACTAGTAAATGGTGTTTATTTAGTCACTTATAAATTTTTAGTTTAATTAAATATTTTTCCTAAATTAATTGTTTTAAATATTAACATAAGCTTTAATTTTACACTAAATTGGTGTAAATTACAAATTTGAAAGGTTTTAATTTGTAAAAATGAACCATGGCATAATAGAATTTAGTGTGTTTCATGCAAAATTTATTTGCAAATTTTTCCAAAATTCTAGAGTTTTCTTGAGTTGTTTTAGAAAAGAAATAAAAAGAAATTAAGTAAAGTAATGAAAAGACATAATGAAGTGATATTTTGGGGGAAACTTCTACACAACTCCTCACTCATTTCTTTCTCTCCCTCCCCTCCCAAACTTGGCAGGCCTCACCCCCATGGCAGCCCCCCATTTTCCAATTTTATTTTAACTCCAAAAATCATCAAAAATCCTCCAAAATTCAATAAAAAATGCACAAAATCCTAATAAATTCCTACTCTTTATTCTTTACTCTTCTTTACATGGATTTTGGAGTGGGAAAGCATGCATTTTGGAGGCTCATTTTCATGTTTGGACTTTAGGTTGTGGAGGTATAAATCTTTCTCTTTTAATTTATTTCTATTAGATGTTTCTTTTAAAGCATAATTAGATTTATTAAATTAATTCCATTTGCAAATTTTAAAATTCAAGTTAGGGTTTGTAAATTCAATTTGTGGTTTTTATTAATTAAATAAGGTTATATTAGCTAGTTTAACATTTTTTTTAGTGGAAAAATCTTGCATGGTTGTTGTATAATAATTTGTTTATTCAAATTGTTTTAATTAAGCTATTTAGCTAACTAGGTTTTTATAAAATGTGTATGTGGGTAATATAAAATTCTAATTAAGGTTGCTATCATTAGATTGTAGTTTTAGTGAGAATATTAGCATGTTAATGGAAAGAAAAACTTAGTTTGATCACTAGTTTCTTTTGATAATTGGAAAATACTAATAAAATGCTATTTTTGTAAACTAGATTTTGGAAATTCCTAAATAAATGAGATTAAAAATATAATTATGGTTTCATTATATCATTATCATCATGAATTGTAATGTAATACATTAATTCATGAAAAATCAAGTTTTGTTGTGGAATTGTGACATTTTACTTGTAAGACGTTGAAAATTGATAAAGGTTGTAAACTAGAAATTCCAAATCCATACATATTTGTGTAATAAAAATATAGTAATGGTTTCTATAATCTAGTTAGGCTATTTAATGAGTTTTATGACCATTGGTTTCATCTAAATGTCAAGTTTTGAAGAAAAACGGTAAATTGGCATTTTCGGGTTTTACGAAATCGGGCGATTTGATGGATTTTAGTGTTTCGATGAATTAAATCATGTTTTATAACATAAGTAATGAGTTTTAAAACTATGAGTTATTTGTTGATGTTATCTCGATCCATCGAAGTTTGTACGCCGATATCGAGCGATATTTGGTTCTTTTGCGTGGACGGGACATAGGTTTTAACCTATGCTTGTTCCTTGCGTCGTTTTGACTTTTGTATGTGATTCAGTTTACGATGCTATTTATATGTTTGCGTATAGGTACCCCTCACGTGGACTGCAGGCGATGAAGAGGAGGATGGCGACACCGTCTTCGGCAGATATGGACCAGGTGAGTAGATGCATATCTACGGGGGGAAGTCGGGTGGATAGCGTTTAGCACCCCCGTAACGTAGAATAGGAATAGTACTTATTGACATTAGGAAGTCAGATGTGATCCTAGATTCTTAACGAGTAGGACCCTAGTAATGACCCTAGGCTGGACTAGACTGATTTAGGAAGACCATATCAGAGGATGAATATCTTGGAAGAGGTTCGTAGGTTTCAGGTAGAAACACACACCCACACACACTGAAACTCGACATGGTGTATACGTGTATGTGTATATATATATAGGACTAGGTATAGGTATATACACACACACACACACACACACAACACGTATATGGGATACATTGATGTGATCTGATACACGGGAATGAAACAGTATAACTGGGCTTGATGCCGTGATTCTTGGCTATGCAGTCGTATTAAAATGTTAGCGGATCATTAGAAAATGATAATGAACAGGTATACATAAATTCTAATGGGTAGTGATGATATTGAGGTACATGGGACTCTAAAATAGAACCCGAACTGTAACTTGTGACTGATCACGATATGATATATGTATGACTTGATTACGACATTATATAGGTGTGACCTGATGTCGATATCATATAGGTGTGACTTGATGACGATATGATATCAGTATGACTTAATCACAATATGATACTTATGACAAGATATTTCTGAGGATAAATTAATGAGGTATATTTATGATGGCAATGTTATATAATTGATGTATGCGATTACATCATAGCACCTTGATCATGACATGTATTGATGATGATATTATACGAATAATGAGACACGTAGGTGATATTTGACCCGTACCCCGATATTGGGATGCCGTACGATGGATTTTACCGTACGAGGCATAGATATGATGATTGATCCGCACTCTTGATTTGAGAAAGTCGTACTATGTACGTGACGCTATTGAGGCTGGATCGCCGACTATTAGAGATATGGACCCAGACTTTAGGTGTACTCCTACTCCTTATCAACTAGTTCTTAGGTTTAGCTTTCCTTAGGGGGTTAGATGGACACTAGTTTAGGTTCGAGTCTTATAGTGGTAGTTATATTTGTATATCAAATGGGTGGGTAACACACATCTGTCTTTACTTTCATACCGTAATCATAATGTGCATGTTCATATATATGTTTCTATAATCAGCATAAAACTTTGCCTGTTAGGACACCAGCACCATTACCGATGATGCGCATATTCCACGCACACTTATTTGCCGGCTCACACACATCATCATCGGTAATTGCTATGTCATGTACACTTTAGATCATATTATCTTTTATTGATAGAATCAGTTAACAACTAGACCGATATAATATTGTGATTACTCTCGGATGTTAGTATAGACATGGTATTTATTACTTAGACATTCATGCATTCATATTTTCATGTTATCATGCAGTATTATGGGCATATGCCGACAATTATCATATACTTACTCATGATTTTAAGATTTGGGTTTCTATGAGATTTCTGGATTTTTGGGGAAAACCGCAAGAATATATAAAAGCTTCTCTCTCTCTCTCCTCCTCTCTTTTTAAATTATAAGATGCGGTTTTCTCGTGATGTATGTGTCGTCCACCATGAGATTTCATGTTTTCTGTTGGATTTCGAGACCCAATTCGAGGAGTGGATGAACCGTCTCGGGTTCATGGTGGGCCCGGTATGGTACCCCGGGGCAAGAAGATCGAGTTGTAAACGATGAGCTTGGCAAGGGAAGGACTACCTACCGGTGATGTCTGGCACGGCGGATATCCGGAGGATACCGACCGTTGTCGTGAGATTTGATGATATGGGCCGATCCGGACTGACAGAGCCCGAGATATTGAGACTATGAGACATTGAGATTATGAGGTATTGAGATTTGAGATTTACGTGTTTTGTGTCGATGCTTGACACGGATTTCCATGGATTTCATCATTGATGTTTCAGATTTCTATACACACTTTACCATGATAAAAGCTAAAGATCTTCTTTATACAGATACATCTAGATTTCAGGATTGATTGTTTTACAGTCATATTGCATGCATATTCATTCACATGACATACTATTACTCGAGGTACTGACATGAGCATGGAGTATCTGCATTTACACGTAGCTTATTATCCTGTCTTACTTGATGACTAGTAGTAGATTAGTATATTATTATGACCTAGGATAGCGTCGTGCATTCGATTTCTTTTCGTAGATGTCTTCTACTCACGAGTTGGCAACTCACCCCCATTGTGCCAAATCTTTTTACAGGTTGATGTACAGGGTCCCTTGGCAGTTGTTGGCACATCATTTTCATTCCGGGTGATTTGCACGGTAGGTTGGTTCATTTGTATCTGAACCACCATTGTACTTTTATTCTCTCATTTTTATCTAGTAAGCTCCATCAACCATACTTGTATTACTTGATAAGTTTATTGGACCAGTTATTTATTTCGACCTTAGAGTCGCGCTTGTATTATTCTGATTTGGTGGATTGTTTTCTTTTGAGTTTTGAGCCTCGCCCTTTGGCGTTGTATACTATTGTGTATTGTTGTGGTTGTTTCCGCCGGTTGGCGTTGAGCTAGCTCCCGTTTGGGGATGCTTTTTATTATTTAAGTATATTATACTTGTTGTACCCGTTTGGGGATGCTTTTTATTGTTTATGTATATTATACTTGTTGTACCCGTTTGGGGCCAGTTTTTACAGAGGAGACTCTGCCGAAATTTGTGGGAAAATTTGCTGATGCTTTTAAACTTGTTTTCTTTTTCTTTTTCTTCTTCTTTTTTTTTTTTTATGGTTTAGATTTCTGGGCTTCGGCTTACTTAGGTTACGTTGCGCCTCTAGACGCTTCGTAATCTAAGTGCCGGTCACGTTCCGTACTTTCGGGTCGTGACAAAGTTGGTATCAGAGCGCTAGGTTTAACCTTGTATAAGTCTAGGTGACCCTTGGTTGATGGAGTAAGTGACTTAGGTAGAGTGACGTACCGTTGGTATGATCCGCGGCATCCTTAGGATACGCTACTCTGCTTAAGGAACTTTAGGATGTACATTTGTTTGCACCGTATTTCATTCGGTCCTTTGATCTATCTTCGTCGATGTCGGAGGGTGGTTTTTGTTACCACGGGAGCACGGGCAGAGGGAGCTGCGGCTCGAATGCGATAACCATTAGAGTATTGGTTATTCTTGAGGATTGAAGCATTGTTTAGCGTGCAGATGAAGGGTATTCACATGCCGTCCAGACGAAGTTAAAGGGTTCGAACGATTATCAGAAAACCATTTTCCCAAGTTTAAGGTATTCGGAAGAACATGCAGGTATTTCGATGGACCCTCTAGAAGAATGAAACCCTAACTCGACATAATGACCACGAGAACGCCCTTGAATCTTAGGGTTTACGGCAGTTCCGCGGTGCCATTAGTGAGGCTTGGGTTTGCCCTTCTACGGCTGGACCATCGATGCTGGGGCATGTACCGGATATTTTTAAACTGTACTTGAGTGTTGAGCTCTCGGGGAATTATGGGATTTTGATGGATCGATCGAAAAGTTTAATGTAGTCCGGATGTCAAGTGAAGGGATCGACTACGTGGGAGACTCTATATATGAGTATTGCCATTAGTAGCTCAGTCAGCACAGCTACGAAGAGACGAGTTCGAAGCAATCGACATCAGAGGAAAGGGGCGCACATTGACGATAGTGTTTACGATTGTGATTTGGTGATTTAAATTTCATATTTCTGTTATTGGATTTTGGTATTTTGAGGATTTTGTTCTACGATTGGTATTTCTTATGTGTACCTTCATTACATTCTATTTGTGTTTCATATATCAGTTGTATTGATGTTGTTTAGTACACACCCAGTACACTTGATTTGGTTTTATATATTCTGAGATTTTTGATTTGATTTCGTGCATAGGGGTTGCACATGATTTTGACATATGTTTCGACCTATTTTTCATGCATTTTTGTACTGTGATTTCGATTTTGATATTCGATGTATGTTTTCGTGCACCATGTGCACCTGATTAGGATTCTTACGCATACTTGGCGCACTTGATGCGATTTTGTGCACACCAGATGCACTAAATCGGGGTTTTGTGCAGATTAGATGCACCTGATATTGAGTCGTGCACGCCCGTTGCACTTGACAGATGTTTTTGGTGCACACCTGTTGCACTTAGTTTTGTTTTTGTGTGTATTCATGGTATCTGTATTTGGTTTCGATTTCAGTGCGCACCGGACGCACATGATATTTTATGATGTGATTGGGATTGATTTCAGTTTGAGCAGTATGTTTTCATAATCATTATTATTTAATTTAGTAACCAGGCGGGACGTGTATGTTAAATAAAAGATATACATACATATATATATATATATATATATAGCTATTTTTTTTAAAATAAACGTCCGCTACTTATGCCATGACACGTGCATCACACGGCGATTTTCAAAAGGGGTTTTTGCATATTTCCTTATCCAGATATTTGGACGGTTTTATTATGATGCGCACTATATATAAGTTATAGATTGATGTATATTATGTTGTTTTTCATATTGGGTTTTGATATTTTATTCTCGTCATAACTCCGATGATTGCGTTATGCATGACGGAGTTGATTTTAGTTATGTATTGATGATTTCGGAGCCCCGACGATTTGAGTGCTTTGCTAGATATTTTAGAATTTGGAGGGGGAGTTTTAATTTAAATTCGGGGACCGAATTTCTTAAAGGGGGGAAGATTGTAACATTTTAAAAATAATTAAATAAATAAAAAAAATTTAAGTGAATTTTAGGATTTTCGGTAAAGTAAAATATATTTTTCGTAAAACAAAACCATAATTATTTTTCACTATAAATTTAAAAATACCTATTTTAATTATGTTATTACTAGTAAATGGTGTTTATTTAGTCACTTATAAATTTTTAGTTTAATTAAATATTTTTCCTAAATTAATTGTTTTAAATATTAACATAAGCTTTATTTTTACACTAAATTAGTGTAAATTACAAATTTGAATGGTTTTAATTTGTAAAAATGAACCATGGCATATTAGAATTTAGTGTGTTTCATGC
Organism: Agapanthus africanus; assembly: GCA_030015575.1. Taxonomy (NCBI): domain Eukaryota; kingdom Viridiplantae; phylum Streptophyta; class Magnoliopsida; order Asparagales; family Amaryllidaceae; genus Agapanthus; species Agapanthus africanus. The sequence goes on along the minus strand of CM057348.1, from coordinate 499,519,545 downwards.
AAAATTTATTTGCAAATTTTTCCAAAATTCTAGAGTTTTCTTGAGTTGTTTTAGAAAAGAAATAAAAAGAAATTAAGTAAAGTAATGAAAAGACATAATGAAGTGATATTTTGGGGGAAACTTCTACACAACTCCTCACTCATTTCTTTCTCTCCCTCCCCTCCCAAACATGGCCGGCCTCACCCCCATGGCAGCTCCCCATTTTCCAATTTTATTGTAACTCCAAAAATCATCAAAAATCCTCCAAAATTCAATAAAAAATGCACAAAATCCTAATAAATTCCTACCCTTTATTCTTTGCTCTTCTTTACATGGATTTTGGAGTGGGAAAGCATGCATTTTGGAGGCTCATTTTCATGTTTGGACTTTAGGTTGTGGAGGTATAAATTTTTCTCTTTTAATTTATTTCTATTAGATGTTTCTTTTAAAGCATAATTAGATTTATTAAATTAATTCCATTTGCAAATTTTAAAATTCAAGTTAGGGTTTGTAAATTAAAGATGTGGTTTTTATTAATTAAATAAGGTTATATTAGCTAGTTTAACATTTTTTTTAGTGGAAAAATCTTGCATGGTTGTTGTATAATAATTTGTTTATTGAAATTGTTTTAATTAAGCTATTTAGCTAACTAGGTTTTTATAAAGTGTGTATGTGGGTAATATAAAATTCTAATTAAGGTTTCTATCATTAGATTGTAGTTTTAGTGAGAATATTAGCATGTTAATGGAAAGAAAAACTTAGTTTGATCACTAGTTTCTTTTGATAATTGGAAAATACTAATAAAATGCTATTTTTGTAACTAGATTTTGGAAATTCCTAAATAAATGAGATTAAAAATATAATTATGGTTTCATTATATCATTATCATCATGAATTGTAATTTAATACATTAATTCATGCAAAATCAAGTTTTGTTGTGGAATTGTGACATTTTGCTTGTAAGATGTTGAAAATTGATAAAGGTTGCAAACTAGAAATTCCAAATCCATACATATTTGTGTAATAAAAATATAGTAATGGTTTCTATAATCTAGTTAGGCTATTTAATGAGTTTTATGACCATTGGTTTCATCTAAATGTCAAGTTTTGAAGAAAAACGGTAAATTTGCATTTTCGGGTTTTACGAAATCGGGCGATTTGATGGATTTTAGTGTTTCGATGAATTAAATCATGTTTTATAACATAAGTAATGAGTTTTAAAACTATGAGTTATTTGTTGATGTTATCTCGATCCATCGGAGTTTGTACGCCGATATCGACCGATATTTGGTTCTTTTGCGTGGACGGGACATAGGTTTTAACCTATGCTTGTTCCTTACGTCGTTTTGACTTTTGTATGTGATTCAGTTTACGATGCTATTTATATGTTTGCGTATAGGTACCCCTCACGTGGACTGCGGGCGATGAAGAGGAGGATGGCGACACCGTCTTCGGCAGACATGGACCAGGTGAGTAGATGCATATCTACGAGGAGAAGTCGGGTGGATGGCATTTAGCACCCCCGTAACGTAGAATAGGAATAGTACTTATTGACATTAGGAAGCCAGATGTGATCCTAGATTCTTAACGAGTAGGACCCTAGTAATGACCATAGGCTGGACTAGACTGATTTAGGAAGACCATATCAGAGGATGAATATCTTGGAAGAGGTTCGTAGGTTTCAGGTAGAAACACACACACGCACACACTGAAACTCGACATGGTGTATACGTGTATGTGTATATATATATAGGACTAGGTATAGGTATATATATATATATATTTATATATATATATATATACACAACACGTATATGGGATACATTGATGTGATATGATACACGGGAATGAAACAGTATAACTGGGCTTGATGTCGTGATTCTTAGCTATGCAGTCATATTAAAATGTTAGCGGATCATTAGAAAATGATAATGAACAGGTATACATAAATTCTAATGGGTAGTGATGATATTGAGGTACATGGGACTCTAAAATAGAACCCGAACTATAACTTGTGACTGATCACGATATGTTATATGTATGACATGATTACGACATCATATAGGTGTGACCTGATGTCGATATCATATAGGTGTGACTTGATGACGATATGATATCAGTATGACTTAATCACAATATGATATTTATGATATGATATTTCTGAGGATAAATTAATGAGGTATATTTATGATGGCAATGTTATATAATTGATGTATGCGATTACATCATAGCACCTTGATCATGACATGTGTTGATGATGATATTATACGAATAATGAGACACGTAGGTGATATTTGACCCGTACCCCGATATTGGGATGCCGTACGATGGATTTTACCGTACGAGGCATAGATGTGATGATTGATCCGCACTCTTGATTTGAAGAAGTCGTACTATGTACGTGACGCTATTGAGGCTGGATCGCCGACTATTAGAGATATGGACCCAGACTTTAGGTGTACTCCTACTCCTTATCAACTAGTTCTTAGGTTTAGTTTTCCTTAGGGGGTTAGATGGACACTAGTTTAGGTTCGAGTCTTATAGTGGTAGTTATATTTGTATATCAAATGAGTGGGTAACACACATCTGTCTTTAATTTCATACCGTAATCATAATGTGCATGTTCATATATATGTTTCTGTAATCAACATAAAACTTTGCCTGTTAGGACACCAGCACCATTACCGATGATGCGCATATTCCACGCACACTTATTTGCCGGCTCACGCACATCATCATCGGTAATTGCTATGTCACGTACACTTTAGATCATATTATCTTTTATTGATAGAATCAGTTAATAACTAGACCGATATAATATTGTGATTACTCTCGGATGTTAGTATAGACATGGTATTTATTACTTAGACATTCATGCATTCATATTTTCATGTTATCATGCAGTATTATGGGCATATGCCGACACTTATCATATACTTACTCATGATTTTGAGATTTGGGTTTCTATGAGATTTCTGGATTTTTGGGGAAAACCGCAAGAATATATAAAAGCTTCTCTCTCTCTCTCCTCCTCTCTTTTTAAAATATAAGATGCGATTTTCTCGTGATGTATGTATCGTCCACTATGAGATTTCATGTTTTCTGTTGGATTTCGAGACCCGATTCGAGGAGTGGATGAACCGTCTCGGGTACATGGTGGGCCCGGTATGGTACCCCGGGGCAAGAAGATCGAGTTGTAGACGATGACCCTGGCAGGGGAAGGACTACCTACCGGTGATGTCTGGCGCGGCGGATATCCGGAGGATACCGACCGTTGTCGTGAGATTTGATGATATGGGCCGATCCGGACTGACGGAGCCCGAGATATTGAGACTATGAGACATTGAGATTATGAGGTATTGAGATTTGAGATTTACGTGTTTTGTGTCGATGCTTGACACGGATTTCCATGGATTTCATCATTGATGTTTCAGATTTCTATACACTCTTTACCATGATAAAATCTAAAGATCTTCTTTATACAGATACATCTAGATTTCAGGATTGATTGTTTTACAGTCATATTGCATGCATATTCATTCACATGACATACTATTACTCGAGGTATTGACATGAGCATGGAGTAACTGCATTTACACGTAGCTTATTATCCTGTCTTACTTGATGACTACTAGTAGATTAGTATATTATTATGACCTAGGATAGCATCGTGCATTCGATTTCTTTTCGTAGATGTCTTCTACTCACGAGTTGGCAACTCACCCCCGTTGTGCCAAATCTTTTTACAGGTTGATGTACAGGGTCCCTTGGCAGTTGCTGGCACATCATTTTCATTCCGGGTGATTTACACGGTAGGTTGGTTCATTTGTATCTGAACCACCATTGTACTTTTATTCTCTCATTTGTATCTAGTAAGCTCCATCAACCATACTTATATTACTTGATAAGTTTATTGGACCAGTTATTTATTTCGACCTTAGAGTCGCGCTTGTATTATTCTGATTTGGTAGATTGTTTTCTTTTGAGTTTTGAGCCTCGCCCTTTGGCGTTGTATACTATTGTGTATTGTTGTGGTTGTTTCCGCCGGTTGGCGTTGAGCTAGCTCCCGTTTGGGGATGCTTTTTATTGTTTACGTATATTATACTTGTTGTACCCGTTTGGGGATGCTTTTTATTGTTTATGTATATTATATTTGTTGTACCCGTTTGGGGCCAGTTTTTACAGAGGAGACTCTGCCGAAATTTGTGGGAAAATTTGCTGATGCTTTTAAACTTGTTTTCTTTTTCTTTTTCTTCTTCTTCTTTTTTTTATGGTTTAGATTTCTGGGCTTCGGCTTACTTAGGTTACGTTGTGCCTCTAGACGCTTCGTAATCTAAGTGCCGGTCATGTTCCGTACTTTCGGGTCGTAACATATCCGCACACTACTCATGCGCATGTATTGCGCTACGATGTGTTTTATGTATTGATGATTTCGGAGCCCCGTTGATTCGGACATTTTATAGAAATGTTTTTGACTTTGGGGGTTTAAATTTAAATTCGGGGACCGAATTTCTTTAAGGGGGGAAGATTGTAACATTTCAAAAAAATAAAATATTATTTTTGGGAATTTTTATAATTTAATATTAATTTTTAAGGAATATTTTAATATTTCGGTATAATTAATTACCGATAAATGGGGAAAATTCTGGAAAAAATTCTGGAAATTCTAAAATAGGGTATTTTGTGGAAGTATATGATTTTTAAGTTTTTATGGTTAGGTATATGCTATTTTAGTGTTAATCGCGATTAAAAATCGCTAATTAGATTTTTGGCTTTTTGTGCAAAAATGTGCACATATCATTTTCTACACTTGTTCATGTTTTGGTTTCATTGTAGCCTAAGGTTAAACCATGCTTAGTTGGGCTTGATGGTTCAAACCATTTGGTTATGTTGATTGGGTTTAATTAAGGGTTTTAGTTTTTTTTTTAATTGATTAGCGTAGGGGTTGACTGGTAGGTAGGTGAGAGAGAGAGAGAGAGCCATGATGGTTTGTGCCTTGTCTAGCATTTAATGTAGAGAAAGGGTGAGGGGGTTAACTTGGGGTTATGTCTTAATCCATTGTTTTTTTCATACTTCCTCTCACTCATATCTTTTCCCTCTCACTCACATCTCTCCCTCACATCTCCCACTCTCACACTTCACCTCAAAACAACCCCAACATCAACACTTCACCACACAACACTACAAACAACACCAGCAGCTGCTGCTTCTACAGCAGAGGAAAAGAAGAAGAAAGAAAAGAAAAGCAACAACTGCAGCAGCACTAAGCAAAACTACAGCAAATCCCAGCTGGAACAGCAACAAAAACAGCAACACCAGCAGCTGCTACAGGAGCTCAGCAGCAGCAACAACCCTTTCACCTCCTCCTTCTTCCCTTCTCCTTCATCCTAGGACCCCCTGAGGTATAATCCCTCAGCCTAACTCCTTTCTTGCTCGATATGGTCGTTAAAGCTGAAATTTAGTGTTATTATGTGGTTTAGTGCTAGTTTTAGGGATTTTGAGTGAGATGTGGCCAAGTGATGGTTTTGATTGTTAGGGTAGCCTCATTAGGTGTGTTTGAGACCAGTTAATCCTAGATCTAAGCCAGATTCCTGTAAAACACCTGAAAGTTTAGAATCGGTGTATTTAGCAATTTTGTCGACTTTTTGACCTTTCTAGAATCTGCTATCACCCCGGGCCTCCTAAAATAAAATTGACTTGGCAGTATGCTGTGCAGGCACCCTGGAATCACCCCAAAAAACCCTAGCCTCCACCTCAATTCCCAGGCCGCAGATTTAATCCCCCTGGCCGCAATTTGCGGCCAAAGTAAGGGGGAATCATCTCGTTCTTGTTCTGTAGCCCTATACCCTTTAAACTTGAACCCTGGTATGTCTAGTTTTGCCTGATTCCAACCAGGGTAGAATCTGGGTTGATTTTCTTGAGTTGGCGCATGATTTACGACTTGTTTTAGCATGGTTTTTGATATTCGATGATTCGTTTCTGTCGGGTGGCGTTTGAATGCCAACGGCAGAGGGATATTGGCTGTGTTTGCACGCGAGGCTATAGGTTTTTGCCTACGGGCTTAGCGTGTACCGTTTTGGTTTCCGACACGGTTTTCATGTGTTTTAGTGTGTGATATCCTTGTAGGTACCCACGTGGCGTCGAGGCGTTGGAGAAAGCAAATGGCGACATCGGCATCGGAACACGAGAAGCAAGGTGAGTAGATTTATATCTACGGGGAGAAGTCGGGTGGATGGCATATAGCACCCCCGCAGTCCGATGTCTAGTATACTATATATATATATATATATGCTAGCTTATGTATGACTTGGTTGTTTAGGATGTGTTAGGTGTAATATGCATAGGTTAGGGTTAGAAGTAACTAGTGTAGTTCCTAGTCGCGAACCCTAGAATAGGTTTACACCCACATGCGCACACGTGCTGAATTGCTATGTTCATACTGTGATGATGAGGCTATTGGAGGACATTGGAGATGAGTCGATGAGATTGGGCTTAGTGCCGTGTTATCGGTGATGTGATGTGATTCTTATTTGGGATACGATATGTGATTTTTGCGGGCCTTTGGACGTGTGTTTCACACACGCATTCTTACTTATATAGATTGTATCGACTTGTACTAGACTTAGATCAGTACTCCAGATTATGTGATAAGATGATAATGATACCGGATATGTGATGAGAGAAATGTGATATTGACCCGTACCCAGCTATTGGGATGCCGTATGACGACTTACCATACGAGTTGTATTTTGATGATTGATCCGCACTCATGACTCGAGGATGTCAGATGATATACGGTATCGTACACGATACTATTGAGGCGGGATCACCGACTATTATATTTATATTTACACATATATCGACTCAGATTTAGGTGGTTTCCATACCCTCCTGATTGACTTGATATTTAGACCTGTAGTTTGCATAGGAGGTGTTAGACTAGACCCGAGTTATACCCATTTTAAAAACTGACGAATCGGGAATATCTTAAAAACAAGAAAAAGGATTCTACGGGTATTTTCAAAAGATGTACCATTCTTAAAAACACCGTGGCCCTTATTTTACTAAAAACCCCGATTTGCCTTATTTCAAATGGCACAATTGCATGACATATACATATTGAGGTTGACAGTTCACTGTTGCGTTGATTTATTCGATTCCGCATTTCCATTGCTATTCGCATTGCATTGCATATGTTATTGCTATATTACCATCATGCTGTTAAGACACCAGCACAATTATCGATGATGCATATGTTCCACGTACACTGTTTGCCGGCTAACATACTTCATCATCGATAATTGCCATGTCACTACACTGTAGTACTGTTGCATTTAGGATATGACCCTTGCATGGCATACTTGTACATATACTTATCGTACACTTACACTTGTGCGCATACTTACTGTACACTCATACTTGTGCACCTACCTGTCGTACACTCATTTTTGTACACATACATATTTGCACATACATAGATAATATTTCTAGATTTAGGAAACGCAAGATACTCTTCAAAACTGATTCATTTTAAAAGAGCGGTTTCCCTCAATATGTGCATATTACTATTCCAGGTTGCATGATAGACAGATGTGATTGCATTTCTTTTACATCTCGCATATATCATGTTTTTGATTATACGCATTGAGATATGTTGTTTCCATAATATTTCTGGATTTGGGAACCGTGGATATTTCAAAAGAAAATATGTAATTGTTTTAAACCCGATTACCCTTGATATGATATTTCAGTGCGTCCACCATGTGTTTTCTCGGTGCTAGAGTGACATGTGGAACCCGATTCGAGGAGGCGGATGAGGCTGAATGCGGGTACATGGTGGACCCGGTATGGTACCCCGGGGCAAGAACGGATCGCTGTGCAGTAGACGGTGAGCCTGGCAGAGGGACTACTACCTACTGGTGATTGGTTGGACCTGGCGGTTATCCGGATGATACTAACCAAAGTCGATAGATGGATATGGGCGTACTGCTGGAGCCGAGGGCCGATAACGCAGACGGAGCCCGTGGGCTGACCCGGACTGACGGATGCCTTATGTATGAGGATTTACGTGCCGATGCTAGGCACAGGTTTCATGATGTTTTCCATGATTTTGATTACATCCTCATATTTACATGCATGATGCTTATTGTCATTGGGTGACGGGTGGACGGGATCCACGTTTATACAGACTTTGATCACATACAGACTTTGATTACATTGATCATACTTCATATGTATATATAACAGGGTATGAGGGCGCTGTTATATATACCCTTACACCAATATTAGTGGAATGGGACGCTAATATATGTGTATTGATATCCATTTTGATACTTTATCATATTTACTTCATACAGACATTCCTTATATTTATGACATGTTATTACCTGAGGCACGGGACGAGTACTTGGCACTACCTACATGTTTAGATATTACATTGCCACCTTATCATGCTTCAGACTTACCCCTTGAGTTTTATATTATATCTGATCGTATTGACCTAGGATTATGTCATGCATTCGATTTCTGCTTGTAGATATTTTTCTATTCACGAGTTGGCAACTCACTCCCGTTGTGCCACAGTTCTTGCAGGTTTTGCCGTACAGGTTCCATAGCAGCAATTTCGGCACATTGCTTTCCTTTGCGGGTGATTTGCTTGGTAGGTGGGTTCTTTGCATCAGAACCACCCTTGTATATGTATTATTCATTGTATCTAGAAATTCCATCAACCAAAACATGTATAGTGTTTCAGACTTAGACACTAGTGATGTAATATTTTGACCTTAGAGTCGCGCCTTGTAGTATATCGGTTTTCATGCTGTTTTGAGTTTTCTTTCGAGTTTTGATCCTCGCCCTTCGGCGTTGTATATCATACTGCTTGTGTGGTTGTGACCGTCGATTGACGAAGAGCTAGCTCCCGCTTGGGGATGCATTTTATCATTGCATATATATATTGTTCTTTTTGTACCCCGTTTGGGGCCAGTATTTACAAAAGAAACCGTGCCGAAATTTTTAGAAAAGACTTTACATTTTTAAAAATGCATTTTCGGCTTAGTTATTTAAAAACCTTGACTTCAAAACATGTTTCTTCACTTCTTTAAAACTTGTTTTCCTTATTTATTACTTAAAAAGGTTTTAGATTTCTGGGCTTTTGACTTACTTGGATCAGATGGGGTCCTATAGACTTCATATGATTTAAGAGCCAGTCACGGGCTATTTCGGGTCGTGACAGGCCCAGATTTGTTTAAAGTGCTGGTTTGAATTTAGGACCAATTTGGAAAGGTTTAGTCGATCGAAATTTTAACTGTATGTTTATCAGTACATGTGATGATATCTGCGACCGTAAATATTATTGAGCAGTACAACCCGACTAGTTGCTATATGTTCAACTAGACGGGTTTGCGAACATAATATTCAAGTTGATGTTCTTTGTTGTGATGATATTGTGGTTGGATTGTCGTGGTAGATAGCCTACAGTGCAATGGTAGTAGTAAAGTTCATATTCATTTGTATATTCTGTATTGCGGGGCGAGCGTCCGACATGTGGACAGCCGTCTCTGCCAGTTTGTATATTCTTCGATTGGGGCCCGACCGGGTTGAGGTCGATGTCGCCGTTGTATATATATACTTTTCTTTTCTGTACTAGGATTACCATACGGTGGAGTGCACGAATAGCTGGATTCTAGAGGGCAATGGGTTCGTATCTCATAGCGTTGAGACGGAGGGGACCTTACTCTAGAATTAGAGGGCTATTCGCCGCACTTGTAAGGGGGTATAGGATGACCCACGGAGTGGTGCATAAGTTACCAGACTCCGTGAAGTGCTGGGTGACCTATTCACTTTGTTGATTTGAGCTGCCTCACTTCTGGGATTGGCGGGTAACTTGCCGTGCTCGTAGGGATCCAGGGTTTCATTGCATGGGCTACCCACACGACCGGGGAATGTCGGGATTCATTTGCAGCTCAAAGGAAAGCCGGGGCTCCAAGATCATCCACCACTTTATGTTGCCGGCTGAGATTATGTGATATTGTTTATATCATGCCTGGGATGAATGTTACACACACACACACACACACACACACTAGTAGATGTTGTATATGTTTTGCATCCGCGTTAGACCAGCCCCCGCTCTGTCGTTAGTTAAGTAACCTAACGTGTGATGACGGGGCCCAGTGGCGAATGCGGATGGCATATACGTACATTTTATTTTCGATCCTTTTCTGTGGTGTGATATGGATTAATTGATCGGACTGCGTTGATTCTAATCAATGCAAGGAAAGATAAACCCAAATGATGTTGTTGGAACAAATTTTCAAAAACCGTTATTACAAGATGTTTCCTTTTTGTTTGCACAGCGGTATTCGGTTCAGAATATCCAGCACCTCATTCGACGAGGCATGAGCCAGGATCCCTTCATCGGGAGTGACCTCTTGGGTAAAAGTTTGCGTCATCGTAATAACTTGACTATAGTCGACTATTTTGCTTTGCATCATGGTATTTAGTTTAGAATATCCTGCACCTCATTCGATGAGAAAAGAGCTGAGATCCCTTCACTGGGAGTGACCTCTTTAGCTAAATTTTGCACCACTATATATTTGTAAAACCACTTAAGTTCCTTCAACAATATCAAGTTCATTACGTTAAAGTTTTTTTGCCTAAAACCAGCCGTAGCCCTCCGTTGTTTTGAATAAGTAGCACATAGTTTTCGTTCGGTGTTTGTTGGCCAAAATCAAGGCATCGTGAACGGTAGCTGTGTGTTGCTTATCCGTAACATTGGTATATGCAGTGGTTTAGGACAGTCATACCACTTTGTTGGACAAAGTCAAGGGTGTGTGCAGGTGGGTCTAAATCAATATGGATAATGACGGGTAGAACTTGACTTGTGGGTTATGATTTGTTGGCCAAAATCAAGGTCATAAACCGCTTGGGGCAAAAATCACATCAGGAGTTTCAAAAATACAGGAAACTTGCCAGGCATGCGCATACCTTCTGGAGTGTGGTGACTTGAGTGGCTTCCATCAAGTTATCATGCGATAATAGTTGGATCCCGATTCCTACTGATGAGTAGGTGTTACTCTTCGGGTGATTTTAGATGATCCCGACTAATTCTGCTTTTAGGATTTGAAGGAGAATTCGAGGAAACAGTGGGAGACATTCTGATTAGATATATTGATTAACCAATCTAATCAGTTTAGAGTGCACACTGAGTGTTTCTTTTCTCTCTCTCTCTCTCTCTCTCTCTCTTTGACAGCGACTATGACCCGACCTAAATAAAACTCATGAACCAAGATAACCGAACCTTCTTAAAACACTTTGGCTTTTGGATTGTCATAGTCACATAACTCATTGCCGCTCCTACTTTACCTTTGCATTTCTCCTGATCATTCCATATCACTACGAAGATCCACATTTATTGGATACGCCATCATATAGTTACATACGAACTCGAAGGAACTTGTTTCAGTTCGAGGATGGTTTCTGGTTGAGGAGAAATCGAATAGGATTATTCAGTTGTCTTTTCCCTTTAGCTTCTCTCAGATTGTGAGGGCTCCTGATATTAGGAGAGTACACCTATTACGCTTATTGGATAGTCTTCTTCCAAATCTTAGGCAGGTGCCGAAAGATAGGAAAGGAAGAAAACCATTTAGCCTAAGTATGGTATACAGAAGGTAATAAGTAAGGACATATAAAGGGATTGTAGTGAGGACAAGAAAATATACGGTTACTGTCATGAACTTGGATAATGAAAGAGGCATTACTAGAAATACCCGGCTACCCCTTTGAAACATTTTCATGTTTCGGTTTTACTGTGCGGTATTAATTGAAAACTGTTTTCCCAATTAGATTCTGACTCCAGGGTATGTATTTACCTGATTTGATTCTTACATCTGTATGGCGTTATGGATGCTGAGTGGGAGTAAGATATTGGGAATTGGGTGATTATATCCTCATTATATCGGAATTCCTTATAATTGGTGATATTTGAGGAAATCATATGGGTTTTGCCTGGCGGCATATATTTGGTTTTGAATATCCGTTGTTATGCACCAATTTCAAACTGATATATCTGTACATTTATTTATAAAGTGAGATATAACTTTTTGAATTAATGTCTATGATATTTACCTATATCAGTTGATGGTAAGTTAAGAAGCATTCAACAGCGGTGTAATTCTTCTTAACCATACTGCAGTTTTCAACCTACAACGCACAGGGTTTGATTTATTAAACTCAGTAGACTTATACAGGGTATTGTATGTTGTCCGTTGTCTATTAGGACAGAGGGGTTGGACTCGTACTATATTCATTTTACTCATGACTTCTCTTGTTTTAGACAAGTATTTCATTGAAATACAGGGTCCAAGTTTTAAGAAGTTATAGGTAAAAGAATAAAGTACAGAACCATATGTTGCAAAGTATCAGGATTCTTCAAGGCGATCGAATATATAGATACTTGTGCTAGGTAGTCCGTTGTAAGTAATGGTTTTTGAGAACTTGCTTCTCTTTCAGATTACTCATATATTGATGCATTCCTTGATGAGTAATGCTGATTGGCTTCCTTCCATTTTGTTGATATGCACTGGAAATGGCTGCATGTATTTTGAATCTGGTTCTAATTAAATTAGTGCCTTTGTTTCTATAGTGGATATAGAATGGATTCATATCTTAACGATGTTAAGGTATACGGAGTTGTCCAGCTTATGCTTAAAACCAGAATCTGGATAAACTGGAAGCACGTTTCAGTAATGGCAGTTTGTGGGTTATCCCTGGTATTGACGAGGGTTAACATTCCACCATGTGGAAGATCAATAGTTATATTGTTCTTGACTCGCCACTAGTTTTAGTAAAATGGATTCTTTTCAGAAAACATTAGTGGGAGTATGGTAGAACTGGAAGTTATTCCAGAACCGCAAACGATTACTGAAGATTTAATAGAACCTAAAGATTCAAATTGGATTCGATAATCCATTAGCCACTCCGCAGATTTGGTGGGTAACCTCATGCACCCGAGAGGTATCTCGGTCACCTCAAAGACGGTGACAGGGAGGTTTTTTTTAACTCAAACTTGTCACTACTGCTGTTCTAGACTATAAGATCTGGTAAGAGGATGAGTATAACGTCGTTCTAAATTAGCTTTAGAAGTGGACGTGTATATGACTCTGCCAGATGGTTATTGTAGTCAGTGGGAGCAGCGGAAGCATAGTGGGTAAGTTGCTTATATCTATTTATAGACTAAAGCAGGAATAGAGGAAATAAATCATCTATTTTTTATGTGACAGTCATAGAGTTTGACTTTGTCAAGATAACAGTTGGATCTGGTAAGAAGGTAGTAGGGAGTGATGTCCTGGTATTTGGATGACATGCTCTTGATAGGAAGTAATATTCCTATACTACGATCGGTTATACTATGGTTGTCACACGGTGTTTCTCCACATAAAATCTGGATAAAATATCAAGAATTCTGGTTACTAGATCTATGGTTTTAAATCTAGATTTGGGAAGTGTCCCAATTTGGGTACTTTGACGCTATTCTAAAGTGTTTTAGAATGGACGACTCCTGGCTTGGTGGTGTACCCGCAGGTGACGGAGTCACCCTCTCTAAAGAGTTGTCTTCTAGACTGATGTGAAGAGGGATTTGCATGATTGACATATCTCTTGCTTAGGCAATTGAGTCAATCATGAAATGTCAAGTACCACACCAGATATTGCCTTTGCACTGGCTGCAATAAGCATATATTAATCCAATCCTGGAGAAACGTTAGGAAGCAGTTATGAACATAAGTGGATGTTCTTGGTATATGGCAACGGCAGCCTCCTTCGGGAGGAGGTTATCATTTTAGGCTTCCAATGTGACTTGGATGATAGAGTGACTGTCAGAGTTATAGTTTTCCCTCTTTTGAGGGGCAGTATGTTAGACAGGGGGTCTAAGTGGATACTGAGGAAGGCATGGTACAGGATACTGATTAAATTCAGTGGATGATACAGTCTAAGAAGTTTGTTGGATTTGGAGTTCATTTGTGAACTGGGTCCCATCAGATATCCAGACAAATTCTAAGATGGGTATCACTCATTTTGGGAGATAGTATTTCTCCGCGAAGTTGAGATATAGAGAGATACATAAATAAAGAAACACTGGAGCGGATCCACTCACTGAGGCTATTTCTCAAACGCAATAATTTCACAAACGGGCTTTGCGAAACTAATTAGTAGAGAAGTTGGGTGTTCGGTATCACACGGGCTATGAGTATGCGACACCGAAATAATTAGCCTTAAGTGCAAGTGGTAGATTGTTGGCTATAGTGCCCTCAAGTAATTATTGAATCATAGGCACGTGATTGTGATGATTGAGGGAGGACCTATATGGGGAGAACAGTCTTACTCGAGATGATAGTTTGCTATCTGGTTTTTCTTTATCATCATGTACAGCATTAGGTATCATTATAGATCACTATTACATGTTGATAGAGCCCATATGATTCTTGCTTGACTACCAGCATTATGTTGGCGATCATATACATGAGATCTGGGTGGTCTATAAGCATATCCTTAAATATCCCTAGTCGTGGGAGTATCGAGACTGGGCATCGATACTCCGGAGTAGACTAGTGTATACTTATCGAGACCCCAACGAGGGGCTGTGGCCGGTCTCACAAGCCATTGGTGTCAGTTAGTCACCTAAGATAGTATACAGGTGCTCATTGGGTTATGTGTACACTGGACGGACTTGCCGGGAACATGCTTGTTGGTATTATACCTATTGTCAGATAGCAGTTCCCAGGTGACATGAGTATAGGTTAGTTTGTCGACATGAGGTCGTCATTTGTCTCGTGTGAGTTCCCACTGTGCTTTTATTACTACCCTACCACAGCTCAATAGAGTCGTGCAAACATGTTTTAGTTGGGTACAGTCTCTCCCGGTATTGGTGGTTGATGTCGCGCTGTGCACGGATGGCCATCACCAAAAATCCGTGGCCACGGTGGAAGAGAATTACTGATTTGGATCAGTAGTTTCTCTATGAGTGATGGACTTCATACCGACACGAAATATCGCGTTATTAGGGGTCTGACTTTATCCACCCCCTAGACCCAATATGCGATACTCTTATACGAATTGACCGGACTGTATGGAGATTGTCACGAACAGGCTCAGTAGCGGCTTCGATGATCTTGTTCGTCGGCCTTCCTTTCACTCAATACCTGGGTAGCCATTACGTACAGCGAGTGCAGTTGACATGCTTATGGTTAAACCCACTGCCAGCGTATTGACGAACCTTTAAAGTCCCACACAGAGGGTTTCCCTTTTTCTGGAAAAATGATGTAGTAGCCGTATTGGATACGTACAGGGTTCTGATCGATTGATTTTAATTTATACCCGGGCTTTCGATCGGACAGTTGATGATACTATCCAGCTCGAGTTTGAGATGGATTATTAAATCAAGTATTGATTTAATAATTTACATATATATATTTCGATATGTATATTTTAGTATTATGTTCTTTGTGTTATTCTATCTCTTTGGGTATTCGTATTTTGGTACGAATACAGGTATGTATATACAGTAGAATGTAATCCGTATTTTTTCCGAAAAACATTCTAGAAGGCGGACACCTCATTTTAAGGTTTGACCATTTATTATAAATGGATAAATGAGGTGGCATTGAAAATGGGGAATATGGTGAGGACCATGCTTGCATAGTTTGCAAAAATGAAATATTAATTCATTTGTGTATACTATTCAAGTATGGGTGGCTTTTAAAAATGAAAACAATGTTTTACAAAACCTAGCCACTTGATTTTCTATCTCTATGGAGACTTCATTATTTTTTGAGATGGCTCATTTCTTGAGCTCTCATCTTCTCACCATTTGGCTTCACTCCCTCTCTAGCTCTCATGGTGTCACGACCCGAAATTTAGTTCGTGACCAACACATAAATCACGCAACGTCAAAAGGCGTAACGTAATTAAGTAAGCCGAAGCCTAGAAAATGTAAACCCTTTTTTTTTATATAGGAGTGCAGTTTTGAAATAAGGTATAATGAATCATATTTTGTCTTTTCAAAATTCGGACAGCACCTCCCTTGTATATTTTGATCCAAAAACCTAATATACAACAATATATAGGAATCTCCATGCGGGAGCTAGCTCTACGCCAACTGGAGGAAACACAACCACGCTAGTAATACTTATACGACGCCCAACGGCGAAGATCAACCCAGAAAGAACAATAAGAAGCAAGACATCAACTCAAGAAAAGCGAGCATAACCTATCGCTCTAAGTCTCGCACAACCAAGTCTGACTAGGTCTACCAATATACAATGTCTAGTCTCTGATCTGATAGATTTGTCTAGATAGAATAGAATATAACGATACGAAAGTGGGCACGATCCAACATGTGTCCCACCTACCAAAGCAAACACCCTGGATGAAACTGTATGCCAGAAATACCGCAACTGACCCCAAGCAGTCAAACCTGCAAGAACTATGGCACAACGGGGGTGAGTTGCCAACTCGTGAGTAGAAAACATCAACAAGTAGAAATCGAATCAAATAACGATTTCCTAGGTCACTATATCCTGAAGATAATATTATGATATCTAGGGTGACCACAAATGCATATATGTCCATAATCAAGTCAATGCTCATAGCATATATAATAAACATCCGACATCATATGCCTGTATATAAGTGGATAACATCCATGTGTCCATCAATGACATAACTCAATATCATGGAACATGAATGTCCAATATCGACACTCGAAACATCATGAAAACATAGTATATATGTGTGTGTGTATGAGCATATCAATCACCTGTATCTATCAACGACACATTAAAATCATGGAACCTGAGTGTCTAACACCGACACTCGAAACATCATGAAAACCCGTGTCCAGCATCGATACGCAAATCCTCATACCTCAGGCACCGCATCCTCAGATCGGCCCTCATATACATATCTCATCTCAGGCGCCGCATACTCAGATCGGCCCTCATATCCATCTCACAACTCCGGTCGGTATCCTCTAGATGTCCGCTGAGTTCTATACAATCACCGGTAGGTAGTGTTCCCTCTGCCAGGCTCATCGGCTACACCACGACAATCATTTCTTGCCCCAGGGGTACCATACCGGGTCTACCATGTACCTAGAAATGGATCATCACCTCCTCAAATCGGGTCTCGAAAACCAATCTCAGAACTGAGAAAACTCATGGTGGACGCATCGAAATATCATATCATGAGAAACCAAGTTTTTAAAACAATACATCATTTCCTTCAAAATATAACCAAGGCAGATTGGCGAGAACCCTTCTAAACTACCTTCAGCACGTTGAATACTTGGAATTCTCAAATCCAGAAATCTTATGAAAACTGCATCTCAATGCATATAACCATAAAGTACGACGTATGCAACATAGAGTAATAATATGAGCATATCGGTATATCATGCAAACATGTCAAGTGATGGTACAGAACAATGAATATACTACACAGTTACGAATCATATCATGATGTGGCAGTTCTACAGTGTAAGTGACATATCAATTACCGATAAAGAATGTGTGTGAGCCGGCAATCTGTGTAAGTGCAACATGCGCATCAACGATAATGGTGCAGGTGTACTAGCAAATGATATTATATAGCATTAACTATTGGAACAGGGTATATACATTATTAGGGGTAATATTCTACATAGCATGAACAATCAATAGGTATATCTAACTACTTTGAACTATACGGTCACTTAAGTGTTAGTTATATATATGCCCTAGAGGCCATTGTTGTACATATGATAGTGGATGCTTGGATATATATAGAGAGGACTTTCTTGCTCGACATGATAGTATGCTATTTGGTTTCACTTTATCTTAACAAGTTGACTTGTATTGGTTTACTGTCTTGCTCTCACATGTTGATAAAGCCCTTAGGATATGTACTCAACTACTAGGACTATGATGCAGATCATACTACTGGGGCCAGGGTAGTCCAAGAGTACATCATATAACTGTTCCTAGTCGAGACAGGGCATCGATACACCATAGTAGACTAGCGTATACACACCTTGACCCATATGATGGGTGATGGATGATCCCATATCCATCGGTGTTTGACATCAAAGATGGTGTACGGGTGCTCAGTGGAGACTGGGTACACTGAACGGAATCGCCGAGAACTCCTAGATGGTATTATACCTATCGTCAGATAGCAGTTCTCTGGTGACACTGGTACAGGTTAGTCTGTAGACCCGATATCGTCATAGAGTCTTGTGTGATTCCCACTGTGCTTTGATTTTCACCTTACCACGTTCAAGAGAACATGCAAAACGGTGGCTATTGGGTAAAGTCCCGAATCACATGGAGGCACTGAGCGATAGGAGGGGTTTCGTCTCTCCCGGTATTAGGGGTTGATGTTGCGCTGTGTTCGATTGGCTATAACTGGATGTCCCTGGCCAGGGCTGATATGGAGATCTACTGGTAAGTGTTATCAGTAGTTTCTTGACCCGTTATGAGCCTCACTTCGACACGACTTATCAGTTACTGGGGCCTGACGTTCACCACCCCTAGACTGGATATGCGACATATAAGACGAAGAGACCGGACTGTACGGTAGTGTTACTGATTGGCTCAACCAGAGTTTTGATAGCTTCGCTGGTTTTCTTCTGATCGCTCAATACCAGGGTGGCCGTTACGTTTAGCTGACTGCTTGCGGATTGTTGGTGTTTGAAATGATCATCACCTATTGCCGGCGTATTGATGAGTCTTAGAGTCCCACACAGAAGTTTCTAGCTCAGGCAAAACGATATGGTGTGCATATGAGATATGCGCGGGGATCCGATTGAATGCGAGTATGTGATACCGTATGTTAATCGGGCGTTTTTCTATTAGTCGGGTCGTATGTAATATGACCGGTTTGTTAAATCAAGTGTTGATTTAATATTTGACTTTTAGTTTAATTCTTTATTTAAACCCTTTTCTTTATTGAATATGTATGCATGCATGTATGCACATGTTGATGTGTATGGACACATACATACAAACACAGTATCATGGTTGATGATACACTAAGTGGTGGCAATGCAAGACTCACATGGTTAACTAATATATATATATATATATATATATATATATTTGTATATGGTTTAAAGAAGCAAATGGAAATTAGATCAATAATTGGTTTTTCTACACTCTTCTTTCTTTTGACCTAGCTTTGACCCATGGTTAATTTTTCATTTGGACTTTAACCCATATGCAAAATATCTAGATATTAGTTAACCATGGTTTGTGATGAGAGAAGGAAAATATATATACTTTTTTTCTCATTTTTCCTTTAAGCTTAATCATTATCTTTTGACAAAAGCTTTTGCCATTTCCTTCTTCTTTCTCCAAGCTCTCTTGGGTTTTCTTTTGAGTGAGGTTGATAAAAAGAAAGGGTTTTGATTAGAGAATACAAACAACCTCATCATTCTACACCTTTTTAGCCCATTTGTGTAGGGTGTTTTGCTATACTTCTTTGAAAGATCAAGTAAAGTAAGGAGCTTTGGCCAAAGGGACTTCGGGTGGATCATCGTGGACAAGGAAGGTTGCAAGCAATTCGTTCCAAACTTTCAAAGGTCCAAGGAGTCACCAAGGGAAGAATACAAAGGTTTTAATTTCTTCACTTAGTGTTTAAAAGTTCTTTTTATGTGATACAATTTGTTGTTACCCTAAACTATTCTAGTTATGATTCATGGTTTGTTTGCTTTGCACCTCTCTAAAATTTTAAGATGGCATGTGTGATACTTCCATACACTAGACTAGGTGCAAGAGAAACCCAACAGTGGTATCAAAGCTACTAGGCATTGGATGTCGACCTATGGGGGTTCTCAATGTGTGACAGTGTGGCGAAGCATAGGCTCTTACTCCCAGGGTGTCCCGAGACCGGAAGGTGTTCCAGCGGGTTGTAGTCCTCGCGAGGGGGCATGCATAAAAAGTAGCTGCTGAGGGACCCGTTGGTGCCACGGCGACCCCATTGGATGGGGTGGCTGCCTGACCAACAGTGGTATCAGAGCCAAGCTAGAATTTTAGATACGTTGTTAAAACAATTACGAAAACGAAATCGACTCTGAAAATACGATATTTGAAACCCTAATTTTGCTCTCTGGAAATTTTCTAAAAAGTCATTGAAAAATTATTTTAGCAACTGCAGAAGACTGTATGTGATACACTAGGAACACATGTGAAGTACGAGCCTCATTGCTATGAAAATGGACGTGCCACACCCCCATATTTCCGGCGTCGCCGGCCCCCTATGCTCCTCTGGGCTTCGTATTTCACATGTGCTCTGTACTGTTGGAATTATGGTTTCTGGTATTGTTTGCTTAGCCCAAATTTTCATGTGATGATTATTTTGTTCAAGGGCTAATTCGTAGTGTTTCGTAGTCGTATATTTTAACACTGAAAAGGTAACCTTGACAATATTTAGCAGTTTAAATGAACTTCGAACACCACATTTTGTACCCCGCTGAAATTTCCAAGTGTTGCAATTTTCCCAAGTTGATTGTATTCGTAAAATTGTGCATGTATCCCTATGACCCCTCTGGAAGAATATAATAACCTTAACTCGATTCTATGCCCACGGAACCGCGATCGAACCCTTGGGTTTGCCGTAGTTCCGTGGTGCCATAGGTGAGGCATTGGTTAACCCCTTCTACTGCTGGTCCATAAACACTGTGGCACGGTTTTTGAGTATTTTGACTTTGCTCAAGCGTTGAGCTTTCGGTGTAATTTGTGGGTGTATGTTGATTCGATCGAAACGTTAAACATCGTCTTGATATATCTGAATGTGATACAATATGTGGAATTCACATTATTAGGCATGAAATCCATAATATATGATATTTCGTGTTTACGATGTCTAAGGTGATTGTGGATTCCAAATATTGTAGTTTTTCACTTTTCTTTTCTGCGACCGTAAGTATAATATGTGGTGTATCGCCGGCTTCGTTGCTATACATCAACGACAATTGGGATACGCATACTTGCTTACGTTGATGATATGAGATGTTATGTGTTGCTGTGATATATTATATTGGATCGTCGTGTTTTGAATAGCCGGGGTTTTTATGTGAGATGGGGGTTTTTATTTTCATTCATGTAAAATTCATTGTATGTAATATTCTTTTATTGGGGCACTTCTGAATTGAGGATGATGTCACCATTGTATATTATTTACTTTTCCGCATTAGGATAGACCCAAAGAGGGGAGCACAAGTGACCGGGTTATAGGGTTCAGTGGGAGGCCATCTCGAGAAGTCGAGACCGGGTCTCCTAAACTCTAGAATTGGCAGGGTCACTTGCCGCTCTCGTAGCGGTCTAGGGGTGTGGGTTTGGCTATTCATCACGACCGTGGAATCCGTGTTTTATACAGGCTCAAAATAAAATACGGACCTCCTAGTATATCCAATATTTCATATGATTTTTCTGCTGGTGATATACTGTGATGTGATCATATTATATGCGTGAGACAAATGATGTATTATTGTATATATGATATATAATAAACATTGCTTATGTTTTACACCCGCACTAGTCCCGCCCCAGTATGCCGTTAGTTAAGTAACCTAACGGTGCATAACGGGACACTGTGGCAAATGCGGATAGCATAAGCGTACGTTGTATTTTCGTTTCTTATGTGATGCTTAGGAAGCTTAAATGATGGGATTCATTAATGAGATTAAATGAAAGAAAAGAAACCTAAAATATGTTATAGAATCAAATTTATAAAAATGGTAGCTCTAGTTTTGATTTGCATAGAGGTATTTGAGAAATATCCTGCACCTTATTCGATAAGAAAAGAGCCGAGATCCCTTCACCGGGAGTGACCTCTTTAGCGAAACTAGAAGATGCTACAACTCACTCGGTTTTGTTTTTGATTGCTTCTATAGTTTTTGCTTTGCACGGCGGTATTTTTGAAATATCCTGCACCTTATTCGATAAGGAAAGAGCCGAGATCTCTTCACCGGGAGTGACCTCTTTAGCGAAACTAGAAAAAGCCTCAAAAACACTCCTTTTCAAAATCGCTTGTTTCTACAACGATATAAAGTTCTTTACGCTCATGGTTTTCTGAAAAACGTGCGTAGGCCTCCGTTATTTCAGATAGGTACTACTTAGTATTCATGCTACGTTTGTTGGCCTGCGTCAAGGCGTAGTGTACGGTAGCTAACTAGTGCTTATCTGCAACATAAGATGAGATTGGATTACGGTAGTCGTTAGAATTTGTTGGCCTGCGTAAAGGGTCATGCGGGTAGGTTTAATTCATTTAGGAAATGACGGGTTGAACTTGACTAGCGGACTATAGTTTGTTGGCCTGCGTCAAGGTCATAGCACGCTAGGAGAAAAAGCATTATCGGGAGTTTCAAGAGTTGAAATTTGCAATGAGATTGCATACCTTCTATGAGATAGTTGGATCCTGATACCCACTGTGAGTAAGAGTTACTCCTGAGAGAGTTTTACACATGACAACTAACCAATCAAGTAGGTCTCTAGAAAGGTGTTAACGGGGTTAAGCCTCTGGGAAAATGAGGTTTATTTTAATTAGGTCCGTGCGAAAGCACGGGGAACCTCCCTCAAAATACCAACACTGGCCTGGTTGAAATATTGGCGAACTTGTAAAGTGTAATTAATCCCGGCTAGTCTTACCTTTTAGGGTTTGAAGGAAGATTTGATGAAAACAGTGGGAGCCATCCTGATTAGATAAGATAATAACCAATCTAATTTTGCAAGAGCATACGCTAAAGTGTTTTCTTCTCTCTCTCTCCAGGTAGCGACCATGTTAGGCCTTAATCAAGATAATAATATGGTTGTATTGACCGAACCCGCTTATTATACTGAGTAGGGGAACGTTGGTCCCGTTCTTTCTTATAATTGTTATAAGACAGAGCAGGAATTAATAGAATATCCTGGTTCTCACGCCGCCCAAACAAAGAATAAGCATGCTGATGCATCTTCTTCGGGTGTGTTTGTTATCGAGAACTGTTTCTCAGTTCACTCTATGTCCTGGGTATTAGATACCGGATCGGGATCCCACATATGTAATATGTTACATGGGCTACGGAAAGGTAGGGAACTGGGAGAGGGGGATCATTCCATAAGAGTTGGGAATGGTGCAAATGTTGCAGCCATAGCTGTTGGAGAATATCACCTTGTATTACCAAATGGTAATACATTGATTCTGAATGAATGCTATTATATTCCGACCCTGATATGCAATCTTATATCAGTATCTTTATTGAGTAAAGAAGGATATAATTTTGTAGTACAGGATAATGTTATGAACATCTTCCTGAATCAAAAGTTGATTGGATCAGGCTCGTTAAATAATGGCATTTACGTTCTGAATCAAACTACAGTTCTTAATGTACAAAACACACACAAGGGGAAGAGTTCAGAAATGAACGAATCCTTCTTGTGGCATTGTACACTTGGTCATATCAATACGACACGACTAGCTAAGTTGCATAAGGAAGGATATTTGAATCCGTTCGAATTTTCATCTTATGA
The DNA here is from genome assembly GCA_030015575.1 of Agapanthus africanus. Taxonomy (NCBI): domain Eukaryota; kingdom Viridiplantae; phylum Streptophyta; class Magnoliopsida; order Asparagales; family Amaryllidaceae; genus Agapanthus; species Agapanthus africanus. The sequence goes on along the minus strand of CM057348.1, from coordinate 499,496,026 downwards.
CACTTGCCAGTCATGTCTCATAGGATAAATGACCAAAACTCCGTTTAGTGGACACGGAGAAAGAGTTACTGAACTCTTAGAGCTGATACATAGTGATGTATGTGGTCTCATGTCTACATATACTAGGAACGGTTCCTCGTACTTCATTGCATTCACTGACGATCTCTCAAGATACGGACATGTGTTTCTGTTGAAACACAAGTCTGAAGCTTTTGAGAAATTCAAAGAATATAAGAACAAAGTAGAGAACCAAATGGGCAAAATATTAAGATCCTTCGATCAGATCGAGGAGGAGAATACTTGAGCAATGAGTTCCTGGACTATCTAAAAGAGAATGGGATTCTCTCTCAGCTTACTCCTCCTTATACACCACAGCACAACGGTGTATCGGAGCGGAGGAATCGCACCCTATTAGATATGGTGCGCTCTATGATGAGCACTGCTGAGTTGCCTATTTCCTTTTAGGGATATGTACTAGAAACAGCTACAGACCTATTGAATATGGTTCCTACCAAATCTGTGTCAACCACTCCATATGAGATATGGAAAGGAAAGAGACCATATCTTAATTATGTTAAAATATGAGGTTGTCCGGCATATGTTAAAACACAGACAAGCTCAGCGAAACGTCTTTTCTGTGTAAGTTTATTGGATATCCGAAACATTCGTGCGGGTATATCTTCTATCACACCGAGGAACAAAAGGTGTTTGTTTCTCGACATGCCACCTTTTTAGAAAAGGAATTTCTTGAAAAAGAAATTAGTAGCAAAGAGGTAGAACTGGAAGAGGTTCCAGCTATACAAACTACGACAGAAGATTTGGTTGAACTAGAAGATTCAGTAGTTCCTGACGAACCTCAGCCGCTCCGCCGATCTAGTAGGGTTCCTCATCCACCAGAGAGATACTACGGTTTTCTCATCGATGGTGGGAGCGAGGATTGCATCATGGAAGATGATGACCCGACTAGCTTCGAGCAGGCCATCATGAGTGGGGACTCTGTGAAATGGCTGGATGCAATGCGATCTGAAATGGAATTCATGTACACCAACAAAGTATGGACTTTGGAAGTTGCTCCTGAAGGGGTAAAACCCATTGGGAGAAAATGGATCTTTAAAAAGAAACTTGGTGTAGATGGAAAAGTTGAGACTTTCAAAGCTAGACTTGTTGCAAAGGGTTTTCTTCAACGACCAGGTATGGATTATGACAAAACCTTTTCTCCAGTGGCTATACTTAAGTCCATCCGGATCCTGCTTGCCATTGCTGCATACCATGAATACGAAATCTGGCAGATGGATGTTAAGACTGCCTTTCTAAATGGTGATTTAGAGGAGTGCGTGTACATGACTCAGCCAGAGGGCTTCGTAGATGGTGGGAGCAGCGGAAAGGTGTGCAAGCTGCTTAAATCCATCTGCGGGTTAAAACAGGCATCGCGGAGTTGGAACATCTATTTTGATATTGTAGTCAAAGAGTTTGACTTCATCATGAACCTAGATGAACCTTGTATTTACAAGAAGGTTGCAGAGAGTAAGGTTGTCTTTCTCGTATTGTACGTGGATGACATACTCTTGATAGGAAATGATATTCCTATAAAGCACTCGGTCAAGCTCTTCTTATCACATAGATTCTCAATGAAAGATCTAGGTGATGCCTCCTGCATTTTGGGGATTAAGATCTATAGAGATAGATCTAAGCGGATACTGGGATTGTCCCAATCCAGGTACATTGATACCATACTAAAAGGGTTTAGTATGGAAGAATCCAAACGTGGGAACCAACCTATGATCTCTGGACTCACTCTCTCCAAAGAAATGTCTCCGAAGACTGATTTGGAGAGAGCTCGCATGCGAGGAATACCCTATGCTTCGGCAGTAGGCTCTATCATTTATGAGATGCTATGTACCAGACCCGATGTAGCATACTCATTAAGTGTAGTGAGTAGGTATCAAGCAGATCTAGGAGAGAGTCACTGGACAGCTGTGAAGAACATTCTCAAGTACTTGAGAAGGACTAAAGAGATGTTCTTAGTGTATGGTAACGGAGAACTCCAGGTGGAGTCCTTTACCGATTCGAGCTTCCAAAGTGATAAAGACGACTCTAAGTCACACTCGGGATTTGTCTTTACCCTAAATGGAGAGGCGGTTTGTTAGAAGAGTTCCAAGAAAGAAACCGTGGCAGAATCGACGATGGAGGCTGAATACATCGCTGCCAACGATGCTGCCAAAGAGGCTGTCTGGATGAAGAAGTTCATCACAGAACTTGGTGTGGTTCCGTCCATTGTGCATCCAATACCTTTGTATTGCGATAACAATGGAGCTGTCTTTGGCCAAGGAACCCAGGTCCCATCAGAGATCCAGACATATTCTGAGGCAGTATCACGTGAACGGGAGATAGTTGATCGCCGAGAGATCGAGGTCAGGAGAGTTGACACGAAGGACAACACTGCGGATCCACTCATGAAGGCCATACCCCAGATACAATTTGAGAGACTCTTCAGGATGTTGGGTATGAGATACTACAACAGCTGGCTTTAGTGCAAGTGGGAGATTGTTAGTTATATATATGCCCTAGAGGCCATTGTTGTACATATGATAGTGGATGCTTGGATATATATAGAGAGGACTTTCTTGCTCGACATGATAGTATGCTATTTGGTTTCACTTTATCTTAACATGTTGACTTGTATTGGTTTACTGTCTTGCTCTCACATGTTGATAAAGCCCTTAGGATATATACTCGACTACTAGGACTATGATGCAGATCATACTAGTGGGGCCAGGGTAGTCCAAGAGTACATCCTATAACTGTTCCTAGTCGAGGGTGTATTGAGACAGGGTATCGATACACCAGAGTAGACTAGCGTATACACACCTTGACCCATATGATGGGCGATGGATGATCCTATATCTATCGGTGTTTGACATTAAAGATGGTGTACGGGTGCTCGGTGGAGTTTAGGTATACTGAACGGACTCGCCGAGAACTCCTAGATGGTATTATACCTATCGTCAGATAGCAGTTCTCTGGTGACACTGGTACAGGTTAGTCTGTAGACCCGAGATCGTCATATAGTCTTGTGTGATTCCCACTGTTCTTTGATTTGCATTTTACCACGTTTAAGAGAACATGCAAAACGGTGGCTTTTGGGTACAGTCCCGAATCACATGGAGGCAATGAGCGATAGGAGGGGTTTCGTCTCTCCCGGTATTGGGGGTTGATGTTGCGCTGTGTTCGATTGGCTATAACTGGATGTCCCTGGCCAGGGCTGATATGGAGATCTACTGGTAAGTGTTATCAGTAGTTTCTCGATCTGTTATAAGCCTCATATCGACACGACTTATCGGTTACTGGGGTCTGACATTCACCACCCCTAAACTGGATATGCGACATATGAGACGAAGAGACCGGACTGTACGGTAGTGTTACTAATTGGCTCGACGGGAGTTTTGACAGCTTCGCTGGTTTTCTTCTGATCGCTCAATACCCGGGTGGCCGTTACATTTAGCTGACCGCTTGTGGATTGTAGGTGTTTAATATGATCATCACCTACTGTCGGCGTATTGACGAGTCTTAGAGTCCCATACAGAAGTTTCCTAACTCGGGCGAAACGATGTGGTGTGCATATGAGATATGCGCGGGGACCTAATTGAATGCGAGTATGTCATACCGTATGTTAATCGGGCGTTTTTCTATTGGTCGGGTCGTATGTGATATGAACGGTTTGTTAAATCAAGTGTTGATTTAATATTTGACTTTTAGTTTAATTCTTTATTTAAACATTTTTCTTTGTTGAAGATGTATGCATGCATGTATGCACATGTTGATGTGTATGGACACACATATACATACATAGTATCATGGTTGATGATACACTAAGTGGTGGCAATGCAAGACACACATGATTCACTAATATATATATATATATATATATATATATATATATATATATATATATATGGTTTAAAGAAGCAAATGGAAATTAGATCAATAATTGGTTTTTCTACACTCTTCTTTTTTTTGACCTAGCTTTCACCCATGGTTGATTTTTCATTTGGACTTTAACCCATATGAAAAATATCTAGATATTAATTAACCATGGTTTGTGATGAGAGAAGGAAAATATATATATTTTCTTTTCTCATTTTTCCTTTAAGCTTAATCATTATCTTTTGACAAAAGTTTTTGCCATTTTCTTCTTCTTACTCCAAACTCTCTTGAGTTTTCTTTTAAGTGAGGTTGATAAAAATAAAAGGTTTTGATTAGTGAATACAAACCACCTCATCATTCTACACCTCTCTAGCCCATTTGTGTAGGGTGTTTTGCTATACTTCTTTGAAAGATCAAGTAAAGTAAGGAGCTTTGGCCAAAGGGACTTCGGGTGGATCATCGTGGACAAGGAAGGTTGCTAGCGATTCATTCCAAATTCTCAAAGGTCCAAGGAGTCACCAAAGGAAGACTACAAAGTTTGTAATTTATTCACTTAGTGTTTAAAAGTTCTTTGTATGTGATACAATTTGTTGTTACCCTAAACTATTCTAGTTATGATTCATGGTTTGTTTGCTTTGCACCTCTCTAAAATTTTAAGATGGCATGTGTGATGCTTCCATACACTAGACTAGGTGCAAGGGAAACCCAACATTAAGGATACTAATCGTAGTTTGAAAGTATGGGCTACGGTGTTTAGGAAAAGGGCCGCATTTGAAAATCCGTAATGCCCCTTGAGGTTTCCTTTTAAAAGATGTATATGATTCATAGGTTGAGAATAGATATGGTTTAGGTAATATCTTCTACATTGGCGATCATGCCTCATAACATCTGATATGGCAATAGTCCTCTAATTAACATTCTCAAATCACAAGCATAGATCAATCATCCGGCAAAACACATCTCGTACGGCAATCCATTGCACAATGACATTAACAGAATAGGGAATCTATCATCCTATACAATATATCTCGTACGGTAATTCATCATACGGTAACAACAAACGGGATAGAGAATCTATCATCCTATAAAACAAAGAGGGTAAGGATCTAAAGTCTCTTATGTCACATCACTCATTATTCTCACAATATGGATATATCATACACATATATCTCAAACACGTTCGTATCAATTCATATAAAGATACCTTGCATATACGTCATATCTTATAAATCTCGAGTCGTATCGATCTCGATCTCATATTAAACCACTATTAACTCACACTTGTTCTCTTTCGATTCATACTTATCATGATTCACTTTATCATATCAATCATCATTAGCTATCCTATCAGTGAATCCTATATATATAGGTTTCTACAACCGTAATATATATATCGGTTTTTATTTCAGATTTGCGGGGGTGCTATACGCTATCCACCCGACTTCCCCCGTAGATATAAATCTACTCATTGCAATTCTCCTCGCTTAGCCGAAGTCGATGTGTTTCGTCATCTCGGAAGTCCATGCGAAGTACCTACAATCAATACACATCGAAACGCAACATAATTAATATCTGAAAACCGATACGACACATGTTTCACTCATAGGTTAAAAACTATAGCTTAGCATACTAAATCAACCAAATAACCCTCGTCGTTGACGTTCAAACATCAAACGACGCAAATTCAAATCTCAATCACCAAAACCACAATTTCAATTATAAAAACCAAAAACCAAGATTTCACGTATCGCAAAACCATAAGCAGCAACTCAGGAAAACTATCCCAGATTTTGACTCAGGTCAATTGGGACTAAACAAACAAGTATATGGAAAAGTTTATAGGGTAACTGAGCTGTAGGTAAAAACCCAACCCCAATGCCCACTACAAAACCGGCGACATCACCATGATGTCCGAGCTCGCCGGCCTAACAAAGGCTATTTGGGTTCTTCTTCATATGGTGATCTTATAGTGGTCTATCTACGTTAATGGTCTTGTTTGATTTTCTTGGAAAAATCCCAGAAAGCTCCAGATATCCTATAGGCTTTAAGGTTTCACAAATCGTATAACGCGAATCCAAATATCTCAAAACATAACCAGCAACTAATGAAAATGGTCCCAGATTTCAGTTCAGATAAAATCAGGCCAAACTAGCAATACAGTGGGGTAGTATATGGGGTAAGTGAGCTACAGAACTAAACAACATCACCATTACTCACCAGAAATCCGGCGACAAGACCCCCAAATCCTGTCTCGCTGGCCCTCTGAGCCCCAAACATGCTCGTACTCCTACAGTGGGTTCCTAGTGGTTTATATAGGTCACTGGACTTGTTTGTTTAACTCCTAAATAGCCCAGATCATCCCAGATTCCCTGTAGGCTACAATAGTCACAAAACCGACACGAAAAATTTCTAACTTCGTATTTTGGATTCTAAACTCATTTCCAGGCCATAGAATCAATCCCTAAGGTCTTGTAAACACTCACTATACCTCAAATGGTCACAAAACAGCAACTTGCAATTTTCTAAAATCACAAACCCAATTAACTCAATTTCTAACTAAAAATACGATATTTAACGAAATTTCTAACTAAAGTGTATGGATTTAGCTTAACTGCAACTAAAGAACTTTCTTGAGTTGCCCAAGTCTTCAAAATTCAAACTTGAATGGTTCAAGTGGCTTAGAATAGGTGTGTATATGTTTTATGTGAAAGGTGCATGGGGTTTTGTGAATGGAATTGAGGTGTTGCATTGAGGTAGTGTGGGATTGAATGAGATGAAGAAGATGAGGAAAACAATAGAGAATGAAGGAATTGGGGCAGCCAACTCTCACTTAGCCTCACTCTCTCACCATAATATCTCCCCTACACTCACCTTACTATCAAAATATCTAAATTTTGCTTTCCTTCATTAACTCCCTTTCACACTCTAACCCTTTCTTTCTCTTCTCTTTTCTTTTCTATTCTTTTCCCATCTCTTTAACTCACAAACACACACACACACACACACATACACACACACTCAAATACACACATGCACACATGCACATGACATGGTGCAAAATCATAAAAAATGTAAAAACACGGATTTTGCCAAAAATCCGATAAATATTATTAAAATAAATAAATCGTTTTAATATCCAATAAATTTCAAATATTGGTATATACTTATACCATTTTATGAAAAGTCCCTATTCGCAAATCGAATAGTTTTCGAGAAACATATAATTTTAATATTAAATTTCCAAAAATAATATTTTATATTTTCTGAAATATTACACATGGTTTCCTCTACCTTCATCTTCCACCTCCTCTCAACCCTCTCAAGTGTTGAGAATTATGAAAGGAGGTGAGATATGATAGATAAATACTTAGACCACTACATTCTAGGCATTCTAGACTAGAATCCTAGAATCCCTAGTTGCTTCACTTTCTTTCGATATGGAGCTAGAGCTATTACTACATCTCTCGGGTGGATCATCTTCGACAGAGGAAGACCGGCGGCCAAGTTTGTTCGAGCAAGCCTCAAGGAGCTAATGAGGATGACGGAAGACAAAAGGAATTGGTTCCTTTGGTATAACCCTTTCTAACCCTTTAGCTCTTTGTTATTTTGCTAACATAGGTTTATGATTCGACCTTGAGAGGGTTTTGTTTGCGCCAAAATTTTAAACGCCAGTTTTTGTTCCGCATTGGACACGGTGGATGACCAGGGCACAGAAGAAAACCCAACACTAAGATGCTCTCCGTGGATTCTCCATTCAAGCCATGAATCCACGGGTATCAAAACATATCAAAACTTGGTGATTTAGGGCCTGTTTTTGGGCTGAAAATTCAGCCGCAAAAATCGATGGATTCGAACATTGTAGCATGCTAATTTAGGCTATGGCTAGGCTCTGATTCCACTTGAAAGAACTTTATGTTAGTTGTATGTATGCCCTAGAGGCCAGTATTGTACAGATTATGTATATTATATTGGATGCTTGGACATATATAGAGATGACTTTCTTGCTCGACATGATAGTATGCTATCTGGTTGCTATTTATCTTAACATGTACACTAGTCTCTTTATACTGTCTTATAGTTACATGTTGGTAAAGCCCTTAGGATTTGTACTTGACTATCTGGACTATGATGCAGATCATACTAGTGGGGACATGGTAGTCCATAAGTACATCCTTCAAGGTCCCTAGTCGTGGGTGTATCGAGACGGGGCATCGATATACCAGAGTAGACTAGCGTATATGCTTCTCGACCCATGTGATGGGCGATGGATGATCCCATATCCATTGGTGTTTGACATCAGAGATGGTATACGGGTGCTCAGTGGAGACTGGGTACACTGGACGGACTCGCCGAGAACTCCCAGATGGTATTATACCTCACGTCAGATGGCAGTTCTCAGGTGACACTTGTACAGGTTAGTCTGTAGACCCGAGAACGTCATAGAGTCTTGTGTGATTCCCACTGTGCTTTGATCTCCACCTTACCACGTCCATGAGGGCGTGCAAAACGGTGGTCTTTGGGCACAGTCCCGAGTCACATGGAGGCAATGAGCGATAGGAGGGGTTTCGTCTCTCCCGGTATTGGGGGTTGATGTTGCGCTGTGCTCGATTGGCCGTAACAGGGAAGTCCCTGGCCAGGGCTGATCAGAGATTTACTGGTAAGTGTTACCAGTAGTTTCTCGACCCGTTACGAGCCTCACATCAGCACGACTTATCGGGTTATTGGGGTCTGACGTATACCACCCCTAGACTTGATATGCGACATATCAGACGAAGAGACCGGACTGTATAGTAAGTGTTACTGGTCGGATTCGCAGGAGTGTGAGCGGGCTAGCTCTTCGATCTTCTGATCGCTCAATACCCGGGTGGCCGTTACGTTTAGCAGACCGCTTGCGGCTTGTGGGTGCTTGATATGATCATCATCTGCTACCGGCGTATTGACGAGTCTTTAGAGTCCTACACAGAGGTTTCCTGGCTCAAGCGAAACGAAATAGGAGCGCATATGAGATATGTGCAGGACCGAGAATAATGTGTGTATGTGATACCGCATTTCATTCTCGCGATATATGTTTCGAATGGTTATATTCGATATGACCTAGTTATCGAATCATTGATTCGATAAATCGATGCATTGAATACTAGTCGGTTATGTGCGACATGACCGGATCATTGAATCAAGTGTTGATTTAATGATTTAATGTATAATTATATATTTGATATATTACTTTGCATTAACTAGTATTGGTTCACTTTAAACGGATTTTTCTCACTTGATGCACATTGTATATGTGATATGCTTTCGTGCACTTTTTTGTATCATGTTTGATGATACTTGATCATTAAGTTAAGTGTATAGAATTAATCCATGGTTAATTTGATAATTAGGGTTTTGCATATTCTTTTATTTATTTATTTGTTTATTTATTTATTTGAAATGGATTATGATGAGAATGGTGGCTCTTTTTGTTTTAAGTTGAAGCTTCATGAAGCTTTGACTTTTGCTAACCATCCTTATCTTCATGCTTAACCCTAACCCATCCAAGTGACCATGGTTAATTCTCTACACTTAACCCTAGTTCTAGTTATGATAAGTATTTGATTTAAAATTTATTTTATCACAAGACTTATCATATTCTTTTCTTGAGCTCATCTTCTTCTTCTTCTTCAAGCTTGCTACAACAATGGCAACTTGAGATCTAGTGAGATAAATCCAATTCTAAAGTGAACCCACCTCCTATTTCTTCACCCTCTACCTCTTGCCAAGTTGTTTTGGGTGTTTACTTCACAAGTTTCACAAGTTTGTGAAGTCGGAGCTTGAGTTTGTGCAACCTCGACGTAGATCGTCTTTGACACAAAGCCGACGACTTATTCCGCTTGTTTTCCTGATGAAGCCGATGATCGAGTCGAGGATTCATGATGGACAGCGAGGACATGACCACGTGGAGCTAAGGAGGTGGAAATCCGGATCTACAAAGGTTGTAGCATCTCAACTTTAGTTAAATAGTTAACTAGTTTTCCGTTTCGCCTAAACATCTAGTTTAAGATCCGTAGTCTAGGGTTTCTCGGCACAAAAAATTTTAAATTGGCATGTTCGATACCTTGTGAGACCTTACTAGGGTGCCTAGGAACCTTTCACTGGTATCAGAGCCTAGCTAGAGCCTTAGGCGAAGCGTAGACGGAATTTGAAGTCCGAACGACCCAAAACCGAAACCCAAAATATGCTCTCTGTACTTTTTTGAAAACAGTGGATTTTTCCAAATTAAAAATTGCTAAAAAATTCAGCAGGAAAAAATAAGAATTACGGTGCAAAAAGTTTCTGGTGAACAGTGTTTTTCGCGGCGGATCAGCGGCAGAAGCATGGCTTCTGCGGCTGATCAGCGGCCAATTGGTGACGTCAGCCCACTTTGTTTGCACAGTAACTCCTGATAAATTCTGATGAGTTTTCTGGGAATTTTTAATATTGATTCAAGAGTTGAATTTTCTGCAATTGTTTTGGGGATTCGGTGTTTCGATCGGGGTATCAAATTTTGTCTATTTGGCTTTCCGGATAAATTTTAGAATATGTTAAAAAGTTCGACCGGATATAAATACCCAATTTTTCCCCTGTCGGGAAATTTCCAAGTGTTGGATTTTTCCGTAGTTTAACGACGTTCTAAGTAGTGCAAGTAACTCGATGGTCCCTCTAGAAGACAACAAACCTTAACTCGATTATGTGACCGTCTTGAACTGCCCTTTGAACCTTCGGGTTTGGGGCAGTACGGCGTGCCACATGTGAGGCGTTGGCTTGACCCTTCTACGGCTGGACCGTTGGTACTGAGGTACGAACTGAATGTTGTTAGACTTATTTCATGTGTTGATCTGTATTGGGAAAACTTGGGTGTTCGATTGTTCGATCGGAAAGTTTAACATTTTCTGTTTATCTGGAATGTGATACAATAATTGGAATTCACAAACAGTTATGTGATAACTGAATGAATGTTATAAATCTAGCAATTTAGTCCCATATGATATTGAAAAGAGTTTTCGATAATGAGACTAAAATGCGGGATTTATATCTGTTAGGCATGCGATGTCTAAAGAGATTGCGGATTCCAATTGTTGTAGTTTTACACTTTCTTTTCTGTGACCGTAAGTGTAATATGTGATTTCGCCGGTTTCGTTGCTATATGTCAACGACAATTGGGATGGACATATTTACTTACGTTGATGACATGTGATGTTATGTGTTGCTGGATATGTTATATTGGATCGTCGTATTTGAATAGCCGGGGTTTTTTATGTGAGATGAGTGTTTTTCATTTTCATTCATGTATAAAAACTTGTATGTAATATTCTTTCATTTGGGGCGCTTCCAGGTAGCGGAAGTTGTCACCCTTTGTATATTATTTACTTTTCCGCATTAGGATAGACCCAAGGAGGGGAGCACAAGTAACCGGGTTCTGGGGTCCAGTGGGAGACCAACTCGAGGAGTCGAGTACGGGTCTCCTAACCCTAGAATTGGCAGGGTTGCTTGCCGCTCTCGTAGGGGTCTAGGGGTGTGGGATTGGCTATTCATCACGACCGTGGAATCCGTGTTTTATACTGGCTCGTATTGAAAACACGGACGTCCTAGTATATCCAATATTTCATATGTTTATTCTGCTGCGATATCTGTGTTGTGACTCTGTGATGGATATAGTATATAGTATATATGATATATTATATAGACGTTACTTATGTTTTACACCCGTGCTAGCCCTGCCCTGCTCTGTCGTTAGTTACCTAACCTAACGGTGCACGAGGGGACATTGAGGCGAATGCGGATGGCATAAGTGTACGTCATATCTATCTGTGATGTTTAGGTATTTAAATGATGGGACTTCATTAATGTGATTAATGAAAGAAAAGAAACCTAAGATGTTGTAGAATCAGATTTTAAAATATAACAGGTAGCTATAGTTCTTGCTTTGCATAGCGGTATATATGATATACCCTGCACCTTATTCGATGAGGAAAGGACCGAGATCCCTTCACCGGGAGTGACTCCTTTAGCAATAACTGGCAGATGCTACAGACTCGGTTTGCTTTTGACTGCTTTTGGGTTTTTGCTTTGCACAGCGATATATATGATATATCCCGCACCTCATTCGACGAGGAAAGGACCGAGATCCCTTCACCGGGAATGACTCCTTTAGCAAAACCAGAAAAGCCTCAAAATCACTCCATTTTAAAACTTCATTTGATTCTACAACGATATCAAGTTCATTACGCAATAGGTTTTCAGAAAAACCTGTCGTAGCCCTCCGTCATTTCAGATAAGTACTAGTTAGTATTCGTGCTACGTTTGTTGACTATGTTAAGGCGTAGTGTGCGGTAGCTAATTAGTGCTTATCTGTATAAGCATATGATGCGATTGGATTAGGGTAGTCGTGCGACTTTGTTGACTATGTTAAGGGTCGTGCGGGTGGGTTTAATTCAATCGGGAAATGACGGGTTGAACTTGACTAGCACTTATGATTTGTTGACTATGTTAAGGTCATATAGCTGCTAGGGGCAAAAGATTATCGGGAATTTCAAGTGTTGAAATTTGCAATGAGATTGCATACCTTCTATGAGATAGTTGGATCCCGATACCCACTGCGAGTAAGAGTTACTCCTGGAAGAGTTTTATACATTACAATTAGCCGATCAAGTAGGTGTCTAGAAAGGTGTTAACGAGGTTACGCCTCTGGGAAAACGAGGTTTACAGTAATTAGGTTCGTGCGAAAGCACGGGGGACCTCCCTCAAAGTACCGACACTGGCCTGGCTGAAAGATTGGCGAACTTGTAGTGTGTAATTAATCCCGGCTAGTCTTTCCTTTTAGGGTTTGGAGGAAGATTTGATAAAAAGCAGTGGGAGCCATCCTGATTAGATAAGATAATAACCAATCTGATCTTGCACGAGCATACGCTAAAGTGTTTTCTTCTCTCTCTCTCCTGGTAGCGACCATTTCATGCCTTAATAAAGATAATAATATGGATGTATTGACCGAACCCGCATGTTATACTGTGCTGGGGAACGTTGGTTCCGTTCATTCTTATAAGAGTTATAGGAATGAACAGGATATAGGGGAATACCAGGATTCCCATGCCACCCGAATGAAGAAAGTACATGATGATGCATTTTCTTCGGGTGTGTTCGTTACTGAGAACTGTTTCTCCATTTGCTCTACGTCCTGGGTATTGGATACCGGGTCGGGATCCCATATATGTAATCAGTTACATGGGCTAAGGAGAGGTAGAGAACTTGGAGAAGGTGATAAAGACATTAGGGTTGGAAATGGTGCAATTGTTGCAGCTAAGACTGTCGGGGAATATCACCTTGTATTACCAACTGGTAATACATTAGTTCTGAACGAATGCTATTACATGCCGAACCTGATATGCAACATTATATCGGTTTCTTTGCTAAGTAAAGAAGGATATAATTTTGTATTACAGGACAATGTTATGAACATTTTCCATAACCAAAAGTTGGTTGGATCAGGCACGTTATGCAATGGCATTTATGTTCTAAATCAATCAACAGTTCTAAACATAACAAACACACACAAGAGGAAGAGTTCTGAACTCAATGAATCCTTCTTGTGGTATTGTAGACTGGGTCACATCAATGTGACACGACTGGCTAAGTTGCATAAAGATGGATATTTGAAACCTTTCGAATTTTCATCTTATGACACTTGCCAGTCATGTCTCAAAGGCAAGATGACCAAGACTCCGTTTACGGGACACGGAGAAAGAGTTACCGAACTCTTAGGACTGATACATAGTGATGTATGTGGTCCCATGTCTACACATGCCAGGGATGGTTCTTCGTACTTCATTACATTCACTGACGATCTCTCTAGATTCGGATATGTGTTCCTAATGAAACACAAATCAGAAGCTTTTGAGAAATTTAGAGAATATAAACAAGAAGTCGAGAACCAAACCGGAAAAAGTATTAAAATCCTTCGATCTGATCGAGGAGGTGAATACTTGAGCAATGAATTCCTGGACTTCCTAAAAGAGAATGGGATTCTCTCTCAGCTGACTCCTCCATATACACCACAGCACAACGGTGTATCTGAACGGAGGAACCGCACCCTATTAGATATGGTGCGCTCTATGATGAGCACAGCTGAGTTACCTATTTCCTTCTGGGGATATGCGCTGGAGACAGCAGCATACCTATTGAATCAAGTTCCATCTAAATCTGTACCTACCACACCATATGAGATATGGAGTGGGAAGAGACCATATTTTAAACGAGTTAAAATATGGGGTTGTCCGGCCTATGTCAAAAGACAAAATCCAGACAAATTCGAGGCACGGTCAGTTCTTTGCAAGTTTGTGGGATATCCTAAGAATTCCCAAGGATATTTATTCTACCATGCTGAAGAACAAAAAGTGTTTGTTTCTCAATATGCCACCTTTTTAGAAAAGGAATTTCTTGAACAAGAAATTAGTGGCAAAGTGGTAGAGCTGGAAGAGGTTCCAGATACACAAACAGTAACTGAAGATTTAGTGGAACCAGAAGATTCAGTAGCTCCCAATGAACCTCAGCCTCTCCGCCGATCTAGTAGGGTTCCTCGCCAACCTGAGAGATACTACGGTTTTCTCATGGACGGTGGGAGCGAGGATTGCATCATGGAGGATGATGACCCAACTAGCTTCGAGCAGGCCATCACGAGTAGGGACTCAGTGAAATGGCTGGATGCTATGCGGTCCGAGATGGAATCCATGTACACCAACAAAGTATGGACTTTGGAAGTTGCTCCTGAAGGGGTAAAACCCATTGGGAGCAAGTGGATCTTCAAGAAGAAACTTGGTGTAGATGGGAAAGTGGAGACTTTCAAAGCTAGACTTGTAGCAAAGGGTTTTCGTCAAAGACCAGGTGTGGACTATGACGAGACCTTTTCTCCAGTGGCTATGCTTAAATCCATCCGAATCATGCTTGCCATTGCTGCCTTTCATGACTACGAAATCTGGCAAATGGATGTTAAGACCGCCTTTCTAAATGGTGATTTAGAAGAGTGCGTGTACATGACTCAGCCAGAGGGCTTCATAGACAGTGGGAGCAGCGGGAAGGTGTGCAAGCTGCTTAAATCCATTTATGGATTAAAGCAAGCATCGCGGAGTTGGAACATCTGCTTTGACGTCGTTATCAAAGAGTTTGATTTCGTCAAAAATCCAGATGAACCTTGTATCTACAAGAAGGTGGCAGAGAGTAAGGTCGTCTTCCTCGTATTGTACGTGGACGACATACTCTTGATAGGAAATGATATTCCTATGCTGCAATCGGTCAAGCTCTTCTTATCACAAAGATTCTCAATGAAAGATCTTGGTGATGCCTCCTGCATATTGGGAATTAGGATCTATAGAGATAGATCCAAACGGATTTTGGGATTGTCCCAATCCAGGTACATTGACACCATACTAAAGAGGTTTAGTATGGAAGAGTCCAAGCGTGGGAACTTGCCCACGATCTCTGGAGTCACTCTCTCCAAAGAGATGTCTCCCAAGACTGATTTGGAGAGAGCTCGCATGCAAGGGATACCCTATGCTTCGGCAGTAGGCTCTATCATGTATGCGATGCTATGTACCAGACCCGATGTAGCATACTCACTAAGTGTAGTGAGTAGGTATCAAGCTGATTCTGGAGAGAGTCACTGGACAGCTGTGAAGAGCATTCTCAAGTACTTGCGAAGGACTAGAGATATGTTCTTGGTGTATGGTAACGGAGAACTCCAAGTGGAGTCCTTTACCGATTCCAGCTTCCAGAGTGATAAGGACGACTCAAAGTCGCAGTCGGGCTTTGTCTTTACCCTTTACGGAGGGGCGGTTAGCTGGAAGAGTTCCAAGCAGGAAACCGTGGCAGACTCGACGATGGAGGCTGAATACATCGCTGCCAACGATGCTGCTAAAGAAGCTGTTTGGATCAAGAAGTTCATTACTGAACTTGGAGTGGTTCCATCCATTGAGCGTCCAATACCTTTGTATTGCGATAACAATGGAGCGGTGGCTTTGGCCAAGGAACCCAGGTCCCATCAGCGGTCCAGGCATATTCTGAGGCGGTATCACCTGATCCGGGAGATAGTTGATCGCCGGGAGATCGAGGTCAGGAGGGTTGACACGAAGAACAACACGGCGGATCCACTCACGAAGGCCATTCCCCAGATACAGTTTGAGAGACTCTTCGGGATGCTCGGTATGAGATACTACAGCAGCTGGCCCTAGTGCAAGTGGGAGATTGTTAGTTGTATGTATGCCCTAGAGGCCAGTATTGTACAGATTATGTATATTATATTGGATTCTTGGACATATATAGAGATGACTTTCTTGCTCGACATGATAGTATGCTATCTGGTTGCTATTTATCTTAACATGTACACTAGTCTCTTTATACTGTCTTATAGTTACATGTTGGTAAAGCCCTTAGGATTTGTACTTGACTACCTGGACTATGATGCAGATCATACTAGTGGGGACATGGTAGTCCATAAGTACATCCTTCAAGGTCCCTAGTCGTGGGTGTATCGAGACGGGGCATCGATATACCAGAGTAGACTAGCGTATATGCTTCTCGACCCATGTGATGGGCGATGGATGATCCCATATCCATTGGTGTTTGACATCAGAGATGGTATACGGGTGCTCAGTGGAGACTGGGTACACTGAACGGACTCGCCGAGAACTCCCAGATGGTATTATACCTCACGTCAGATGGCAGTTCTCAGGTGACACTTGTACAGGTTAGTCTGTAGACCCGAGATTGTCATAGAGTCTTGTGTGATTCCCACTGTGCTTTGATCTCCACCTTACCACGTCCATGAGGGCGTGCAAAACGGTGGTCTTTGGGCACAGTCCCGAGTCACATGGAGGCAATGAGCGATAGGAGGGGTTTCGTCTCTCCCGGTATTGGGGGTTGATGTTGCGCTGTGCTCGATTGGCCGTAACAGGGAAGTCCCTGGCCAGGGCTGATCAGAGATTTGCTGGTAAGTGTTACCAGTAGTTTCTCGACCCGTTACGAGCCTCACATCAGCACGACTTATCGGGTTATTGGGGTCTGACGTATACCACCCGTAGACTTGATATGCGACATATCAGACGAAGAGACCGGACTGTATGGTAAGTGTTACTGGTCGGATTCGCAGGAGTGTGAGCGGGCTAGCTCGTCGATCTTCTGATCGCTCAATACCCGGGTGGCCGTTATGTTTAGCAGACCGCTTGCGGCTTGTGGGTGCTTGATATGATCATCATCTGCTACCGGCGTATTGACGAGTCTTTAGAGTCCTACACAGAGGTTTCCTGGCTCAAGCGAAACGAAATAGGAGCGCATATGAGATATGTGCAGGACCGAGAATAATGTGTGTATGTGATACCGCATTTCATTCTCGCGATATATGTTTCGAATGGTTATATTCGATATGACCTAGTTATCGAATCATTGATTCGATAAATCGATGCATTGAATACTAGTCGGTTATGTGCGACATGACCGGATCATTGAATCAAGTGTTGATTTAATGATTTAATGTATAATTATATATTTGATATATTACTTTGCATTAACTAGTATTGGTTCACTTTAAACGGATTTTTCTCACTTGATGCACATTGTATATGTGATATGCTTTCGTGCACTTTTTTGTATCATGTTTGATGATACTTGATCATTAAGTTAAGTGTATAGAATTAATCCATGGTTAATTTGATAATTAGGGTTTTGCATATTCTTTTATTTATTTATTTGTTTATTTATTTATTTGAAATGGATTATGATGAGAATGGTGGCTCTTTTTGTTTTAAGTTGAAGCTTCATGAAGCTTTGACTTTTGCTAACCATCCTTATCTTCATGCTTAACCCTAACCGATCCAAGTGACCATGGTTAATTCTCTACACTTAACCCTAGTTCTAGTTATGATAAGTATTTGATTTAAAATTTATTTTATCACAAGACTTATCATATTCTTTTCTTGAGCTCATCTTCTTCTTCTTCTTCAAGCTTGCTACAACAATGGCAACTTGAGATCTAGTGAGATAAATCCAATTCCAAAGTGAACCCACCTCCTATTTCTTCACCCTCTACCTCTTGCCAAGTTGTTTTGGGTGTTTACTTCACAAGTTTCACAAGTTTGTGAAGTCGGAGCTTGAGTTTGTGCAACCTCGACGTAGATCGTCTTTGACACAAAGCCGACGACTTATTCCCCTTGTTTTCCCGATGAAGCCGATGATCGAGTCGAGGATTCATGATGGACAGCGAGGACATGACCACGTGGAGCTAAGGAGGCGGAAATCCGGATCTACAAAGGTTGTAGCATCTCAACTTTAGTTAAATAGTTAACTAGTTTTCCGTTTCGCCTAAACATCTAGTTTAAGATCCGTAGTCTAGGGTTTCTCGGCACAAAAAATTTTAAATTGGCATGTTCGATGCCTTGTGAGACCTTACTAGGGTGCCTAGGAACCTTTCACTTTAGCACCCTTGAATGGATTTTAAAATGTTTGCAAAATAGGTTTTCAAAATTCAAGAGAGCTAAAATATCCAAACATCCATGAATCTTTACCATAGACACTAAACTAGCAACTAGTCTAATAAGTTTAGAACATAACTATCCTTGTAGCATCTTCATATACTACTCACTTGTGTTGGAATCCATGTAGTGCTCCTAAATGACCTGAACAAGCTTGGTGAAGACCACCCCATCATAGATGATCCATCTTGAGAGCTCTAAGTCTATGGCTCCAAAACTTCTAAATTGAAGTTTAACTTAGATCATAATTTTGCTAGGATCATGAACTAAGGATGTAGTTTCAATTTTTCACTAATTCTTTTATCTATTTTAATTTTCCTTTTAATCTTTTTCTTAATCAAGAGAGTAAGAGGAGGATGAAGATTTCATGAAGAAGAAAGAAAATCTAAAAGAATTCTATATAGAAATCCTAATGGTTTGTAAATAAAACATAACTCAAAAATAATTCAAAGCATTGGATTTCATCAAGAAAACCAAGTGTTCATCCTCTTGTTTTTCCTCCATGTGTCACCACACTACATATGTGTGAGGATATGTTATGCCTAAAGCACAACATAAGCAATTAAGAAAAAGAATTAAATTAATTGCAACTTGTTAGTTATATGTATGCCCTAGAGGCCATTACTGTACATTGGATGTATATTGTAGTGGATGCTGGGACATATATAGGTAGGACTTTCTTGCTCGACATGATAGTACGCTATCTGGTTGCTCTTTATCTTAACATGTATACTTTCTGTCTCTCTGATTACATGTTGATAAAGCCCTTAGGATGTGTACTCGACTTCCAGGACTATGATGCAGATCATACTAGTGGGGTCTGGGTAGTCAATGAGTACATCCTTCAATGTTCCTAATCGTGGGAATATCGAGATGGGGCATCGATATTCCAGAGTAGACTAGCGTATATCTTCTCGACCCATGTGATGGGCGATGGATGATCCCATATCCATTGGTGTTTGACATCAGAGATGGTATACGGGTGCTCAGTGGAGACTGGGTACACTGAACGGACTCGTCGAGAACTCCCAGATGGTATTATACCTCACGTCAGATGGCAGTTCTCAGGTGACACTTGTACAGGTTAGTCTGGAAACCCGAGATCGTCATAGAGTCTTGTGTGATTCCCACTGTGCTTTGATCTCCACCCTACCACGGCTCTACCGAGTCGTGCAAACAAGTGGTTTTTGGGTACAGTCCCGATTCACATGGAGGCAATGAGCGATAGGAGGGGATTCTTCTCTCCCGGTATTGGGGGTTGATGTTGCGCTATGCTCGACTGGCCATAACAGGAAATCCCTGGCCAGGGTTGCAGTGACCTACTGGTAAGTGTTATCAGCAGTTTCACGATAGTTATGGACCTTACGTCGGCATGACTTATCAAGCTATTGGGGTCTGACGTTTACCACCCCTAGGTGAGATATGCGACATATCAGACGAACAGACCGGACTGTACGTTAAGTGTTACAGGTTGGATTCACAGGAGTGTGAGCGGGCTTGCTCGTCGTTCTTCTGATCGCTCAATACCCGGGTGGCCGTTACCTTTAGCAGACCGCTTGCGGCTTGTGGGTGTTTTATATGATCATCATCTGCTGCCGGCGTATTGACGAGTCTTTAGAGTCCTACACAGAGGTTTCCTGGCTCAAGCGAAACGAAATAGGAGCGCATATGAGATATGTGCGAGACCGAGAATAATGCGTGTATGTGATACCGTATTCCATTCTTGCGATTAATGTATCGATTGGTTATATGCGATATAACCTCGTTATCGAATCAAGGATTGATTCGATAAGCCGATACATTGGATACTGGCCGGTTATATGCGACATGACCGGATCATTGAATCAAGTGTTGATTTAATGATTTAATGTATAATTATATATTTGATATATTACTTTGCATTAACTAGTATTGGTTCACTTTAAATGGATTTACTCACTTGAAATGCACATTGTATATGTGATATATTTTTTGTGCACATGATTGTATCATGTTTGATGATACATTCTAGCTTGGGTTTGTGTAAAGGATTAAACCATGGTTGGTTAGTGATTAGGGTTTCATTTCAATTACTTATTCTTTTATCTATTTATTTATTTATTTCTTTTAGAAAAGAAGAAAAGAGAATGGTGGCTTGTTTTGTTTGCTTGTTGAAGCTTCTTGATGCTTTGTACAAGTCCACCATTCTTGTCTCTTCTCTTACCCTAACCACTCATCCAACCTTAGTTAAATCTCTACACTAAACCATGGTTGAAGACATGATAAGTATTCATTTTTATTTTCTTTTTAAATAACTTATCATTTTCATTTCTTTCTTCTTCTTCTTCATGAGCAAGAAAGAAAAGCTTGCTACATCAATGGCAAGTGATGAAAACAAGTGAGAAATCCAATTCTAAAGTGAACCCACTTCCTATTTCTTCATCATCTACCTCTTGCCAAGTAGTATAGGGTGTTTTCTTCACAAGTTTCATGACTTGGTGAAGTGGGAGCTTGATCTAGTGATGCCTCGACGTAGATCATCTTTGGCATCGAAGCCGACGACCAAGCCCGCCCATTTCTTTGATGAAGCCGATGCTAGAGTCTGGAATTCGATTTGGACAGCGGAGGGACATCATCGCGGAGCTTAGGAAGTGGTGGACCGGATCTACAAAGGTTGTAGCCCCTTCCCTTTAGCTATAAATTCATTTATTTGCATCGCATCGCCTCATTATCTAGTTAACGATCCGTATTAGGGTTTGTATGTACTTGTAAAATTTGAATTAGCCATGTTTGATCACTTGTCAGACTTCATTAGTGTGCCTAGGAACCCTACAGTGGTATCAGAGCTACTAGGCATTGGATGTCGACCTATGGGGGGTTCTCACTGTGTGACAGTGTGGCGAAGCATAGGCTCTTACCCCCAGGGTGTCCCGAGACCGGAAGGTGTTCCGGCGGGTTGTAGTCCTCGTGAGGGGGCATGCGTAAAAAGTAGCTGCTGAGGGACCCGTGGGTGCCACGGTGACCCCATTGGATGGGGTGGCTGCCTGACCTACAGTGGTATCAGAGCCTAGCTAGAGTCTTAGGCGATGCGTAGATGGAGTTAGAAATCCGATCGAACCGAAACCCTAACCCAAATATTGCTCTCTGTACATTTTTGAAATTCGTGGATTTTTGTGAATTAAAAATATGCAGAAAACTAAGTAGAATATTCTAAGAATTACTGTGTAAAGCGGGACCCATGAGTCGATAGAAGAGCGGCGGTTCCGCGGCAAAATAGTCCAATCATTCAATTATATTTTCACAGTAATTCCTTGTTTTTTAGTGCTTGTTTTTCTGGGAATTTTTAATTTGAATTCAAGAGTTGAATTTTCAGGGTTGTATTGGGGATTCAGAGATTCGATCGGACTGTCTAATTTTGTCTGTGTGTTTTTCCGGATAATTTTGGAATATGTTAAAAAGTTCGACCGGATATAAACACCCACTTTTTCCCCTGCCGGGAAATTTCCAAGTGTTGGATTTTTCCGTGGTTTAAAGACGTTCTAAGTAGTGCAAGTAACGCGATGGACCCTCTAGAAGACAACAAACCTTAACTCGATTATGTGACCGTCTTGAACTGCCCTTTAAACCTTAGGGTTTGGGGCAATACGGCGTGCCATATGTGAGGCGTTGGGTTGACCCTTCTACGGCTGGACCATTGGTACTGAGGCACGAACTGAATGTTTTTAGACTTATTTCATGTGTTGAGCTGTATCGGGAAAACTTGGGTGTTCGATTGTTCGATCGAAAAGTTTAGCATTTTCTATTTATCCGGAATGTGATACAACAATTGGAATTCACAAGTAGTTATGAGATAACTGAATGAATATTATAAACATAGCAGTTTAGTCTCACTTGATCGGTTGCCACGGAATTTTGATGTGATCAAAAATCTGTCGCAATCACGTAGCGTACGCGGATACTCGCCGGGTAAACTTAATAGACAGCCTCACTCCATAGCCCCGACCAAGTGACTGTAGGAGAACCCCATCGCCGAAAGCATCCATTCGGGTGCTCGCGGCAGCGGTGTTCCGCCTTGGTGCAGTTTGTCGACGGCATCGGGGGTGCGGCCGCCTACTAAAGTTTGCGACGAGCATTCGATCAGGATGTCGGGAATCGTGTTGAATTGCCCGACTTGATATTGAAAAGAGTTTTCGATAATGAGACTAAAATGCGGGGTTTATAATTGTAAGGCATGCGATGTCTAAGGAATTCATTTGGTCAGGCATGCGATGTCTGAGGTGGTTGCGGATTCCAACTGTTGTAGTTTTACACTTTCTTTTCTGTGACCGTAAGTGTAATATGTGTTATCGCCGGTTTCGTTGCTATATGTCAACGACAATTGGGATACGCATGTTTACTTACGTTGATGACATGTGATGTTATGTGTTGCTGGATATGTTATATTGGATCGTCGTGTTTGAATAGCCGGGGTTTTTTATGTGAGATGAGTGTTTTTCCATTTTCATTCATGTAAAAACTTGTATGTAATATTCTTTTATTGGGGCACTTCCAGGTTGCGGAAGATGTCACCTTTGTATATTATTTACTTTTCTGCACTAGGATAGACCCAAGGAGGAGGGCATAAGTAACCGGGTTCTAGGGTCCAGTGGGAGACCATCTCAAGGAGTCGAGTCTGGGTCTCCTAACCCTAGAATTGGTAGGGTTGCTTGCCGCTCTCGTAGGGGTCTAGGGGTGTGGGATAGGCTATTCATCACGACCGTGGAATCCGTGTTTTATACTGGCTCGTATTGAAAACACGGACGTCCTAGTATATCCAATATTTCATATGTTTCTTCTGCTGTGATTTATCTGTGATGTGATCATGTGATGTTCTGTGACAGATATTATATATAGTATATATGATATATTATATAGACGTTGCTTATGTTTTACACCCGCGCTAGCCCTGCCTCTCTTTGGCGTTAGTTACCTAACCTAACGGTGCAGACGGGACATCGAGGCGAATGCGGATGGCATAAGCGTACGTTATATTTATCTGTGATGTTTAGGTGGACTTAAATGATGGGATATTCATTAATGAGATTAATGAAAGAAAATAAACCTAATTGATGTTGTGGAATCGAATTTCAAAATAAAAACAGGTAGCTACAGTTCTTGCTTTGCATCGCGGTGTTCATTATAGAACATCCTGCACCTTATTCGATGAGGAAAGGACCGAGATCCCTTCACCGGGAGTGACTCCTTTAGCAATAACTGGCTGATGCTACAACCCTCGGTTTTTCTTTGGTCGCTTCTATAGTTTCCGCTTTGCACAGTGATATATATGATATATCCCGCACCTCATTCGACGAGGAAAGGGCCGACGATCCCTTCACCGGGAGTGACCCCTTTAGCAAAACTAGAAAAGCTTCAAAAACATTCCATTTAAAAACCATTTGATTCCGCAACGAGATCAAGTTCAAAGCGTTAAAGGTTTTCATAAAAACCATTCGCAACCCTCCGTCATTTTAGGAAGTAGAGTACTTAGTATTCGTGCTGTGTTTGTTGACCTTAGTTAAGGCACAGTGTACGGTAGCTAAGTGATGTCTTCCTACACCGCATATGATGCGACTAGTTAGGACAGTCGTGTGACTTTGTTGACCTTAGTTAAGGGTCATGTAGGTGGGTCTAATTAATCCAAAATGACGGGTAGAACTTGACTAGTACTTATGATTTGTTGACCTTAGTTAAGGTCATAAGTGCTAGGGGTAAAAACTATTATCGGGAGTTTCAAGTGTTGAAATTTGCAATGAGATTGCATACCTTCTATGTGATAGTTGGATCCTGATACCCACTGCGAGTAATTGTTACTCCTGGGAGAGTTTTGCACTTTGCAATTAGCCGATCAAGTAGGTGTCTAGAAAGGTGTCAACGGGGTTACGCCTCTAGGAAAACGAGGTTTACTGTAATTAGGTCCGTGCGAAAGCACGGGGAACCTCCCTCAAAGTACCGACACTGGCCTGGCTGAAAGATTGGCGAACTTGTAGAGTGTAATTAATCCCGGCTAGTCTTTCCTTTTAAGGTTTGAAGGAAGATTTGATAAAAACAGTGGGAGCCATCCTGATTAGATAAATTATATAACCAATCTAATCTTGCAAGAGCGCACGCAGAGTGTTTTCTTCTCTCTCTCTCCTGGTAGCGACCATATCACGCCTTAATCAAGATAATAATACGGATATTGACCGAACCCGCTTGTTGTACTGAGATGGGGAACGTTGGTCCCGCTCCAACTTATAATTGTTATAAGACAGAGCAGGAATTAGGGGAATACCAGAATTCCTATGCCGCCCAAACGAAGAGAGTGTATGCTGATGCATCATCTTCGGGTGTGTTCATTACAAAGAACTGTTTCTCAGTATCCTCCGCATCCTGGGTATATGATACCGGATCAGGATCCCAGATATGTAATCTGTTACATAGGGCTGCAAAAAGGTAGAAAAACTGAGAACGGGTGATAAGTTTCATGAGACAGAAAACGGGGCAAGTGTTGCAGCCAAGTCTGTTGGTCACTGTCACCCTGTATTACCAACACATTGATTCTGAACGAATGTTATTAGATACCGAACCTGATATACAAAATCATATCCATCTCTTTATTAGTAAAGAAATGATAAAATGTTGTATTGATGGATAATGTTTTGAACATTTCCTATATCAAAAGTTGATCGGTTCAGGCACGTTATCTAAAAGCATTGACGTTCTAAATCAAACTACAGTTCCTCGTATACAGAACACACACAAGAGGAAGAGTTTAGAAATGAACGAATCATTCTTGAGGCATTGTAGACTAGGTCATATCAATGCGACCCGACTGGCTGAAGTTACATTTTAGATGCATATTTAAATCAGTTTGAATTTACATCTTGTGAAACTTGCCAGTCATGTCACAAAGATAAGATGACCATAGCTCTGTTTTTTGGAAACAGAGAAAGAGTTAGTAAAATCTTGGGACTGATACATTATGATGTATGTAAGGTCTCCTGTCTACACATGCCAGGACTGGTTCTTTATACTTCATTACGTTCTCTGATGATCTCTCAAGATTCTGACATATGTTCTTGTTGAAACACAAGTCCGAACCTTTTGAGATATTCACAGAATATAAGTTAGAAGTAGAGAACCAATAACCGGGTATAAGTATTATGTCCTATGATAAGATCAGGGAGGAGAATACTTGTGCATGGCATTTCTGGACCATTCTAAAGGAAAATAAGATTCTCTCTCCGTACTACTCCTTTGAATACACCACAGCACATCGGTGTATCAGGGCAGAGCAATCGCACCGTATTAGATATGGTGTGCTCTATGATGAGTACTACTGAGTTACCTATTTTCTTTTGGGGTTATGCACTTGAGAAGCTGCATACCTATTGAATAAGGTTCAAATCAGATCATTGCCTACCACTCCATATAAGATATGGTATGGGAAGAGCCTATCTCTTAAGTAAGTTAAGATTTGGGATTGTCCGGCCTATGTCAAAAGCAAAATCCGGACAAGATCGAGGCAAGATCAGTTCTGTAGAACTGGAAAGGTTCCAGCTATACAAAACTGCAGCTGTTGATTTGACAGAACCAAAGGATTCAATAGTTCCCGACGAACCTCAGTCTCTCCGCTGATCTAACAGGGTTCCTCACCTTCTTGAGAGATACTTCGGTTTCTCGATGACAGTGGGAGGAAGGATTGCATCATGAGATGATGACCCAACTAGATTCGAGCAGGCCATCAAGAGTAGGGACTCTGTAAGAATGGCTGGATGCTTAGCGATCTGAGATGGAATCCATATACACCAACAAAGTATGGACTTTGGTTGCTGTATCTGAAGGGTTAAATCCCCATCAGGAGAAAGTATATCTTGAGAAGATTACTTGGTGTAAATGGAAAAGTTGAGGCTTTCAAAGCTAGACTTGTTAAAGGTTTTAGTCATCAACCAGGTGTGGATAATGATGAAACCTTTTCTAGGGACTATGCTTAAGTCCATCCAGATCCTACTTGCCACGGCTACATACCATGACTACGATATCTGGTGGTTGGGTGCCATGACTACTTTTCTAAATAATGATTTAGATGAGAACGTCTATAAGAACACAGCCAGAGGGCTACGTAAACAGTGGGAGCAGCGGAAACGTATGCAAAATGTTTTATGTGATGAAGCAGGTATCGCGGAGTTGGAACATCTGTTTTGATGAGTTAGTCAAACAGTTTGACATCATCAAAATGGTAGATGAACCTTGTATATACAAAACGGTAGTAGAGAGTAAGGTGGTCATCCTCATATTGTACGTGGACAACATACTCTTGATAGGAAAAGAGTTTCCTATACTACGATAGGTTGATCTCCTCTTATCACATGGATTCTCCGTATAGGATCAAAGTGATACCTCCTAAATCCTGAGTTTTCATCTATGGGATAGATGTAATTGGATGCTAGGATTCTCACTAGTAGTAGTAAGATGGTATCAATCGATCCTGGGGAGAATCACTGGAAGGGTTCCAGGGTGATAAGGACGACTGAATGTCAGTCGCAGGCATTGTCTTTACCCTCGGTAAAGGGACGGTATGTTGGAAGATTTCCAAGCCAGATACCGTGACAAACTAGACGATAAAGGCTGGTAACATCGCTATTAAAGATACTACCAAAGAGACAGTTTGGGTGTATATTGGTTCATAGGATGAACTAGGCTCCTACCATTGTGTGACAATGGAAGTGTGGCTTTGGCCCTAGAACCCCCATCGCATCAGTGACCCAGACATATTCTGAGGCAGTATTGTAGGGCTCCTAGGCACTCTCAAGAGGTCTCACAAGGCATCAACCATGCCAATTTCAAAATTTAACGGTGCCGAGAAACACTAATGCGGATCGTTGGCTAGAAGTATAGGCGACAAATGAGCTAGTTAACATCTTAACTAAAAGTAAACGAACATACAACCTTTGTAGATCCGGTCCTCCACCTCCACGGCTCCGTGATGAAGTCCTCTCCGCTGTCCAAATCAAAATCCGGGCTCTAGCATCGGCTTTATCGGAGAAATGGACGGGCAAGGTCGTCGGCTTCGTGCCGAAGATGATCTACGTCGAGGCATCGCTAGATCAAGCTCCAACTTCACCAAGTCTAGAAACTTGTGAAGGAAACACACTCTACTACTTGGCAAGAGGTAGAGGATGAAGAAATAGGAAGTGGGTAGACTTTAGAATTGGATTTCTCACTCTTTTTCATCAATCACCATTGATGAAGCAAGCTTTTCTTCTTTGAGGAAGATGAAGAAGAAGAAGCTAATGGTTATGATAAGTTAATTAATATTGAAAAGAAAATCAATACTTATCATATAATGAACCATGGTCAAGTGTAGAGAGTTAATCATGGTTAAATGGAATGGTTAGGGTTAAGCATGAGACAAAATGGTCACTTGGTCAAAGTCTTCAAGAAGCTTCAATATGAAACAAAACAAGCCACCATTTTCTTTTCATGCCCTTTTTATTTATTTCCAAAAAGAATAAATAGATAAATAAATGAGAAAAGGAAATAAAACCCTAATCATAAGTTTAACCATGGTTTAATTCTATACACTTAACCAAGTAATCATGTATCATCAAACATGATACAATCAAGTGCACGAAAGTATATCACATATACAATGTGTACATCCGAGTGAGAATATCCATTTAAAGTAAACCAATACTAGTTAATGCAAAGTAATATATCAAATATATAATTATACATTAAATCATTAAATCAACACTTCATTTAACGATCCGGTTATATCGCATATAACCGACTAGTATCCTATGTATCGGCTTATCGAATCAACCCTTGATTCGATAACTAGGTTATATCGCATACAACCAATCGATACATTCATCGCGAGAATGAAATATGGTATCACATACACGTATTATTCTCGGTCCCGCACATATCTCATATGCGCTCCTATTTCGTTTCGCTTGAGCCAGGAAACCTCTGTGTAGGACTCTAAAGACTCGTCAATATGCCGGCAGCAGGTGATGATCATATCAAGCACCCACAAGCCGCAAGCGGTCTGCTAAACGTAACGGCCACCCGGGTATTGAGCGATCAGAAGATCGACGAGCAAGCCCGCTCACACTCCAGTGAATCCAACCAGTAACACTACCGTACAGTCCGGTCTGATCGTCTGATATGTCGCATATCTCGTCTAGGGGTGGTAAACGTCAGACCCCAATAGCTCGATAAGTCATGTCGATATGAGGTCTATAACAATTCGAGAAACTACTGGTAACACTTACCAGTAAATCTCAGCAACCCTGGCCAGGGATTTCCTGTTATAGCCAATCAAACACAGCGCAACATCAACTCCCTATACCGGGAGAGACGAATCCCCTCCTATCGCTCATTGCTTCCATGTGACTCGGGACTGTACCCAAAAAGCACCGTTTTGCACGCCCTCTTGGACGTGGTAAGATGGAAATCAAAGCACAGTGGGAACCACACAAGACTCTATGACGATCTCGGGTCAACAGACTACTCTGTACCAGTGTCACCAGAGAACTGCCATCTGACGTGAGGTATAATACCATCTGGGAGTTCTCGGCGAGTCCGTCCAGTATACCCAGTCTCTACTGAGCACCCGTATATCATCTCTGATGTCAAACACCAATGGATATGGGATCATCCATCGCCTATCTATATGGGTCGAGAAGGTATACGCTAGTCTACTCTGGTATATCGATGCCCCGTCTCGATACACCCACGACTAGTGACTTTGAAGGATGTACTTATGGACTACCATGTCCCCACTAGTATGATCCGCATCATAGTCCAGGTAGTCAAGTACAGATCCTAAGGGCTTTACCAACATGTAAGGGCTTTACCAACATGTAACAGGGAGACAATCAGTGTACATGTTAAGGTAAAGATTAACCAGATAGCATACTATCATGTCGAGCAAGAAAGTCCTCCCTATATATGTCCCAGCATCCACTACAATATACATCCTATGTATAGTAATGGCCTCTAGGGCATACATATAACTAACAATCTCCCACTTGCACTAGGGCCATCTGATAGCAGTGGTTGCAGTATCTCATACTCAACCATCCCATAAAAGTCTCTCTCTGGGAACAGGCCTTTATGAGTGGATCCGCTGTGTTGTTTTCTGAGTCTACTCTCCTAACCTCGATCTTCCTGGAGATCGACCATCTCCATGATCAGGTGACACTGCCTTAGAATATGTCTGGATCACTGATGGGACGGACGTTCCTTGGCATAAGCCACAACTCCATTGTCTCACAATGGTTGGAACGTAGTTCATCTCATGAACCAATATACACCCAAACATCCTCCTTGTTCGCATCTTGAGTAGCGATGTAGCCAGCCTTTATCGTCTAGTGTGTCACGGTATCTTGTTTGGAACTCTTCCAACATACCGTCCCTTTACTGAGGGTAAAGACAATGCCTGTGACTGACATTCCGTCGTCTTTATCACCCTGGAACACTTCCAGTGATTCTTCCCAGGATCAATTGATACCGTCTCACTACAACTAGTGAGGCTCCTAACATCCATTTAGATCTATCTCATAGGTCCAAAACCCAGGATTTAGTAGGTATCACTTTGATCCTATGAGGAGAATCATTGTGATATGCGGAGATTGACCGAGCGTAGCATAGGAAACTCCTTCCCCATCAAGAGTATGTCATCCACGTACTCTACGAGGATCGTCACCATACTCCCTACTACCTTTTTGTTTATACAAGGTTCATCTACCATTTTGATGATGTCAAACTCTTTGACTAATTCATCAAAACAGATGTTCCAACTCCGCGATGCCTGCTTTATCCTATAAAGCATCTTGCACACGTTTCCGCTGCTCCCACTGTCTACGAAACCCTCTGGCTGTGTACTTATAGACGCTCTCTTCCAAAATATCATTTAGAAAAGCAGTCATGACACCCAACCACCAGATATCGTAGTCATGGTATGTAGCCGTGGTAAGTAGGATCTGAATGGACTTAAGCATAGCCACTGGAAAAGGTTTCATCATTATCCACGCCTGGTCGATGACGAAAACCCTTAACAAGTCTAGCTTTGAAAGTCTCAACTTTTCCATGTACACCAAGTAATCTTCTCAAGATATACTTGCTCCTGATGTGGATTTAACCCTTCAGATATAGCAACCAAAGTCCATACTTTGTTGGTGTATAAGGATTCCATCTCAGATCGATAAACATCCAGCCATTCTTACAGAGTCTTACTCTCGATGGCCTGCTCGAAGCTAGTTGGGTCATCATCTCATGATGCAATCCTCGCTCCCACTGTCATAGAGTAACCGAAGTATCTCTCAGGCGGGTGAGGAACCTCACTAGATCGGCGGAGAGGCTGAGGTTCGTTGGTAACTATTGAATCCTTTGGTTTTATCAAATCATCTGTTGTAGTTTGTATAGCTGGAACCTTTCCAGTTCTACATTACAGACCTTGCCTCGAGCTTGTCCGGATTTTGCTTTTTGACGTAGGCCGGACAACCCCAAATCTTAACTAGCTTAAAACATGGGCTCTTCCCATTCCATATCACATATGAAGTGGTAAGCAACTGATTTGATTTGAACCCTGTTCAATAGGTATGCAGCTTCTCAAGCGCATAACTCCCAAAAGGAAATAGGTAACTCAGTAGTACTCATCATAGAGCACACCTTATCACATAGGGTGTTATTGCTCCGCCCCGATATACCATCGTGCTATGGTGTATACGGAGGAGTA
This sequence comes from Agapanthus africanus, assembly GCA_030015575.1. NCBI lineage: Eukaryota > Viridiplantae > Streptophyta > Magnoliopsida > Asparagales > Amaryllidaceae > Agapanthus > Agapanthus africanus. Next base: position 499,464,823 of record CM057348.1, on the reverse strand, counting down.
ATGCCGAGAGAGAATCTCATTCTCCTTTAGAAAAGTCCAAGAATTTTGTGCTCAAGTATTCTCCTCCTTGATCACATCAAAGGACATAATACTTATACCCGTATTTTGGTTCTCTACTTCTAACTTATATTCTGTGAATATCTCAAAAGGTTCGGACTTGTGTTTCAACAGGAACATATGTCTGAATCTTGAGAGATTTATCAGAGAATGTAACGAAGTACAAAGAACCAGTCCTGGCATATGTAGACAGGGGATCTTTATACATCAACATGTATCATCCCAAGAGTTCACTAACTCTTTCTCTGTTTCCAGTAAACAGAGCTATGGTCATCTTATCTCTGTGACATGACTGGCAAGTTTCACAAGATGTAAATTCAAAACGATTTAAATATGCATCTACATGTAACTTCAGCTAGTCGGGTCACATTGATATGACCTAGTCTACAATGCCTCAAGAAGGATTCGTTCATTTCTGAACTCTTCCTCTTGTGTGTGTTCCGTATACTAAGAACTGTAGTTTGATTTAGAACATCAACGCTTTTAGATAACGTGCCTGAACCGATCAACTTTTGATATAGGAAATGTTCAAAACATTATCCAACAATACAAAATTTTACCGTTTCTTTACTAATAAAGAGAAAGATATGATTTTGTATATCAGGTTCGGTATCTAATAACATTCGTTCAGAATCAATGTATTGTAATACAGGGTGACAGTGACCAACAGACTTGGCTGCAACTCTTGCCCCGTTTTCTGTCTCATGAAACTTATCACCCGTTCTTAGTTCTCTACCTTTCTGTAGCCCTATCTAACTGATTACATATCTGGGATCCTGATCTGGTATCACATACCCAGGACGTAGAGGATACAGAGAAATAGTTCTTTGTAGTGAACACACCCGAAGATGATGCATCAGCATGCACTCTCTTCGTTTGGGCTGCACGGGAATTCTGGTAATCCCCAACTTCCTGCTCTGTCTTATAACATTTATAAGTTGGAGCGGGACCAACGTTCCCCAGCTCAGTATAACAAGCGGGTTCGGTCAATAATCCGTATTATTATCTTGATTAAGGCGTGACATGGTCGCTACCAGGAGAGAGAGAGAAGAAAACACTCAGCGTGCGCTCTTGCAAGAATAGATTGGTTATTTTTTTTTATCAAATCAGGATGGCTCCCACTGCTTTTTATCAAATCTTCCTTCAAACCCTAAAAGGAAAGACTAGCCGGGATTAATTACACACTATAAGTTCGCCAATCTTTCAGCCAGGCCAGTGTCGGTACTTTGGGGGAGGTCCCCCGTGATTTCGCACGAACCTAATTAATGTAAACCTCGTTTTCCCAGAGGCGTAACCTCGTTGACACCTTTCTAGACACCTACTTGACCGGCTAATTGTAATGTGTAAAACTCTCCCAGGAGTAACTCTTACTCGGAGCGGGTATCGGGATCCAACTATCTCATAGAAGGTATGCAATCTCATTGCAAATTTCAACACTTGAAATTCCCGATAATATTTTGCCCCTAGCGTCCTATGACCTTGACAGAGGTCAACAAACCATAGGCTGCTAGTCAAGTTCAACCCGTCATTTCCTGATTGAAGTAAACCCACCCGCACGACCCTTGACAGAGGTCAACAAGGTCGCACGACTACCCTAAATCAATCATATCATATGCTTATGCAGATAAGCACTAATCAGCTACCGCACACTACGCCTTGACAGAGGTCAACAAACGCAGCACGAATACTAACCAGTACATATCTGAAATGACGGAGGGCTACGACAGGTTTTTCTGAAAACCTATTGCGTAATGAACTTGATATCGTTGTAGGATCGAATGAATTTTGAAATGGAGTGCTTTTGAGGCTTTTCTAGTTTTGCTAAAAGAGTCACTCCCGGTGAAGGGATCGTCGGTCCTTTCCTCGTCGAATGAGGTGCGGGATATATCACATATATCACTGTGCAAAGCAAAAACTCTTAAAAGCAATCAAAAGACAAACCGAGTGTGTAGCATCTGCCAGTTATTGCTAAAGGAGTCACTCCCGGTGAAGGGATCTCGGTCCTTTCCTCATCGAATAAGGTGCAGGATATATCATATATACCGCTGTGCAAAGCAAGAACTGTAGCTACCTGTTTTATTTTGCAATTCGATTCTACAACATCTTAGGTTTCTTTTTCTTTCATTAATCACATTAATGAAGTCCCATCATTTAAGTACCTAAACATCACAGATAAATACAACGTACACTTATGCCATCCGCATTCGCCTCGATGTCCCCTCGTGCACCGTTAGGTTAGGTAACTAACGGCAGAGCGGGGCAGGGCTAGCGCGGGTGTAAAACATAAGTAACGCCTATATAATATATCATATATATACTATATAAAGTATCTATCACAGAACATCACATGATCACATCACAGATATCGCAGCAGAAGAATATCATATGAAATATTGGATATACTAGGACGTCCGTGTTTTCAATACGAGCCAGTATAAAACACGGATTCCAAGGTCGTGATGAATAGCCAAACCCACACCCCTAGACCCCTACGAGAGCGGCAAGCAACCCTACCAATTCTGGAGTTAGGAGACCCGGACCCGACTCCTCGAGTTGGTCTCCCACTGGACTCCAGAACCCGGTTACTTGTGCCCTCCTCCTTGGGTCTATCCTAGTGCGGAAAAGTAAATAATATACAAAGGGTGACAACTTTCGAAACCTGGAAGTGCCCCAAATAAAAGAATATTACATACAAGTTTTTACATGAATGAAAATGAAAAAACACTCATCTCACATAAAAACCTCCGGCTATTCAAACACGATGATTGTTTCGAAAAATCGTGTTTGTAGAATAACCGCAATCAATAACGGTGTCGCACGTAGCTAGACCGAGATGAGTACGGGTCGTCCTCTGGGAAACGTGGAACCTTTTAATTTTACTTTAGATGTGTTGAAAAGGAGAAAGAAATAAGAATGGTTGTAGGATGGTTTCTAGATCTACGTTTAATAAGAATGTAAATATAGATCTAGAATAGTTTAAAGATGTGATTAATTATAATAAGAAGGGCTTGTAGGGTTCGTTAGGATTTAGTAGTTATGAATGATTAATTAAAGTTACCCTTTTTATCCATTAATAGATTTAGAACTAGAACGACGGCGATGCGTGTAGATTAGGGTTTCTGGAGGGAAAAGGAATCCCACTCTTAACCCTTATCTCGACACGGAACTCCGTTCATATCTAGCCTTTACCAAAACAATCATTAATCTAATCTCTAATCGCGGTCGGAACTAGTAAAGAATTGCTAGCGCGCCCGATTAGGATGTTAATGATTATTTTGATAAAGTTCCTAAACTTTATAGGACTTAAAAAGGGTTTAGATATTTTTCATCGTTCATTAGCCTACCCTAATCCTACGAACCCTAACAAGCGGAGAATTACTCGCGCATGTTGGGAGAAGAATATGAAAAGAAAGAGATGGAAAACATAATGTAAAAGAAAACAAACAATTAAATAAAAACTACCTTTATTAATCAACTCCTTCAACTACACTTTTAATCCATAGAAAATGATTACAAAACTTGATTTGCTTCTCGATCTTTCCTAGGGAGGTAGTCGAACAGTCGATGATCAGCCTGGATGCGTGAGCGTCGGGAGCTTCGTGATCTCTTCGGCTTGATAGCTTTTCCAAGATGCCCTCGGTGCCTTTATATAGTGAAAACCCAGAATCTTTTTGTTGCGAAGTTGGTAAAATTCAGCACTTGAAAATCTCCCAAAATATTGCATTCTGACCTCATCAAACCGCGGCGGATCCGCGGCCCCAGGGTGGATTTGGCCGCGGATCCGCGCTCCATGGTGTGGATCATTTTGTCGTTTTTCTTGGGCTCTCTGATGGTGACATTTGGCATTCCTAGGCTTCTTCAGAATCTGAAAATATTTTCTCGGTTGCTTCCAGACTTAGTCTCCAAGTTTGCTCTTTAATTTGGAAAGTATTCTTCAACAAATTGATTTGTTTGTTAAATCCTTCATAACAACTTGGAAATAATCTGCACAACAACTCATATAAGATTTTAGTAGACTTTGTTCTACTAGGATTAGACCAATAATATTATTTGCATACATTTTCCTACCAAATGATAATTAAATATATTAACACATGGAAAATAATGTTTTTACACATAAACCCTCATATGTATAATATATTATAATAAAGTCCTTTTTTAATATAAAAATGGTAGGAAAAATGTACTACAAATGTGCAGTTTTATCGACTGAACAAATACCCCCAAACTTATCTTTGATCGTCCCGAGCAAATTAGTTTATTTAAGAGAAGAAAAAGAAAGGAGAAAACTAGGCACACTTTCGTAGGCAGACACGATTGCACTGAGCACGTGCAACAAGCCGTTAAACCTCTAGGTGTCCCTAGTAGGAGGAGTGTTGTCTCCTGAGGGTTTTCAACGGATTACACCCACAAAATCCTATAACAAAAGAAAGATGGTGAAATTTACATATAAAGATAAGAACCATAAAAGAAATACTTTGAAAAGAAGAGTTTCCAACTATACTAGCTTTTCAGTTGTCATGAGCCCTATCTTAATAGTCATGAAAAAATGTTAGAAATCACATCATCCCTCAATAAAACATCGTCTTTATTCTTCATTCCTACCTTTTGTCCAAACATTGATCATATAACCCCACGTGTGTGTAAAGAACATCCCTACACTCAGAGAATTCAATTCAAGCTATCATATTCTTGTCCATCTACCTTAGTACTTTTTCTTTGATGAATACTTAGAATTGCTTACACATTTTCATGCGACCGTTAATACTTCTTGAGGTACTAACCGACCGATTACTCATGTGCTTGCTGATTTGGTGATAATATTTTCCTTGTCTTGCACCACCTAAGGCTTAGCAGTGACTCCCAGACCAGTTGGCCTTAGGGCACTAGGTGAAGAGGCACCCTCGCTATATTTTTTTATTGCTGCCTTGGTGATACAAAACCAGTGTTCATTTTTTTCTTTTCACCATTTTATATTTTCTTCATCATTTCCTTCATACTTTGGCTTTTAGACAAGAGCATTTCAAGGTATCCTCTACTATCCCGAGTTTCAAGACGTGTGTAAGTGCATATAGTAGGGTATCAACATTCAAATGTTTGGCTTCCAGAATAGAAACTATTTTTCAGACTTATTTTTATCCTCAGATTAGTGACTTCCTCTATCTTACTAACCCTTGGGACAACAGCTCATAACTACTTATTACTAGTTCGTATAAGAAAACTTCTAATTTTCTTGGTTTTCTTAAACTATTCCTATCTTTTGGATGTAATGTTTCACTTTCTATTCTTTTGTTATAATTTTTTTTTATTATTATTATTATTTTTTTTAATGCCCGGTGTCAAAGATAATTCAGTGAATACAAACCTCCCCCCCAAACCTGTTTTTAGCAGTGTCCTCACTGATGCAGCCTTTTGAGAACATGGACCTGTATACTAAGGGAGAGATACAAGGGATAAAATAATAGTTAAATGATAAATTCCCCCAAACTTATTCTTTGACACGCACAGATATTCAATCAAATCATTTTTTACTCACCTCCATTTTTAAAATGAGAAAATGTTTTTTAAAAAAACATGGAGGTGAGGCGGAGGAAATTTAGTTTTGATAAAGCGGCTCCTGTAAAAACAGGAGCTCCTCCGCGGGGTCAGCAGAAAAATACGGTTTTAATCTATGCCCATTTACTTTAAAAATCGAACCGTTTTTCAAATTTTCGACTTCAACCGCACCGTGCGGGTGTACATACCGCACCACAAAAGGTCCTTTCCAACGAGATTTAAGCTTACCCGGATGAAGATGGAGACGTGAATCATAAAGAAGGACTTGTTGCCCCGATGTGAAGGTTTTTCTAGAAAGATTTTTATCGTGAAACACTTTAGTCCTATTCTTTACTATCACCGCATTATCGTAAGCTTCATCGCGGAGTTCGCTTAGCTCATTTAATTGCAGCTTCCGAAAGCCGCCAGCATGATCAAGATCAAAATTAAGCTCTTTAATAGCCCACATTGCCTTATGTTCAATCTCAACAGGGAGGTGACATGCCTTCCCAAACACAAGGCGGTAAGGAGACATACCAAGATCGGTCTTATAAGCGGTGCGGAATGCCCAAAGAGCATCCGTCAATTTGGTTGACCAATCCTTACGGTTTTTCGAAACCGTCTTCTCCAATATCTGTTTGATCTGCCTATTTGAGATCTCAGCCTGCCCGCTTGTTTGGGGGTGATAGGGCGTAGAAAGCTTGTGAGTGATTGAATATTTCCGCATCAAGGCCTCGAAAGACCTATTGCAGAAATGTGTCCCGTTGTCGCTAATGATAGCGCGAGGGTGTCCGAATCGCGAGAAGATGTTTTCTTTAAGGAACTTAATGACAACTTTGTTGTCATTAGTGCGACACGGTATAGCTTCCACCCACTTCGAGACATAATCAACTGCTAACAAGATATATAGATTCCCAAAGGAGTTGGGAAAAGGGCCCATAAAATCAATACCCCAAACATCAAATATTTCCACAACCAAGATAGGTTGGAGCGGCATCTCATTCCTACGTGAAATCCGACCCAAATGCTGACATCGCGGACAAGTTTTGCAATGCTCAAATGCATCTTTAAATAATGTTGGCCAATAAAAGCCACATTGCAAAACTTTCTCCGCCGTTTTTCGAGGTCCAAAGTGACCGCCGCACGCCTGATCATGACAAAATGATAACACGCTCTTGAATTCATCGTTAGGGACACACCTGCGAATGATTTGATCGGAACAATACTTGAATAGATATGGTTCATCCCAGTAAAAATATTTTACTTGGGATAAAAACCGAAGTTTGTCTTGTTTCGACCAATCGCTAGGTATAAGTCCCGTCGCAAGATAGTTCACGATATCTCCGAACCAAGGTTCGTAGGATACATTCAAGAGCTGTTCGTCGGGAAATGAGTCATTTATCGGCACGGTCACAGTTGGCGAAGAAGTGATGCGTGAAAGATGGTCTGCTACTACGTTTTCACATCCACTCTTGTCTTTGATAACAAGATCAAATTCTTGTAATAATAGGATCCAACGTATTAGCCTAGCTTTTGCATCCTTCTTCGTTAAAAGATGTCGGAGGGCGGAGTGATCTGTGTAAACCACAATAGGCGAGCCAATCAAGTAGGGCCTGAATTTCTCTAATGCAAATACAACTGCTAAGAGTTCTTTCTCGGTAGTTGTGTAATTTATTTATGCATCATTCAGGGTCCTACTTGCATAGTAAATTACATGTGGCATCTTATCAATATGCTGTCCCAAGACAGCACCAATAGCAAAATCTGATGCGTCACACATAAGCTCGAACGGGTGGTTCCAATCCGGAGATGATAGAACGGGGGCTGTAGTGAGTGATTCTTTAAGTGATTCAAAAGCAGCCTCACAATCCGAATCGAAGTGAAATGTAGTGTCCTTGGCCAATAGAAGGGTTAAGGGTCTAGCAATTTTGCTAAAGTCCTTAATAAATCTCCTATAAAATCCTGCATGACCAAGGAAGGATCGTATATCTTTGACGCAATTGGGACGAGGGAGGTTTTGAATGACATCTATTTTAGCTCTGTCTACCTCAATGCCTTTATGTGAAATTATATGTCCAAATACAATACCTTCTTGAACCATAAAATGACATTTTTCCCAATTCAAAGTCAAGTTCTTATCCTTACAGCGGGTAAGAACAGCGTCAAGATTACGAAGGCAGTCCTCAAAGGAGTCCCCAAAAATGGAGAAATCGTCCATAAAAATTTCTAGAAAATTTTCCACCATATCTGAAAATATCCCCATCATGCACCGCTGAAATGTAGCGGGAGCGTTGCATAACCCAAAGGGCATGCGTCTATAAGCAAAAGTTCCGAAAGGACAAGTAAAAGTGGTTTTATCTTGATCCTTTTCGGCGATGGGGACCTGGTTGTAACCAGAGTATCCGTCCAAGAAACAATAGTATTCGTGTCCCGCTAATCGTTCTAACATCTGGTCAATGAAAGGTAGAGGGAAGTGATCTTTCCTCGTCGCGGCATTGAGTTTCCTGTAATCGATACATACGCGCCACCCAGTTTGGGTGCGTGTTTGGATTAACTCGTTAGCCTCGTTAGTGATTACCGTGATGCCAGACTTTTTAGGGACCACATGAATTGGACTTACCCATTGACTATCAGATATGGGGTAAATTATTCCACTATCAAGACACTTGACGATTTCTTTCTTTACCGCCTCCTTCATAACGGGATTTAACCGTCTTTGTGGGTCTCGGGTTGGTTTGGCTTCATCCATCAGATGTATGTGATGTTCAACAATTAAGGGACTAATCCCTTTGATGTCGGCCATTGTCCAACCAAATGCTTCCCGATTCGATCTCAACACTGCCAAAAGTGCATTCTCTTGCTCTAAGGCTAGAGAAGCGGAAATAATCACTGGCAAAGTCTCATTCTCTCCTAAATATGCATATTTAAGATGAGAAGGTAGCGGTTTGAGATCAAGAATTGGCGGAGAGACAATAGAAGGAGGGGTAACGGAATGATACTCGGACTCCTTAAGAGGTTCAAAACTTGCATAAGATATTGACTCGGAAAGTGCTGCTGACTTTTGCAACGAGTCAAAGGGTTCAATCTCAAGGTCGGACTCATTGAACATATCCTCACTGTGAAGTGGTGCAAGATCAAACGATGTCTCATTAGTGTTGTCGAGAACATCAAAGCAAAGTTCCTCATCCATGCAGCTTTCGGGAGCTATCTCGTGGATGGAACAAACGTCCAGTAAATGAGCAGAAGGTTCTGATGGCTGACTTCCTAGCTTGTAAATATTAAGCTCAATTGTCATTTTCCCGAAGGATAAGTTCATAGAACCGTTACGACAATTAATCACAGCGTTAGAAGTTGCTAGGAAGGGTCGACCAAGTATCACCGGGATTTGATTGCGTGGGTTTGCCACAGGCTGTGTATCTAAAACAATAAAGTCCACGGGAAATATGAATTCCCCGACTTTAATTAACACATCCTCTAGTTCGCCCCGAGGTTTGGTGATAGATCGATCAGCCATTTGAAGAGTACAATGGGCGGGTTTTAACTATCCAATTCCTAACTGCTCGTATACCGAATAAGGAAGTAAGTTGACGCTAGCGCCTAGATCGAGTAAAGCACGATTTATATTTTTACCCCCAATAGAAATAGAGATTGTAGGACAGCCGGGGTCCTTACGTTTCTTTGGTATTTGTTGGGTAAAAGCTGTGCTAACATTACTCGTCATGAAAACCTTTTTAGGCACTTGAGTTTTTCTCTTCCTAGTGCACAAGTCTTTAAGGATTCTTGCATAAGATGGGACTTGTTGAATAGCATCTAGAAGAGGAATATTCACGCTAACTTGCTTAAACATTTCCACAATCTTCTCCATTTGCGGGTTAGGTCGGTTGGCCCTTAATCGGTTTGGAAATGGAGCACGATCAATAAGTTTTGGGTCCAACGTTTGTGGAGAAGACTGTGGCGACTGATTCGATCCCAAAATTGGAGTGGGCATCGACTTAGATAGATTTGGCGAAATGTTTGAGCCTTGGGGAAAACGGAGAATAGGCTCGGATGAAGGTGGGAGACTAGACGAGTTAGGGGAAGAAGAAGAAGAAGGGGTATCAAATGTGTCACTATCATCAACCTGCTCGCCCACTTGGTTATTCAGCACTCTCCCCGATCTCAACGTAGTGACGGCATTCACATTATGACTTTGTGAATGGCCAGGATTCGGTAGGGGTTGAGATGGGAGTTTCCCTTTCTCTCTCGCACTCAATGCGGCGTTTAACTGTGCGATTTGGTTTTCTATTGATTTAATACTCTCACCATGGGAGGAGGAGTTTTTCGTTAGGGCATCAATAGAAGACCTCATATCAGCCGAATTTTGCATGGATTGTTTCATGAACATATCCAAAGTTTGTGCAAGTGAGTTGTCAATACCGGCCACTTGTGGTGTAGAAATGTTGGCCGGATTTTGGAAATTTTGTGACTGAAAGGGGGGCTGATTCTGTGGTTGTGGTTGCTGTGGAGGAGGTCTTTGATAATTACTTTGTTGGTTTTGATTCCAAGCAAAGTTAGGATGATTCCTCCATCCTTGATTATATGTGGAAGAATAAGGATCGTTTCTAGGTCGCTGCTGAAAAGCAGCATTAGCTTGAAACGATGCATTCATAGGACATTCTTCCGTTAAGTGTGAAGGATCCGAACAGCAACCACAAACGGTCTTAGGAAGCGTAACCTGATTTAGGGAGAATGATGAAAATTTGTTCTCCATAGCATCGAGTTTCTTTTGCATCGCTGCCATTTCGGCTTTTACTGCGATGGAAACGTCGAGTTGGTGAATACCTCCCTTAGTTGAAGGTGGTCTTACGCTTTCCCACTGCAAAGTGCTTTCTGCGAGATCTTCCAGATATTTCCATGCTTCACCGTCATCTTTAGACATGAAATTGCATTGACACATTGTTTCAAGCATCTGCTTTGTCGCTGGATTAATGCCCTCATATATAATCCGACATAAATCCCATCTTTGTATTCCGTGATGGGGGCATTGGACAAGCAGATCTTTGAAACGTTCAAAGCACTTCCAAAATGGTTCGTTGGGAAGCTGGGTGAACTGATTGATCTCGCTCCTAACATGTGCAGTCTTATGATTTGGGTAAAACTTCTTAAGAAATGCTACGACGAATTCATCCCAATTAGCGATAGAGTGTGCGGCAGTATTATAAAGCCATTTTTCTGCCAAGTCGCATAGTGTGAATGGGAGAAGACGTAAGCGCATAGCATCTAAAGTCAATTGTGAAGTACCCATCATTGCGCATACGTTTTCGAATTTGGTGATGAAAACGTACGCGTCTTCCGACTCAAGCCCGTGAAATTTGGGCAGCAGATTGATGTAGTGGGGTTTAATTTCGAAATTATCCCCGTTAGGTGGTGGAAGAGATAGACAAGTAGGAAGGGGACCACGAATAGGATAGCATCTCTCTTGGAGAGAGATGCGCGGTGGATTCTGCTCACCTGCGGGTGGTGGCAGCGTGGTGTTATAATTAGATGGAGTGCCGTCCATCACGGTTGATGTGGTGTGTGGTGGGGGAAAAGAAGATGAAGAAGTACCGACTTCGGCGTCGATAGCAGGAACACGGACAAGACGGGCACTAGGATCCCGTGTCCAGCCGAGCATGCACTAAGCGGGTTTAGTGCAAGTGGCAGCGTGTGTGTGATTTAAAATTGGCTTGTTTTGAAAAAGTGGGACTCAAGACAAATTTCCCTAAATGCACAAGCAACCCTAGAACTAAGGTTACCTAGGTCCAGTCTCTAGACCGCTCCTAGACTTCCAAAGGACAAGCCGCAGGATAAATCCTCTACCGCCTCCGTACTACCCTTGTAGCGAGGTAAGTGCCAGGTAAGCGGGAAGGAACCACCACTACAGTGGGCCTAATTAAAAACCACTAGCCTTTGTCACACTTGCCTAGGCACTACAAAAGTAATGCGGATAAACGATAGATTACCCACGACCTTCCTCTGTCCTTATTGAGCGCGACAGTCCTTAGAGTCTGGTCTAGATATTTTTTAAATTAATGAAGGGTTGATCTATATGCTCGGTTTGTGATTTGTGGGGCTTAGGAAGGGTGATGAAATCCCCACCTAATCTTGATTTGGTCTTTGCCCCTTAAAATCCGTATTAAATATGCAAAACAAAACCAAACACAAAACTTTTGCAAAGAGATTTTTGAGCGGCGCAATTTGCAAAGAATCCTGCAGAAAATAGATTTTATTGGATTTGGGAGGAGAGAGGAGGAGTTAAGAAAGATACCAGAGAGTTCTGTAGCCCTAATCCATCCAAGACGCCGCGCTTCCGCCGCCAAAGATGCCTTTATGCCGCGCTTCCGCCGCGAGGTGGTTGGATCGCTTGATGAAAAATTTCCTGTGTCCCTCTGTGCTCCTCTGAATCTCTAAAAATGTCTCTGTTTCCTGTTTCCCTCAATTCTGTGACTCCAGATCTCCTTGCAAAAATCCACGCACAAATCGTTAAATATGCAATTTGCAGTTTTGTGTTAATAATGATATGACTCGTCTAAGAAATCAACACAAATAGTAAAAATAAAAAATTACGCACGTATCCCCGGCAACGGCGCCATTTGATTGTTTCGAAAAATCGTGTTTGTAGAATAACCGCAATCAATAACGGTGTCGCACGTAGCTAGACCGAGATGAGTACGGGTCGTCCTCTGGGAAACGTGGAACCTTTTAATTTTACTTTAGATGTGTTGAAAAGGAGAAAGAAATAAGAATGGTTGTAGGATGGTTTCTAGATCTACGTTTAATAAGAATGTAAATATAGATCTAGAATAGTTTAAAGATGTGATTAATTATAATAAGAAGGGCTTGTAGGGTTCGTTAGGATTTAGTAGTTATGAATGATTAATTAAAGTTACCCTTTTTATCCATTAATAGATTTAGAACTAGAACGACGGCGATGCGTGTAGATTAGGGTTTCTGGAGGGAAAAGGAATCCCACTCTTAACCCTTATCTCGACACGGAACTCCGTTCATATCTAGCCTTTACCAAAACAATCATTAATCTAATCTCTAATCGCGGTCGGAACTAGTAAAGAATTGCTAGCGCGCCCGATTAGGATGTTAATGATTATTTTGATAAAGTTCCTAAACTTTATAGGACTTAAAAAGGGTTTAGATATTTTTCATCGTTCATTAGCCTACCCTAATCCTACGAACCCTAACAAGCGGAGAATTACTCGCGCATGTTGGGAGAAGAATATGAAAAGAAAGAGATGGAAAACATAATGTAAAAGAAAACAAACAATTAAATAAAAACTACCTTTATTAATCAACTCCTTCAACTACACTTTTAATCCATAGAAAATGATTACAAAACTTGATTTGCTTCTCGATCTTTCCTAGGGAGGTAGTCGAACAGTCGATGATCAGCCTGGATGCGTGAGCGTCGGGAGCTTCGTGATCTCTTCGGCTTGATAGCTTTTCCAAGATGCCCTCGGTGCCTTTATATAGTGAAAACCCAGAATCTTTTTGTTGCGAAGTTGGTAAAATTCAGCACTTGAAAATCTCCCAAAATATTGCATTCTGACCTCATCAAACCGCGGCGGATCAGCGGCCCCAGGGTGGATTTGGCCGCGGATCCGCGCTCCATGGTGTGGATCATTTTGTCGTTTTTCTTGGGCTCTCTGATGGTGACATTTGGCATTCCTAGGCTTCTTCAGAATCTGAAAATATTTTCTCGGTTGCTTCCAGACTTAGTCTCCAAGTTTGCTCTTTAATTTGGAAAGTATTCTTCAACAAATTGATTTGTTTGTTAAATCCTTCATAACAACTTGGAAATAATCTGCACAACAACTCATATAAGATTTTAGTAGACTTTGTTCTACTAGGATTAGACCAATAATATTATTTGCATACATTTTCCTACCAAATGATAATTAAATATATTAACACATGGAAAATAATGTTTTTACACATAAACCCTCATATGTATAATATATTATAATAAAGTCCTTTTTTAATATAAAAATGGTAGGAAAAATGTACTACAAATGTGCAGTTTTATCGACTGAACACACGACGATCCAATATAACATATCCAGCAACACATAACATCACATGTCATCAACGTAAGAAAATATGCGCATCCCAATTGTCGTTGACATATAGCAACGAAACCGGCGATATCACATATTACACTTACGGTCACAGAAAAGAAAGTATAAAACTACAACAGTTGGAATCCACAACCTGCATAGACATCGCATGCCTAATCAAATGAATTCCTTAGACATCACATGTCTAACTATTATAAACCCCGCATTTTAGTCTCATTATCGAAAACACTTTTCAATATCAAGTCGGGCAATTCAACAAGATTCCCGACATCCTGATCGAATGCTCGTCGCAAACTTTAGTAGACGGCCGCACCCCCGATACCGTCGACGAAGTGCACCAAGGCGGAACACCGCTACCGCGAGCACCCGGACGGATGCTTTCGGCAACGGGGTTCTCCTACAGTCACTTGGTCGGGGCTATGGAGTGAGGCTGTCTATTAAGTTTACCCGGCGAGTATCCGCGTACGCTACGTGATTGCGACGGACTTTTGATCACATCAAAATTCCGTGGCAACCGATCAAGTGAGACTAAATTGCTAGATTTACAACATTCATTCAGTTATCTCATAACTTTTGTGAATTCCAATTGTTGTATCACATTCCAGATAAAATAGAAAATGTTAAACTTTTCGATCGAACAATCGAACACCCAAGTTTTCCCGATAATGATCAACACATGAAATATGAGTCTAACAACATTCAGTTCGTGCCTCAGTACCAACGGTCCAACCGTAGAAGGGTCAAGCCAACGCCTCACATGTGGCACGCCGTACTGCCCCAAACCCGAAGGTTCAAAGGGTAGTTCAAGACGGTCACATAATCGAGTTAAGGTTTGTTGTCTTCTAGAGGGTCCATCGCGTTACTTGCACTACTTAGAACGTCGTTAAACCACGGAAAAATCCAACACTTGGAAATTTCCCGACAGGGGAAAAGTTGGGTATTTATATCCGGTCGAACTTTTTAACATATCCAAAAATTATCCGGAAAGCCACATAGACAAAATTTGATACTCCGATCGAAACACCGAATCCCCAAAACAACCCATGAAAATTCAACTCTTGAATAAAAAATTAAAAATTCCCAGAAAATCCAGCATTATCAATTAGGAGTTACTGTGTAAAATACATTAAATAAGGTGGCCGTACGGCCGCGGAACCGCCGCACGAGCCATGCTCGTGCCGCGGAACCGCGGCAGTTTAATGGATTTAGGAACTCGAATTTCACAGAAACTCTTAAAATCACCTGCTGAATTTTCTGCATATTTTTAATGTTGAAAAATCCCAGATTTTAGAAAAAGGACAGAGAGCATGTTTGGAATTGGGTTTCGGGTTCGTTCGGACTTCAAATTGCATCTAGACTTCGCCTAAGGCTCTAGCTAGGCTCTGATACCACTGTAGGGTTCCTGGGCACTCTCAAGAGGTCTCACAAGGCATCAACCATGCCAATTTCAAAATTTAACGGTGCCGAGAAACCCTAATACGGATCGTTGGCTAGAAGTATAGGCGACAAATGAGCTAGTTAACATCTTAACTAAAAGTAAACGAACATACAACCTTTGTAGATCCGGTCCTCCACATCCACGGCTCCGTGATGAAGTCCTCTCCGCTGTCCAAATCAAAATCCGGGCTCTAGCGTCGGCTTCATCGGAGAAATGGGCAGGCAAGGTCGTCGGCTTCGTGCCGAAGATGATCTACGTCGAGGCATCGCTAGATCAAGCTCCAACTTCACCAAGTCCAGAAACTTGTGAAGGAAACACACTCTACTACTTGGCAAGAGGTAGAGGATGAAGAAATAGGAAGTGGGTAGACTTTAGAATTGGATTTCTCACTCTTTTTCATCAATCACCATTGATGAAGCAAGCTTTTCTTCTTTGAGGAAGATGAAGAAGAAGAAGCTAATGGTTATGATAAGTTAATTAATATTGAAAAGAAAATCAATACTTATCATATAATGAACCATGGTCAAGTGTAGAGAGTTAATCATGGTTAAATGGAATGGTTAGGGTTAAGCATGAGACAAAATGGTTACTTGGTCAAAGTCTTCAAGAAGCTTCAATATGAAACAAAACAAGCCACCATTTTCTTTTCATGCCTTTTTATTTATTTCCAAAAAGAATAAATAGATAAATAAATGAGAAATGGAAATAAAACCCTAATCATAAGTTTAACCATGGTTTAATTCTATACACTTAACCAAGTAATCATGTATCATCAAACATGATACAATCAAGTGCACGAAAGTATATCACATATACAATGTGTACATCCGAGTGAGAATATCCATTTAAAGTGAACCAATACTAGTTAATGCAAAGTAATATATCAAATATATAATTATAAATTAAATCATTAAATCAACACTTGATTTAACGGTCCGGTTATATCGCATATAACCGACTAGTATCCTATGTATCGGCTTATCGAATCAACCCTTGATTCGATAACTAGGTTATATCGCATACAACTAATCGATACATTCATCGCGAGAATGAAATACGGTATCACATACACGCATTATTCTCGGTCCCGCACATATCTCATATGCGCTCCTATTTCGTTTCGCTTGAGCCAGGAAACCTCTGTGTAGGACTCTAAAGACTCGTCAATACGCCGGCAGCAGGTGATGATCATATCAAGCACCCACAAGCCGCAAGCGGTCTGCTAAACGTAACGGCTACCCGGGTATTGAGCGATCAGAAGATCGACGAGCAAGCCCGCTCACACTCCAGTGAATCCAACCAGTAGCACTACCGTACAGTCCGGTCTGATCGTCTGATATGTCGCATATCTCGCCTAGGGGTGGTAAACGTCAGACCCCAATAGCTCGATAAGTCGTGTCGATATGAGGTCTATAACAATTCGAGAAACTACTGGTAACACTTACCAGTAAACCTCAGCAACCCTGGCCAGGGATTTCCTGTTATAGCCAATCAAACACAGCGCAACATCAACTCCCTATACCGGGAGAGACGAATCCCCTCCTATCGCTCATTGCCTCCATGTGACTCGGGACTGTACCCAAAAACCACCATTTTGCATGCCCTCTTGGATGTGGTAAGATGGAAATCAAAGCACAGTGGGAACCACACAAGACTCTATGACAATCTCGGGTCAACAGACTACTCTGTACCAGTGTCACCAGAGAACTGCCATCTGACGTGAGGTATAATACCATCTGGGAGTTCTCGGCGAGTCCGTCCAGTGTACCCAGTCTCTACTGAGCACCCGTATATCATCTCTGATGTCAAACACCAATGGATATGGGATCATCCATCGCCCATCTGTATGGGTCGAGAAGGTATACGCTAGTCTACTCTGGTATATCGATGCCCCGTCTCGATACACCCACGACTAGGGACTTTGAAGGATGTACTTATGGACTACCATGTCCCCACTAGTATGATCCGCATCATAGTCCAGGTAGTCAAGTACAGATCCTAAGGGCTTTACCAACATGTAACAGGGAGACAATCAGTGTACACGTTAAGGTAAAGATTAACCAGATAGCATACTATCATGTCGAGCAAGAAAGTCCTCCCTATATATGTCCCAGCATCCACTACAATATACATCCTATGTATAGTAATGGCCTCTAGGGCATACATATAACTAACAAGTATCACCTGATCATGGAGATAGATGATCTCCAGGATGATCGAGGATAGGAGAGTAGACTCAGAGGACAACACGGCGGATCCACTCACGAAGGCCTTTTCCCAAAGAGAGATTTTTTAAGGGATGGTTGAGTATGTGATACTGCAACCACTGCTGCAGATGGCCCTAGTGCAAGTGGGATATTGTTAGTTATATGTATGCCCTAGAGGCCATTACTGTACATTGGATGTATATTGTAGTGGATGCTGGGACATATATAGGTAGGACTTTCTTGCTCGACATGATAGTACGCTATCTGGTTGCTCTTTATCTTAACATGTATACTTTCTGTCTCTCTGATTGCATGTTGATAAAGCCCTTAGGATGTGTACTCGACTTCCAGGACTATGATGCAGATCATACTAGTGGGGTCTGGGTAGTCAATGAGTACATCCTTCAATGTTCCTTGTAGTGGGAATATCGAGACGGAGCATCGATATTCCAGAGTAGACTAGCGTATATCTTCTCGACCCATGTGATGGGCGATGGATGATCCCATATCCATTGGTGTTTGACATCAGAGATGGTATACGGGTGCTCAGTGGAGACTGGGTACACTGAACGGACTCGCCGAGAACTCCCAGATGGTATTATACCTCACGTCAGATGGCAGTTCTCTGGTGACACTGGTACAGCTTAGTCTGTTGACCCGAGATTGTCATAGAGTCTTGTGTGTCTCCCACTGTGCTTTGATTTCCACCCTACCACGGCTCTACTGAGTCGTGCAAACAGGTGGTTTTTGGGTACAGTCCCGATTCACATGGAGGCAATGAGCGATAGGAGGGGATTCGTCTCTCCCGGTATTGGGGGTTGATGTTGCGCTATGCTCGACTTGCCATAACAGGAAATCCCTGGCCAGGGTTGCAGTGACCTACTGGTAAGTGTTATCAGCAGTTTCACGATAGTTATGGACCTTACGTCGGCATGACTTATCAAGCTATTGGGGTCTGACGTTTACCACCCCTAGACGAGATATGCGACATATCAGACGAACAGACCGGACTGTACGGTAAGTGTTACTGGTTGGATTCACAGGAGTGTGAGCGGGCTTGCTCGTCGTTCTTCTGATCGCTCAATACCCGGGTGGCCGTTACATTTAGCAGACCGCTTGCGGCTTGTGGGTGTTTGATATGATCATCATCTGCTGCCGGCGTATTGACGAGTCTTTAGAGTCCTACACAGAGGTTTCCTGGCTCAAGCGAAACGAAATAGGAGCGCATATGAGATATGTGCGAGACCGAGAATAATGCGTGTATATGATACCGTATTCCATTCTTGCGATTAATGTATCGATTGGTTATATGCGATATAACCTAGTTATCGAATCAAGGATTGATTCGATAAGCCGATACATTGGATACTAGCCGGTTATATGCGACATGACCGGATCATTGAATCAAGTGTTGATTTAATGATTTAATGTATAATTATATATTTGATATATTACTTTGCATTAACTAGTATTGGTTCACTTTAAATGGATTTACTCACTTGAAATGCACATTGTATATGTGATATATTTTTTGTGCACATGATTGTATCATGTTTGATGATACATTCTAGCTTGGGTTTGTGTAAAGGATTAAACCATGGTTGGTTAGTGATTAGGGTTTCATTTCAATTACTTATTCTTTTATCTATTTATTTATTTATTTCTTTTAGAAAAGAAGAAAAGAGAATGGTGGCTTGTTTTGTTTGCTTGTTGAAGCTTCTTGATGCTTTGTACAAGTCCACCATTCTTGTCTCTTCTCTTACCCTAACCACTCATCCAACCTTAGTTAAATCTCTACACTAAACCATGGTTGAAGACATGATAAGTATTCATTTTTATTTTCTTTTTAAATAACTTATCATTTTCATTTCTTTCTTCTTCTTCTTCATGAGCAAGAAAGAAAAGCTTGCTACATCAATGGCAAGTGATGAAAACAAGTGAGAAATCCAATTCTAAAGTGAACCCACTTCCTATTTCTTCATCCTCTACCTCTTGCCAAGTAGTATAGGGTGTTTTCTTCACAAGTTTCATGACTTGGTGAAGTAGGAGCTTGATCTAGTGATGCCTCGACGTAGATCATCTTCGGCATCGAAGCCGACGACCAAGCCCGCCCATTTCTTCGATGAAGCCGATGCTGGAGTCCGGAATTCGATTTGGACAGCGGAGGGACATCATCGCGGAGCTTAGGAAGTGGTGGACCGGATCTACAAAGGTTGTAGCCCCTTCCCTTTAGCTATAAATTCGTTTATTTGCATCGCATCGCCTCATTATCTAGTTAACGATCCGTATTAGGGTTTGTAGGCACTTGTAAAATTTGAATTAGCCGTGTTTGATCACTTGTGAGACTTCATTAGTGTGCCTAGGAACCCTACACAACTTGTGTGTGTATGTGTGTAAAATCCATATACATATATCAATTTCTAATGTATTTAAAATACATAAAAACACAAAATTAATTAGTTACAAAATACTAGTAAATGCATACAATAAATATATGTATTAATATATTAAATCAACACCCAATTTAATATCCGTCTTTCAAAAAATACCGGCTAGTATTTCAGCCGTCGGTGTATCAAGTACACTAGTTTTAAAATGGCCCAAGCGCATACCAATGTACCGCAACTATATCGTTTCGCCAAAGTGGGAAACTCTTTGTATGGGACTCTAAAGACGCGACAATACGCAGGTAATGGGTTTAACCACAAACACGTCAGCGTCACTAGGTGTACGTAACGGCTACCCAGGTATTGAACGAAAGAAGGATCGATAAGCAAGCCAGTCTGGTCCATTTGTCTGAGAGTATCGTATATTGGGTCTAGGAGGTGGTTAAAGTCAAACCCCTAATAACGTGATACATCATGCCAGTATCTATCCCAATACCTGAAAGTGTTTATTACCACCACCATAGGGTTTTACAAGCATCAAGCATGCCATTTTAAAAATTTTTGTGGTGCTAATCAACACTATCCAAGATCTAACTAGAATATTAGGGTTATATTATCATGATATCATAAAACCTAGCTAAGGGAAAGAGGTAACAACCTTTGTAGACCGTGTCCTTCTTTTCAAATGCTCCTGGTTGTGGTCCACGCGACTCCACTAGGCTCCTCTTAAAGCTTGAACAAGCCTGCTCCGTGATCTTCATGCCAAAGATGATCCATCCGAAGTCCACTTGATCAAGCTATCTCTTCACTAAAATCTCATTAGTGAAGGAAACACACTAGTGCAAGGTGCTAATCTACACTAGGATAATAAAATATGTGTTTAATTTGATCACTAGGCTTCTCACAAGTTCAATGATTCACATCACATGTGAGGGTTTCAACTTGGACATGAGGCGAGGAAAAAATATAGAGCAAGTGATCAAGAATGGCTAAGGCATGAAACTCATCAAGTGTAGAATGAATAACACTCTTGCTCACTTATTGAAGCATGGTTGAATTTCTAATAAATTTATTCAACCATACTTCAATAGTGTTCTAAGAATAATAAACAAAAGAAAATCCCATGCCTTTCCCATTCCACAAATATCTCCACAATTTACACCTCATTTTCTATTTTCTAAAAATAGAAAATTCATGCCATGCTGCATATAATATATATATATACACACACACGCACACACGCACACACATACATATATCAAATATAAATATCTATATATATATATATATATACATACATACATATACATACATACATATATCAAATATAAATATATATATACACATACATATATTAATATATATTAAGAAACATAATTAGTGAGCTAATAATATTAGTTAACATATAATTATATCAAATATAAATATATATCAAATTATTAAATCAACAATTGATTTAATGATCCGTTTATATCACATATAACCGGCTAATATCATTTATCTGTATATCACATTATCAAATCAACGCTTGATTCGACAATCTGGTTATATTACATATAACCTAACTGATAACAAATAACCACTAGATTAGAGTACCGTATCACATATTCGTATTTAATATGGCCCCCGCACATATCAGCATATGTTCCCTACTTTATTTCGCTTGAACCAGGAAACTTATGTGTATGACTCTAAAGACTTGTCAATATGCCAGCAGTAGGTGATGATCACATCAGTCACCCACAAGCCGTCGGCGGTACTAGCTGGACGTAACAGCTACCCGGGTATTGAGCGATTAGAAGATCAACAAGCAAGTTTTTCCAAACTCCCATGAAAGCTATAAGTAACACTACCGTACAGTCCGGTCTCTTCATCTGATATGTCGCATATCATGTCTAGGGGTGGAATCGTCAGACCCCGGTAATGTGATAAGTCATGCCGATGTCTGGACTATAACGGTTCGAGAAACTACTAATAACTCTTATCCGCAAATCTCAGCAGCAGCCCTAGCCAGGGACTTCCAGTTATAGCGCAACGTCAACCCCCAATACCGAGAGAGATGAAATCCCTCCTATCGCTCATTTCCTCCATGTGGCTCGGGACTGTACCCAAAATCCACCTGTTTGCACGACTCCTATGAGCCGTGGTAGGAAGGAAATCAAAGCACAGTGGGAGCCACACAAGACTCTATGATGATCTCGAGCCTGCAGACTAACTTGTACCAGTGTCACCAGAGAACTGCTATCTGACGATAGGTATACTGCCAATTAGGAGTTCTCGGCGAGTCCTATTCGGTGTACCCATTTTCTAATGAGCACCTGTGTGCAATCTTTGATATCAAACACCAATGGCTAAGGGACCAACCATCGCCCTATATAGGGTTAGGGTCAAGAAACATACACACTAGTCTACTCTGGAATATCGATGCCCTGTCTCGATATTCTCTCGACTATGAACAATTAAAGGATGTGCTTGTAGACTACATAAGTCCCAGCAGTATGATCTCCATCATAGTCCTGGTAGTCAAGCACATATCCTAAGGGGTTTATCAACATGTAAGAGAAAGACGGTATAAGAATACCAGTCTACATGTTAAGATAAAGAGTAACCGGATAGCATACTATCATGTCGAGCAAGAAAGTCCTCTATATATATGTCCAAGCATCCACTATAATATACATCAATGTACAATAAAGGCTTTTAGGGAATACATATTCCTAACAATACCATCCGAGAAACTACTAACCTGCCGGTCAGTAAATCTCATCTGCCATGGCCATGGACTTATGATATTGGTTACCGAACACTGTACGACATCGACTCCCTATAGTGGGAGAGACGAATCCCTTCTATCACTCACCGCCTCCAAGTGCTTCGGGACTGCACCCAAAAACTACCTGTTTGCATGACTCAGTATAGCTGTGGTAGGCTAGAATCAAAGTACAGTGGAAACACACTTGAGACAAATGATAAAATCAGGTCAGTGGACTACCTGCACTAATGCCACCAGAGTACTGCTATCTGACGTTCGGTATATGTTAGTTATATGTATGCCCTAGAGGCCATTACTATACATAGGATGTATATTGTAGTGGATGATTGGACATATATAGGGAGGACTTTCTTGCTCGATATGATAGTATGCTATTTGGTTACTCTTTACCTTAGCGTGTACACTGATTGTCTCTCTGTTACATGTTGGTAAAGCCCTCAGGATGTGTACTTGACTACCTGGACTATGATGCGGATCATACTAGTGGGGACATGGTAGTCCATAAGTACATCCTTCAAGGTCCCTAGTCGTGGGTGTATCGAGATAGGGCATCGATATACCAGAGTAGACTAGCGTATACCTTCTCGACCCATACAGATGGGCGATGGATGATCCCATATCCATTGGTGTTTGACATCAGAGATGATATACGTGTGCTAAGTAGAGACTGGGTACACTGGACGGACTCGCCGAGAAATCCCAGATGGTATTATACCTTACGTCAGATGGTAGTTCTCTGGTGACACTGGTACAGGTTAGTCTGTAGACCCGAGATCGTCATAGATTCTTGTGTGATTCCCACTGTGCTTTGATTTCCACCTTACCACGTCCAAGAGGGCATGCAAAACGGTGGTTTTTGGGTACAGTCCCAAATCACATGGAGGCAATGAGCGATAGGAGGGGATTCGTCTCTCCCGGTATAGGGAGTTGATGTTGCGCTGTGTTCGATTGGCTATAACCGGAAATCCCTGGCCAGGGTTGCTGAGATTTACTGGTAAATGTTACCAGTAGTTTCTCGAACTGTTATAGACCTCATATCGACACGACTTATCGAGCTATTGGGGTCTGACGTTTACCACCCCTAGGCGAGATATGCGACATATCAGACGACGAGACCGGACTGTACGGTAA
This sequence comes from Agapanthus africanus, assembly GCA_030015575.1. Classification (NCBI taxonomy): domain Eukaryota; kingdom Viridiplantae; phylum Streptophyta; class Magnoliopsida; order Asparagales; family Amaryllidaceae; genus Agapanthus; species Agapanthus africanus. Next base: position 499,441,187 of record CM057348.1, on the reverse strand, counting down.
GTGTTATTGGTTGGATTCACAGGAGTGTGAGCGGGCTTGCTCATTGATCTTCTGATCGCTCAATACCCGGGTGGCCGTTACGTTTAGCAGACCGCTTGCGGCTTATGGGTGTTTGATATGATCATCACCGACTGCCGGCGTATTGACGAATCTTTAGAGTCCAACACAGAGGTTTCCTGGCTCAAGCGAAACGAAATAGGAGTGCATATGAGATATTTGCGGGACCGAGAATAATACCAGTATGTGATACTGTATTCAATTCTCGCGATTTGTGACATTGATCGGTTATATGCGATATAGCCGGGTTATCGGATCAAGTGTTGATTTGATAAGTTGTTACTATTGATATTAGTCGGTTATATGCAATATGACCGGATTATTAAATCAAGTGTTGATTTAATGATTTAATGTATAATTATATATTTGATATATTACTTTACATTGACTAATATTTGTTCACTTAAGATGGATTTTCTCACTTGATGTGCACAAGTTATATATGTGATATATGTTTGTGCACTTGTTTATATCATGTTTGATGATACATGCAAATATGGGTGGGTGGGTATATTACACCTTGTTTAGGTCAATGGTTAGGGTTTTATGTATTTTATTTATGTTGGAAAAACTAAATGGTGGCTTTTAGTTTCTTTGCTAGAAGCTTCATGAAGCATGCTAGCATCTTTGAAAAAGTCTTGCCATTTTGTTTTATCCTTAACCTAACCATCAACCTAAACCCTAGTTTATTCTCTACACATGTTAACTCACCCTTGGTTGCTAAATGATAGACTTTACTTGATTTTTATTTCATTTTATTCATTATTCCATTCTTTTCTTCTTCTTCTTCTTCTTCATGAAGAAAAGAAAAGTTTTTTAGAAAATTTCACGTGATGAAATCAAGTGAGAAATCCAAATCCAAAGTGAACCCACTTCCTATTTTTTCATCCTCTACCACTTGCCATGTTGTATAGGGTGTTTTCTTCACAAGATTCATGACCAAGTGAAGATGGAGCTTGAGTTTGAGTCGCCTTGACAAAGATCATCTTCGGCATCGAAGTCAACGACATAGCCCGATCATTTCTCCGACAAAACCATCGCTAGAGTCCGGGATCCGATGATCGCAGCGGAGGGACGTCAACACGGAGCTTTAGAAGTGGAGGACCGGATCTACAAAGGTTGTATTTCCATTCACTTAGTAGCAAAGTTGTTTGCTTGCATTTTGTTACGCCTTTACCTCTAGTTAACGATCTTCATTAGGGTTTCTCGGCACATAAATTTTTGATTTGGCATGGTTGATGCCTTGTGGAATCTCATGAGTGTGCCTAGAAACCTTACAGTGGTATCAGAGACTAGCTAGAGCCTTAGGCGAAGTATAGACGAAGTTAGAAACCCGATCGAACCCCGAAACCCTAAAACTTGACCCTCTCTGTACATTTTTTGAAATCGTGGATTTTTGTGAATTAAAAATGCTCAGAAAATAGAGCAGGAAATTCTAAGGCAAATTGTAGAAAACGAACCCCTAACTCTACTGTTGCGCCGCGGAACCGTAGCCTAACCCCACTTTTGGTGGCGGTTCCGCGGCCGTATGTGATGATTATGCGCTTTATTTTCTACAGTAATGCCCATAGCTATTTTCTCTGTTCTCTGGGAATTTTTAATCTATACTCTACAGTTGAGTTTTCTGGGTTGTATTGGGAGTTCGTCGATTCGATCGGGAAGTTTAACTTTGTCTGTGTTTTTCCGGGTATTTTAGAACATATTGAAAAGTTTGACCGGATATAAATACCCACTTTTCCCAGTCGGGAAATTTCCAAGTGTTGGATCTTTCCGTAGTTTAAGAACGTTCGAAGTAGTGCAAGTAACGCGATGGACCCTCTAGAAGACAACAAACCTTAACTCGATTATGTGACCGTCTTGAACTGTCCTTTGAACCTTAGGGTTTGGGGCAGTACGGCGTGCCACATGTGAGGAGTTGGCTTGACCCTTCTACGGCTGGACCGTTGGTACTGTGGCATGAAGTGAATGTTTTTAAACTTATTTCATATGTTGAGCTGTTTTGGGAAAACTTGGGTGTTTGATTGTTCGATCGGAAAGTTTAACATTTTCTATTTATCTGGAATGTGATACAATATTTGGAATCCACAAGTAGTTATGAGATAACTGATTTGGATTTTATAAACATAGCAGTTTAGTCTCACTTGATCGGTTGCCACGGAATTTTGATGTGATCAAAAGTCCATCGCAATCACGTAGCGTACGCGGATACTCGCCGGATAAACTTAATAGACATCCTCGCCCCATAGCCCCGACCAAGTGACTGTAGGAGAACCCCGTCGCCGAAAGCATCCGTTCGGGTGCTCGCGGCAGCGGTGTTCTGCCTTGGTGCACTTCGTCGACGGCATTGGGGGTGCGGCCGTCTACTAAAGTTTGCGACGAGCATTCGTTCAGGATGTCGGGAATCTTGTTGAATTGCCTGACTTGATATTGAAAAGAGTTTTCAATAAAGTGACTAAAATGCGGGGTTTATAATTGTTAGGCATGCGATGTCTAAGGAATTCATTTGGTTAGGCATGTGATGTCTAAAGAGGTTGCGGATTCCAACTGTTGTAGTTTTACACTTTCTTTTCTGCGGCCGTAAGTGTAATATGTGATATCGCCGGTTTCGTTGCTATATGTCAACGACAATTGGGATACGCATATTTACTTATGTTGATGGCATGTGATGTTATGTGTTGCTGGATATGTTATATTGGATCGTCGTGTTTGAATAGACGGGTTTTTTTTATGTGAGATGAGTGTTTTTCATTTTCATTCATGTAAAAACTTGTATGTAATATTCTTTTATTGGGGCACTTCCAGGTTGCGGAAGATGTCACCGTTGATGTATATTATTTACTTTTCCACACTAGGATAGACCTAAGGAGGAGAGCACAAGCAACTGGGTTCTGGAGTCCAGTGGGAGACCAACTCGAGGAGTCGAGTCCGGGTCTCCTAACTCTAGAATTAGTAGGGTTGCTTGCCGCTCTCGTAGGGGTCTAGGGGTGTGGGTTTGGCTATTCATCACGACCGTGGAATCCGTGTTTTATACAGTCTCGTATTGAAAACACGGACGTCCTAGTATATCTAATATTTCATATATGTTTCTTCTGCTGCGATATCTGTGATGTGATCATTTGATGTTCTGTGATAGATACTGTATATAGTATATATGATATATTATATAGGCGTTACTTATGTTTTACACCCGTGCTAGCCCTGCCCCGCTCTGCCGTTAGTTACCTAACCTAACGGTGCATGAAGGGACATCGAGGCGAATGCGGATGGCATAAGTGTACGTCGTATTTATCTGTGATGTTTAGGTACTAAAATGATGGGACTTCATTAATATGATTAATGAAAGAAAAAGAAACCTAAAAGATGTTGTGGAATCGAATTTTCAAAAACAGGTAGCTACAGTTCTTGCTTTGCATCGCGGTGTTCCTTGTAGAACATCCTGCACCTTATTCGATGAGGAAAGGGCCGAGATCCCTTCACCGGGAGTGACCCCTTTAGCAATAACTGGCAGATGCTACACACTCGGTTTTTCTTTTGATTGCTTCTATAGTTTCTACTTTGCATAGTGGTATATATGATATATCCTGCACCTCATTCGACGAGGAAAGAGCCGACGATCCCTTCACCGGGAGTGACCCCTTTAGCAAAACTAGAAAAGCCTCAAAAACAATCCATTTTAAAATCATTTGATTCTACAACGATATCAAGTTCATTACGCAATAGGTTTTCAGAAAAACCTGTCGTAGCCCTCCGTCATTTCAGATAAGTTGTATATAGTATTCGTGCTACATTTGTTGGCTTTCGTCAAGGTGTAGTGTGCGGTAGCTATATGCTGCTTATCTGCTGCATACGATGCGATTGGATTAGGGTAGTCGTACGGCTTTGTTGGCTTTCGTCAAGGGTCGCGCGGGTGGGTTTAATTCAGTCAAGAAATGTACGGGTTGAACTTGACTAGCGGGCTATGGTTTGTTGGCTTTCGTCAAGGTCATAGCACGTTAGGGGCAAAATTATCTGGAATTTCAAGTGTTGAAATTTGCAATGAGATTGCATACCTTCTATGAGATAGTTGGATCCCGATACCCGCTGCGAGTAATTGTTACTCCTGGGAGAGTTTTACACATTACAATTAGCCGATCAAGTAGGTGTCTAGAAAGGTGTTAACGAGGTTACGCCTCTGGGAAAACAAGGTTTACATTAATTAGGTTCGTGCGAAAGCACGGGGGACCTCCCTCAAAGTACCGACACTGGCCTGGCTGAAAGATTGGCGAACTTGTAGCGTGTTATTAATCCGGGCTAGTCTTTCCTTTTAGGGTTTGAAGGAAGATTTGATAAAAACAGTGGGAGCCATCCTGATTAGATAAAATAATAACCAATCTGATCTTGCAAGAGCGCACGCAGAGTGTTTTCTTCTCTCTCTCTCCAGGTAGCGACCATGTCACGCCTTAATCAAGATAATAAATCGGATATGTTGACCGAACCCGCTTGTTATACTGAGCTGGAGAACGTTGGTCCCGTTCCAACTTATAATTGTTATAAGATAGAGCAGGAAATTGGGGATTACCAGAATTCCCATGCCGCCCAAACGAAGAAAGTGCATACCGATGCATCATCTTCTGGTGTGTTCATTATAGAGAACTGTTTCTCAATGTCTTTTACGTCCTGGGTATATGATACCGGATCAGGATCCCACATATGTAATATATTACATGGGCTACAGAAAGGTAAAGAACTGAGAACGGGTGATAAGTTTCATGAGGCAGAAAACGGTGCAAGTGTTGCAGCCAAGTCTGTTGGTCACTGTCAACCTGTATTACCAGAATACATTGATTCTGAACAAATGTTATTAGATACCGAACTTGATATACAAAATCATATCGGTCTCTTTATTAGTAAAGATAGATGTAATTTTGTATTGTTGGATAATGTTTTGAACATTTCCTATATCAAAAGTTGATCGGTTCAGGCACGTTATCTAAAAGCATTGACGTTCTAAATCAAACTACAGTTCCTAGTATACAGAACACACACAAGAGGAAGAGTTCAGAAATGAACGAATTCTTCTTGAGGTATTGTAGACTAGGTCATATTAATGCGACCCGACTAGCTGAAGTTACATATATATACATATTTAAATCAGTTGGAATTTACATCTTGTGAAACTTGCCAGTCATGTCACAAAGATAAGATGACCATAGCTCCGTTTACTGGAAACAGAGAAAGAGTTAGTAAACTCTTGGGATTGATACATGTTGATGTATGTAAGGTCCCCCATCTACACATGCCAGGACCGGTTCTTTTACTTCATTACATTCTCTGATGATCTCTCAAGATTCAGTCATATGTTCCTGTTGAAACACAAGTCCGAACCTTTTGAGATATTCACAGAATATAAGTTAGAAGTAGAGAACCAATACGGTTATAAGTATTATGTTCTTTGATGAGATCAAGGAGGAGAATACTTGTGCATAGAATTCCTGGACTATTCTAAAAGAGAATGAGATTCTCTCTCAGTATTACTCCTCTATATACACCATAGCACGATGGTATATCGGGGCGGAGCAATTGCACCCTATTCGATATGGTGCGCTCTATGACGAGTACTACTGAATTACCTATTTCCTTTTGGGGGTTATGCACTTGAGAAGCTGCATACCTATTGAATTAGGTTCGAGTCAGATCACAGCCTACCACTCCATATGAGATATGGTATGGGAAGAGCCCATGTCTTAAGCTAGTTAAGATTTGGGGTTGACCGGCCTATGTCTAAAAGCAAAATCCGGACAAGCTCGAGGCAAGGTCTGTAATGTAGAACTGGAAAGGTTCCAGCTATACAAACTACAGCAGATGATTTGATAGAACCAAAGGATTCAAAAGTTACCAACGAACCTCAGCCTCTCCACCGATCTAGTAGGGTTCCTCACCCACCTGAGAGATACTTCGGTTTCTCTATGACAGTGGGAGCGAGGATTGCATCATGAGATGATGACCCAACTAGTTTCGAGCTGGCCATCAAGAGTAAGACTCTATAAGAATGGCTGGATGCTTAGTGATTTGAGATGGAATACTTATACACCAACAAAGTATGGACTTTGGTTGCTTTATCTGAAAGGTTAAATCCCCATCAGGAGCAAGTATATCTTGAGAAGATTACTTGGTGTACATGAAAAGGTTGAGATTTTCAAAGCTAGACTTGTTAAACGTTTGCATCGTAGACCAGTTGTGGCTAATAATGAAACCTTTTCTGGCGCCTATGCTTAAGTCCATCCAGATCCTACTTGCCACGGCTACATACCACGACTACGATATCTGGTGGTTGGGTGTCATGACAACTTTTCTAAATGATGTTTTAGAAGAGGGCGTCTATAAGTACACAGCCAGAGGGCTTCGTAGACAGTGGGAGCAGCGGAAACGTGTACAAGTTGTTTTATCGGATAAAGCAGGCATCGCGGAGTTGGAACGTCTGTTTTGATATGGTAGTCAAAGAGTTTGACTTCATCAAAATGGTAGATGAACCATGTATATACAAAAAAGTAGTAGGGAGTATGGTGGTGATCCTCGTGGAGTACGTGGATGACATACTCTTGATAGGGAAGGAGTTTCCTATGCTACGCTCAGTCAATCTCCGCTTATCACAAGGAGTCTTCATATAGGATCAAAGTGATACCTACTAAATCCTGGTTTTTGGATCTATGAGATAGATCTAATTGGATGTTGAGACTCTCATTAGTTGTAGTGAAATGGTATCAATCGATCCTGGGGAGAATCACTGGAAAGGTTCCAGGGTGATAAGGAAGACTGAATGTCAGTCACAGGCATTGTCTTTACCCTCAGTAGAGGGACGGTATGTTGGAAGAGTTCCAAGCTAGATACCGTGGCAAACCAGACGATAAAAGCTGGTAACATCGCTATTAAAGATACTACCAAAGAGGGAGTTTGGGTGTATAATAGTTCATAAGATGAACTAGGTTCCTACCATTGTGTGACAATAGAAGTGTGGCCTTGGCCCAGGAACCCTGGTCCCATCAGTGACCCAGACATATTCTGAGGCAGCATCACCTGATCATGGAGATAGTTGATCTCCAGGGTGATCGAGGTTAGGAGAGTAGACTCAGAGGACAACACGGCGGATCCACTCACAAAGGCCTTTTCCTAGAGAGAGACTTTTATGGGATGGTTGAGTATGAGATACTACAACCACTGCTATCAGATGGCCCTAGTGCAAGTGGGATATTGTTAGTTATATGTATGCCCTAGAGGCAATTACTATACATAGGATGTATATTGTAGTGGATGCTTGGACATATATAGGGAGGACTTTCTTGCTCGATATGATAGTATGCTATCTGGTTACTCTTTACCTTAACGTGTACACTGATCGTCTCTCTGTTACATGTTGGTAAAGCCCTTAGGATGTGTACTTGACTACATGGACTATGATGCGGATCATACTAGTGGGGACATGGTAGTCCATAAGTACATCCTTCAAGGTCCCTAGTCGTGGGTATATCAAGACGGGGCATCGATATACCAGAGTAGACTAGCGTATACCTTCTCGACCCATACAGATGGGCGATGGATGATCCCATATCCATTGGTGTTTGACATCAGAGATGATATACGGGTGCTCAGTGGAGACTGGGTACACTGTACGGACTCGCCGAGAACTCCCAGATGGTATTATACCTTACGTCAGATGGCAGTTCTTTGGTGACACTGGTACAGGTTAGTCTGTAGACCCGAGATCGTCATAGAGTCTTGTGTGATTCCCACTGTGCTTTGATTTCCACCTTACCACGTCTAAGAAGGCGTGCAAAACGGTGGTTTTTGGGTACAGTCCCGAATCACATGGAGGCAATGAGCGATAGGAGGGGATTCGTCTCTCCCGGTATAGGGAGTTGATGTTGCGCTGTGTTTGATTGGCTATAACCGGAAATCCCTGGCCAGGGTTGCTGAGATTTACTGGTAAGTGTTACCAGTAGTTTATCGAACTGTTATAGACCTCATATCGACACGACTTATCGAGCTATTGGGGTCTGACGTTTACCACCCCAAGGCGAGATATGCGTCATATCAGACGACGAGACCGGACTGCACGGTAAGTGTTACTGGTTGGATTCACAAGAGTGTGAGCGGGCTTGCTCATTGATCTTCTGATTGCTCAATACCTGGGTGGCCGTTACGTTTAGCAGACCGCTTGCGGCTTGTGGGTGTTTGATATGATCATCACCTACTGCTGGCGTATTGACGAATCTTTAGAGTCCTACACAGTGGTTTCCTGGCTCAAGCGAAACGAAATAGGAGTGCATATGAGATATGTGCGGGACCGAGAATAATACCAGTATGTGATACTGTATTCGATTCTCGCGATTTGTGACATTGATCGGTTATATGCGATATAGCCGGGTTATCGGATCAAGTGTTGATTCGATAAGTTGTTACTATTGATATTAGTCGGTTATATGCAATATGACCGGATTATTAAATCAAGTGTTGATTTTATAATTTAATGTATAATTATATATTTGATATATTACTTTACATTGACTAATATTTGTTCACTTAAGATGGATTTTCTCACTTGATGTGCACAAGTTGTATATGTGATATATGTTTGTGCACTTGTTTGTATCATGTTTGATGATACATGCAAACATGGGTTGGTGTGTGTATTACACCTTGTTTAGGTCAATGGTTAGGGTTTTATGTATTTTATTTATGTTGGAAAAACTAAATGGTGGCTTTTTGTTTCTTTGCTAGAAGCTTCATGAAGCATGCTAGCATCTTTGAAAAAGTCTTGCCATTTTGTTTTATCCTTAACCGAACCATCAACCTAAACCCTAGTTTATTCTCTACACATGTTAACTCACCCATGGTTGCTAAATGATAGACTTCACTTGATTTTTATTTCATTTTATTCATTATTCCATTCTTTTCTTCTTCTTCTTCTTCTTCTTCATGAAGAAAAGAAAAGTTTTCTAGAAAATTTCAGGTGATGAAATCAAGTTAGAAATCCAAATCCAAAGTGAACCCACTTCCTATTTCTTCATCCTCTACCACTTTCCATGTTGTATAGGGTGTTTTCTTCACAAGGTTCATGACCAAGTGAAGATGGAGCTTGAGTTTGAGTCGCCTCGACGTAGATCATCTTCGGCATCGAAGTCAACGACCTAGCCCGATCATTTCTCTGACGAAACCATCGCTAGAGTCCGGGATCCGATGATCGCAGCGGAGGGACGTCAACACGGAGCTTTAGAAGTGGAGGACCGGATCTACAAAGGTTGTATTTCCATTCACTTAGTAGCAAAGTTGTTTGCTTGCATTTTGTTTCGCCTTTACCTCTAGTTAACGATCTTCATTAGGGTTTCTCGGCACATAAATTTTTGATTTGGCATGGTTGATGCCTTGTGGAACCTCATGAGTGTTCCTAGGAACCCTACAGTATAATACCAACCAGTATATTCCCGGTGAGTCCATCCAATGTAACTCATAACCCATTAAGCACCTGTATACAATCTTTGGTGACTGACTAACACCAATGGCTATGGGACCGGCCATCGCCCTTCGTCAAGATCAAGAAATATATACACTATTCTACTTTGCAATATCGATGTCCAGCCCCTCGTCAAGGATGTGTTTATAGACTACCCGACCGCCACAAGTCTGATCGTTGTCAAAACGCTGATAGTCAAGAAAGAATCCTATGGGCTCTATCAACATGTAATAGCGATATGCAATACCACATTATACATGTATTTGATGAAAGAGACTAACCAGATAGCATACTATCATTTCGAGTAAGACTGTTCTACCTGTATAGGTCCTCCCTCAGTTGTCATAATCGCCAGCCTGCAATTACAATAATTACCTTGAAGGCACTATATCCCATACATTTGACTTGAAAAAAGAATTGATATACTAATACAACGAACTCAAATATCAACGAGCAAATATATTGATAAGAAAGTTATAAGCAAACAACAAAAAAAATTATATGCCTTTTTAAACATATCATTTGACTTGAAAAAAGAATTGATATACCACTACATCAAATATCACATATAAGAAAAATAATATTTGAGGCAAATGGTAAAAAGTAAATAAGCTCCACCTCAAATATTTCATTAAAAATTACCTGAGATTCTCCCAATTAGTAAAAAATAAATTTTTTAGGAGATAAATCATGTATAGTAAGATTTCAATGGAACACATTTTCTTTTCAAATTTTCAAATTCAAATACCAAATTATAGATAAGAAAATATAAATCCATATGTTAGATTCTATAAACATTTATTAATTATGATCAAAATCATAAAAATATCCTATTTTTTACTTTAAAAAAATATAAACTAAGTTAATATGGTAACTTTTCAAAAATATATCAAATAGTAATAAGGATATGAAATTTAGCATAATTTTAACATGGTAATAAATTTCACTGTCATAAGCAAGAAATGTTAATTTTGGTCATATAATGAAAAATTTGCCAAATAGTTTCCAAATAAAAATATGTGAGAGTTGCATGATCAAGTAATAAAAATCCCAAACAATTTCATCAATTTATATATCCGATGAAAATTAAAATAAAAAATTATAAATTTCAATTGAACATAAATATATAATGTAGATCACAAGAGAAAAAATAGATCAAGATTTTATTATAAACTCATAAGAAATTCAGTTAAGTACTTTCTTACTATATGATTCTCCATTCAAATCATTTGATAGGATCACTCAAAAATACTTTCCAATTTGTCTTTTGCAACACCTATCATGAAATCATATCTTCATTTTGTTGAATCCGGCACATCTACAAAAAGAAAATGTGTATTTTGGTACCCATATTTTCTTGGGTCTTTAAAAGTTAATCTTTGGAACCCATCTCATGTTAACGTTTAAATTATTATTATTTTTATAATAACATAAATAAGACATATGTCCAAACATTTCACAATAATTACAAATAAATTTAGATGTTTATGAAGAATTACAGGCATCCAATTGACGTGTAATTTGAGAACAATATGCATGTAAAAAGCGTGTAACTCTAGAATTAGAATTAGGAAAAATATCATAGCAAGATTTACTCGATGAGTGAGAACTTGAACAATTCGTATTATCTCTCAATATAGCATGTATAGAATGTTTTGGTCTGAAATTAGGTTTATACATATAAGCATATTTCGGCCTTTTAGGATTAGCACTAATCTTGTCCTTATCATATTTAGAATTGAAAGCACATAATGAAATGTTGTTAGTGCAGCTATTCAAAAAATTTGATTTTGAAAATTTTTATTTTTCATTCATAAGCTTCGAAATGGTACATACTAAATCACCATTTTACTTTTTCTAACATGATAACTTATTTTCCAAGAGCTCATGAGATGAAAATAAGGATTTATCAATGAAAAAGGAATTTTCTTTCTCAACACACAAATTACTCAAATTATTTTTCATTGATTCACTTGTACATATCAAATCTTTATTTTTGAAAATCAAACCTTCATTTTTATTTCTCAAACCATTATACTCAGAAGCTAACAAGTTAAAAATACTCTTTTGTTCCTCAAGTTTTGAAAACAAATTATTTTTCTCTTTAACCATTTTTATTAATTTCCACAACATGTGAAACACAAGAAAAAGATAAAGCATCATATTTAAAGTAAGCTTTAAATTCTCATTTTTCAAACTTTAAACCAACTCATCATTTGTACTTTCTAATAAAAAAATTCTTTTCAACTTCTTTATTTTTAGAAACTGTATTTCCAAACTTATCAAATAATTCATGAAGCATATCAAGAAGCTCATCATAAGAAATCTCATCATTATCATCAAAAGAAAAATCATTCTCCCAACAAGTGTTATTAATCAAATCAAAATATGAGTTAACAAATATACCTTGATCTGGTGGAGTATGACTAATATCATCGTTGCATTCATGTATTCTCTTGATTTAAGAATTTTTATTATGGGTGGCCACAATTATTTTCCATACTTGATGAGCACTTACACAATAAACAATCATGTTAGACATGTTAGTATCAAGCAAAGAAATTAATATATTTAATGCAAGTTTATTCATAGTCGGTTGCCTTTTCTCATAATAAGTCTACTCCGATTTTGGTTTGGAGGGAGGAATAAAGGCTTCTACCATAATATCTCACAATCCACACTACTGTGAATATGACTTACTCCTACGGTTGGAATCGTAGGGGCAAACCACTGCCCATATAGTTCCTACCGTAGGAGCAAAAATATGATCGGTAGGGACAAAATCCATAGGAGTCACTATCCCTACGGTTTCCAACGTAAGGACAATTATTTTTTTTTATTTAAAAAACAAATATCTTGCCATTACAGTACTAACCGTAGGGGCAAATGTATGCCCCTACGGTTTCAACTGTAGGAGTAAAGTATCAGTTTTTCTGATATTTTGTCTCTACAGTGGAACCCGTAAGGGGGAAAAATTTCCCGTATGGTGCTAATCGTAGAGGTAAACATTTAATTTTTAAAAAAAAAAATACTGCCTTTGTTTTCTATTCGCCCTGTACACAATAATATACCACACACTATATCACACACTATATCATATACCGAAATATAAAAATATATATCAACAATATCCCACACATAATATATAACGAAATAAACAAATACAATACAAAATTACTTTAAAATCATGATCATAATAATCATATACAACAACCGATATTCAAAATATACAACATGTCGCAAATATAATATAGATATCCTACAAAAATCTTTAAAAATATAAAAAAAATCACTGCTAGTTCAGTCTAGATGCTCCATCTCTAAGTAACCGGCACATATAGCGAATCCGGTCCTTGCTGTAGCACTGGAGTCTCAAATGCTCCAGAAATGCTGCTGCAGTAGTACCTGAAGCTGAAGTAGGTGAGCCGAAGCAGAAGAACCTGGGGGAGTGGCTTGTGAAGCCGTAACCAAAGGAGTGGCATGCGGAGCTCTCAAAGGTATACATGAAATGTAGGATTCTTATGCACAACAGTAAGGTTTCAGGAGGAATCTTCCATGCCATTTTTAAACTTTTTGTCGTGCTAAAGAACTCTAACCTAGGATGTTTAAATAGAGAATCATACGAAACATATTGTAAACTACTTTACAACTAAGTGAATTAGGAATACAACCTTTGTAGACCGGTCCTTCACTACAATAGCTCCGTGTAGTAGTCCTTTCGCTCCAAGTAGTGATCTTCCGGACTCTCGCATGGCTTCACAAGAAGAAAGGAACGAACTTGCTTGAAGTCTTCGAGGCCGAAGATGATCTACGTCGAGGAGACACTAACCCAAGCTACTACTTCACTAATGAGAGATTAGTGAAGCTAACACCCTATACTAAAGTGCTAATCAAGTAGAGAATGATGAAGTAGGATTTTTGCTCATTTTAGAATTGATTTTCTCACTAATATTTCTCGCTTGCTCAAAAGCTAGAGAGCTATTGAGCTTGAAGAAGTAGATGAAAAGAGATAATGTTGTGAGAGAGAGTGGCAACCATGGGTGAGAAAATATCTAATATTACTCATGTAGAGACTTAACCACAGGTTTAGATAATGGTTGAGTTAACAAATATCTTGTGTAAGACAAAACTAGTGGACTAAGTCAATGGATCTCAAAGCTTCATGAAGCTTCATGCTATGTGACAAATTTCCAACTAATAACTGAATTACCATAAATAAATAAACCCTACATTATCTTTATCATGGTGTAAGTCTTATACACCCATGTTGCATGTATCAACAACCATGACACATAAATAAAACACAATTAATTTATATCACATATATATTAAGTGTGCACATGTGAGAAAAATAAATGCTTAAGTGAGCTAATATTAGTTAATGTAAACTAGTATATCACATAAACAATTATACACTAAATTATCAAATCAACGCTTGATTTAATAATCTGGTTATATCTCATATAACCGACTAATATTTTATGTATCAACTTATCGAATCAACAATTGATTCGATAACCTAGCTATATCACATACAACCGACTGATACAAATATCGCCATAATAGAATACGGTATCTTATACTCGTATTAATCTCAGTCCCGCACATATCACATATGTGCTCTTACTTCGTTTTGCCTGAGCTAGTAAAACCTTTGTGTAGGACTCTAAAGACTTGTCAATACACCGGCAGTAGGTAATGATCATATCAAGTACCCACAAGCCGTCAGTGGTACTAGCTGGACGTAACGGCTACCCGGGTATTGAGCGATCAGAAGATCAACAAGCAAGCCCGCTCTAGCTCATGTAAAGCCTGTCAGTAACACTACCGTACAGTCTGGTCTCTTCGTCTGAGATGTCGCATATCCAGTATAGGGGTGGTAAACGTCAAACCCCAATAACTCAATAAGTCATGCCGTTACGAGGCTCATAACGGGTTGAGAAACTACCGATAACACTTACCAGTAAATCTTTAAATCAGCCCTGGACAGGGACTTCCAGTTATAGCCAATCGGGCACAGCACGACATCTACCCCCAATAACGGGAGAGACGAAATCCCCTCCTATCGCTCATCGCCTCCATATGACTCGGGACTGTACCCAAAAACCACCGTTTTGCACATTCTCTTGAACGTGGTATGGTGGAAATCAAAGCAGAGTGGGAATCACACAAGACTCTATGACAATCTCGGGTCTACAGACTGACCTGTACTAGTGTCACCAAAGAACTGCTATCTGACGTCAAGTATAATACTATCTAGGAGTTCTCAGCGAATCCGTCCAGTATACCCAGTCTCAAATGAGCACCCGTATACCATCTCTGATGTCAAACACCAATGGATATGGGATCATCCATCGCCCATCTCATAGGTCGAGAAGCGTATACGCTAGTATATTCTGGTATATCGATACCATGTCTCGATACACACACGACTAGAAACATTAAAAGATGAACTTATGGACTACCATGGCCCACTAGTATGATCTGCATCATAATCCTGGTAGTCAAGTACACATCCTAAGGGCTTTACCAACATGTAACCATGAGACAGTATCAAGAGACAAGTATACATGTTAAGATAAAGAGCAACTAGATAGCATACTATCATGTCGAGCAAGAAAGTCCTCTCTATATATGTCCAAGCATCCACTATAATATACATCATATGTACAAGAATGTCCTATAGGGCATACATACAACTAACAGTCTCCCATATGCACTAGGGCCAGCTGTTGTAGTATCGCATACCCAACATCCCGAAGAGTCTCTCGAACTGTATCTGGGGAATTGCCTTCGTGAGTGGATCCGCTATGTTGTTCTTTGTGTCAACTCTCTTGACCTGGATCTCCCGGCGATCAACTATCTCCCGGATCAGGTGATACTGCCTCAGAATATGCCTGGATCATTGATAGGACCCGGGTTCCTTGGCCAAAGCCACCGCTCCATTGTTATCACAATACAAAGGTATTGAATAATCAATGGATGGAACCACTACAAGTTTAGTTATGAATTTCTTCATCCAGACAGCCTCTTTGGCAGCATCATTGGCGGCGATGTATTCAGCCTCCATCATCGAGTCTGCCACGGTTTCCTGTTTGGAACTCTTCCAATAAACCGCCCATCCATTGAGTGTAAAGACAAATTCCGAGACCGGCTTGGAGTCATCCTTATCACTCTGGAAGCTCTAATCGGTAAAGGACTCCACTTGAAGTTCTCCGTTACCATACACCAAGAGCATCTCTTTAGTTCTTCTCAAGTACTTGAGAATGCTCTTCACAGCTTTCCGGTGACTCTCTCTTGGATCTGCTTGATACCTACTCACTACACTTAGTGAGTATGCTACATCGGGTCTGGTACATAGCATCGCGTACATAATAGAGCCTACTTCCGAAGCATAGGGTATCCCTTGCATGCGAGCTCTCTCCAAATCAGTCTTGGGAGACACTTTTTGGAGAGAGTGAGTCCTGAGATTGTGGGTAAAAACCCACGTTTGGATTCTTCCATACTAAACCTCTTTAGTATGGTGTCAATGTACCTCGATTGGGAAAATCCCAGTATCCGTTTAGATCTATCTATATAGATCTTAATCCCAAAAATGTAGGAGGCATCACCTAGATCTTTCATTGAGAATTTTTGTGATAAGAAGAGCTTGACCGATTGTAGCATAAGAATGTCATTTCCTATCCAGAATATGTCATCCACGTACAATACGAGGAAGACAACCTTACTCTCTGCTACCTTCTTGTCATCCACGTACAATACGAGGAAGAGGTTTATCTAAGTTTTTGATGAAGTTAAACTCTTTGACAACGACATCAAAACATATGTTCCAACTCCGCGATGCCTGCTTTAATCCGTAGATGGATTTAAGCAACTTGCACACCTTTCCGCTACTCCCACTGTCTACGAAGCTCTATAGCTGAGTCATGTACACGCTCCCTTCCAAATCACCATTTAGAAAGGCGGTCTTAACATCCATTTGCCAGATTTCGTAGTCATGGTATGCAGCAATAGCAAGTAGGATCCGGATGGACTTAAGCATAGCCACTGGAGAAAAGGTTTTGTCATAATCCACACCTGGTCGTTGACGAAAACCCTTTGCAACAAGTCTAGTTTTGAAAGTCTCAACTTTTCCATCTACACCAAGTTTCTTTTTAAAGATCCATTTGCTCCCAATGGGTTTTACCCCTTCAGGAGCAACTTCCAAAGTCCATACTTTGTTGGTGTACATGGATTCCATCTCAGATCGCATTGCATCCAGCCACTTCACAGAGTCCCCACTCGTAATGGCCTGCTCAAAACTAGTTGGGTCATCATCTTCCATGATGCAATCCTCGCTTCCACCATCAATGAGAAAACCGTAGTAACTCTCAGGTGGATGAGGAACCCTACTAGATCGGTGGTGAGGCTGAGCTTCGTTGGGAACTATCGAATCCTCTGGTTCTTCCAAATCTTCTGTCGCGGTTTGTATAGCTGGAACATCTTCCAGTTCTACCTCCTTGCCACTAATTTGTTTCAAAAGAAAACCCTTTTCTAAAATGGTGGCATGTCGAGAAACAAAAACCTTTTGTTCCTCGGAATGGTAGAAGATATACCATCGCGAATGTTTGGGATATCCTATAAACTTACATAGAACTGACCTTGCCTCGAGCTTTTCCGGATTTTGTGTTTTCACATATGCTGGACAACCCCATATCTTAAAATAATTAAGATATGTTCTCTTTCCTTTCCATATCTCATATGGAGTGGTTGGCATAGATTTCATGGGAACCATATTCAATAGGTCTGCAGCTGTCTCCAGTGCATAACCCCAAAAGGAAATAGGTAACTCAGCAGTGCTCATCATAGAGCGCACCATATCTAATAGGGTGCGATTCCTCCGCTCAGATACACCGTTGTGCTGTGGTGTATACGGAGGAGTAAGTAGAGAGAAAATCCCATTCTCTTTTAGATAGTCACGGAATTCCGTGCTCAAGTATTCTCGTCCTCGATCAGATCGTAGGATTTTAATACTTTTACCCATTTGGTTCTCGATTTCGGATTTATATTCATTGAATTTCTCAAAATCTTCAGACTTGTGTTTCATCAGGAACACATGTCCGAATCTTGAGAGATCGTCAGTGAATGTAATGAAGTACGAGGAACCATTCCTGGCATGTGTAGACATGGGACCGCATACATCACTATGTATCAGTCCCAAGAGTTCGGTAACTCTTTCTCCGTGTCTACTAAACGGAGTTTTGGTCATTTTTCCTTTGAGACATGACTGGCAAGTGTCATAAGATGAAAATTCGAAAGGATTCAAATATCCATTCTTATGCAACTTAGCTAGTCGTGTCACATTGATATGACCCAGTCTACAATACCACAAGAAGGATTCATTCATTTCTGAACTCTTCCTTTTGTGTGTGTTTTGTACATTAAGAACTGTGGTTTGATTTAGAATGTATTTGCCATTATTTAACGAGTCCGATCCAATCAACTTTTGATTTAGGAAGATATTCATAACATTATCATGTACTACAAAATTATATCATTCTTTACTTAATAAAGAAACTGATATAAGATTGCATATCAGGGTCGGAATGTAATAGCATTCATTCAGAATTAATCTATTACCGTTTGGTAATATAAGGTGATATTCGCCAACTGCTTTGGCTGCAACATTTGGACGATTCCCTACTCTTATGGAATGATCACCCATTCCCAGTTCTCTACCTTTCCTTAGCCCATGTAACATATTACATATGTAGGATCCCGATCCGGTATCTAATACCCAGGACGTAGAGTGAACTGAGAAACAGTTCTCAATAACTAACACACCCGAAGAAGATCCATCAACATGCTTATTCTTCGTTTGGGTAGCGTGGGAATCCGGATATGTCCTTATTCCTTGCTTAGTCTAATAACAATTATAAGGAAGGATGGAACCAACGTTCCCCTGCTCAGTATAACAAGCGGGTTCGGTCAATACATCCATATTATTATCTTGATTAAGGCCTGACATGGTCGCTACCTGGAGAGAGAGAGAAGAAAACACTTTAGCGTATGCTCTTATAAGATCAGATTGATTATTATTTTATCTAATCAGGATGGCTCCCACTGTTTCTATCAGATTTTCCTTCAAACCCTAAAAAGAAAGACTAGCCGGGATTAATTACACCCTACAAGTTCGCCAATTTTTCAGCCAAGCCAGTGCCGGTACTTTGAGAGAGGTTTCTTGTGCTTTCGCACAGACCTAATTAAAGTAAACCTCGTTTTTCCAGAGGCATAGCCCCGTTGACACCTTTCTAGACACCTACTTGATCGGCTACTTGTAAAGTGTAAGACTCTCCCAGGAGTAGCTCTTACTTGCAGTGGGTATCGGGATCCAACTATCTTATAGAAGGTATGCAATCTCATTGCAAATTTCAACACTTGAAATTCCCGATAATACTTTTGCCCCTAGCGTGCTATGACCTTGACCAGGCCAAACAACCCATAGTCTGCTAGTCAAATTCAACTTGTCATTTCTTGATTGAATTAAACCCACCCATACGACCCTTGACGCAGGCCAAAAAATGCCGTACGAATATACTAATCCAATCGCATCTCATGCTACAGATAAGTACTAATCAGCTACTTTACACTACACCTTGACGCAGGCCAAACTACCGTAGCACGAATACTAAAATAGTACTTATCTGAAATGACGGAGGGCTACGCAGGTTTTTAAGAAAACCATGAGCGTAATGAACTTGATATTGTTGTAGAATCGTGTGATTTTTGAAAAGGAGTGTTTTTTAGGCTTTTACCAGTTTTGCTAAAGAGGTCACTCCCGGTGAAGGGATCTCGGCTCTTTCCTTATCGAATAAGGTGCGGGATACTTCATAAATACTGCTATGCAAAGAAAGCACTAGAAAAAGCAATCAAAAACAAAACCGAGTGAGTTGTAGTATCTGCTAGTTTCACTAAAGAGGTCACTCCCGGTGAAAGGATCTCGGCTCTTTCCTTATCGAATAAGGTGCTGGATATTCTATAAGGAATACCGCTATGCAAAGAAAAAACTAGAGCTACCCTTTTTGAAAATTTGATTCTACAACATTTTTTAGGTTTCTTTTCATTCATTAATCTCATTAATGAAGTCCCACCATTTATTCTTTCTAAGCATCACAGAAAATGAAACGAAAATACAACATACGCTTATGCCATCCGCATTCGCCACAGTGTCCTGTTATGCACCGTTATGTTACTTAACTAACGGCATAACGGGATGGGACTAGCGCGGGTGCAAAACATAAGCAACGTCTATTATATATCTCATATATAATATATAGCCATTCTTCTCAGAATCCATAGTCATTACATCACGGAGCAGCAGAAGAAACATATAAAATATTGGATATATTAGAAGATCCGTGTTTTATTTTGAGCCTGTATAAAACACGGATTCCACGTTCGCAATGAATAGCCAAACCCACATCCTTAGAGCCCTACGAGAGCGGAAAGCAACCCTACCAATTCTAAAGTTAGGAGACCCGGACTCGACTCCTCGAGTTGGTCTTCCACTGGACTCTAGAACCCGGTTACTTATGCTCCCATCCTTAGGTCTATCCTAATGCGGAAAAGTAAATAATATACAACAATGGTGACATCATCCTCAACCCGGAAGTGCCCCAATAAAAGAATATTACATACAATGAATTTTACATGAATGAAAATAAAAACTCTCATCTCACATAAAACCCCCGGCTATTCAAAACACGATGATCCAATATAATATATCACAGCAACACATAACATCATATGTCATCAACGTAACTAAATATGAGTATCCCAATTGTCGTTGATATATAGTAACGAAACCGGCGATACACCACATATTACACTTACTGTCGCAGAAAAGAAAATGTCAAACTACAACATTTGGAATCCATAATAACCTTAGACATCATAAACCCAAAGTATCACATATTTTGGATTTCATACCTAAATATATGAATTTCACATATTGTATCACATTCCACAAATAGCTAGACGATGTTAAACATTCCGATCAAATCAACAAACACCCAAAATTTCCCAAAAAGCTCAACACTTGAGCGTAGTTTAAAAATACTCAGTACATACCACAGCTCCTATGAACCAGCCGTAGAAGGATCAACCAATGCCTCACATGTGGCACCGCTGAACTACCACAAACCCTAGGGTTTACTGGTGGTTTTGACGGTCACATAATCGAGTTAAGGTTTCGTTCTTCTAGAGGGTCCATGGTATGGCTTGCATGATTTTCTGAAAGTTTTAAACTAAGAAAAAATAAAACACTTGGAAAATTTTCCGGCAAGGGTTAAAGTGGGTATTTGATATCTGATCAAACTTTTTAACACCGTCTAAAATAACCCGAAAAACTGTTAGAATTACGACTACGAAACACTCCGAGTTGTCTTTGCAGAAAATTAAGATCACATGAAAATTTAGCAAAAACAAGCAACACCTGAAACACGAAAACCCAGAGCCTGGAACACAGTATAAATTTCAACCCCAAACACCATCAAAAAACTGAGCAGGCCGGTTTTTAAGCCTATGTGGCCGGCCAAAATCTGAGGTCTTGAGCTAAAATTTGTGCTGTGTTCATGTTGCATCTCATACAACATTCTGCAGCTGTTTAAAAAATTTTCAGAGCACGTTTTAAAATCGACAGAAACTAGGTAATCTTTTTTCAAGTTTCGTAGTTGTTTCGGTTTCGTAATCCTACACAATCCGTCTAATTCTCTAGCTAGGCTCTGATACCACTAAAGGGTTCTTATGCACAACAGCAGGGTTTCGGAAGGCATCTTCCATGCTATTTTTAAAATTTTATTCATGCTAAAGAACTCTAATCTAGGATGTTTAACTAGAGAATCATACGAAACATATTGTAAACTACTTTACAACTAAGTAAACCAGGAATACAACCTTTGTAGATCGGTACTTCACTTCAATAGCTCCGTGTAGTAGTCCCTTCACTCCAAGTAGTGATCTTCCGGACTCTAGCATGACTTCACAAGAAGAAAGGAACGAACTTGCTTGAAGTCTTCGAGGCCGAAGATGATCTACATCGAGGAAACATTAACCCAAGCTACTACTTCACTAATGAGAGATTAGTGAAGCTAACACTCTATACTAAAGTGCTAATCTAGTAGAGGATGATGAAATAGGATTTTTCCTCACTTTAGAATTGATTTTCTTCCTAATATTTCTTACTTGCTCAAAAGTTAGAGAGCTCTTATGCTTGAAGAAGAAGATGAAGAGAGATAATGTTGTGAGAGAGAGTTGCAACTATGTGTGAGAAAATATCTAATATTACTCAAGTAGAGACTTAACCATAGGTTTAGATAATGGTTGGGTTAACAAATATGTAGTGTAAGACAAAACTAGTGGACTAAATCAATGGATCCCAAAACTTCATAAAGCTTCATGCCATGTGACAAATTTCCAACTAATAATTGAATTACCATAAATAAATAAACCCTATATTATCTATATTATGGTGTAAGTCTCATACACCCATATTGCATGTATCAACAACCATGACACATAAACAAAACACAATTAATACATATCACATATATATTAAGTATGCACATGTGAGAAAAATAAATGCTTAAGTGAGCTAATATTAGTTAATGTAAACTAGTATATCACATATACAATTATACACTAAATTGTCAAATCAACACTTGATTTAATAATCCGGCTATATCTCATATAACCGACTAATATTTTATGTATCAACTTATCGAATCAACAATTGATTCGATAACCCGGCTATATCACATACAACCGATCGATACAAATATCGCGAGAATAGAATACGGTATCTCATACTCGTATTAATCTCGATCCCGCACGTATCACATATGTGCTCCTACTCCGTTTTGCCTGAGCCAGTAAAACCTCAGTGTAGGACTCTAAAGACTCGTCAATACGCCGGCAGTAGGTGATGATCATATCAAGCACCCACAAGCCGTCAGCGGTACTAGCTGGACGTAACGGCTATCCGGGTATTGAGCTATCAGAAGATCAACAAGCAAGCCTGCTCTAGCTCCTGTAAAGCCTGTCAGTAACACTACCGTAGAGTCCGATCTCTTCGTTTGAGATGTCTCATATCCAGTCTAGGGGCGATAAATATCAGACCCCAATAACTCGATAAGTGATGCCGATACGAGGCCCATAACGGGTCGAGAAACTGCTGATAACACTTACTAGTAAATATCTAAATCAGCCCTGGCCAGGGACTTCCAGTTATAGCCAATCGAGCACTGCACGACATCTACCCCCAATACAAGGAGAGACGAAATCCCCTCCTATCGCTCATTGCCTCCATATGACTCAGGACTGTACCCAAAAACCACCGTTTTGCACGTCCTCTTGAACGTGGTATGGTCAAAATCAAAGCACAGTGGGAATTACACAAGACTCTTTAACGATCTAGGGCCTACAGATTAACCTGTACCAGTATCACCAGAGAACTGTTATCTGACGTCAGGTATAATACCATCTAAGAGTTCTCGGCAAGTCCGTCCAGTGTACCCAGTCTCCACTGAGCACCCGTATATCATCTCTGATGTCAAATACCAATAGATATAGGATCATCCATCGCCCATCTCATAGGTCGAGAAGCGTATACGCTAGTCTACTCTGGTATATCGATGTCCTGTCTCGATACACCCACGACTAGGAACATTAAAGGATGAACTTATGGACTACCATGGCCCCACTAGTATGATCTACATCATAATCCTGGTAGTCAAGTACACATCCTAAGGGCTTTACCAACATATAACCATGAGACAGTATCAAGAGACAAGTATACATGTTAAGATAAAGAGCAACCAGATAGCATACTATCATGTCAAACAAGAAAGTCCTCTCTATATATGTCCAAGCATCCACTATAATATATATCATATGTATAATAATGGCCTCTAGAGCATACATACAACTAACACGAAACCAGACCGGGATGAATGGAAGAATGAAGAAGCAAAGTTTTTAAGTTTGTGTAATAAAGAATAAAGAACAGTGTAGTACTAGATTTAGTCTATATGTCTTTTTGAGAAATTCTAAGTCAAGAAATCAAGTCTTGCGAATTGAAATGATGTGTTATTGATCTATAAGATTCGTGTCGGATTCGTATCAATATAAGATTCTTGCGAATCCGTGAATCCTATGATTGCATTTTCTCATCACATAAATTACATGACGGTTGTTAGTATCGAACGATACCGTCCTATTTTTAACAACTTTCATGTAGTTTTATGTCACGACGAATATCGAACATATGTTAACCGATAGACAGAATTTACGGCGTGTTATTTAGTTTGATAAATTATCTATGTTTTAATTTATAATTTCACTTAAGGATAAGGTTGTTAGTGTGTATGTGCTTTGTATATGTATGTGTTGTGTGTGTTATATGTGCCTGTTGTACGTGTGTGTTTTGCATGTATGTGTTTGTGGTGCGTGTTTGTAGGTAAAAGACGTAGGTAAAAGAAGTTTTTGAATATTTTGACAGCGCCTCCTCTGTATTTATAAAATGTCCTAAATTGGGATACAATGAGATAAAAAATACAAACGGTTACTGAATAACTTTAATAAACCTTACCAAAATCTCATATATAACATCAATAAGTTTACACATTAATATTTTTCTTTACAACATTAAAAATTTCTTGACTTTAACATTTAATTCGTCAAAACATGTACTCCTTTGTCTTAAAAAGAGATAAGGATTATATAATAATACATGATACTATTATTTAAATTTAAAACCATGAAAAGGATACAGTCGTCAAGATGTTAATCTATAAACATTATTTAAACAAGACGCTTGTGTATCAATAGCATGATGAGTTCCCTTAAATTTGGGGTCTCCCACACACAAAATCAAAATTAGTCTATAAATTTTTAAATGCGCACACACACAGAGAGAGAGAGGAGTTTGCACCTAGAACTAATTTTTCCTTTCATTTAATCAAAACAACCATTGAGATAATGGAGGATACCTTCACCTGCAAATAAGATTTCACGTGACTTAAGATTAATCTCTCACAGCCATAAGCTCAAGCCCAATTTGATAGTAGCCCCTAAAGATCCACAATATAAAAACTACTATAAATTTTGCATTAAAAAGTAAGCTATGCATGAAGATTTTAGATGGTATCCGGATTTGGAACTTGCATTCAAATTTCAAATTTTAACATATATAGGTGAGAAGGATGACCTTGAGGATTTGGAGCCATTCATTATGTGTATAAAAT
The DNA here is from genome assembly GCA_030015575.1 of Agapanthus africanus. NCBI lineage: Eukaryota > Viridiplantae > Streptophyta > Magnoliopsida > Asparagales > Amaryllidaceae > Agapanthus > Agapanthus africanus. Next base: position 499,416,362 of record CM057348.1, on the reverse strand, counting down.
GTAAAGATCAACATTTTTGCTTTCCTTTGATTCTTCATGCCAAACTATCTCAAGCTTAAATTTCACCTCTAGAAGATGAAACAAGAATTTTAGAAACTAAAAGGACAGAAGGGAAGAAAGAAAGGGGGAAAACAGATTTATGAAGATGGTAACATAAAGCACATAAGTAGTAGCAAATTTACCTATTCTACACAATCTTATTCTTCATGACATGAATATCACCACTCACTTTCATTTCACACTTATATACCACAAAGGAAAATTTTGTCAAGCATACATTTAGTTTTCACAAAAGAAAAAGATAAAAATCGGGCAAATTAGAAGTAGAACATATAGCCTCTAAAAATTGTAAGTTTAATTAGGTCAATCCACGTAAAAAATTGGGCAAATATAGAAAAAGAATATGTGTGTTTATGTCTCTCTCTCACACACTCACACACACTGCATGCACACACACCAACACATAAACAGCACACACACCAACACTTATATACATATCATCAAACAAGTTAAGAATTATAGTGTTGTCTATCACCGGAAATCAGACTGAGGCGCGAGGGAGCACGTCTAGCCTGAATACGGGAGCAGATGCTATATTGAACATATGCATCCATCCCTCCGAACATACCAAGTTGATTTATGGTACCGTATATCGAAAATTTGAAAGGATTCTAACGTTGAAGCAGACTTATCATATTCCCCCTCAATGATGAGGGATTTTTGATTGTGGGGACACTTTTCTTCTTTTTCCTGCAGGCGTAAGGCTCTACAGTTAATTACATTATCGCAAAGTGATAAAAACTTTCTCCTTCTCTATAGATATCACTTCATATCGTATTATATATATTATTTATTTTGGATTGCCTTTGGATTGTTTACGGAGACTGATATAACATCGTCCGTAGGGCGCGGATTAGTCCATATCCATACATATCAGATTTTGGTTTGAACTTAGGACACATGCTCATATAAATGAGGTCCATCAGTTCAAGAGATATATGTCTAAAGATTTGTAACGACTCTGAATTTACTGTATGGAATTTTCCAGTTTAATGTACAGAAAATGAAATATACAGCCTGAGATTGAGTTATAAGTAAATTTTTTTAAATAACAACAAGAAGAAACTTGTAGCTCACTGGTAAAATCTTGCACTGCTATGACGTAGCTCCTGTTCGATTCCCATCAGACACATTATATTTTCTGATTTATCTTTTTAATTTTTGGAAGCCCAAAAGTTGCACGTACAATACACAGAAAAATGAAAAGTTAGAAAATCAACCATATGGAAAATGGATTAAATCCTAATTTTATCTGGTGGCACAAATCTCAAAGCCTAATTCTGCAAATCGACTGGCGGAAATTCCATCATGGCCGGCACCAATGGCTGAGTTGAGCCCATATTGCCCCGGGCTTTGCACACTAATCCCTTCAACTACCCCTAACTCTCTTGCACTGTTTGATTTCCTTGCAATCAAACAGAGACCTTTCATTTCACCATTAAACCAAATTTTCATACTTTTTAATCCAAATTTTTAATTCCAAAACCCTAATTCTACACTATAAATACCACCCCACAGTTTGCCTCAACGTCATTCTGAAATTTCTAGCCAAAACTCTAAAAAATTCTCTAAGTACAAGTAGAGTAAAGAGGAGTTAGCAAGCGGTCAACTTCCGGCGAACAATCGAAACTATTCCGGCGCTCCCACTACGCTAAGAAACTCATCCCCCCTTCTTCAATCTTTATTTAAGCCTCCTAACTTGTAAGTCTCATCTAATCTTCATTTCTCTTTTTTTAAAATTCATTTTAAAACGTATATCAGTAAGTGGACTTAATACCGATATCACTTTTTCCAAATCTTGTAACTCCAATTCCTTTTATCTTTGATCAAACAAAATCTTACACAGTACTTGTAATCTTAATTATAAATGTTTAGAATAAATTTTAACCTATAATTCCAAGCAAAATAACTTTAATTTAAGTTTTTCATTTAGATACCATGAACTTTAATATTATCTCTTCTAGTATTACTTAAACATACCTTTAGGAAAACTTTCCGGGGTAACGACCTACCCCTCACATACACTCATGTTCCATAGCACAATCCTTTGTGTGAATTTTGGTTACGAAGAAAATATTACATTAAAATACCACTCACTTTTAAAAACGGTTTTATTTTAAAACAATATTCTTATTTCCTTTGTGAATATGCCTATACAACTCTCTTTAGGGGACCTGCTATTGGATGGTGCAGATTATCGTATATCCTTAGGCTAGTAGAGTGAGGTGCAAACCTCCTCACGGAGCATTCGGTCTCGAAAGATTTTAAATACGGTTTTTATGAAAAGCGAATTTTTCTAATTAAATAAAATTAATTTTTAATAATTATATAAAATTACAAAATCCATATATTTTCAAAATATAATAAACTTACATTTTTAAAAAATGAAAGAATTACAAGTTTCACTAAAATACCATCAAGATACCAACAAAAGACAAGTTTTACAATAAAATACCATGAACTTTTCGAGCTAAGAAATAATCACTAAAATACCTCAAATCCTTAAAATTCATATCCATGAAAACCCTAAATAATATAAATAAATTCTCGAGGTTTATTTTGAAATTTTATTAAAAATATTTTTCATAAAACCCCCTCGAGTTATATAAAACAATATTTAAGAACTTTAGTAAATATAGGTTTAAGCGGGATCAATTCTTTTGAGCCTCAGGGAGCCGGAGAAAGTGAGTGCTTGCTTATTTAAGGTATACAAAATAACGGAGTTATCAATGGTAATTGTCTTGGAAAAGGACACAAATCCTGTCGTCCATGTGCAGCAGTTACCGATGACTCCCGAACCTAATTCAAGAACTAAATCAGTTATAAGTGTCTGACTCAAGTCTGAGTCTATTCAATCCTGAATCCAAAGCCAAACATGAATATGAATACTTGAATTCAAAAACCAATATCAAACATGGATACTTGACTTGACTTGACATGACTGAACCATGGTTATAATTTGACATGACTACTTGATTACATCCTGAACCTGATTATTTGAACAATTTGTATCCATGTTCTCGGCAAGACTTGTAAACATAACCTATACAATACATTACGCGGTGATAACAGGGTAGATTGGTATAGAATGTATTAACGTGGCACGAGATGTTCACTTAAAAGACAGCTACATGAACTCTCGTGCCGTTGTCCCATTTGTATTGACGGGGACTTGTACTACATGTTACCATAATCCACGGGGCAAGATGGACTCCTCTCGTATACACAAATACCTTTTGTACCAAGCTACAAACAACTATGTTAGAATAACAAGCATATACCTGTACAACTCACCAGTTTTATTTCACATTACTTGTTATATTCCATTCCTTCTTTTGGGACTTACTGAGTGCTAGTTCGCTGACGACATTCCTGTCTATTTCTTCATTGGAATGTTCTTCAGGAGGACCGGACTCTCAAGAGATCGAGCCTATCCAGGAGGACTTAGACCAACTCACTGCCCAGCCGGACTTCTAGCTCTCCTTGTATTTACTTTCAGTTTTTATGCCCATGTTGCATTGTTTATATCATTGTATCTTTTCATGTTCAAACAGTTGTATGTAAAGTTGAATGTTAATAAAAGTTGCCGCTGTTTTATATCACTTATTATTCTTGTGCATTTTATATATATTTCTTAATTACGCTTAACGTATTTATTTCTTAATAAATACATTACGGCCTGCCACGTTATCGTTTACGTATACTAGGAAGCGGGGCGTGACAGGATCGTTAGTCGTATATGAGACTAAGATCGACTTATATGATATGGTATATGAGATCATTAGACGTATATAGGACTAAGATCAACTTAGATAACAGTGAGTATATAGGTTCAACTGATCATCTGATTATATATGGATAGCCCATAGATAGTATACGGTAGTCAGTATGGAGACAGGCCATAGGGAAACATATTAGTTTAGGGACATTACGGTCCATCTTTCAGATTGCGTGCACGTGTATATATTACGTGGCGAAGCGAATGATGGTCACATGGGAATCCACATAATATTGTGGTGAGATCCAATTTGAAGGTATTTATATTTTCTTCACAAGTATACATATACATATATGTATGCTTTCATAGAGCCAAGGCTCTGTTGTTCTTTGTCTTGATGGTGCGCATGCACTTTATGTTGTGCATATAGAGTTAGGACATTCCCTGTCTTAATGAAATTTCATATCTTTTAAGAAGTTAGGACAAGGAAGGTGTCATGGTTGTTAGGACCTGCTACCTCTCTGATGACGCTGAGGAATTACAACACCATATATCAAAGGTGTGGAAGGATATACCCTTGAACCAAATCCCATATATGAGGGAGAATAGAATGTTGGACTAAGGATCATTAGTCCTATATGAGACTAAGATCAACTTAGGAAATATGGATTGAGAATCATTAGTCGTATATATGACTAAGATCAACTTGGATATCATGAGCATACTTTTGAAGAATTTTTAGTCGTATATGTAGGGTTACTAGGCACTCTAACAAGGTTCTACAAGGCATCAACCATGCCCGATTAAAATTTTAGTCCTGCCGAATAACCCTAAACAAGATTTTTGCTAGATAATTATGGTATAACATGCAAGTAAATAGCATTTACAACTAAGTGAATACGAAATACAACCTTTGTAGACCGGTCCTTCACTTCTAAAGCTCCTTGTTGTAGTCCCTTCGCTGCGATCATCGAACTCCTGGACTCTCGGACGGCTCCATGAGAAGAGGGCAACGGTTTTGCTTGAAGTCTTCGAGGTCGAAGATGATCTACGTCGAGGGAATATGAAATCAAGCTTCTACTTCACTAAAGTGAAGCAAACACCCTATACTAAAGTGCTAATCTAGTAGAGGATGGAGAAATAGGAAATGGGTACACCTTAGAATTACTTATCTCACATTTATTTCTCACTTAATCAAAACCTAGAGAGCTTTTTGAGTTCAAGGAAGGAGATGAAGAAAAATGAGATGAGGATAATGATCAAGTAAGAAAGCTAACCATGGTGAGTGAGTATCATATACTAACTCATATAGAGACATAACCATGGCTAATCCAAATGGTTAGGTTAACAAAAATCTAAAGTAAAGACAAAGTTAGTGGACTTTGTCAAAGCAAAGCAAGCTTCTACAAGCTTCATGCTCTTTCCAAATCTCCACTAATTTTGTAATTACCTTAAATAAATATAACCCACCATAATAAATAGAATGGTGTATGTCTTACACACGCATGAATGATGTATCAACAACCATGATACAAAAAAGAAAACACATTTTAATATATATCACCTATATATTAATGTTGTGCACATGTGAGAAAAATCCTTAAGTGAACAAATGTTAGTCAATGTAAATTAGTATATCTAATATACAATTATACACTAAATTATTAAATCAACACTTGACTTAATAATCCGGTCATATCTCATATAACCGACTAACATCTAATGTATCGACTTATCGAATCAACACTTGATTCGATAACCCGGCTATATCACATATAACCGACCGATACAAAAAGTCGCGAGAATAGAATACAGTATCACAAACACGCATTATTCTAGGTCCCGCACATATCACATACGTGCTCCTATTTCATTTTGCCTGAGCCAGTAAAACCTCTATGTAGGACTCTAAAGACTCGTCAATATGCCGGCAGTAGGTAATGATCATATCAAGCACCCACAAGCCGTCAGCGGTACTAGATGGACGTAACGGCTACCCGGGTATTGAGCGATCAGAAGATCAGCAAGAAAGCCCGCTCCAACTCCTGTAAAAGCCTAACAATGACACTACCGTACAGTCCGGTCTCCTTGTCTGATATGTCGCATATCAAGTCTAGGGGTGGTAAACGTCGGACCCCAATAACCGATAAGTCATGTCGATATGAGGCGCATAACGGGTCGAGAAACTACGGGTAACACTTACCAGTAAATCTCTAAACCAGCCTGGCCAGGGACTTCCCTATTATGGCCAATCGAGCACAGCGCAACATCAACCCCCAATACCGGGAGAGACGAAACCCCTCCTATCGCTCATTGCCTCTATGTGACTCGGGATTGTACCCAAAAACCACCGTTTTGCACGCCCTCTTGGACGTGGTATGGTGGAAATCAAAGCACAGTAGGAATCACACAAGACTCTATGGCGATCTCAAGTCTACAGACTAACCTATACCAGTGTCACCAGAGAACTTCCATCTGACGTGAGGTATAATACCATCTGGGAGTTCTCGGCGAGTCCGTCCAGTGTACCCAGTCTTCACTGAGCACCCGTATACCATCTCTGATATCAAACACCAATGGATATAGGATCTTCCATCACCCATCTATATGGGTCGAGAAGCTATATGCTAGTCTACTCTGGTATATCGATGCCCCGTCTCGATACACCCATGACTAGGGACCTTGAAGGATGTACTTATGGACTGCCATGTCCCTACTAGTATGATCCGCATCATAGTCCAGGTAGTCAAGTACACATCCTAAGGGCTTTACCAACATGTAGCAGAGAGACAATCAGTATACACGTTAAGGTAAAGAGTAACCAGATAGCATACTATCATGTCGAGCAAGAATGTCCTCCCTATATATGTCCAAGCATCCACTAAAATATACATCTCATGTATAGTAATGGCCTCTAGGGCATACATATAACTAACAATCTCCCACTTACACTAAGGCCATCTGATAACAGTGGTTGTAGTATCTCATACTCAACCATCCCATAATAGTCTCTCTCTTGGAAAAGGCCTTTATGAGTGGATCCGCCGTGTTGTCCTCTGAGTCTACTCTCCTGACCTCGATCTCCTGGAGATCAACCATCTCCATGATCAGGTGACACTGCCTTATAATATGTCCTGATCACTGATGGGACGGGCCTTCCTAAGCATAAGCCACAACTCCATTGTCACACAATAGTTGGAACGAAGTTCATCTCATGAACTAATATACACCCAGACTGCCTCTTGGTAGCATGCTTGGTAACGATGTATCTTGCCTTTAATCGTCTAGTAAGTCACGGTATCTAGCTTGGAACTCTTCCAACATACCGTCCCTCCACTGAGGGTAAAGACAATGCCTGCGACTGAAATTCAGTCGTCCTTATCACCCTGGAACCTTTCCAGTGATTCTCCCCAGGATCGATTGATACCATCTCACTACAACTAGTGAGTATCCTAACATCCAATTAGATCTATCTCATAGATCCAAAACCCAGGATTTAGGAGGTATCACTTTGATCCTATATGGAGAATCCTTGTGATAAGCGGAGATTGACCGAAAGTAGCATATGAAACTACTTCCCTATCAAGAGTATGTCATCCACGTACTCTACGAGGATCACCATCATACTCTCTACTACCTTTTTGTATATACAAGGTTCATCTACCATTTTGATGAAGTCAAACTCTTTGATTACCACATCAAAACAGACGTTCCAACTCCGCGATGCCTGCTTTATCACATAAAACATCTTGCACACGTTTCCGCTGCTCCCACTGTCTATGAAGCTCTCTGGCTGTGTACTTATAGACGCTATCTTCTAAAACATCACTTAGAAAAGTAGTCATGACACCCAACCGCCAGATATCGTAGTCATGGTATGTAGCAATGGCAAGTAGGATCTGGATGGACTTAAGCATAGGCCCCAGAAAAGGTTTCATCATTAGCCACAACTGGTCTATGATGCAAACCTTTAACAAGTCTAGCTTTGAAAGTCTCAACTTTTCCATGTACACCAAGTAATCTTCTCAAGATATACTTGCTCCTAATGGGAATTTAACCCTTCAGATAAAGCAACCAAAGTCCATACTTTGTTTGTGTATAAGGATTCTATCTCAGATCGCTAAGCATCCAGCCATTCTTACAGAGTCCCACTCCTGATGGCCAGCTCGAAAATAGTTGGGTCATCATCTCATGATGCAATCCTTGCTCCCACTGTCATAGAGAAACCGAAGTATCTCTCAGGTGGATGAGGAACCCTACTAGATCGACGGAGAGGCTGAGGTTCGTTGGTTACTATTGAATCTTTCGGTTCTACCAAATCATCTGTTGTAGTTTGTATAGCTGGAACTCCTTCCAGTTCTACCTCATGATCACTAATTTCTTCACAAGAAATTCCCTTTCATAAAGGTGGCATGTTGAGAAACAAAACATCTTTTTTCCCTCGGTTAGGTAGAAGATATTCCCTTGCATATGCTTGGCATATCCAACAAACTTCCACAGACCTGACTTTGCCTCGAGCTTGTCCGGATTATGCTTTTAGACATAGGCTGGACAACCCCAAATCTTAACAAACTTAAGATATGGGCTCTTCCCTTTCCATATCACATATGAAGTGGTAGGCAACTGATTTGATTTGAACCCTATTCAATAGGTATGCAGCTTCTCAAGTGCATAACTCCCAAAAGGAAATAGGAAACTCAGTAATACTCATCATAGAGCACACCATATCACATAGGGTGCTATTGCTCCGCCCCGATATACCATCGTGCTATGGTGTATACGGAGGAGTAATGCTGAGAGAGAATCTCATTCTCCTTTAGAATAGTCCAGGAATTCCTTGCTCAAGTATTCTCCTCCTTGATCACATCAAAGGACATAATACTTATACCCATTTTTGGTTTTCTACTTCTAATTTATATTCTGTGATTATCTCAAAAGTTTCGGACTTGTGTTTGAACAGAAACATATGTCTGAATCTTGAGAGATCATCAGTGAATGTAATGAAGTACAAAGAACCGGTCTTGGCATGTGTAGACAGGGGACCTTCATACATCAACATGTATCAATCCCAAAAGTTCACCAACTCTTTCTCTGTTTCCAATAAACAGAGCTGTGGTCATCTTATCTTTGTGACATGATCGGGAAGTTTCATAAGATGTAAATTCAAACTAATTTAAATATGCATCCAAATGTAACTTCAGCTAGCCGGGTCGCATTGATATGACCTAGTCTACAATGCCTCAAGAAGAATTCGTTCAGTTCTGAACTCTTCCTCTTGTGTGTGTTTGTTATGTTAAGAACTGTAGTTTGATTTAGAACGTCAATGCTTTTAGATAACGTGCCTGAACCGATCAATTCTTGATATAGGAAATGTTCAAAACATTATCCAACAATACAAAATTATATCCTTCTTTACTAATAAAGAGACTGATATGATGTTGTATATCAGGTTCGATATCTAATAACATTCATTCAGAATCAATGTATTCTGATAATACAGGGTGATAGTGACCAACAGACTTGGCTGCAACACTTGCACCGTTTCTATCTCATGAAACTTATCACCCGTTCTCAGTTCTCTATCTATCTGTAGCCCATGTAACAAATTACATTTGCGGGATCCTGATCCGGTATCTCATACCCAGGACGTAAAGGATACTGAGAAACAGTTCTCTGTAACGAACACACCCGAAGATGATGCATCAACATGGACTTTCTTCGTTTTGGACGGCACGGGAATTCTGGTAATCCCCTATTTCCTTCTCTGTCTTATAACATTTATAAGTTGGAACGGGACCAACGTTCCCCAGCTTAGTATAACAAGCGGGTCCGGTCAATACATCCGTATTATTTTCTTGATTAAGGCGTGCTATGGTCCCTACCTGGAGAGAGAGAGAAGAAAACACTCAGCGTATGCTCTTGCAAGATTAGATTGGTTATTATTTTATCTAATCAGGATGACTCCCACTGTTTTTATCAAATCTTCCTTCAAACCCTAAAAGGAAAAGACTAGCCGGGATTAATTACACCCTACAATTTCGCCAATCTTTCAGCCAGGCCAGTGTCGGTACTTTGAGGGAGGATCCCCGTACTTTCGCACGGACCTAATTAAAGTAAACCTCGTTTTCCCAGAGGCGTAACCCTATTGACACCTTTCTAGACACCTACTTGATCGGCTAATTGTCCTGTGTAAAACTCTTCCAGGAGTAACAATTACTCGCAGTGGGTATCGGGATCCAACTATCTCATAGAAGGTATGCAATCTCATTGCAAATTTCAACACTTGAAATTCCCAATAATATTTTGCCCCTATCGTGCTATGACCTTGACGAAAGCCAACAAACCATAGCCCGCTAGTCAAGTTCAACCCGTACATTTCTTGACTGATTTAAACCCACCCGCACGACCCTTGACGAAAGCCAACAAAGCCGTACGACTACCCTAATCCAATCGCATCATATGCAGCAGATAAGCAGCATATAGCTACCGCACACTACACCTTGACGAAAGCCAACAAATGCAGCACGAATACTATATACAACTTATCTGAAATGACGGAGGGCTACGACAGGTTTTTCTGAAAACCTATTGCGTAATGAACATGATATCGTTGTAGAATCAAGTGAATTTTGAAATGGAGTGATTTTGAGGCTTTCATTAGTTTTTCTAAAGAGCTCACTCCCGGTGAAGGGATCTCGGCTCTTTCCTCATCGAATAAGGTGCAGGACATATCATATATATCACTATGCAAAGCAAAACTCTAAAAGCAATCAAAAGACAAACGGAGTATTGTAGCATCTGCCAGTTTTGCTAAAGAGGTCACTCCCGGTGAAGGGATCTCAGCTCTTTCCTCATCGAATAAGGTGTAGGATATATCATATATATCGCTATGCAAAACAAAAAACTGTAGCTACCCTTTTTGAAAAATTTGATTCTACAACATCTTTTAGGTTTCTTTTCTTTTATTAATCATATTAATGAAGTCCCATCATTTAAGTCACTTAAACATCACAGATAAATACGACGTACACTTATACCATCCGCATTCTTCTCGATGTCCTCTCGTGCACCGTTAGGCTAGGTAACTAACGGCAGAGCGGGGCAGGGCTAGTGCGGGTGTAAAACATAAGTAATGTCTATATAATATATCATATATACTATATACAGTATCTATCACAACATATCAAATGATCACATCACAGATATCGCAGCAGAAGAAACATATGAAATAATGGATATACTAGGAGGTCCGTGTTTTATTTTGAGCCTCTATAAAACACGGATTCCACGGTCGCGATGAATAGCCAAACCCACACCCCTAGACCCCTACAAGAGCGGCAAGCAACCCTTCCAATTCTAGAGTTAGGAGACCCGGACTCGACTCCTCGAGTTGGTCTCCCACTGGACTCTAGAACCCGGTTACTTGTGCTCTCCTCCTCGTGTCTATCCTAATGCAGAAAAGTAAATAATATACAAATGGTGACATCAACCTCATCCCGGAAGTGCCCCAATAAAAGAATATTACATACAATGAATTTTACATGAATTAAAATAAAAAACCCTCATCTCACATAAAACCCCCGGCTATTCAGAACGCGACGATCCAATATAACATATCCAGCAACACATAACATCACATGTCATCAACGTAAGTAAATATGCGCATCCCAATTGTCGTTGACATATAGCAACGAAACCGGCGATATCACATATTACACTTACAGTCGCAGAAAAGAAAGTGTAATACTACAACATTTGGAATCCACAATCTCTTTAGACATCGTAAATCCGAAATATCACATACTTCGCATTTCATGCCTAACTATATGAACTCCACATATTGTATCACATTCCAGATAAATACACAGTATTAAACTTTCCGATCGAATAATAAAATACCCAAGATTTCCTAAATAGCTCAACACTTGAGCGGAGTTCAAAAATTCCAAAATACGTCACAGTACCAATGGTCCAGCCGTAGAAGGGTCAAGCCAACGCCTCACATGTGGCACGCCGTACTGCCCCAAACCCTAAGGTTTAGAGGCGGTTCAGACGGTCACATAATCGAGTTAAGGTTTGTGTTCTTCTAGAGGGTCCATCGCGTTACATACACGTTTTTCCGAAAGATTTAAACTCAAGAAAAATTCAACACTTGAAAGTTTTTCGTGCCGGGAAAAATTGAGTTAATGATATCCGTTCGAACATTTTAATAGTTTCTAAATATCCGGAAAACATAACGAAATTAAATTTTCCGATCGAATCAACGAATACAAAATAATCCCCAGAACACTCAACACTTGAGTCAGATTAAAAATACCCATAAATAAGCACTAACAAATATAGATATTACTGTTCAAAAACGAGTTTATAAGCTTTCTTCATTGCCGCGGATCCGCGGCCCAAGCGTGGTACGGCCGCAGTTCCACGGTGGGTTGTACGGATTACAACCTCGTTTTTTACAGTAATGTTTAAATTTCCCTGCTGAATTTTTTAGGTATTTTTAATACAGAAAAAATCACAGTTCTAAAAATTTTCCAGAGAGGGGGTCTACTTTGTCGTATCGGGGTTCGATCGGAGTTTTAACTTCGTAAACACGTCGCCTAATGCTCTAGCTAGGCTCTGATACCACTGTAGGGTTACTAGGCACTCTAACAAGGTTCTACAAGGCATCAACCATGCCCGATTAAAATTTTAGTTGTGCCGAATAACCCTAAACAAGATCTTTGCTAGATTATTAGAGTTTCACATGCAGGTAAATAGCATTTACAACTAAGTGAATACGAAGTACAACCTTGTAGATCGGTCCTTCACTTCTAAAGCTCCTTGTTGTATGTTGGTGATAGTGCCCTCATAGTCAATTATTGGATCGCAGGTACGTGATTGCAATGATTGCGGAGGACCTATACCGGTAGGACAGTCTTACTCGAGATGATAGTATGCTATCTGGTTTGCCTTTATCAGTTGTGTACATGTTCAGGTGACTGATTACATATTACACTTTGATAGAGCCCTTAGGATCTTGCTTTACTACCAACAGTATGATAGTGATCATATACGTAAGAGTTGGGTAGTTTATATGCATATCCTTAATAGTGGTCGCTAGTCGTGGGAGTTTCGAGACAGGGCATCGATACTCCGGAGTAGACTAGTGTATACAGTCGAGACCCCGACGAGGGCCGGTGGCCGGTCTCACAAGCCACTGGTGTCAGTTGGATCACCTAAGATGTATACAGGTGCTCATTGGGTTATGAGTACACCGGACAGGACTCGCCGGGAATCTGCTAGTTGGTATTATACATATCGTCAGATAGCAGTTCCCTGGTGACATGTGTACAGGTTAGTTCATCGACCTGAGGTCGTCATTTCTCTCGTGTGAGTTCCCACTGTGCTTTGATTTCTACCCTACCACGGCTCAAAGGAGTCGTGCAAACAGATAGCTTTTAGGTACAGTCCCGAGCCACATGGAGGCACGTGAGCGGATCGGCAGGGGATTCGTCTCTCCCGGTATTGGGGGCGAGATCGTGCTGTGTCTAGGAGAGCCATTACACAAAGCCCACGGCCGTGGAAGGAGATTTACTGGTAGGTACTCCAGTAGTATCTTAGGGTGTTATTGGGCTTCACTCCGACACGACTTATACTGCTATTGGGGGTCTGACGTTACTAGCCCCCTAGGCAGATATGCGATACTCATAGACGAACGGACCGGACTGTATATACATTGTCACTGTTAAGCTTAGTAGGGTTTCCGGGTGAGTTCGCTCATCGGCCTCCCTTAAGGTCAGTCCATGGGCAGCCGTTATGCATAGCTTGTGCCGCTGACGGTTTGTGGTTAAACCCACTGACAGGGTACTGACGAGTCATTAGAGTCCCCCACAGACAGTTTCCCAAGTTCGGGCGAAACGTTGTAGAGGCCGTATGGTTTTATGGCAGGGTTCGGAAAATGCACCTGCGTTTACGCACGTGTCGGTTTTCGGGCAGATGATACTGGTCGGCTTTGGTTTAAGCCGGATCCGAGTATTGTATTGAGTAGATATAATATCTTTGTCTTAGTTGCATTTGTATTCGGTTGTAATACAAATGCGGGTATATTTATACAGTTACGGGGTTATCCTGAAATTCGTTTCGGGATCACTTTTGGAAGTTGCCAGTTTCCAGTTTTCTATCAGTCGTCTTTTAACATTCGGTTAAAGACGGATTTATCTTTTCTTGGATAAGGTTGAGTCGTGATTCTAGAAGGTTCTAGAGAGGGTGACTTGGCTTGGTGAGTCATTAGTGCATTAATGGAGTCATTAATGACTTGATGAGGTGTATAATGACTCATGCTTTAAGCTTTAATGTTTCTTGTTTTCTTAAGGATATTTTCTCTTGATCTTTTGCTTATGGTTACCCTCACATTGCTCCTACCCTCACCTCCCTCTTTGTATAAAGTGGCCGGCCACCATTGTGAGTGAGAGAGAGAGAGAGATTGATTTCATTTTTGGTAAAAAAGACTATGGTTTATGGTGCATGGAAATTTCATAGCCTCTTTCATTCCATCACCCGATAAAAATGGCAACTTCATTAACCGATCGTCCACGGTTTTGGACGAAGTGAGACAAAATCTTCTACTCATTCTCTACATCAATCTTGGTCGTCTCTTTTAGCAAACTTGACGACCGAGTTGCCTCGAGTCAGAGGCGGGAGCCCGTTTAAAGAATCGTTGACGTGGTGCCACCTGGACGAGCAGATCGGAGATCGAAGAGATCGGAGCAGCCGCAACGGAGCGTGGGATGATGGTTAAAGAACGAAGGACTCGGATCGTTCGGTATAACCTTTCTACACTCTTTACAGTTTGTTAGTTTAGCAATAATGACAGATCCGGGTTAAAATATACGATAGCGCCAGTTAAAAAGTTTTTGTTCCGCATTTGGAGTCTGTAGACGGCTGGGGCGCTACCGTGGACTTACATTGTATTCTCTTCACTGCGATCATCGAACTCCTGGACTCTCGGACGGCTCCATGAGAAGAGGGCAACGGTTTTGCTTGAAGTCTTCGAGCCCGAAGATGATCTACGTCGAGGGAATACGAACTCAAGCTTCTACTTCACTAAAGTGAAGCAAACACCCTATACTAAAGTGCTAATCTAGTAAAGGATGGAGAAATAGGAAATGGGTACACCTTAGAATTATTTATCTCACATTTATTTCTCACTTAATCAAAACCTAGAGAGCTTTTTGAGCTCAAGGAAGGAGATGAAGAAAAATGAGATGAGAATAATGATCAAGTAAGAAAGCTAACCATGGTGAGTGAGTATCATATACTAACTCATGTAGAGACATAACCATGGCTAATCCAAATGGTTAGGTTAACAAAAATCTAAAGTAAAGATAAAGTTAGTAGACTTTGTCAAACTAAAGCAAGCTTCTACAAGCTTCATGCTCTTTCCAAATCTCCACTAATTTTGTAATTACCTTAAATAAATATAACCCGCCATAATAAATAGAATGGTGTATGTCTTACACACCAATGAATGATATATCAAAAACCATGGTACAAAAAATAAAACACATTTTAATATATATCACATATATATTAATGTTGTGCATATGTGAGAAAAATCCTTAAGTGAAAAAATGTTAGTCAATGTAAATTAGTATATCTAATATAAAATTATACACTAAATTATTAAATCAACACTTGACTTAATAATCCGGTCATATCTCATATAACCGACTAACATCTAATGTATCGACTTATCGAATCAACACTTGATTCGATAACCCGGCTATATCACATATAACCGACCGATACAAAAAGTCGCGAGAATAGAATACGTTATAACATACACGCATTATTCTCGGTCCCGCACATATCACATACATGCTCCTATTTCGTTTTGCCCGAGCCTTAAAAACATCTATGTAGGACTCTAAAGACTCGTCAATACGCCGGCAGTAGGTGATGATCATATCAAGCACCCACAAGCCGTCAGTGGTACTAGCTGGACGTAACGGCTACCCGAGTATTGAGCGATCAGAAGATCAGCAAGCAAACCCGCTACAACTCCTGTAAAAGCCTAACAGTGACACTACCGTACAGTCCGGTCTCCTCGTCTGATATGTCGCATATCAAGTCTAGGGGTGGTAAACGGCAGACCCCAATAACCGATAAGTCATGCCGATATGAGGCGCATAACGGGTCGAGAAACTACGGGTAACACTTACCAGTAAATCTCAAAACCAGCCCTGGCCAGGGACTTCCCTGTTATGGCCATTCGAGTACAGCGCAACATCAACCCCCAATATCGGGAGAGACGAAACTCCTCCTATCTATCATTGCCTCCATATGACTCGGGACTGTACCCAAAAACCACCGTTTTGCACGCCCTCTTGGACGTGGTAAGGTGGAAATCAAAGCACAGTGGGAATCACACAAGTCTCTATGGCGATCTCGGGTCTACAGACTAACCTATACCAGTGTTACCAGAGAACTGCCATCTGACGTGAGGTATAATATCATCTGGGAGTTCTCGGCCAGTCTTCACTGAGCACCCGTATACCATCTCTGATGTCAAACACCAATGGATATGGGATCTTCCATCGCCCATCTATATGGGTCGAGAAGCTATACGCTAGTCTACTCTGGTATATCGATGCCCCGTCTCGATACACCCACGACTAGGGACCATGAAGGATGTACTTATGGACTACCATGTCCCCACTAGTATGATCCGCATCATAGTCCAGGTAGTCAAGTACACATCCTAAGGGCTTTACCAATATGTAGCAGAGAGACAATCAGTGCACACGTTAAGGTAAAGAGTAACCAGATAGCATACTATCATGTCGAGCAAGAAAGTCCTCCCTATATATGTCCAAGCATCCACTACAATATACATCTCATGTATAGTAATGGCCACTAGGGCATACATATAACTAACAATATATAGGGCTAAGATAGATTTTAGGTATTATGGATTAAGGATCATTAGTCGTATATGTGACTAAGATCAACTTAAAAAAAATGATGAAAGATCATTAATCTTAATTTAGATTAAGATAAACTTAAATATATGAGCATATGGGCTCAGAAAAGCTTAAGCTTCATAGAATTATCCAATTTGGGGCTAAGATTGGGTTTATGTACCACCCAGCAATGCTAAGCACTCAACCATATAGCACTCACATGTATATCACGTAAGCCGTTGAATCTCAGGCGCTCACATGGAGATCACGTGATGCGCATGCTCTTTTTACCTTCAAGCGCTCATGTAGATATCACGTGATGTGCACCCTCTTTATGGCTTTTGGGCGCTCACATGCTTATCACGTGAGACGCTTTTGTTTACTTCTCTCCTTAGCGCTCAAGTGCATATCATGTAAGGCGCTGTCTTCATGGGTGCTTACATGCTTATCACGTAAGACGTTTAGTCTCAGGCGCTCACATGCCTATCATGTGGGACGCTTGTCTCCTGCTTATTTTGGGCACTTATGTGGATATCAAGTAAGGTGCATCTTCTTTCTTTTGAGTTCAGGAGCTCACGTGGATATCACGTGAGGCGCTTCTGTTCAATTTTCTCCTTAACGCTCATATGGATATCACATGAGACGTTTCTTCCTTAGAGATTAATCTCCTTTTATTTTTGAAACTTAAGTTTTAGCGAAGTTTGTGCTTCTGTTAATGGTATTTTGGCCATTAACGATCACTAAGATCAACATTTAATAATCTATGGTCAAGGGAAGGCAAGTTCTTTAAGAACTTGACGATCTTGTTCATATAAGATCTAAGTTCTTGATGTATTTTAAATGAACTAAGTTCCTGGAGATAAAACACCATCTTTCCTTCTTCTTTCTCTTATGATGGTGGGCAAAACACCAAAGTTCTTCTCTAGATCTTGAGTTCAAGATCAAGATCCCTCTGTGAGAATATAATTCTCTTTTTGTGGGGGAATTTTCTTATAGATCTTAAATCCAGAGAAAATATAAAGTTCTTAAGAAGGGTTAAACCCTGTTTGTATATGTATGATAGGTAAAAGGAGATGTATTTCTCCATTGTTTTTACCTAGGGTTTTTGAGAGGACGATGATCTTCATGGAGAATTCAATTCTCGGTTTGTAGAAGTTTATGGGGGTGTCTATCGTATATGAGATTTATTCTCCTTGATTTATAGGAGACTAAAAAGATCAATTTATTGAGAGAATCTCTCATTTGAGAAATCATGATTGATTTCATAATCAATTAAATTGATCTTAAAGATCAACCGGTGAATTTTATTCACCGTTGAATCTATGATCCACAGGCTTTCTGTTTAACAGAACATATCTCTCTTGTTTGTTTAACAAGATTGTGAAGATATCTTCCATACGTAGAATTTGATTCTAAATTATGATTAAGCGGTGATTTTTTACCACCGTTGGATCTTTAATCCAAAGGCCCTCTGTATAACAGAATGAATCTTTCTTGTTCAGAAAGATGGAAAATATTTCCCATATAGAATTTAATTCTATATGAAACAAGCGCTTCATAATCCTTGATGGTGGCGCCATGTTCTATGCACGTGAGCTGCTGCCCAAGGGTTGGCATGTGCACCACATGTCCTGCACGTGGACGCCGCTAAAGAGATGGCATGAGTGCCACATAGATATCACGTGAGGCAGTGTCCAAGTCATTTCATCACGTAGGCTATGAATCCGAGTTCTTTTTATTTTATTTATTTACTTTAAACATACATTTTGGGATTTTCAAAGCTTAAGCTTATGACTCCATTTTATTATGTTTTAAATACCCACTTTGGGGCTTTCATAACATAAGCCAAAAATCTTGGTGGGAACAAATACCCCCACTATTTTGCCCACATATGTATGTACGTGGGTTAAGTAGTGCAAAGTAATGTATCCCTATATATTTGATGGCATAAGAAATAGGTTTAGATCCCTGTCACCCAAGGCTTTCTCAATTTTTATGAGCCGTGAGGGTCTCGCAAAGTATTTTCTCTCTACGAGTTGAGAGGATCTTGTCGGTGTATTTTCTCTTTAGGGGTCGTGAGGATCCCTGAGTGTCTTTTCCCTTGTAAGTTGTAAGTATCTTACAAGTGAGTTTTATTCTTACGAGTCGAGAGGACACGGAAGTGGCTTCTTCTCTTCATTGGTATCTTGGTTGGACAATGGAAGATGAATTTGATGCAAGTATACATTAGTCAGTATGGAAACAGTCCGCACGACAGCGATGGTTTAAGAAACAAGTTTATATCCTGTCACCTAAGGCTTTTCAACTTTATGAGTTGTGAGGGTCTCATAATGGTATTTCCCCCTATGAGTCGAGAGGATCTTGTAGGTGCATTTTCTCCTTAGAAGTTGTGAGGACTCCTAAGTGTCTTTTTCTTGAGATTCGTAAGGATCTCACACGAGTGTTTTTTCCTTTATGAGTCGAGAGGACCTGTAATGTTCCGCCACGGCAGCGCCCCGGCCGTCTTAACGAGGCCAAAATGCGGAATCAAAAATTTTCCTTACTTGGAAACTGGCGCTACCGCGGACAATGAAAACCCGGATAGTTAACCATTAACCTATACTAGCAAACAAGAGATGGGAAGAGAAGTATACCAAGTGATCCGAGTCCTCCGGTCTTCTCCTCGTCGTCCCGATCTCCTGCGGAAACTCCGGTCGTCGCCTCCTCGCCGGAAGGGCACCATATCGCCTGTATCTTTTACGGGCTCCCACCTCAATACCGAGGCAACTCGGGCGCGAAGTAGGCTAGCCGACGCGTCCAAGATTTGCTGTAGAATGTGTAGGGTTGAAGCTATGTCTCATTTGGGGTTTTGTTGCCATTTGAAGATGATGGAGGAAACTAGATAAGGAAAAATGGTGCTTGCATTTTTCCTAGCATGAAATGAGATCAAGAAAAATCCCACAAGCTCAAAATGAAAACTCTCTCATTCTTTTCTCTCAAGTGATGGCTCTTTTTTTTCATGAGAATGGTGGAGGAATCAATATGAAACCATAACAAGAAGGGAGGTTAGTGTAGGAGAAAGAGAATGGTGACCATATCAAAAGCAAAACTTACATCAACCATTCTCATCACTTCTAATCACATAAAGCAAATGAGGTGATGGAAAAAGAATATAATCATGAAAAGCTATCATGATGCCACCAATATGCAAGATACCCCCTCCCCAAATGTAATTTGCAAAACTGCAAATTACCCCCTCCATCGGAAAAGTCCGGCCGGGAAAGAACAAAGGAAAACCGGCCGGAACGGAATGCAAACTGGCAACTCCAGAAAACTGGTCCCGTAATAAATTACAGGAAAACCCCGATACTGTGCATACACACCCGCATCTGTATTCCGACCGGATACAAATGCAATGAGACAAAATCTACACTGTACTAAACTAGGATCCGGCTTAAACCAAAGCCGGCTAGTAATATCCGTCCGACCCTGATCCGTGCAATACCGCACGTATCAGATCGAACCCTGCCATATAACCATACGGCCACTAGTACAAACCGTCCGATCCTGATCCGTGCAATACCGCACGTATCTGATCGGACCCTACCATATCTCCATACGGCCTCTACAACGTTTCGCCCGAAAGCTTGAGTAACTGAAAGTGTGGTGGACTCAAAAGACTCGTCAATACTATGGCTGTGGATTTAACCACTAGCACGTCAGAGGTATTAGCCAATATGTGACGGGCCACCAGCTATTGACCAAAAGGAACGTCGATGAGCGAACTCATCCTGACACCCTACTGAGCCTGTCAGTGACAATATCCGTACAGTCCGGTCCGTTCGTCTATGAGTATCGCATGGCGGGCCTAGGGGGTTGGTAAAAGTCAGACCCCCAAAAGCGGTACAAGTCGTGTCGGAGTGTAGCCCAGAACGCCCTGAGATACTACTGGAATACCTACCAGTAAATCTCCTGCCTCGGCCGAGGGCTTTGCGTAATGGCTCTCCTAAACACAGCGCGACCTCACCCCCAATACCGGGAGAGACGAACCCCTGCAGATCCGCTCACTGTCTCCATGTGGCTCGGGACTGTACCCAACTAAAACCTGTTTGCACGACTCCTTTGAGCCGTGGTAGGGTAGTAATCAAAGCACAGTGGGAACTCACATGAGACAAATGACGATCTCAGGTCGATGAACTAACCTGTACACATGTCACCTGGGAACTGCTATCTGACGTATGGTATAATCCCAACTAGCAGGTTCCCGGCGAGTCCTGTCCGGTGTACTCATAACCCAATGAGCACCTGTATACATCTTAGGTGTCCCAACTGACACCAGTGGCTTGTGAGACCGGCCACCTCCCCTCGTCGGGGTCTCGACTGTATACACTAGTCTACTAATGGAGTATCGATGCCCAGTCTCGAAACTCCCACGACTAGGGACCATTTAAGGATGTGCTTATAGACTACCAGCTCTCACGTATATGATCGCCATCATACTGCTGGTAGTCAAGCAAGAATCCTAGGGGCTCTATCAACGTGTAATAGCGACATGTCAGGTCACCTAAAGCAGTACACGATGATAAAGATAAACCAGATAGCATACTATCATCTCGAGTAAGACCGTCCTACCGGGATAGGTCCTCCCTCAATCATTGCAATCACGTGCCTGTGATCCAATAATTGACTCTGAGGGCACTATCTCCAACAATCTCCCACTTGCACTCAAGGCTAATTATTGCGATGTCGCATACTCACAGCCCGTGTGATACCGAACACCCAGCTCCTCTACTAGTCAGTCTCACAAAGCTCGTTTGCGAAACTATTGCGTTCGAGGAATAGCCTCAGTGAGTGGATCCGCTGTGATGTTTCTTTCTATGTCTCTCTATATCTCAAGTTCGCAGAGAAAACCATCTCCCGAAATGAGCAATACCTGTCTTAGAGTATGTCTGGATATCTGATGGGACCTAGCTCATAAATAAACTCCAAATCCAAACTTCTTAGACTGTATCGATAACTGAACTTAATCAGTACCCAGCGCCATGCCTCCCTTAGTATTGCCTTGGACCACCTGTCCAAAATACTGCCCCTCGTCAGAAGGAGAAACTATAACTCTGACAGCCACTCTGCCATCCATGTCACCTTGGAAGCCTGGAATGATAACCGTCCCCTAAAAGAGGCTGTCGTTATCACTTCCCTAGAACATCAACTTATGTTCTAAAACTGCTTCCGACTGTTTCTCCAGGATTGGATTAATATCAACTTATTGCAGCTACTGCAAGAACAACATCTGGTGTGGTACTTGACATCTTATGATTGACTCAATTGCCTAAGCAAGTGATCTGTCAATCATGCGTATCCCTCTCCCCTTTAGTCTGTAAGACACCTTTAGAGAGGGTGACTCCATTACCTGCAGGTGTACTACCGTGCCAGGAGTCGTCCATTCTAAATACTCATAGAATGCTGTCAAGGTACCCAGATTAGGAAACCACCCAAAACTAGATCTAAAACCATACATCTAGTAACCAGAATGTCTGATATAATATCCAAGTCCTGTATGGAGAAACCACTGTGTGACAACCAAAATATAACCGATCGTAGTATAGGAATATCAATTCCTACTCTGTGTATGTCATCAAATACCAGGACATCACACCCTACTACCTTCTTAACAGATCCATCCCCTATTCTGATGAAGTCAAACCTATGACTTCACATCAGAAATAGATGATCTATCTCCGCTGTATCTGCTTTAGTCTATAAATAGACATAAGCCACCTGTCCACCAATGCTTCCGCTGATCCCACTGACTACGACAACCCTCTGGCAGAGTCATATAGACGTGCACTTCTAAAACTAGTTTAGAATGACGCTATATTCATCCTCCTGCCGGGTCTCGGAGCCTGGAACAATAGCAATGGCAAGTGTGGGTAAACAAGAACTTCCCTGTCACCGTCCTTGAGGCTACCGGAGTACCTCTCGGGTGCCTGAAGTTACCCACCGTATCTGCGGAGTGGCCAATGGAATGTCAAACCAGATCGAATCTTTAGGTTCCTTATCAAATCTTCAGTAATCGTTTGCGGTTCTGGAATCGCTTCCAGTTCTACCATACTCCCACTTCTGTTTTTCTGAAAAATAACCATTTCCTTTTAAAATGTGGCGAGTTAAGAACAATATCACTATTGATCTTCCAGATGGTAGAAAGTCAACCCTCATCATAGCCTGGGTCAACCCACAAACAGCCATTACAGAAATGTGCCTTGAGTTGTCCAGTGTCTGGTTTTAATCATAAGCCGGACAACTCCCCGTACCTTAACATCGTTAAGATATGAACTGTTCTATATCCAATATAGAACCAGAGGCACTGATTTAAATGAACCAGATTCAAATCATGCAGCTATCTCCAGTGCATGTCAACTAAATGGAAGGAGGCCGATCAGCGTTACTCAACTTAGGAATGCTTCCAATTATGAGTAACCTGAAAGAGAAGCAATTTCTCTTTATCATTACTATCAACTGAATACCATACACAAGTGTCTACATCTTCGATCACTTTGAAGAATCCCGATACTTGCAATACTTGGTTCTCTACTCTATTCAAATACCTATAACTCCTCAAAACTTAGACCCTGTGTTTCTACGAAACACATGTCTAAGAACTAGAGAAGTTAAAAGTAAACAGAATATAGTATGAGGACCAACCCCTCTGTCCTAATGGACACTGGACAACATACAATACTCTGTATAAGTCCGCTGAGTCTAACAACTCTTTCACTGTGCGTCGTAGGTTGAAAACTGTACTTATGGTTAAGAAGAATTACACCGCTGTTCAATGCTCCTTACCTAACCATCCACTGATATAGGTAAATGTCATAGACATAATTTAAAAAGGTACATCTCACTCTATAAAAATAGACGTACAGATATATCAATTTGAAATTGGTGCATAACAACGGATATTCAAAACCAAATATTTGCCGACCGGCAAACAACCCAGGTGGCTTCCTCAAATATCACCAATTACAACGAATCCCGATATAATGAGGATGGTCACCTAATTCCCAATAACTTACTCCCACTCATCATCTGTAAAACCATACAGATGTGAGAATCATACCTGGTAAATACATACCCTGGAGTAAGTATCTAATCGGGAAATCAGTTTTCTTTTAACATTACATAGTGAAACTGAAACATTGAAATGTTTCGGTGGGGTATTCCGGTATTCTTAGTAATGCCTCATCCATTATCCAGATTCACAACTATAACCGTATAATTCTTTGCCATCTCTCCAAATCCCTTTATATGTCTTTAGTCGTTACCTTCTGCACACCCCTTTAGGCCAAATGGTTTTCTTCCTTCCCTACCGTTCGGCACCAGCCTATGGTTTGGAAGAAGACTATCCAAAAAGCATAAAGGGTGTACTGTCCTAATCCTAGGAGCACTCGCAACGCGAGAGAAGGTGAAGATAAAAAACACCTGAATAAACCGTATTCCTATTTCTCCTGGACCAGAATCCATCCCCGAACTGGAACAAGTTCCTTTCGAGTTCGTATATAACCATACGATGGAGTATCCAAAAACTTGGGATCTTCGTAGTGATACGGAGTGTCCTGGAGAAATACAAAGGTGATTTAGGATTGGCGAAGAAATACTTGGTTCGGTCGTGAATAGCAGTCGCAATTTACTTTGCCCTCTTACTAATCCCTTGCTTTGTCTTAACTTAATACCTTCTGTACACCATCGTTATGCTAATTGGTTTTCTTCATTCCCCACCGTTCGGCACCTGCCTAAGGTTTGGAAGAAGACTATCCAATTTGCATAATAGGTGTACTATCTCCTAAACCAAGGAGTACTCGCAATGAGAGAAGGTGAAAAGAAAAGACAACTGAATAATCCTATTCGTTTTCTCCAGAACCAGAAACCATCCTCGAAGTCCTTCGAGTTCGTATATAACCATACGATGGTTTTGTCCAATGGAAGTGGACGTTCGTAGTAATACGGGGTGTCCTGGAGAAAAGGGTATAAGTAGGAGTGGCAATGAGGTTTGCAACTCTGACAATCCAAAAGCCAGTGTTAAGAAGGTTCGGTCAACTTGGTCACTGAGTCATAGTCCAGGGTCGGGTCAATGGTCGCTGCCAAAGAGAGAGAGAAAAGAAACACTCAGCGTGCACTCTAACCTAGATCAGAAAGGTTATCACTTTATCTAATCTGGAAACCTCCTACTGTACCTCAAATTCTCCTCCAAACCTGAAAGAAGAATTAGTCGGGGTCACCCGAGGAGTAAACTAACTCATCAGTGGGAATCGGGATCCAACTATCATCGCATGATAACTTGACGGAATCCACTCAAGTCACCACACTCCAGAAGGTATGCGCATGCCTGGCAAGTTTCAGTTCTTTTGAAACTCCCGATGTGATTTTTACCCCTAGGACCCAAGTGACCTTGACACAGTCAACAAATCAAAGAGTCCTAGTCAAGTTCAACCCGTCATTATCCTGGATTGCATTAAACCCACCCGTACGAGCCCTTGACACAGTCAACAAGGCCGCACGACTGTCCTAACCAATCCCATTAATATGCTATAAACAAACACTACTTAGCTACCGCACACTACGTCTTGACACAGTCAACAAACGCAGCACGAATACTAAGTAATACTTGTAAGAAATGACAGAGGGCTACGTCTAGTTTTTGGCGAAAAACTTTTAACGTAATGAACTTGATATCGTTGAAGGAACTGCATAGCCTTTTATAAAAATATAGTGACGAAAAACTTTGCTAAAGAGGTCACTCCCGGTGAAGGGATCTCGGCTCTTTCCCCGTAGAATGAGGTGCAGGATATTCCAACTGAATACCACGATACAAAGCAAAAGTAATCGGCTATAGTGAAGTTAATGCCCTGACGCAAACTTCTGTCCAAGGGGTCACTCCCGGTGAAGGGATCTCGGCCCTTGCCTCGTCGACTGAGGAGCAGGATATTCCAAATGAATACCACGATGCAAAACAAAAGTAAACGTCCTTCCAATAACAGCTTTTTGAAAAAGTGTTCCAACAACATCAGATTAGGTTTGTTTATCTTGCATTGATCCGAATCAATGCAGTCCCATCAATTGATCACACCACAAAGAACGAAAATATACTGACGTACGTATATGCCATCCGCATTCGCCACTGGGTCCCGTCATCACCCGTTAGGTTAGCTAACTAACGGCAGAGCGGGGACTGGACTAGCGCGGATGAAAAACATATACAACATCTACTAATATATATACCAATATATTATATTTCGCTCAAGGCGTGAATAAAAAGCAACATCACAGAAATGTACAGCATCACAGAACAATACAGATATCTGGAAGCCCCGGGTTTCACAGAGCCGCTGCTGAAACCCGACGTTCCCCTGGTCGTGTGGATAGCCTGTGCAATGAAATCCTAGACCCCTACGGGCGCGGCAAGTCACCCGCCAAAACCTGAAGCGAGGCAGCCCCCTTCAGCTCCGTGAATGGACCACCCAGCACTTCACGGAATCCGGTAACTTGGGCACCCCTCCTGGGTCAACCTGTACCCCCTACGAGTGCGGCGAATAGCCCGCCAATCCTGGAGTGAAGCCTCCTCCGTCCCAATGCCATGAGATGCGGGCTTGTTGCCCTCCAGAACCCGGCTATCCGTGCACCCCACCGCGGGGCAATCCTAGTACAGAAAGTAAAATATACATACAACGGGTACATCGACCGCAACCAGGTCGTGCCCCTAAAAGAATAATACAAACAGGCAGTGACGGCAGTCCACATGTCGGACGCTCGCCCCGCAATATCAAATGTACATATAAAACAAAACTGTACTAGCATTGCATCCAGGCTATCCCCCACGACCGATCCGCAACATCACAGCAATACACAGAACATCAACGTGAAAGTCACGTTCGCAAATCCGTCTAACCGGGTTATAGCAGTTAGACAGGATTTACCGATCGAGTGACATTCACGGTCGCAGATATAATGTAAATACTGTGAAATAATGTGTTTAAAATATCCAATCGATCAAAAATTAACAAGTAGGCCCCCAAGTAATACTGTAGCACTCACAGAAATTCTGGGCCCAATTTTAATATTCCAAAACCCCTATCTAAAGCCCAAAAGCCCACTGCAAAAAGTTGGCCAAATGAAGCAAACATACTGCGGCGGAACCGCGGCAAACTAGGGGTCATTGCCGTGGTTCCGCGGTCGTACGGAATGATCAAGCTTCCAAATTTTTGCAGTGTTCTTAGGATTCTCTGTACATCATTCTGCAATCACCTGAAAAAATTTTCGAGCCCGGAAAAAATCGACAGAAAACTGATGCAAGCAAAACGCGGTTTTTGGAATTTTGGTCGATCGGATAATTAAAACGCATTAGAACAAGCTAGGCAAGGTTAATGGCGTGGCTCTGATACCATGTTCCGCCACGGCAGCGCCCCGGCCGTCTTACCGAGGCCAAAATGCGGAATCAAAAATTTTCCTTACTTGGAAACTGGCGCTACCGCGGACAATGAAAACCCGGATCGTTAACCATTAACCTATACTAGCAAACAAGAGATGGGAAGAGAAGTATACCAAGTGATCCGAGTCCTCCGGTCTTCTCCTCATCGTCCCGATCTCCTGCGGAAACTCCGGTCGTCGCCTCCTCGCCGGAAGGGCACCACATCGCCTGTATCTTTTACGGGCTCCCACCTCAATACCGAGGCAACTCGGGCGCGAAGTAGGCTAGCCGACGCGTCCAAGATTTGCTGTAGAATGTGTAGGGTTGAAGCTATGTCTCATTTTGGGTTTTGTTGCCATTTGAAGATGATGGAGGAAACTAGATAAGGAAAAATGGTGCTTGCATTTTTCCTAGCATGAAATGAGATCAAGAAAAATCCCACAAGCTCAAAATGAAAACTCTCTCATTCTTTTCTCTCAAGTGATAGCTCTTTTTTTTCATGAGAATGGTGGAGGAATCAATATGAAACCATAACAAGAAGGGAGGTTAGTGTAGGAGAAAGAGAATGGTGACCATATCAAAAGCAAAACTTACATCAACCATTCTCATCACTTCTAATCACATAAAGCAAATGAGGTGATGGAAAAAGAATATAATCATGAAAAGCTATCATGATGCCACCAATATGCAAGATACCCCCTCCCCAAATGTAATTTGAAAAACTGCAAATTACCCCCTCCATCGGAAAAGTCCGGCCGGGAAAGAACAAAGGAAAACCGGCCGGAACGGAATGCAAACTGGCAACTCCAGAAAACTGGTCCCGTAACAAATTACAGGAAAACCCCGATACTGTGCATACACACCCGCATCTGTATTCCGACCGGATACAAATGCAATGAGACAAAATCTACACTGTACTAAACTAGGATCCGGCTTAAACCAAAGCCGGCTAGTAATATCCGTCCGACCCTGATCCGTGCAATACCGCACGTATCAGATCGAACCCTGCCATATAACCATACGGCCACTAGTACAAACCGTCCGATCCTGATCCGTGCAATACCGCACGTATCTGATAGGACCCTGCCATATCTCCATACGGCCTCTATAGCGTTTCGCCCGAAAGCTTGAGTAACTGAAAGTGTGGTGGACTCAAAAGACTCGTCAATACTATGGCTGTGGATTTAACCACTAGCACGTCAGAGGTATTAGCCAATACGTGACGGGCCACCAGCTATTGACCAAAAGGGACGTCGATGAGCGAACTCATCCTGACACCCTACTGAGCCTGTCAGTGACAATATCCGTACAGTCCGGTCCGTTCGTCTATGAGTATCGCATGGCGGGCCTAGGGGGTTGGTAAAAGTCAGACCCCCAAAAGCGGTACAAGTCGTGTCGGAGTGTAGCCCAGAACGCCCTGAGATACTACTGGAATACCTACCAGTAAATCTCCTGCCTTGGCCGAGGGCTTTGCGTAATGGCTCTCCTAGACACAGCGCGACCTCACCCCGAATACCGGGAGAGACGAACCCCTGCAGATCCGCTCACTGCCTCCATGTGGCTCGGGACTGTACCCAACTAAAACCTGTTTGGACGACTCCTTTGAGCCGTGGTAGGGTAGTAATCAAAGCACAGTGGGAACTCATACGAGACAAATGACGATCTCAGGTCGATGAACTAACCTGTACACATGTCACCTGGGAACTGCTATCTGACGTATGGTATAATCCCAACTAGCAGTTCCCGGCGAGTCCTGTCCGGTGTACTCATAACCCAATGAGCACCTGTATACATCTTAGGTGTCCCAACTGACACCAGTGGCTTGTGAGACCGGCCACCGTCCCTCGTCGGGGTCTCGACTGTATACACTAGTCTACTAATGGAGTATCGATGCCCAGTCTCGAAACTCCCACGACTAGGGACCATTTAAGGATGTGCTTATAGACCACCAGCTCTCACGTATATGATCGCCATCATACTGCTGGTAGTCAAGCAAGAATCCTAGGGGCTCTATCAACGTGTAATAGCGACATGTCAGGTCACCTAAAGCAGTACACGATGATAAAGATAAACCAGATAGCATACTATCATCTCGAGTAAGACTGTCCTACCGGGATAGGTCCTCCCTCAATCATTGCAATCACGTGCCTGTGATCCAATAATTGACTCTGAGGGCACTATCTCCTACATGTAAGTGGCTTCTTCACTTCATCGTTTGTGCAGAAATGATCCGGCACAGTTTATTTACTCGTCTCGGAGTGTTCAGTTTATCATTCCATTAGGAATACGGATAAACTCATCCAAACGTTAAACATAAATAACCCCTTTTCTCACAGTAGTCCATTAGGTTTTTAGTACTGGGTTAAGTCCACCGTACCGTCGTGTTGGCTGATATCTTCTCAACGTACAGTCTCTTAGGTTGCGGCTCGAGTAGCCACGCATTTTCCATGTCTCTGATCCCTTCTGAGACTGGATACGGCGTCTTCAAGTAATCTTCTTATGTTGGAATATCCATATTACCATCGGAAGGTTTAGCGTTAGGCATCGCCATGGCGCTTTACCTTGAGGTTAGGCTCTATTTAGAGCTCTAGGGAAGTCACGATTGCGCCCTTCTGAGGTGGGATGTCATCCAATGGTCTTTTAGGCTTTGTGTATATTGCCATCAAAACCCGAAGTTAGGAATAAGCCATCACTTCGCTTCATTTTGATCCTTGGATCCTTGACGCCACCGTGATCATACTTCACCAGAGTGAGTTTGACATCCATGTAGTTTATGTGCTATGCCATCAAGACTCAATTATCCATTGGACGGAGCATGGGGATACAGATCGCTCCTTTTCATTCACGAACTTCCTACAGAAGTCGAGACTCGAACTACGTGCAGGGTAGAAAAATTTATTTTATCATTTTATTTTTATTTTTATTCTCCACGATGCTCTATCATTTCAGCATTTCTTATCACGAAAGTTGCGATCGCCCAATCAATTCAGCTATTTATTCGCGGTGCCCAATCATTTCGGCTTTTTGTCGACACCAGCTTTAGTATCAGTATCACTACAACTGGAATATTTCCAGAAGTGACTCATCATTTTCCGTTGCCCATTTGGATAAGGGTAGCTTAGAAAACAGGTTTAGATTCCCTGCCAACTAAGGATTTTTGACTTTATGAGCTGTAAGGGTCTCATAAAAGTATTTCTCCCTACAAGTCGAGAGAATCTTGTAGGCGTATTTTCTCCTTAAAAATCATGTGGATTCCTAAGTACTATTTTCTTTTGTAAGTCGTAAGGATTTTACAAGAGTATTTTCTCATTGCAAGTCGAGAGGACTTACAAGTGCTGTTCACCATATTGGGAATATCTCTTAGCTCCGGTGGAACTTGATTGAAACATATTTTGTTTACGTCCGTGGATTATATACAAGAGTCAATATTGAACTACTTATAGGGTATAAATTTTGTGAAGGGTATGATGGCTTAGGAACAGGTTCAGATCTCTATAACCTAAGGCTTTTGAATTCTATAAGCCGTGAGGTTCTCATAGGGGTATATTCTCCTTACGAGTCGAGAGGTTCTCACAGGGGTATATTCTCCTTAGGAATCGAATAGAGTCTTAAGTGTGTTGCTCCTTTGTGAGTCGTAAGGATCTCACGCAGGTATTTTCTCCTCACAAAGTCGAGAGGACTCTGTAAGTGTATATACTATCATTTTATTTTTTATGTTTTTAAAAACCGGTTTGCGCCCTTTTGGGTTTTCACAAACTTACCGGCAGTCATACTGATTTTACTCACGGCATCCTTTCAGGTTTTCATCTGTGTCCATTCTGATTGTGGACATACTCTTTTTTTGTGATGGAAGTCTCTCGGACGTAGCTTCGCTGTGGGTGCCTTCACATTATTTGCCGGTGGGACCTGGGAGACATATGGATCATTTATGCCCATGGATTTTCTACGTTGATCAATATGAAGATCAGCTGTAAGGCATAACATCTTTTAGGGAACTGCATCATTAGTGGAGCTTCATAGCTAGTGGGACTTCAGGTGCAGCTTCACAGGTGGGACTCGAGTCTGCAACCTCCGCCTGTGTGATTTTGGATGCAACATCGGTCTTGAGGAGTATATTAGTTTTTCGACGTTGCGATCCAACATTAGTTTAGGGACGTTACGATCTATGGGAGACATGGAGAACATAGGTGTGAAATAGATCACTTGTGCCCATGGATTGTATACGGCTAGTTATATGATCCATGTCGTAGGGCAACATACTAATTTAAGAAAATGACGATCCATCTTTCCAGTTTATAGACATAGTAGTCCAACATGTTTTTTTTTCGGTCGTGGAGTTACATAACTCGTCCCTTCAATTACTTGTTTGCTTAGGCGTTGCTGCCTGACCTTTTCATAAATGGCCATTTCACACCTTAGGTTATCTTCACCCTCTTAAACTGCTTCATATATCATCACGCCAATCAGGTTGTCTTATATGAAATACATAGCACTTTGCACGGTATCTGCCCCCTGCTCATGTTAGTTGTATGTATGCCCTAGAGGCCAGTATTGTACAGATGATGTATATTATATTGGATGCTTGGACATATATAGAGATGACTTTCTTGCTCGATATGATAGTATGCTATCTGGTTACTCTTTATCTTAACATGTACACTTGTCTCTTTATACTGTCTTATAGTTACATGTTGGTAAAGCCCTTAGGATGTGTACTTGACTACCTGGACTATGATGCAGATCATACTAGTGGGGACATGGTAGTCCATAGGTACATCCTTCAAGGTCCCTAGTCATGGGTATATCGAGACAGGGCATCGATATACCAGTGTAGATTAGCGTATACGCTTCTCGACCCATGAGATGGGCGATGGATGATCCCATATCCATTGGTGTTTGACATCAGAGATGGTATACGGGTGCTCAGTGGAGACTGGGTACACTGGACGGACTCGCCGAGAACTCCCAGATGGTATTATACCTCACGTCAGATGGCAGTTCTCAGGTAACACTTGTGCAGGTTAGTCTGTAGACCCGAGATCGTCATAGAGTCTTGTGTGATTCCCACTGTGCTTTGATCTCCACCTTACCACGTCCATGAGGGCGTGCAAAACGGTGGTCTTTGGGTACAGTCCCGAGTCACATGGAGCCAATGAGCGATAGGAGGGGTTTCGTTTCTCCCGGTATTGGGGGTTGATGTTGCGCAGTGCTCGATTGGCCGTAACAGGGAAGTCCCTGGCCAGGGCTGATAAGTGATTTGCTGGTAAGTGTTACCAGTAGTTTCTCGACCCGTTATGAGCCTCACATCAGCACGACTTATCGGTTATTGGGGTCTGACGTTTACCACCCCTAGACTTGATATGCGACGTATCAGACGAACAGACCGGACTGTACGGTAAGTGTTATTGGTTGGATTCACAGGGGTGTGAGCGGGCTAGCTCGTCGATCTTCTGATCGCTCAATACCCGGATGGCCGTTACATTTAGCAGACCGCTTGCAGCTTGTGGATGCTTGATATGATCATCATCTGCTTCCGGCGTATTGACGAGTCTTTAGAGTCCTACACAGAGGTTTCCTGGCTCAAGCGAAACGAAATAGGAGCGCATATGAGATATGTGCGGGATCGAGAATAATGCGTGTATGTGATACCGCATTTCATTCTCGCGATGAATGTTTCGATTGGTTATATACGATATAACCTAGTTATCGAATCGTAGATTGATTCGATAAGTCGATACATTGGATACTAGTCGGTTATGTGCGACATGACCGGATCATTGAATCAAGTGTTGATTTAATGATTTAATGTATAATTATATATTTGATATATTACTTTGCATTAACTAGTATTGGTTCACTTTAATAGGATTTTCTCACTTGTAGTTCACAAGTTGTATATGTGATATACTTTTGTGCACTACTATGTGTCATGTTTGATGATGCATGTAGTTTGGTTTTGTGTTAAGACTTAAACCATGGTTATGATAATAGTTAGGGTTTTTATTTATTTATTTGTTTATTTATCTATTCTTTTTGATAAATAAATAAATGATAACAAAATGGTTTCTTTCATGAAGCTTGATGAAGCTTTTACTAAAGTGACCATTTTGTCATCATCCTTAACCCTAACCATTCTCATTTGACCATGGTTTATTCTCTACACTTAACCAAGGTTATAAGATGATAAGTATTGATTATATTATTCTTTTTACACAACACTTATCCTATTCTATCTACTTCTTCTTCTTCATCTTCAAGAGAAAAAGCTTGATGCCATCAATGGCATCTTGAGTTCCAAAGTGAGAAATCCAATTCTAAAGTGAACCCACCACCTATTTCTTCACCCTCTACCTCTTGCAAAGTTGTTTTGGGTGTTTTCTTCACAAGTTTCTCAACTTGGTGAAGCTGGAGCTTGAACTTGTGCTACCTCGACGTAGATCATCTTCGGCACGAAGCCGACGACCTATTCCGCTCATTTCTTCGATGAAGCCGATGCGAGAGTCCGAGATCAAACTAGGACAGCGAGAGGACGCCTATGTGGAGCTTAGGAAGTGGAGAAACGGATCTACAAAGGTTGTAGTCTCTCTCCTTTAGTTAAAGTGTTAACTAGATTTGTATTTCGCCTAGAATTCTAGTCTACGATCCGTATTAGGGTTTCTCGGCACCCATAAAATTTAAAATTGGCATGGTTGATGCCTTGTGAGACCTCTATTGTGTGCCTAGGAACCCTACAGTTGTATCAGAGCCTAGCTAGAGCCTTAGGCGAAGTCCAGACGGAGTTTGAAGTCCGATCGAACCGAAACCCTAAAATCAATATTGCTCTCTGGACTTTTTCTAAAAACAGGGATTTTTCAGAATTAAAAATTCGCAGAAAATAGAGCAGGAAATTATAAGGGTTACTGCAGAAAACGAAACCCTAAATCCACTGTAGAGCCGCGGAACCGCGGCAATAGCCTCCTATTGCGGCGGTTCCGTGGCCGTTTGTACTGGTTAGGGATTGGTTTTGATGCAGTAATGCCCGTATATGTTTCCTCTGTTCTCTGGGAAGTTTTAATCTGCTTTCAAGAGTTGAATTTTCTGGGGTTGTTTTGGAGATTCGATGAATCGATCGGATTATTTAACTTTGTCTATTTGGATTTCCGGATAAAGTTGGAATATGTTAAAAGTTTCGACCGGATACAAATACCCAATCTTTCCCCTGCCGGGAAATTTCCAATTGTTGGACTTTTCCGTAGTTTAATGACGTTCTGAGTAGTGCAAGTAACGCGATGGTCCCTCTAGAAGAAAACAAACCTTAACTCGATTATGTGACCGTCTTGAACTGCCCTTTGAACCTTCGGGTTTGGGGCAGTACGGCGTGCCACATGTGAGGCGTTGGCTTGACCCTTCTACGGCTGGACCGTTGGTACTGAGGCATGAAGTGAATGTCTTTGAACATATTTCATGTGTTGGACGGTTTCGGGAAAACTTGGGTATTCGACTGTTCGGTCGGAAAGTTTAACATTTTCTGTTTATCTGGAATGTGATACAATAATTGGAATTCACAAACAGTTATGAGATAACTGAATGAATGTTATAAATCTAGCAGTTTAGTCCCACATGATATTGAAAAGAGTTTTCGATAATGAGACTAAAATGCGGGATTTATATCTGTTAGGCATGTGATGTCTAAGTATTTCATTTGATTAGGCATGTGATGTCTAAAGAGGTTGCGGATTCCAACTGTTGTAGTTTTACACTTTCTTTTCTGTGACCGTAAGTGTAGTATGTTCATATCGCCGGTTTCGTTGCTATACGTCAACGACAATTGGGGTATGCATACTTACTTACGTTGATGACATGTGATGTTATGTGTTGCTGGATATGTTATATTGGATCGTCGTGTTTGAATAGCCGGGGGTTTTTATGTGAGATGAGTGTTTTTCATTTTCATTCATGTAAAAACTTGTATGTAATATTCTTTTATTTGGGACACTTCCAGGTAGCGGAAGTTGTCACCTTTTGTATATTATTTACTTTTCCGCATCAGGATAGACCCAAGGAGGGGAGCACAAGTAACCGGGTTCTGGGGTCCAGTGGGAGACCAACTCGAGGAGTCGAGTCCGGGTCTCCTAACCCTAGAATTGGTAGGGTTGCTTGCCGCTCTCGTAGGGGTCTAGGGGTGTGGGATTGGCTATTCACCACGACCGTGGAATCCGTGTTTTATACTGGCTCGTATTGAAAACACGGACGTCCTAGTATATCCAATATTTCATATGTTTCTTCTGCTGCGATATCTGTGATATGATCATGTGATGTTCTGTGATAGATACAGTATATATTATATATGATATATTATATAGACGTTACTTATGTTTTGCACCCGCACTAGCCCTGCCCTGTTCTGTCGTTAGTTACCTAACCTAACGGTGCACGAGGGGACATCGAGGCGAATGCGGATGGCATAAGTGTACGTCGTATTTATCTGTGATGTTTAGGTATTTAAATGATGGGACTTCATTAATGTGATTAATGAAAGAAAAGAAACCTAAGATGTTGTAGAATCAAATTTTAAACTAAACAGGTAGCTACAGTTCTTGCTTTGCATAGCGGTATATATGATATACCCTGCACCTTATTCGATGAGGAAAGGACTGAGATCCCTTCACCGGGAGTGACTCCTTTAACAATAACTGGCAGATGCTACACACTCGGTTTGTTTTTGATTGCTTCTATAGTTTCTGCTTTGCACAGCGATATATATGATATATCCCGCACCTCATTCGACGAGGAAAGGGCCGACGATCCCTTCACCGGGAGTGACCCCTTTAGCAAAACTAGAAAAGCCTCAAAATCACTCCATTTCAAAACTTCATTTGATTCTACAACGATATCAAGTTCATTACGCAATAGGTTTTCAGAAAAACCTGTCGTAGCCCTCCGTCATTTCAGATAAAGACTATTTAGTATTCGTGCTGCGTTTGTTGACCTCTGTCAAGGCGTAGTGTGCGGTAGCTAACTAGTATTTTATCTGCTTATGCATATGATGCAGATTGGATTAGGGTATTCATACGACCTTGTTGACCTCTGTCAAGGGTCGTGCGAGTGGGTTTGATTCAATCAAGAAATGACAGGTTGAACTTGACTAGTGCACTATGGTTTGTTGACCTCTGTCAAGGTCATGGCACACTAGGGGCAAAATATTATCGGGAATTTCAAGTGTTGAAATTTGCAATGAGATTGCATACCTTCTATGAGATAGTTGGATCCCGATACCCGCTGAGAGTAAGAGTTACTCCTGAGAGAGTTTTACACATTACAATTAGCCGATCAAGTAGGTGTCTAGAAAGGTGTTAACGAGGTTACGCCTCTGGGAAAACGAGGTTTACATTAATTAGGTTCGTGCGAAAGCACGGGGGACCTCCCTCAAAGTACCGACACTGGCCTGGCTGAAAGATTGGCGAACTTGTAGTGTGTAATTAATCCCGGCTAGTCTTTCCTTTTAGGGTTTGAAGGAAGATTTGATAAAAAGCAGTGGGAGCCATCCTGATTAGATAAGATAATAACCAATCTGATCTTGCACGAGCATACGCTAAAGTGTTTTCTTCTCTCTCTCTCCAGGTAGCGACCATTTCATGCCCTAATAAAGATAATAATATGGATGTATTGACTGAACCCGCTTATTATATTGAGCAGGGGAACGTTGGACCCGTTCTTTCTTATAAGAGTTATGAGACTGAACAGGGAATAGGAGAATATCTAGATTCTCAAGCCGCCCAAAAGAAAATACATGATGATGCATCTTCTTCGGGTGTGTTAGTTATTGAGAACTGTTTTTCAGTTCACCCTACGTCCTGGGTATTAGATACCGGATCAGGATCCCACATATGTAAGCAGTTACATAGGCTACGGAAAGGTAGAGAACTGGGAAAAGGTGATCATTCCGTTCAAGTAGGGAATGGGGCAAATGTTGCAGCCAAAGCTGTTGGCATATATCACCTGGTATTACCAAATGGTGATACACTAGTTCTGAATGAGTGCTATTATATACCGAACATGATGTGCAACATTATATCAGTCTCTTTATTAAGTAAAGAAGGATATAATTTTGTAGTAAAGGATAATGTTATGAACATATTCCTAGATCAAAAGTTGATTGCATCAGGCTCGTTACATAATGGCATATTCATTCTAAATCAGAATACAGTCCTCAATATACAAAACACACACAAGAGGAAAAGTTCAGAAATGAACGAATC
This sequence comes from Agapanthus africanus, assembly GCA_030015575.1. Taxonomy (NCBI): domain Eukaryota; kingdom Viridiplantae; phylum Streptophyta; class Magnoliopsida; order Asparagales; family Amaryllidaceae; genus Agapanthus; species Agapanthus africanus. The sequence continues at coordinate 499,378,961 of CM057348.1, read as the reverse complement.
CTACTTGTGGCACTGTAGACTTGGTCATATCAATGCAACACGACTGGCTAAGTTACATAAGAATGGTTATTTGAATTCATTTGAATTATCATCTTATGATACTTGCCATTCATGTCTCAAAGGAAAAATGACCAAAGCTCCATTTAGTGGACACGGAGAAAGAGTTAATGAACTCTTAGGACTGATACATAGTGATGTATGCGGTCCCATGTCTACGCATGCCAGGAACGGTTCTTCCTACTTCATTACATTCACTGACGATCTCTCTAGATTCGGACATGTGTTCCTGATGAAACACAAGGCTGAAGCTTTTGAGAAATTCAGGGAATATAAGCACGAAGTAGAAAAACAAACAGGCAAAAGTATTAAGATCCTTCGATCTGATCGAGGAGGAGAATACTTAAGCAATGAGTTCCTAGATTATCTAAAAGAGAATGGGATTCTCTCTCAGCTTACTCCTCCTTATACACCACAGCACAACGGTGTATCGGAGCGGAGGAATCGCACCCTATTAGATATGGTGCGCTCTATGATGAGTACAGCTGAGTTACGTATTTCCTTCTGAGGGTATGCGCTTGAGACAGCAGCATACCTATTGAATCAAGTTCCAACTAAATCTGTACCTACCACACCATATGAGATATGGAGTGGGAAGAGACCATGTCTTAAACGAGTTAAGATATGGGGTTGTCTGGCCTATGTCAAAAGGCAAAATCCAGACAAACTCGAGGCACGGTCAGTTCTATGTAAGTTTGTGGGATATCCTAAACATTCAAATGGATATTTTTTCTACCACAGTGAACAACAAAAAGTGTTTATTGCTCAACATGCCACCTTTTTAGAAAAGGAATTTCTTGCAAAAGAGATTAGTGGCTCTGAGGTAGAACTCGAAGAAGTTCCAGAAACACAAACTATAACTGAAGATTTAGTGGAACCAGAAGATTCGGTAGTACCCGACGAACCTCAGCCGCTCCGCCGATCTAGTAGGATTTCTCGCCCACCTGAGAGATACTACGGTTTTCTCATTGATGGTGGAAGCGAGGATTGCATCATGGAGGATGATGACCCAACTAGCTTCGAGCAGGCCATCACGAGTGGGGACTCAGTGAAATGGCTGGATGCTATGCGGTCCGAGATGGAATCCATGTACACGAACAAAGTATGGACTTTGGAAGTTTCTCCTGAAGGGGTAAAACCCATTGGGAGCAAGTGGATCTTCAAGAAAAAACTTGGTGTAGATGGGAAAGTGGAGACTTTCAAAGCTAGACTTGTAGCAAAGGGTTTTCGTCAAAGACCAGGTGTGGACTATGATGAAACCTTTTCTCCAGTGGCTATGCTTAAATCCATCCGGATCATGCTTGCCATCGCTGCATATCATGATTACGAAATCTGGCAAATGGATGTTAAGACCGCCTTTCTAAATGGTGATTTAGAAGAGTGCGTGTACATGACTCAGCCAGAGGGCTTCGTAGACAGTGGGAGCAGCGGGAAAGTGTGCAAGCTGCTTAAATCCATTTATGGATTAAAGCAAGCATCGCGGAGTTGGAACATCTGCTTTGACGTCGTTATCAAAAAGTTTGATTTCGTCAAAAACTCAGATGAACCTTATATTTACAAGAAGGTGGCTGAGAGTAAGGTTGTCTTCCTCGTATTGTACGTAGACGACATACTCTTGATAGGAAATGATATTCCTATGCTGCAATCGGTCAAGCTCTTCTTATCACAAAGATTCTCAATGAAAGATCTTGGTGATGCCTCCTGCATATTTGGAATTAGGATCGATAGAGATAGATCCAAACGGATTTTGGGATTGTCCCAATCCAGGTACATTGACACCATACTAAAGAGGTTTAGTATGGAAGATTCCAAGCGTGGGAACTTGCCCACGATCTCTGGAGTCACTCTCTCCAAAGAGATGTCTCCCAAGACTGATTTGGAGAGAGCTCGCATGCAAGGGATACCCTATGCTTTGGCTGTAGGCTCTATCATGTATGCGATGCTATGTACCAGACCCGATGTAGCATACTCACTAAGTATAGTGAGCAGGTATCAAGCTGATCCTGGAGAGAGTCACTGGACAGCTGTGAAGAGCATTCTCAAGTACTTACGAAGGACTAAAGAGATGCTCTTGGTGTATGGTAATGGAGAACTCCAGGTGGAGTCCTTTACCGATTCGAGCTTCCAGAGTGATAAGGACGACTCTAAGTCGCAGTCGGGCTTTGTCTTTACCCTTTACGGAGGGGCGGTTAGCTGGAAGAGTTCCAAGCAGGAAACCGTGGCAGACTCGACGATGGAGGCTGAATACATCGCTGCCAACGATGCTGCCAAAGAGGCTGTCTGGATCAAGAAGTTCATTACTGAACTTGGTGTGGTTCCATCCATTGAGCATCCAATACCTTTGTATTGTGATAACAATGGAGCGGTGGCTTTGGCCAAGGAACCCAGGTCCCATCAGCGATCCAGGCATATTCTGAGGCGGTATCACCTGATCCGGGAGATAGTTGATCGCCGGGAGATCGAGGTCAGGAGGGTTGACACGAAGAACAACACGGCGGATCCACTCACGAAGGCCATTCCCCAGATACAGTTTGAGAGACTCTTCGGGATGCTCGGTATGCGATACTACAGCAGCTGGCCCTAGTGCAAGTGGGAGATTGTTAGTTGTATGTATGCCCTAGAGGCCAGTATTGTACAGATGATGTATATTATATTGGATGCTTGGACATATATAGAGATGACTTTCTTGCTCGATATGATAGTATGCTATCTGGTTACTCTTTATCTTAACATGTACACTTGTCTCTTTATACTGTCTTATAGTTACATGTTGGTAAAGCCCTTAGGATGTGTACTTGACTACCTAGACTATGATGCAGATCATACTTGTGGGGACATGGTAGTCCATAGGTACATCCTTCAAGGTCCCTAGTCGTGGGTATATCGAGACAGGGCATCAATATACCAGTGTAGATTAGCGTATGCGCTTCTCGACCCATGAGATGGGCGATGGATGATCCCATATCCATTGGTGTTTGACATCAGAGATGGTATACGGGTGCTCAGTGGAGACTGGGTACACTGGACAGACTCGCCGAGAACTCCCAGATGGTATTATACCTCACGTCAGATGGCAGTTCTCAGGTAACACTTGTTCAGGTTAGTCTGTAGACCCGAGATCGTTATAGAGTCTTGTGTGATTCCCACTGTGCTTTGATCTCCACCTTACCACGTCCATGAGGGCGTGCAAAACGATGGTCTTTGGCTACAGTCCCGAGTCACATGGAGGCAATGAGCGATAGGAGGGGTTTCGTCTCTCCCGGTATTGGGGGTTGATGTTGCGCAGTGCTCGATTGGCCGTAACAGGGAAGTCCCTGGCCAGGGCTGATAAGAGATTTGCTGGTAAGTGTTACCAGTAGTTTCTCGACCCGTTATGAGCCTCACATCAGCACGACTTATCGGTTATTGGGGTCTGACGTTTACCACCCCTAGACTTGATATGCGACGTATCAGACGAACAGACCGGACTGTACGGTAAGTGTTACTGGTTGGATTCACAGGGGTGTGAGCGGGCTAGCTCGTCGATCTTCTGATCGCTCAATACCCGGATGGTCGTTACGTTTAGCAGACCGCTTGCAGCTTGTGGATGCTTGATATGATCATCATCTGCTACCGGCGTATTGACGAGTCTTTATAGTCCTACACAGAGGTTTCCTGGCTCAAGCGAAACGAAATAGGAGCGCATATGAGATATGTGCGGGACCGAGAATAATGCGTGTATGTGATACCGCATTTCATTCTCGCGATGAATGTTTCGATTGGTTATATACGATATAACCTAGTTATCGAATCGTAGATTGATTCGATAAGTCGATACATTGGATACTAGTCGGTTATGTGCGACATGACCGGATCATTGAATCAAGTGTTGATTTAATGATTTAATGTATAATTATATATTTGATATATTACTTTGCATTAACTGGTATTGGTTCACTTTAATAGGATTTTATCACTTGTAGTTCACAAGTTGTATATGTGATATACTTTTGTGCACTACTATGTGTCATGTTTGATGATGCATGTAGTTTGGTTTTGTGTTAAGACTTAAACCATGGTTATGATAATAGTTAGGGTTTTTATTTATTTATTTGTTTATTTATCTATTCTTTTTGATAAATAAATAAATGATAACAAAATGGTTTCTTTCATGAAGCTTGATGAAGCTTTGACTAAAGTGACCATTTTGTCATCATCCTTAACCCTAACCATTCTCATTTGACCATGGTTTATTCTCTACACTTAACCAAGGTTAGAAGATGATAAGTATTGATTATATTATTCTTTTTACACAACACTTATCCTATTCTATCTACTTCTTCTTCTTCATCTTCAAGAGAAAAAGCTTGATGCCATCAATGGCATCTTGAGTTCCAAAGTGAGAAATCCAATTCTAAAGTGAACCCACCACCTATTTCTTCACCCTCTACCTCTTGCCAAGTTGTTTTGGGTGTTTTCTTCACAAGTTTCTCAACTTGGTGAAGTTGGAGCTTGAACTTGTGCTACCTCGACGTAGATCATCTTCGGCACGAAGCCGACGACCTATTCCGCTCATTTCTTCGATGAAGCCGATGCGAGAGTCCGAGATCAAACTAGGACAGCGAAAGGACGCCTACCTGGAGCTTAGGAAGTGGAGAAACGGATCTACAAAGCTTGTAGTCTCTCTCCTTTAGTTAAAGTGTTAACTAGATTTGTATTTCGCCTAGAATTCTAGTCTACGATCCGTATTAGGGTTTCTCGGCACCCATAAAATTTAAAATTGGCATGGTTGATGCCTTGTGAGACCTCTATTGAGTGCCTAGGAACCCTACAGCTCATCAGTGTGTCTTTCAAACGCTGACGGAGTATATTCTTCATATACGAAGGAACGATAGATCATGTGGCATCATTCCATATTCTCCTTTTCTTCTTCTTCTGAGTTTCTTCCTCAGTATCGCTACGTTCGAAGAGATTCTTAAGAAACTCTTCGAGAATGATTGACGAGCACGCCTTCTAGGTATATTCTTCCAACACGTCAATATTTTTTGCATATTTGTCCGGCTGTCTATATATTCGGCAGGCCGGACAGGCTTCTTAGTATTCTTCTTCTTTTTTTTGGAAGACTGGACATGGGGGCTTTTCCCTTTATCCTTCATTTTTAGAGCGGGGCATGGCTTCTAGATCCCTTCCATATTTTCCGGTTCAACCAGGCTATTCCACTTGATTACAGGACACGCTTGTTGGTCCTTTAACATCCTTTCATATTACATGGAGATTCTATCACCAGCGAAAAAGATGCCCCCTACGTATATTTCAGGAGAATGAGTATCTACGTCTTAATCTTTTCAATGGTGGAACCAGCGTGGTCTTTATTTTGGCGACCAAGTGCTTTAGGGCCACTCGATTTTTTAGCGTCGGAGAAAGACGCCGCCTTTCCTTTGCTTTTATCATTTCATAATCCTTCATCAGAAGAGGAAGAGTCTTGACCTATCTAATCTAATTGAGCCAATTTATATATAAACTCTTGGAAGGTGGCAGGATTGAAAAAGGACATTAATGGGTACACACATGAATGCCGGTCTATGGTAGCCATAAACATTCCGATTGCTGGAGCTTCGTCGATGCGCTGCTCATAATTAGATCAAAGGTTTCGCCATCGGGCAGGATATTGAGTCCTGGTATCGTTCGGTCTAACCCTTTCATTGATCAACGTCATCATGGTAGTGCGTTTGTTTGCACTGGTGGCAGAAGAGAAGTTCCATCTCGGCAAAAGTCTTCACATAGTCGTTATGAAGCTTTAGATACCATTCGAAAGCAGTGCCCGACAGAATGCTGACGAACTGACGGAGAAGCAACAAATCATCTCCTCCAGCATTAGCACACATGGATTTAAACTGCACAATATACTATCGAGGATTCTCAGTCCCTTTATATATGTGGAATGTTGGAAATGTGTATCCCGGAGGGTACCTCCTCTGGACGTAGCATGCCGAATATGGTCGACCAGTCTCGACCAGATTATTCACCGCTTCATTGTCATAGTGAGCTTTATTCTGCTGGTCTATATATTCGTCTATCGTTGCTTTGGAGATAATTTCCTCTTTAGTCGTTGATGGGGCTTGCAGAGGATTTGAGGTGTCACCCTCATTATCAAGAATGACTAACGGGGCTTCATCTGTTGGTGGTTCTGATTGAGCCATCATTCTAGCCATATTCTGGATCAAGAGGGCCATTTTGTTCATATTAGCGGCCATCTCTACCACTTCTTCGTCGTTTTCCATGAGAACGCACTTCAGGTAGTCAACATCAGACTCCTGCCCCATTTTTTCTTCAAGTGTGTCCTCTGGGTTTGCCTTAGATAATAGCCTAGCAAGTGCTACCGCTTGAGCAAATATCTCCTACAACTTTGCATGTTCCTGCTGAGCCTTTGTCAGAGACCGAGTATGTGTTATGTGCCTAACAGAAGCCCGGCTTTCATCTTTGGAGTTCATCATGTATATCGTATGAACAACCATCCCCACAAGCTTGAGGCATTTGGAATCTCGGCCTATGGAGTTTTCCTCGAGCGTTTGGACTTTATCTGCCCTATCTTTTTTTTAGAAAAGCCGCTTTAGGAAGAACCATCATAGCAGGAACCTCCTTGGGATGATTCCCCTTGTTTTTGCAAGGGAAGTTGTCAGTATTTAGCTGACGCTTGATTCGTTCGTGAAAGGTTATGCTAATGCCCTGGCCGTCATCCGTGGCCATTTGCGGAACAAAAAATTTTAAACGATACGAAACTTGGCGCTAGAATAATCCTAAACCAGAACTAACCATAAACCTAACTAGCAACATGAGAAGCTCTTTCTACTATGATAGAAATTATACCTAAAGAAAACAAGTCCTTAGGGTTTTCGCTCCTCTCCTTTGGCTCCTCAAAAGATGTATGAATCGCGCTTGAATTTCGGCCTCCTCGCGTCAAAGATGATCCACCCGAGAGTGCCTAGTTTGACCTCCTACCTCCAAATCGAGGTAACTAGGGTACTTATAATGCTAATCTAAGTAGCCTAGATTGTGTAGAGAGTGATGATGAATTGATATGTCTCACTAACCCTAGGTTTCTCAACTTATGAGATAATTAGGGTTAGAGCTAGAAAAAGAGAGCAAGGAGAAGATGAGAGTGTTCAAGTGAGGAAAAATATTATCAAGTGAAGAATGGCTAAGCATCTTGTGAACTAATAATGCAAACACAAAATTGTCTGGATATCACAAAATATCTAGATGCCACCTTGCATTAATAATTCACAAGAGAAGAACATATCAAGCATACTTCAATAGTAAACAATGGGTCATGCCATGAGTCACCAAGTAGCCATGCTTCACTTAATGCAAATGAACACCTCATTTCTCCACCTCATTAACCATTAACAATAATGGTTTATACAAATAATGAGGTGTATTCTTCTCGAAGCATCTTTCACAATTACAAGAATGCCCCTCACCGTATATACATACCCGTATTCGTATCCCGAAAAATATGAATACAAAGAGACAAAAATAATCAATCAATATAATACTAGAAACCGGTTTAAACCAAAGCCCCTAGAATTATCCGTCCGAACATCACATGTGCATAAGTACACGTATGTGATCGAACCCCAGCCGTAAAACCATACGGCCTCTACATCGTTTTGCCCGAAGCAGGAAAACCCTCTGTGTGGGACTCTAAAGACTCGACAGTATGCTGGAAATAGGTTTAACCACAAGAACGTCAGAGGCACTAGTTGTATGTAATGGCTACCCAGATACCTATCGAGAAGGAAGGCCAACGAGCAAACTCATCCGAACCCCTACTGAGCCTATCCGTGACAATCTCCGTACAGTCTGGTCTCTTCGTCTAAGAGTATCGCATACCGGGTTTAGGGATGGTAAACGTCAGACCCTAATAACCCGATAATTCATGTTGATACGGCTCAGGACGAATCCGAGAAACTACTGATCAACCTATCAGTAAATCCCAACTGCCTTGGCCAAGCTCTTATGGTCCTGACCAATCGAACATTGTGCGATATCGACTCCCAATACCGCGAGAGACGAATCCCCAACAATCACTCACTGCCTCTTTGTGACTCGGTACTGTACCCAACCAAAACCTATTTGCACGACTCAGTAGAGCCTTGGTAGGGTAGTGATCAAAGCACAGTGGGAACTTACACGAGACAAATGACGATCTCAGGTCCGAAGACTAACCTGTACACATGTCACCTGAGAACTTCCATCTGACGATAGGTATAATACCATCTGGAAGTTCTCCACGAGTCCGTCCAGTGTACTCACACCCAGTGAGCACCTGTATACGATCTTAAGTGCATCAGACCAATGGCTACAGAACCAACCATCGCCCCTCGTCGAGGTCTAGAAACGTATACACTAGTCTACTTTGGAGTATCAATGCCCAGTCTTGATACTCACGCGAATAGGGACCGTTTAAGGATGTGCTTATGGACCACCCTGCTCCCACAAGTATGATCGCCATCACAACGCATGAAGTCAAGCAAGATCCTACGGGCTTTATCAACATGTAACTGCAATATGTAATAACATGTATAACATATGCCATGTTAAGATAAAGTCATATCATAATAGTATACTACTATATCAAGTCTGTATCAATATGTGCAAGCAGGATAAAGCATCAATAAAAACAAATACACATATCCTGATAAAGACAACTGAAATAATATACTATATAACCGAGCAAGAATGTCCTGTACATACATATCCCTAGCATCCACATGTATACATATACGATAATGGCCTCTAGGGCATACATATCCAACAGTTCGAACTTAGGAGAAGAGATGCGGACAATGATAGAATTCTTCACCTCCTTATATATAGATGAGGAAAGTCTTTTTGGAGAGTGAACTGGCTTCTGCTCTCCTTGGATCTCTACGGGCTGTAGAGGCTTCTTCAATACTGCAGTAGGAAAATTTTGTATGACCCTTCGCAGCAGTTCGAAACTGTTCCCTGTTGGAACAACAACATTCACTATTGGAGTTAGAGAATGGGGAGTCAGCTCGAATGGAGAACTACCCTCATCTTGTCTTATTTGATGCCAATATCGACATCAATCATGTCTTGCGACCGAAGCTTCTTCAGTTTCAGGAACTCGGTGGGCTTGCCCCTGTTTTCTTTCCGAGCATGAATATTATGCACCCTTGTGTTGATCTTGGCCTTCGACAGGTGACATTCATTTGAAGACCAATACCATCGGCATAACTGAAGCTTGAGGAGCCAGCTTGTAAAAGACAGTCATCTTTTGGGCATCCCCTTCGGCCTTGAGGCACCGAGGGTAGGAGGTGGGAGTATCGACCCAAAGAAAAGCCCATTCATTTCTTGAAAAGCCGGAATGCAAAGAATTGAGACTGCAAGTGACTTATACTTTGACTCCACTGGATGTGGTAGCGCCTGAGTTGCAGTGAGTGCATATGAAATCCATTTGTCTCTTCATAAAGATGAAACACCAGCTTCGGTATCCAAACATCCAAGGGAACCTATAAACATATATACCATGATTTTTGTTCGTGAAAAATATGACACACAAAGTGTTAGTAATATGTATGCCCTAGAGGCCATTACTATACATATGATGTATATTATAGTGGATGCTTGGATATATATAGGGAGGACTTTCTTGCTCGATATGATAGTATGCTATCTGGTTGCACTTTATCTTAACATGTACTTTGATTGTCTCTATGTTACATATTGATAAAGCCCTTAGGATGAGTACTTGACTACCAGGACTATGATGCAGATCATACTAGTGGGGACAGTGTAGTCGCTAAGTACATCCTTCAAATGTTCCTAGTTGAGGGTGTATCGAGACAGGGCATCGATATACCAGAGTAGACTAGCGTATAGCTTCTCGACCCATGAAGATGGATGATGGATGATCTCATATCCATTGGTGTTTGATATCAAAGACGGTATACGGGTGCTCAGTGAAGACTGGGTATACTGGACGGACTCGCCAAGAACTCCCAGATGGTATTATACCTCACGTCAGATGGCAGTTCTCTGGTGACACTGGTACAAGTTAGTCTGTAGACACAAGATCGTCATAGAGTCTTGTGTGATTCCCACTGTGCTTTGATTTACACCTTACCACGTTCAAGAGAACGTGCAAAACGGTGGCTTTTAGGTATAGTCCCGAGTCACATGGAGGCAATGAGCGATAGGAGGGGTTTCGTCTCTCCCGGTATAGGGAGTTGATGTTGCGCTGTGCTCGATTGGCTATAACAGGAAGTCCTTGGCCAAGGCTGCTTCAGAGATATACTGGTAAGTGTTATCAGTAGTTTGTCGACCCGTTATGAGCCTCATATCAACACGACTTATCGAGTTACTGGGGTCTGACGTTTACCACCCCTAGACGAGATATGCGACATATCGGACGAAGAGACGGGACTGTACGATAGTGTTACTGATTGGAATCACAGGAGTGTGAGCAGGCTTGCTTGTTGATCTTTTGATCGCTCAATACCCGGGTGGCCGTTACGTTTAGCAGACCGCTTGCGGCTTGTGGGTGTTTGATATGATCATCACCTACTGCCGGCGTATTGACGAGTGTTTAGAGTCCTACACAGGGGTTTCCTGGCTCAAGCGAAACGGAGTAGGAGCACATATGTGATATGTGCGGGACTGAGATTAATACGATATGAGATACCGTATTCTATTCTCATGATTAGTGACATTGATCGGTTATATGAGATATGGCCGGGTTATCGGATCAAGTGATGATTCGATATGTTGTTACACTAGATATTAGTCGGTTATATGTGATATAGCCGGATTATTAAATCAAGAGTTGATTTAATAATTTAATTTATAATTATATATTTGATATATTATATTACATTAACTAGTATTAGCTCACTTATGATTTCTTTTCTCACTAGATTGTGCACATTATATATATGTGATATATGCGAGTGTACACGTTTGTGTCATGCTTGATGATACATACAAGATGGGTGTATGAGACTTAAACCATATTAAGGTTAAATTAGGGTTTATTTACTTCTTAAGGTTTAACTAAAGAGAAAGACTTAGTCAAAGTTCTCAAGCTTACATGAAGCTTGTAGAAATATTGACCAAGTCAACTCTTTTGTTATTCCTTAAGATATTATCAAACCCAATCCTTAACCATAGTGTGCGGTTTATTCTCTACATGAGTTAAGCATGATAGATTTAACTCACCTATGGTTAGATAATTCATTTGGATGAATTATTCACATGTCTTCTTCTTCTTCTTCAAGCTCTATGAAAAAGCTTGCTAGCTCTAATGGAGTTGTGAGAAAAAGTGTGAGAAAATCAATTCTAAAATGAGCCCACTTTATACTTCTTCATCCTCTACTACTTGCCATGTAGTATAAGGTGTTCTCTTAACAAAGTTCATGACCTAGTGAAGGAATAGCTTGAGTTAGTGTCTCCCCGACGTAGATCATCTTCGGCCTCGAAGTCATTGAAACAAGCATGTTCGTTCTTCTTGTGGAGCTTCTCTAGAGTCCGGAGTTCACGATCGCAGCGGAAGGGACTTCTACAAGGAGCTATTGAAGTGAAGGATCGATCTACAAAGGTTATATTCCCTGCTATCTTTACATATTACAAAGTGTTCGCGTTTAGTTATCCGTATATTTCTAGTTTACGATATAGTTTAGGGTTAGCTAAAATGGCAAAATTTGAATTTGGCATGGATGATGCCTCTCGCAACCTTGCTGCCGTCATAGGTAACCCTTCAGTGGTATCAGAGACATGCTAGAAATAAATACGGATTTTGTTAAGATCACGAAACCGAAATAACTCCGTAACTTGAAACACTAAATCGATGTTTCTGTCGATTTTCAAATCAGCTCCAAAAATTTTTCAAACATGTGCAGAATCATATTTGGGCAGACATAAGAACATGGAACGAAATTGGGACCATGTGCTCAGATTTTGGCTGAGCACATGGCCTAAAATTCCGAGGTGGCCGGCCTGGGCATGTTGGATTGGTCCCAAATTTTTTCCTAGGTCTTTTCTGTATGGTTTGGGGTTTCAGGTGTTGTTTAAATTTGTTAATTTTGCATGTGATGTAATCTTACACTTTAAGCAATTTGGAGTGTTTCGTATTCGTAGTTTTAACATTGTTTCGAGTGTTTCACGTATTGTCTAGACGAAGTTAAAAGGTTCGATCGAATGTTAAAAACCCATTTTTCCATGTTTAACGTACTCGGAAAAACATGCAAGTGATTCCGTGGACCCTCTAGAAGAACGAATCCTTAACTCGATTATGTGGTCGTTAAAACCACCACTTGAACCCTAGGGTTTGCGGTAGTTTAGCGTTTCACATGTGAGGCGTTGGTTTAACCCTTCTACGGCTGGTTCATAGGTACCGAAGTATCTTCTGGGTATTACTAAAACTGTGCTCAATTGTTGAGCTGTCGGGAAATTGTGGGACTTTGATGAATCGATCGAAGAGTTTATCCTCATCTGGATATTATGTGATGGGATACAATATTTGGAATCCACATGTAGTTATGAGAAAACTAATTTGAATGTTATAAATCTAGCACTTTAGTCTCTAATGATCGGTTGCCACGGGATTTTGATGAGATCAAAAGTCCATCGCAATCACGTAGTGTACGCGGATACTTGCCGGGTAAACTTAATAGATAGCCATGCCCTATAGCCCCGACCAAGTGACTGTAGGAGAACCCCATCGCCAAAAGCATCCGTTCGGGTGCTCGCGGCAGCGGTGTTCCGCCTTAGTGCACTTCGTCGACGGCATCGGGGGTGCGGCCGTCTACTAAAGTTTCCGACGAGCATTCGATCAGGATGTTGGGAATCTTGTTGAATTGCCCGGCTAGACATTGAAAAGATTTTTCGTTATTGAGATTAAAATGCAGGGTTTATAATTGTTAGGCATGCGATATCTAAGGAATTCATTTGGTTAGGCATGCGATGTCTAAGGTGGTTACGGATTCCAACTGTTGTAGTTTTTCACTTTCTTTTCTGCGACCGTAAGTGTAATATGTGGTGTATCGCCGGTTTCGGTGCTATATGTCAATGACAATTGGGATACGTATATTTACTTACGTTGATGACATGTGATGTTATGTGTTGCTGTGATATGTTATATTGGATCGTCGTGTTTGTGAATAGCCGGGGCTTTTATGTGAGATGAGAGTTTTTCATTTTCATTCATGTAAAATTCATTGTATATAATATTCTTTTATTGGGGTACTTCCGGGTTGAGGATGATGTCACAATTGTATAATTTTTACTTTTCCGCATTAGGATAGACCCAAGGCGAGAGCACAAGTAACCGGGTTCTAGGGTCTAGTGGGAGACCATCTGGAGGAGTCGAGACTGGGTCTCTTAACTTTAGAATTGGTAGGGTCGCTTGCCACACTCGTAGTGGTCTAGGGGTGTGGGATTGGCTATTCATCACGATCGTGGAATCCGTGTTTTATACAGGCTTAAAATAAAACACGGAAATCCTAGTATATCCAATATTTCATATGTTGTTCTTCTACTGCGATATCTGTGATGTGATCATTTGATATGTTGAGATAGATACAGGATATAGTATATGTGATATATTATATAGATGTTGCTTATGTTTTACACCCGCGCTAGCCCTGTCTCGCTCTGCCGTCAGTTACCTAATCTAACGGTGCATAAGGGGACATCGAGGCGAATGCGGATGGCATAAGCGTACGTTGTACTTATCTGTGATGCTTAGGTAACTTAAAATGATGGGACTTCATTAATGAGATTAATGAAATTAAAAGAAACCTAAAGATGTTGTGGAATCGAATTTTCAAAAACTGGTAGCTCTAGTTGTTGCTTTGCATAGCGGTGTTCCTTGTAGAACATCGAGCACCTTATTCGATAAGGAAAGAGTCGAGATCCCTTCACCGGGAGTGACCTCTTTTGCAATAACTGGCAGATGCTACAACCCTCGGTTTGTCTTTTGATTGCTTTTATAGTTTTTGCTTTGCATAGTGGTATTGTAGAATATCCAGCACCTTATTCGATAAGGAAAAAGCCGACGATCCCTTCACCAGGAGTGACCTCTTTAGCAAAAATAGTAAAAGCCTCAAAAACACTCCATTTGTAATCATTTGATTCTACAACGATATCAAGTTCATTACGCAAAGGGTTTTCTTAAAAACTTGTCGTAGCCCTCCGTCATTTCAGATAAGTACTGGTTAGTATTCGTGCTACGTTTGTTGACTATGTTAAGGAATAATGTGCGGTAGCTGATTAGTGCTTACCTGCATAAGCATATGATGCGATTGGATTAGGGTAGTCGTTCGACTTTATTGACTATATTAAGGGTCGTGCGGGTGGGTTTAATTTAATCGGGAAACGACGGGTTGAACTTGACTAGCACTTATGATTTGTTGACTATGTTAAGCTTATATAGCTGCTAGGGGTAAAATATTATCGGGAATTTCAAGTGTTGAAATTTGCAATGAGATTGCATACCTCCTATGAGATAGTTGGATCTTGATACCCACTATGAGTAAGAGTTACTCCTGGGAGAGTTTTACACATTACAATTAGCCGATCAAGTAGGTGTCTAGAAAGGTGTCAACGGGGTTAAGCCTCTGGGAAAACAAGGTTTATTTTAATTAGGTCCGTGCGAAAGCACGGGGAACCTCCCTCTATGTACCGGCACTGGCCTGGCTGAAAGATTGGCGAACTTGTAGGGTGTAATTAATCACGGCTAGTCTTTCCTTTTAGGGTTTGAAGAAAGATTTGACTAAAACAGTGGGATCCATCCTGATTAGATATATTAATAACCAATCTAATCTTGTAAGAGCATACGCTGAGTGTTTTCTTCTCTCTCTCCAGGTAGCGACCATGTCACGCCTTAATCAAGATAATAATACAGATGTATTGATCGAACCCGCTTGTTATACCGGGCTAGGGAACGTTGGTCCCGCTCCAACTTATAATTGTTATAAGACAGAGCAGGAAATAAGGGATTACCAGAATTCCCGTGCCGCCCAAACGAAGAAAGTATCTGACGATGTATCTTCTTCGGGTGTGTTCATTACAGAGAACTGTTTCTCAGTATCCTTTACTTCCTCGGTCTGAGATACCGGATCAGAATCCCGTAAATGTAATCTGTAACATGGGCTACAGATAGGTAGAGAACTGAGAAAGGATGATAAGTTTTAAGAGTTAAAAAAGGGTGCAAGTGTTGCAGCCAAGTCTGTTGGCAGTTATCACCCTGTATTACCAAATACATTGATTCTGAACGAATGTTATTAGATACTGAACCTGATATACAACATCATATCAGTCACTTTTTTTGTAAAGAAGGATATAATTTTGTATTTTTGGATAATGTTTTGAACATTTCCTATATCAAGAGTTAATAGGTTCAGGCACGTTATCTAAAAACATATAAGTTCTAAATCAAACTACAGTTTTTAACGTGTAGAACACATACAAGAGGAAGAGTTCAGAAATGAACGAATCCTTCTTGAGGCATTGTAGACTAGGTCATATCAATGCGACCCGACTAGCTAAGTTACATAGAGATGCATATTTAAATCAGTTTGAATTTACATCTAATGAAACTTGCCAGTCATGTCACAAAGATAAGATGACCATAACTCCGTTTATTGGAAACAGAGAAAGAGTTAGTGAACTCTTGGGATTGATACATGATGATGTATGCAGGTCCCCTGTCTACATATGCCAGGACTGGTTCTTTGTACTTCATTACATTCACTGATGATCTCTCAAAATCCGCACTTATGTTCTTGTTGAAACAGAAGTCCGAAGCTTTTGAGATATTCACAGAATATAAGTTAGAAATAGAGAACAAAAACAGGTATAAGTATTATGTCCGTTGATGTGATCAAGGAGGAGAATACCTGAGCACGGAATTCCTTGACTATTCTAAAGGAGAATGAGATTCTCCCTCAGCATTACTCCTCCGTATACACCATAGCACGTCGGAGTATCGGGGCGGAGCAATCGCACCCTATGTGATAAGGTGTGCTCTATGATGAGTACTACTGAGTTGCCTATTTTCTTTTGGGGGTTATGCACGTGTGAAGCTGCATACCTATTGAATAGGGTTCCAATCAAATCAGGTGGCTACCACTCCATATGTGATATGGTATGGGAAGATCCCATCTCTTAAATAAGTTAAGATTTGGGGTTGTCCGGCCTATGTCTAAAAGCAAAATCCGGACAAGCTCGAGACAAGGACAGTTCTGTGGAACTTTGTTGGATATCCCAAGCATTCGCAAGGGAATATCTTCTACCAAACTGAGGAGTAAAAGGTGTTTTATTTCTTAACATGCCACCTTTTTAGAAAAAGGAATTTCTTGTGAAGAAATTATTGGTCATGAGGTAGAACTGGAAGGAGTTCCAGCTATACAAACTGCAGCTGATGATTTGGTAAACCCGGAGGATTCGATAGTTTTCCAACGAACCTCAGCCTCTCCGTCGATCTGGTAGGGTTCCTCATCCACCTGAGAGATACTTCGGTTTTCTCTATGACAGTAGGAGCGGGGATTGCATCATAAGATGATGACCCAACTAGTTTCGAGCAAGCCATCTGGAGTGGGGACTCTATAAGAATGGCTGGATGCTAAGCGATCTAAGATGGAATCCATATGCACCAACAAAGAATGGACTTTGGTTGCTTTATCTGAAGGGTTAAATCCTCATCAGGAGCAAATATATCTTGAGAAGATTACTTGGTGTGCATGGAAAAGTTGAGACTTTCAAAGCTAAGGCTTGTTGCAAAAGGTTTTCGTCATCGATCAGGTATGGATATTGATGAAACCTTTTCTAGTGCCTATGCTCAAGTTCATCCGGATCCTACTTTCCATTGCTACATACCATAACTACGATATCTGGCGGTTGGGTGTCATTTCTGCTTTTCTAAATAGTGATTTAGAAGAGAGCGTCTATAAGTACACAGCCAGAGGGCTTCGTAGACAATGGGGGCAGCGAAAACGTGTGCAAGTTGCTTTATGAGTTAAAGCAGGCATCGCGGAGTTGGAACATCTGTTTTGATATAGTAGTCAAAGAGTTTGACTTCATCAAAATGGTAGATGAACCTTGTATATACAAAAAGGGTAGTAGGGAGTATGGTGATGATTCTCATATTGTATGTGGATGACATACTCTTGATAGGAAAAGAGTTTCCTATGCTACGCTCGGTCAATCTCCTCTTATCACAAGGATTCTTCATATAGGATCAAGGTGATACCTCCTAAATTCTGGATTTTGGATCTATGAGATAGATCTAAATGGATATTAGGATTCTTGCTAGGTGTAGTGAGATAGTATCAATCGATCCTGGGGAGAATCAATGGATAGGATCCAGGGTGGTAAGAACGACTGAATGTCAGTCACAGACATTTTCTTTACCCTCAGTGGAGGGACGGTATGTTGGAAGAGTTCCAAGCTAGATACCGTGGCATACTAGATGATAAAGGCTGGATACATTGATACCTACGATACTACCAAAGAGGCAGTCTGGATGTATATAATTTCATGGGATGAACTTCATTCCTACCATTGTATGACGATGGAGTTGTGGCTTTGGCCTAGGAACCCCCGTCCCATCAGAGATCCATACATATTCTTAGGCAGTATCACCTGATCATGGAGATGGTTGATCTCTAGGGAGATCGAGGTTAGGAAAGTAGACACAGAGGAAAACAGCGCGGATCCACTCATAAAGGCCTATTTCCCATTAGAGACTTTTATGGGATGGTTGAGTATGAGATACTTCAATCACTGCTGAATGTTGGGTATGAGATACTACAACATATGACCCTAGTGCAAGTGGGAGATTGTTAGTAATATGTATGCCCTAGAGCCCATTACTGTACATACGATGTATATTATAGTGGATGCTTGGACATATATATGGAGGACTTTCTTGCTCGATATGATAGTATGCTATCTGGTTGCACTTTATCTTAACATGTACTCTGATTGTCTCTATGTTACATGTTGATAAAGACCTTAGGATGAGTACTTGACTACGAGAACTATGATGCAGATCATACTAGTGGGGACAGTGTAGTCGCTAAGTACATCCTTCAAATGTTCCTAGTCGAGGGTGTATCGAGACAGGACATCGATATACCAGAGTAGACTAGCGTATAGCTTCTTGACCCATGAAGATAGGCGATGGATGATCCCATATCCATTGGTTTTTTACATCAGAGACAGTATACGGGTACTCACTGAAGACTAGGTACACTGGACGGACTCGCCGAGAACTCCCAGATGGTATTATACCTCACATCAGATGGCAGTTCTCTGGCGACACTGGTACATGTTAGTCTGTAGACCCGAGATTGTCGTAGAGTCTTGTGTGATTCCCACTATGATTTGATTTCCACCTTACCACGTTCAAGAGAATGTGCAAAACGGTGGCTTTTGGGTACAGTCCCGAGTCATATGGAGGCAATGAGCGATAGGAGGGGTTTCGTCTCTCCCGGTATAGGGAGTTGATGTTGCGCTGTGCTCGATTGGCTAAAACAGGTAGTCCTTGGCCAAGACTGCTTCAGAGATATACTGGTAAGTGTTATCAGTAGTTTCTCGACCCATTATGAGCCTCAAATCGACACGACTTATCGAGTTACTGGGGTTTGACGTTTACCACCCCTAGACGAGATATGCTACATATCAGACGAAGAGACCGGACTGTACGGTAGTGTTATTGATTGGATTCACAGGAGTGTGAGAAGGCTTGCTTGTTGATCTTCTGATCGCTCAATACCCAGGTGGCCGTTACGTTTAGCATACCGCTTGCAGCTTGTGGGTGTTTGATATGATCATCACGTACTGCCGGCGTATTAATGAGTCTTTAGAGTCATACACAGGGGTTTCCTGGCTCAAGCGAAACGGAGTAGGAGCACATATGTGATATGTGCGGGACCGAGATTAATACGATATGAGATACTGTATTTCATTCTCGCGATTAGTGACATTGATCGGTTATATGAGATATGGCCGGGTTATCGGATCAAGTGTTGATTCGATAAGTTGTTACACTAGATATTAGTCGGTTATATGTGATATAGCCGGATTATTAAATCAAGAGTTGATTTAATAATTTAATGTATAATTATATATTTGATATATTATATTACATTAACTACTATTAGCTCACTCATGATTTCTTTTCTCACTAGATTTTGCACATTATATATGTGTGATATATGCGAGTGTACAAGTTTGTGTCATGCTTGATAATACATACAAGATGGGTGTATGAGACTTAAACCATATTAAGGTTAAATTAGGGTTTATTTATTTCTTAAGGTTTAACTAAAGAGAAAGACTTAGTCAAAGTTCTCAATCTTAGATGAAGCTTGTAGAAACATTGACAAAGTCAACTCTTTTGTCATTCCTTAAGATATTATCAAACCCAACCCTTAACCATAGTGTGTGGTTTATTATCTACATAAGTTAAGCATGATAGATTTAACTCACCCATGGTTAGATAATTCATTTGGATGAATTATTCACAAGTCTTCTTCTTCTTCTTCAAGCTCCATGAAAAAGCTTGCTAGCTCTAATGGAGTTGTGAGAAAAAGTGTGACAAAATCAATTCTAAAGTGAGCCCACATCCTACTTCTTCATCCTCTACTACTTGCCATGTAGTATAGGGTGTTCTCTTCACAAAGTTCATGACCTAGTGAAGGAATAGCTTGAGTTAGTGTCTCCCCGACATAGATTATCTTCGGCCTCGAAGTCATCGAAGCAAGCACGTTCGTTCTTCTTGTGGAGCTTATCTAAAGTCCGGAGTTAACGATCGCAGGGGAGGGGACTTCTACACAGAGCTATTGAAGTGAAGGATCGGTCTACAAAGGTTGTATTCCTTGCTCTCTTTACATATTGCAAAGTGTTTGCATTTAGTTATCCGTATATTTCTAGTTTACGATCTAGTTTAGGGTTAGCTAAAACGGCAAAATTTGAATTTGGTATCGACGATACCTCCTGAAACCTTGCTTCTGTCATAGGTAACCCTTCACAAAGTGTGGAGTAGATAAAGAAAAAGGTCCCACTTGACGTACCAAAATATTTTTACTACCGGAAACCGGACTGAGGCATGGGGAAGCGTGTTTAGCCTGAATATAGGGGCAGATAATATATGGAACATATCCATCCACCTTACCGAAAATACCAAGTTGATTTATGGCACCGCATATCGGTGGTTTGGATGGATGCGACCGTTGTAGCAGACATATCAGATTCCCCCTCAATGATGAGGGGTTTTTGATTGTGGGAAACTTTTTTGCTTTTTCCTATGGGTGCACACCCCTATAGTTAATTATGTTACCGCAAAGTGATAATAACTTTTTCCTTCTCTATAGATATCACTTCATGTGGTGTTATATATATTGTTTATTTTGGGTTGACCTTGGATTTTATACGGAGACTAATATGTTGTCGCTCGTAGGGCTCGGATTAGTCCATATCCGTACATATAAAATTTGGGTTTGAACTTAAGACGAATATTTCATATAAATGAGGTTCATCAGTTCAAAGGATATATGTCTAAAGATCGTTAGTCGTATATGAGATTAATATCGACTTATATGATATGGTATATGAGATCATTAGTTGTATATGGGGCTAAGATCAACTTAGATAACAGTGAGCATATAGGCTCAACTGATTATCTGATCATATATGATAGCCCGTTGATAGTATACGGTAGTCAGTATGAAGACAGGCCACAGGGCAACATATTAGTTTAGGGACATTACAGTCCATCTTTCAGATTGCGTGCACGTGAATATATTACGTGGCGAAGTGAATAATGGTAACATGGGAATACACATAATATTGGGGTGCGATCCAATTTGATGGCATTTATATTTCCTTCAAAGGTATACATATACATATATGTATTTTTTGATAGAGCCAAGGCTCTGTTGTTCTTTGTCTTGATGGTGCTCATGCACTTTATGTTGTGCATTTACGGTTAGGGAATTCCATATCTTGATAAAAGTTTATATCTTTCAAGAAGTTGGGACGAGGAAGGAGTTATTGGTTGTTGGGACCCGCTACCTATATGAAGACGCTAAATAATTACAATGCCGTATATCAGAGGTGTTGAAGGATGCACCTTTGAACCAAATCCTATATATGAGGGAGGAGAACATGTTGGACTAAGGATTGCTAGTCTTATATGATAGTAAGATCAACTTAGAAAATATGGGTTAAGAATCTTTAGTCATATACGTGACTAAGATCAAATTGGATATCATGAGCATGCTTTTGAAGAATCTTTATTCGTATATGGGACTAAGATCGATTTTAGGTATCATGGATTAAGGATCATTAATCGTATATGTGACTAAAATCAACTTAGAAATATGATTAAGGATTGTTAATCTTATTTTAGATTAAGATCAACTTAAACATATGAGAATATGGGCTCAGAGAAGCTTAAGCATCAAGGGCTTAGCCAATGTGGGGCTACGAATGGGTTTCTATATCACCCAGCAGTGCTAAGCATTCAACCATATAGCGCTCAAGTGTATATCATGTATGCCACTGAATCTCATGCGTTCATGTGGACATCACGTGATGTGCATTCTTTATTTAGCTTCAACTGTTCATGTTGATATCACGTGATGCGCACCCTCTTTATGGGTTTTGGGTGCTCATATGCTTATCACGTAAGGCGCTTATGTTTACTTCTTTCTTTAGCCCTCATGTGCATATCACGTGAGACGCTGTCTTCATGGGCGCTCACGTATAGGTCACATGAGCCGCTGAGTCTCGGGCGCTCATATGCTTATCACGTGAGACATTGAGTCTCGGGCGCTCACGTGCCTATCATGTAAGATACTTGTCTGTTTCTTCTTTTGGGCATCCACGTGGATATCACGTGAGGTGCATATTCTTTCTTTTTGCTTCAGGAGCTCACTTGGATACCACGTGAGGCGCTTCTGTTCAATTTTCCCCTTAAGTCTCACGTGGATATCACGCGAGGCGTTTCTACCATAGAGATTAATCTCCTTTTATTTTTTAAATTTAAGTTTACGAGAAACTTAAGCTTCTGTTAATGGTTTTTTGGCCATTAACGATCACCAAGATCAACATTTAATAATCTGGGATCAAGCGAAGGTAAGTTCTTTAAGAACTTGAAGATCTAATTTTTTGACGTATTTTAAAGGAAATAAGCTCCTGGAGATAAAACTCCATCTTTCCTTTTTCTTTCTCTTATGATGGTGGGCAGTGCACAAAAGTTCTTCTCTGGATCTTGAGTTTAAGATCGCGATCTCTCTATGAGAATTAAATTATTTTTTTATACGGGGCTTGTCTTATAGATCTTAGATCCAGAGAAATAACTAAGTACTTATGAAGGGTTAAACCCTGTTTTTATATGTATCATAGGTAAAAGAAGATGCATTTTTCCATTGTTTTTACCTAGGGTTTTTTAGAGGATTATGATCTTCAAGGAGAATTCAATTCTCGATTTTGTAAAAGCTTATGAGGGTATCTATCATATATAAGATTTAATCTCTTTACTCTTATTTATAGGAGACTAAAAAGATCAATTTTTTGAGGGAATCTTTCATTTGAGAAATCAATATTGATTTCATAATCAATCAAATTGATCTTAAAAATCAACCGGTGAATTTTATTCACCATTGGATTTTTGATCCAAAGGTTTTTTGTTTAACAGAACATCTCTCTCTTGTCCGTTTAACAAGATTGAGAAGATATCTTCCATACATAGAATTTAATTCTATATTATGATTAAGCGGCGATTTTTAACCACCGTTGGATCTTTAATCCAAAGGCCTTCTGTTTAACAGAGTGAATCTTTCTTATTTACAAAGATTGGGGAAATATTTACCATATAGAATTTAATTCTATATGAAGCAAGCGCTTCAGACCCTTAATGGTAGCTTTATATGCTACGCACGTGAGGCGCTGCCCAGGGGGTTGGTATGTGCGCCTCGTGCCCTGCATGTGAGACGCTGCTAAAGAGATGGCATGAGTGCTATGTGGATATCATGTGAGGCAGCGCCTAAGTAATTTCATCACGTGGGCTATGAATCTGCGTTATTTTCATTTTATTTATTTACTTTAAATATCCATTTTGGGATTTTCAAAGCTTAAGCTTAGGAGACCATTTTATTATATTTTAAATACATGCTTTGGGGCTTTCATAACTTAAGCCAAAAATTTTGGCGGGAACAAGTGGGTTGACAATAAAATTGAAGAAAACAAACATTAAGTGTACTAACATTAATCGAAGTAAAAGGTCACACCCAACATCTTCTTAATAAATCTCTCATCTCATATCATTATTCATCATTAAAGGTTTGTCTTTTTAAAATAGATAGCAAAAAAATCACAATTTTTTACATCATCTTGATTGCATCTCGCATCATTATACATCATTGTAGGAAATATATCTTCTAAACATTTTGTATATGTTACTAATATTCGTATATATTTTCTATGACTACTTTTGTAAACATTCACAAATTTGTGTAGAATTTTAATTTGGTTATCTATTGATGATGCTCAATATCGGTGATCTCCCAGATCATGACACGTGGTAGATAACGTGTCCCAAAGCTCACAAGAAAGGACCTGAAGTCACCGACTAGGCCGCTCCAATGCCCGTCCTACAAACAAACGCTGGCTCACCTCCGAGCTCCCAGCACAATTGGCCTCCTCGGCCTCCCTGCTCGTCTCCGGGCTACCGCAGAACCAAGATACCTCGGCTCTCCCGTCGAGGTCATCTTCCTCGGACTCATCGACCGGCCAATGGCACCGCTCACAGGCGCAACCTCCATCCCGCGGATCTCGCCATGCGTGAGATATCCGCCGGCCACATCCCACATTCCACACCATCATGATCCTCAATTAACGAGCCTGTCTTTCCATTAATGCGAGATCCCACTCATCACGCGGGCATGGCGTCGGGAGCGTAACGGCTGGCGTGGTTCTTGCGCCTGCCCCGCCTGCTGCCACCGCTATATAAACCCCTTCTTCAAACGGTTCAAGTAAGCCATTTTGACTCCACTAAGCCGTTACTCTGCTCGGATTTCCTCTCTAACATGACCGTCGGAGGGTCCTCGGTGGTACAACCACCCCGGGATTTCCTTGCAGGTAGCTCGGCCCAAACAACCTCAAACCCATTGAGATTCACACGCTTCAGGAGCCCTCTTCCAGATCCAATCTCAGCCGTCCATGGCTGCCATCAGCAGATCAACGGAAGGTAACATCTCGGCGTGATCCCCGTCATATCAGCTGGCGCCGTCTGTGGGAGAACCTTGATTCCAAAAAAACAAAAGTTCATCTTCTAATCTCAACCTAATGGCGAGCGATCATCACGACGATCCAAGCACTAGCCGCCTCCCTCTCAACTGAGGCGCGGACGAACCTCCTCCACCGAATGCCATCAACGCCCTTGCCGGCCTGATAGACCAACTCGCGTCCGATGTGGAGGCGCTCATCCATGTCCAAATGGTAGGGCAAGATCCCTAGGTCGCCGCTCCCCCGCCTCGGGACTGGGACCTCCACAGGGGGAGAGAAGACTCCGCTTGCGTCGGCACTACCGACCACTACCTCGCTACCTCCCACGGTCACAGATCTCCTGGGCTAATACATTCTGCGACCCGCTGGGCGCCCCACAGCTTAACACCGATGTCTGTCGCCAGAGCGCCTTACCTCAAGATCATTCGCGCACCTGACCCCCCTCCGAGGAGATGTCGGTCAGCTCGCCTGTTCCCAAGCATGACCGACACCCCTCCCACGACGGGGTCGTGCGGACGGGACTCGCCACGGCGGCTCGAAGACTACCTCGCCGGGGGATCTAAGGAACCTTCTTAAGAGGAACCGGGGCCGCGGCCAGACACAGGTCTCCAACAGCAGAGGCCAGGGATCAGAATGTGCCGAATCGTCGGGGTACTGATTTGGATAGAGATTTTTAGATCAAAGTATTTTTACCGCAATCAAGAACGACATCGCTTGGTAGCTAGCCGGTGAGTATGGGTCGGTCCACAGGGATTTTGTATATTTCCTAATTGTTCTAACAAGTTAATTCCAAACGGTGCTGGATTGATTATTACTAAAAACTAAAGTTGATCTAGACTAGGATTAAAACCTTGCTCGGGTTAGGTTTAGGTTATGTTTGGAAAGTCAATATTCCTCATCGCTTTCTATGCCCTAATTAAGATCTATTAGGTGTTATGGTAATAATTAATAAAGTGGATTAGTACCATCGGGAAGAAACTAGGTTTCTTCCTCTAGGTTCTTGTCCTTCCTTTCTTAATTCTTACCCTAATCTCCATGGAAAACATTACAACCGGTCTTTTATACTACGGTATCACCGCTACCTCGTGGGGTAGGGTGCCGTAGGGAGCGGTGTGTGTATGTATGCATGGAGTCCTATGAAAATATGTGACGGGCAAGAAAGGGGTGAGAGATTTTCATCTCTCAAGCCTTCCCTATTCCTAACCCTAACAAGTGAGGAATTACTCACTCATTAGGGAATTGATTAACATGTTCTAAACTAATTAATTAGGGCAGAGAATAAAATCTAAACTAGGGCAGAAAGGAAAATTATATTAGGGCAGATAATAAAATTAACTAGGGCAATGAAAAGAAATCTTAACTAGGGCAAGAATAGAAAACTTACTCTAATTTGATGCACTCTTCATACTTTACAAGAATTGAAATTCTGAATTTAGATAGATACAATGAGGCACAAGAAGAGGCATGACCTAAAAGAGGTTTTAGGGCTTCTATTTATAGATTCATAGAAACCCTAGGTTTACAATCGACGCACATCTGCTTTTACAATTTTACCCCCTAAGAAAGACTAGTCAACGCGCCGCCAGCGACTTCTGACTTTTTCCACCGACACGGGCTTATCGCGACCGCGGATCCACGGATGTAGGCTTGGTATGAACCGCGGCCGTATGGAGAGCTTGATGACTGCACATTCTAGGGATGATTTCTGTTGCTTTTGGCTTTCTGTTTATTTACATGGTTTCTCAGTTTGTCTTCTAGATTCCTTCCAGATTTCCACAGTGAATAAAGTCGTGGACTTTTACCGCTTGCTTCGTGTCGAAGTTTTAAACCTTGCACTGCCTTTTTTCTTTGTGAAATCGTCCATTAATCTTTATTTAGTCTTCAAACTGTAGGCATGATCAAGATCTTTCCATTTGTTGGTCGTAGTCTCACTTTTGTATCGTCTTTTCATTTTCTTCACTGTTTTTGTTCCGAGAACCTGTAACCTGCAACTATGTAGCAGACATGGGTCAAAAGCACCTGTTTATTTGTAAACTGAATAAGAATGGGGAATAAAATAATGCAAAATTATGGTATGAACAAATACCCCCAAACTTATCTTTTGCTCGTCCTCGAGCAAACCTAGTTTTATTTTCAACAAAATCCTAATCTCACTTTCGCAGGAAAACGTGATTGCACTGAGCTCGTGCAACAAGCCGTTAAAGCTCTAGGTGTCCCTAGTAGGAGGAGTGTTGTCTCCTGAGGGTTTTCAGCTGATACTACCCACAAAATCCTATCAATTAGGTCCATTGACTTTAATTCTCCAATTAGGTTTTCCAACAAGGAAGTCTATTATCTTCGACTCATAAATTATCCACTCATATTTTTCACGCTTCCTTATTATTTAACTTAAGATTATATATGTTCTTGTGAATTTACTTAGCTTTTAGCATCTTTTAAGTTTTCTTCTAGGGTTCCATCTCAACTTAGGAATTTTTATCATCTCTATTAAAAGTATAAGTTCTATTCTTCATTCCTATCTCTTATCTAAACCCTAATCACATACCCCTACGTGTGTGTATATATAACCCCTACACTTGGAAATTCAAATCAAGCTATCATACTCTTGTCCGTCGTCCAAAGCACTTCTTAATTGGTGAATTTTTAGAGGAAATTTGCTCACACATCCTTCATGGGACCGTTAATACTTTTTGAGGTACCAACACCTGATTACAAGATGTGTTTGCTCATTAAAGCGTAATTCCTAATCTTGTAACACCTAAGGCTTTAGCAGTGACTCCCAAACCAGTTGGTCTAAGGCACTAGGTGATGAAGCACCCTCGCTAAATATTTTTTCTATTTTTTTTTGCATCCTTAAGTAATTACAAAAACCAGTGTTCATTTTTTTTCTTTATTCACACTTGTATTTTTTTATTATTTTTCTTCGTACTAAGGACTTTAGACAAGAGCATTTCAAGGTCTCTCCTACTATTCCAAGTTTTAAGGTTCGTGTTTGTGCAATTTGTAGGGTATATATTTTCAGAATTTAGATTTAAGCTAGGAATTATTTTTCAAACTTATACTTTAATAAAGATATCAATACTTTTCCCTTATTTTAACTTAGCCCAAGATGTCAACTCGAAAATACCTATTTCTAAATAAACCACAAAGACATATACTTTCTACCGTTAAATTTTAAGAAAGGTTATTTTTAGGGTTTTTAATTTACTAAGTCTAAGATCTAGTTTTTCCTAGCTAGTTAACCTTTTTGTCAAACTCAAGTCAATTATGGCCAAAATTGAATACTTCAATTTTTATAATTTTTTAAAATTTTCAATTTTTATGGGTTTTAAAATAAGTATGCAAATGCAAAATATACACATGAATGCGAAGGAAGAAGGCTTACTGAGCATACCCCCAAACTTAAACTTGACAGTGTCCTCATTGTCAGGCTACACTAAGAGGGTCAAAATTGTCGGCGCTCCCCTGTTTATTTATTTATAATTTTTTTTATTGTTAAAAGAAAAACAAAATATATATACAACAAGGTTCCCCCCAAACTTAAGTGAGACAGTGTTTCCACTGTTTTAAGCGTTAAAGTTCAGAGTTAGGGAGGAAAAAAATCAAACTATACAAGGCCTTACACAGACCAAAGGTTAGCACCAATCATTCAAAACTTCTATCATGGTAATGGTAGGGTTGGTGAAAGAATGGAGTGTAGAGAGAGGAGTTGATAACCACACGAGACCATATGGGAAGAAGAGTGGAATATGGTCTCGGTGGAGGAGAAGAATGGCAGAAAAGAGAAAGAAGTGTAGTACGAACTTGAGGGTGTAAATCGAGTGAATAAATTAGCACAATTTGTGATGACCGATGTGTTAAAAGCGATTGTGCTAATCTATCAACCCGTCGAGAAATGGGGTGAAATCCCTTAAGATTCGTAAGAAACCATGGGTACGTTGAACTTGGTAAACCAAACATTGAAAGTGGAAGCGTGACGAATTCTTGCTCGGTCGAAACGATAGGAAGGACGAAAGGGAGTGATTTAGGGATAGTCTTAATCTCACCTAAGTAATCTGTCTCGAACTCGAAGGATTCCATGAATGGTTCGAAATGACTGTAAGCAACCGAGTTTGATGGTTCAACTAACTCATCTGAAAATTCAAAGGACTCAAACTCGGGCGGTGAGTCTTCAACATCATCCGAAAAAGTGAAACACTCGTAATCATTATCGGCGGTGAGAAAAGTGTCAGATTCAAGGAGGAACGCACTAGTGACGTCCAAACTGCTGTGATCGAATAGAAAACTTTCAAGCTCACAGTCCTCCTGCTTGATCTTCTACGTGGTCGGAACGATGGAAAGGAGGGAGGGTGATTTAGGAAGTATAACAGTTAAAGGTTCAGGAGAATGAATTGGAAAATCCGACACATCAAACAAAAATGGTTCATCCTCAATACTATCCTCAATACTCACCTCAATACTATCCTCATAATTCTCCTCAAAATTTAGCTTATCCATGCCATTATCATCAAAATCAAGACGCATATGAGGTTCGGAAAAAATATTTAATGACTCGGGATGATGAATTGGAGGTAAAATTTCAGTCAAATCTATTGGTTCATCATCCAAAATATTCCCGGCGTCTATATCCTCAATCAAGTGAAAATTAATTTTTTCAGACACCTCATCAAAAGCATGGATATTTATCAATTCAGGTTCTAGATTGGAGGTGTAAAGTTCAAAAGGATTAGGTGTGGTTTCACTCGAAAGGGATTCTTCACAATCTGGCAAATCAAGCACTACAAAGTCGCACAACTCATTAAACGTTTTATCTTTAACTGGTGAATCATTTGGGACACTTGATTGAAAACCGGAGTTGTGTGATTCAATTGAGTATGGGTAGGTTTGATTTGGAAGTGTGTACAGCTCACTCTCACCACTCAAATTCTCACTCTGTCAAACCGCCTCATCATACATTGGAAGATTTAGAGCTAGTTGGAAACTAGCTACCGGTTCATTAGGTTGCATAAGGGCGGCAATGGACGCATCCAAATTCCTCATTTGTTTGTTTGTCGCTACAATATAAGCTTCCAACGACTGTTCCAAACTAGACATGGGTTGTGAAGGGGTTTCGGTAAAAGATTCAAAATTGTTTGGATACGTGAAACTCCCAAATGGCTGTGTAGAAGCAATGTCTAGGGAAGGTGCGAAAGTCGGGTAGGACTGGTAGGAATTGAATGGTTGGACAGGAGTAGGATCAACATTTGGATAAAAAGGTGAATGGAACTGTTGATCCCTAGAACTGGATGTGTTGAGAGGAGTGAAAGATCGGCTACAAGATTGTTCAATATGCTCCGTAATAGACATGGGTTTCAGAGTTACAACAGGACTCGAAGAAGGAGTATCAACGTAAGAAGGTGGTGAAGGCTGAAACGGTTGATACACAGTGGATTGCGGAGTCCAACTGTTTCTCCTACACGCTTATATTCGATCGTTTAAAGAAATTTTGGGCATGGAGGGGTCGTCCGTAATTAGACCGAAACAATTCGCGTATAAAGCAAGGTTTGGTTCGGGGTACCAAAGTCCGGCAAGGGTTTTGTGAGGTAAGGTACCCATGATGTAAAAAGGAGAAGAAAAAGAAGGTGGGTGTAGGTGGGGTGCACGGAGTTCTTACCAACAAGTAGCAAGTTTTTGTAAAAAAAAAAATTTCCTTTTTCCATTTTGTGTTTTTTTTTATGTGAAGCTTTTTGCAAAAAGATTTTCGATAAAAGGCTTAGACACACGTTCAATCAATCATAAATGCACAATCAAGCCTAGATCTAGGGTCACCTAGGTCAACTAGACAGCTCCTAACCGTTCCAAAGGGCAAGAAGTAGGACCTCAAACCGCCTCTTCACCGCCAATTGTGGTCAGGTAAGCATAAGTAGAGAGAGGAGGGATCCGCTCATGAATCACCGTGAGACGGGCCTTTTAAAGTTACCTCTCCCTACCTGTCTAGCCTAGGCACCACAAAGTCAGGTTAGGATCAACGGTCGATACCTAGAACTATTCCTTTGTCCTATTGAGCGCGAAGTTCTTAGGGATGAGTCTAATCTTTTTTAATTAGCTTGATGGTCAATGAAATATGCCTTATATGATTTTTGGGGT
Source organism: Agapanthus africanus (assembly GCA_030015575.1). NCBI lineage: Eukaryota > Viridiplantae > Streptophyta > Magnoliopsida > Asparagales > Amaryllidaceae > Agapanthus > Agapanthus africanus. The sequence continues at coordinate 499,348,484 of CM057348.1, read as the reverse complement.
CCTGGGAAGGGTGATGAAATCCCCACCCAATCTGGATTGGTGTAAAAGCCCCTTAAAGTCAGTTTTAAAATAAGCAAACTGATTGAATGAAATCCTTGTTGTGTCGGTTTAGAAAAAGAATAGAATCACAATCAAAGAATAATTTGACCACAATCAATAACGGTGTCGTATATAGCGCGTTAGTAAGTGCGGATCGTCCATAGAGATTATGTGATTTGTTCGTATTTGTTTTATTTGAATTGAAAATTTAAGAGAAAAGAAAAGAAAACGATTCAAGATTTATTTCAATGAATTTCAAAAATTATCTAGATCTAGTCTAAAATCAAGAAAGCAATAAAAATCAAGAATCAAGAATTGATAGAATTCCAATCGATTTAAGTTTCAAGAATTGAAGTAAAGCTCGTAGGAGTCGATTAAATCTATAGATGTGATGAAGACTAACGATTACTTTTTCTTATCCATTAACGAATTGATGCTAGATCGATGACGATTTATTGAGGTTTAAGGATCTTGCGAGTTTCCTCATCTCATCCTTTGTCCTTTCAATGAATCTCATTCACAAGCTAGCTTCTAGTAAATCAAATGATCGATTGTTGATCTCTAGTTCCGAGCGAAAATAATCAAGAACGCATTTCGCATCGAAACTAGATCATCGATCATTTGATTTTCAAGAATTTACAAACGTTATAGGACTTAAGAAATGTTTCAAGATTCGTCAACTTCATCATCTATTGATTTTTTTCGACTCCTCCACGAGCGGAGTTTATTCAAGCATCATCACAAAGAACACATTCAAGAATCTAGATTGAATCATAATGCTCGAATTATAGAGATAAGCAAGATAAAAGAATTTCACCTTTATTTATCGACAAAGTCGTTACAAATCTTTTGAAAGCTACAAAAGTAAGGAACTAGATCGTCGATTTTGGCGTCGCTCGGCTCCTTGAGTCACGGATCGGCTTGGATCACTTGCTCCGATGAGGTCCGGCTTCGCTTCTAAAGGCTTTGAAGGATTCTTGCTTTGATTGAACTCGATGATCTTGAACTTTTGGCTTTTTGATTGGATTAGGGTTAGGGTTTTGAGGCACAAGTTGTGTCACTCAACATGTGGGAAGAATTGTTGAACAACCTTTTCAAGTGAAGCCTAGGGTCCCTTTTATAGCCTTAAGAGTGGTTAGCTTTCTTAAGAAGCTAGGATTAGGTTAGCTTCTCTCATAAGATTTAGATTAGCTTAGCTTCCCTTGTAAGCTTAGTTTTAGGTTAGCTTCCCTTGTAAGCTTGGTAGTTAGAAAGAAGCTTCTAGGCTTTAAGGTAGTTACTTGGCTTGCTTTGGAAGCTTGGAGTGTTTAGCTTTGATCAAGGAGCTTTGCTATACTGAAGAAGCTTCTGGAGATTTCCTGAACTTGCAGTGGCTTGAAGAGGTTTGGACCCTGAATAGAGAATACTACAGCAGAGATTTGATGGTGACGTGGCAACTCGACCGCGGATCCGCGGCACATGCCTGCTCCGGCCGCGGATCCGCGGTCACGTGTGGGCATTGGTGTGTCATTTTCTCAGTGTGGCTTTCTGCTGTCTTCATGGTATTTTTCTAAAATGTTGATTCTCAAAATTCCTTCTAAATTACTTCCAGATCTCAAGTCTTTGATTGGCGTATTTTTTTATCAGCACTTTGACAATTTTGGGTCGGTTCCTGGAATTTCCTGCACAGACTTCGAAACAAGTGTTGCGCTATACAAGGATGATGCGATGCCATGATAAACACTCAATTTCCCTCAGAAATGTCGGTTTTAATATACAACACAGGTAATCTGGTATTTTATGACTGTTTTGCTAATATGTGTAATATGCAAACCGAACATTTCTAGATGAGTGCAAATGATATGGAAATTGACGTGTTATAAATACATTATTTTCGACTGATCAAATTCTCCCAAACTTATTTTCGGTCTTCTCGAGCGAATTGTTTTATTAAAAAGAGAAGGAGAAAATAAAGAAAGAGAAAAACTAACTAGCACACTTTCGTAGGCAACACGATTGCACTGAGCACGTGCAACAAGCCTTTAAACCTCTAGGTGTCCCTAGTAGGAGGGGTGTTGTCTCCTGAAGGTTTTCAGAGGATTGCACCCACAAAATCCAATAATAAAAGGAAGATCATGAATATTACATTTAAAGAAAGAATCGTAAAAGAAAGACTTTGAAAATTAGGGTTTCCAACTAAGCTAGCTTTTCGGTTGTCATGAGCCCTATCTTAATAGCATGAAAAAATGTCAGAAATCACATAACCCCTCAATAAAACATCGTCTTATTCTTCATTCCTATCTTTCTTCCAAACATCGATCATATAACCCTACGTGTGTATGAAGAACATCCTTACACCCGGAGAATTCAATTCAAGCTATCATACTATTGTCCATCTGCCTCAGTACTTTTTAATTAATGAATATTTAGATGGATTTTCTCACACACTTTCATGCGACCGTTAATACTTCTTGAGGTACTAACCGACCGATTACTCCTGTGTTTGCTTATTTGGTGTTTTTCGTCGTCTTGCACCACCTAAGGTTTAGCAGTGACTCCCAGACCAGTTGGCCTTAGGGCACTAGGTGAAAAAGGCACCCTCGCTATATTTTTTTTATTGCAAACTTTGGCTTTAAGACAAGAGCATTTCAAGGTATCCTCTACTATCCCGAGTTTCAAGACGTGTGTAAGTGCGAATAGCATGGTATCAACGTTCAAAATGTTTGGCTTCCAGAATAGGAACTATTTTTCAGACTTATTTTTATCCTTAGATTAGTGACTTCCTTCATCTTACTAACCCTTGGGACAACGGCTCATAACTACTTATTACTAGTTCGTATAAGAAAACTTCTAATTTTCTTGGTTTTCTTAAATTTTTCTAATCTTTTGGATGTAATTTTTCACTATCTAATCTTTTATTATCTTATTTATGTACAAATTTTTTTATATTTTTGAAAAATTTTATAGGTTTTCAAAATGTTTTGTGCTTATGCAAAGTATGATGCAAATGATGCGAAAATAAGCACAAACCTCTCCCAAACTTGTTTTCAACAGTGTCCTCACTGTTGCCAACCGCTATATCTCGAAAAACCTGTAAGCCTGGGAGGAAATTTATTAATGGGGGCAAAATATTTAAGTGAAGACCCTCCCCCAAACTTATTTTTGGCTCATCTTTTTTTTTGGTGTAAAAAAACTTCTTTTCAAGAGCCAGATTATACCCCCCCAAACTTGAGTTAAACAATGTTAAGCTTTGAAAATCACATGAAGGGGTCAAGAATCATTGATCGATTCCAAGTTTTGCAAAGGCCGAACGTCAACACCAACCATTCGAAGATTTTATCAATGCAGTGCTCTGGTTGGTGGAAGAAGAAGTGGGGAAAGGGTAAGTGGTGGAATAGAATGTGTGTGCGTCTCATTTTGGAGAGACGATGCAGTGAATGTGATGGATTACTCGCATTCTTTTTACAGTCCAGAAGAAGGGGTGGAGGTTCAATTTCATTGATTGGAAGATGATTCATCTCAACACCCGTGTCATTCAAAAATGCGAGTTCATCAGCGAAGATCTCCTCAAAAGTTCCATTAATACCCCGGAGAATAATGTCATCACAAAGTGCGGGGTGATCTTCAGACTCTAAAAGCAGTTCATAATCGGTGTTAGTTGTTGACCCGGACATCTCAGTGGAGGAGTCCGTATGTGTATGATAAATAGTTGGGTCAAACAAAAACATATGAAAAGAGTGATGATCAGTATCATGAGGATCGTCAAATTCGCTGCTGTCGACATCCATTAAGTCGACAGAACAGACCTGAGCAGTAGGTTCGGAGGGTACACTTCCCAACCTATAAATGTTCAGCTCAATTGACCTATTCCCGAAAGATAGGGTCATAGAGCCGTTACGACAGTTGATGATAGCGTTGGAAGTGGCCAAAAAGGGGTGACCTAAAATCACCGGAATTTGATTCCGTGGGTTCGCTACAGGCTGCGTATCAATTACAATAAAATCTACAGGGAATACAAATTCCCCGATTTTTATTAACACATCCTTCAGTTCACCCCTAAGTTTGGTGATTGATCGATCAGCCATCTGGAGAGTGCAAGGAGCTGGTTTCAACTCTCCGATCCCTAACTGCTCGTAGACCGAGAAAGGAAGCAGGTTAACACTTGCGCCAAGGTCAAGTAGAGCACGGTTGATGTGTTTTTCCCCGATAGAAATGGAAATCGTAGGATAGCCAGGATCCTTACGTTTCCTCGGTAATTACTGGAGGAAAGCCGTGTCTACAGTCTTTGCCATGAATATCTTCTTAGGCACTTGAGTCTTCCTTTTCCTAGTGCACAAGTTCTTAAGAGTTTCCGCATAGGACGAAACTTGTTGGATAGCATCTAGGAGAGGGATGTTGATGTTAACTTGCTTAAACATGTCCATAATCTTCTCCATATGTGGACTCGATTTGTTAGCCTTTAACCGATTAGGATAAGGTGCTTTAGCAATAAGCGCTGGGTCCATCATAGGAGAAGGAAGTGTGTTTGGAACCGATCCCAGAATAGAAGTGGGAATCGTCGGTGGTAGACTAGAAGAGGTTTGCTGAGGTGTCGAGCCTTGAGAGAAATGGAGAATAGGCTCGTGAGAAGGCGGTGGGGTAGAAGAACAAGGATCAGAAGTAGAAGTGTGTGTGTGAGGAAAGGTCTCAGCCGGGGTGTTATTGATAGATTTTTCAGTATCATCAATCTCTTCCCCAACATGATTATTCATCACTCTTCCTGATCTCAACGTTGTGATGGCATTTACATTGTAATGCCCAGGATTCGGTAGGGGTTGAGACGGAAGTTTCCCTTTTTCTCTCGCACTTATTTCGGTTTTTAATTGTGCAATTTGTTCTTCCATCGATTTAATATTCTCATTTTGAGAGACAACGATCTTCATCACATTATCGAAGAAAGATTGCATTTTTGTCGTCCCTTGGATGGATTGTTTCATGAAAGTATCCAAGGTTTGTGCTAGTGCAGAGGTATTATCTGTACCGGTCAATTGCAAAGGATTTTCATGTGGTGCAAAAGTGTTGGCCGGATCTTGAAAGTTTTGTGCTTGGAAGGGGTGCTGACTCAATGGAAGTGGTTGCTGTTGTAGTGGAGGGACCCTTTGGAAATTGTTTTGGGTTGGAACCGTGTTTTGAGATTGTGATTGGTTCCAAGCAAAGTTAGGGTGATTCCTCCAACCCTGATTATATGTGGAAGAAAATGGATCGTTTCTAGGTCTTTGAAAAGCATCATTGGTATGCTCGTGACCTTGAAACGGAGAATTTAGTGGACATTCTTCCGTGAGATGTGATGGATCAGAACAACATCCATATACAGTTTTGGAGAGTTACATTTGATTTAGGGCGGCAGCTAAAAATTTGTTTTCCATAGTCTCGAGTTTCTTATTTATAGCTGAAATTTCAGCTCTAACTCCTATAGAAACTTCCGATTGGTTATTGCCACCCCTAGACGATTGACTCACACCCTCCCACTGTAAAGATTTTTCAGCGAAATCTTCTAAAAATTTTCAGGCTTCCCCATCATCTTTGGTCATGAAGTTGCCTTGACACATGGATTCAAGGGTCTGTCTTGTGTTAGGATTAATGCCCACATATATGATTCTGCACAGATCCCATCTGGGGATTCCATGATGTGGACATTGAACTAACAGATCCTTAAAGCGTTCAAGACATTTTGAGAATGTTTCATTTGGAAGCTGGGTGAATTGATTGATTTCGCTACGGACTCGAGCTGTCTTATGATGTGGGTAGAATTTCTTTAGGAATGCTTTGACGAATTCTTCCCAATTTGAAATGGAATGTGCGGTTGTGTTATACAGCCACTTCTCGGCTATATCGCACACGGTGAATGGGAGAAGACGAAGACGCATAGCATCTACAGAAAGCTGTGAAGTACCCATCATTGCGCATACATTTTCAAATTTTGTAATAAAGACATATGCGTCTTAAGACTCGAGACCGTGGAATTTGGGTAGAAGGTTGATGTATTGGGGTTTAATCTCAAAATTATCCCCGTTGGCTGGTGGAATGGATAAGCAGGTCGAAAGAGGACCTCGCATAGGATAGCACCTCTCTTGGAGAGAGATGCGGGGTGGATTCTGCGGACCTACGGACGGCGGCAGATTAGTGGTAAAGAAGTTCGATGGAGAAGGTTCCATCGGTGTGGGTGTGGTGGTGGGTAAAGAAGAGGTGAATGTAGAAATACCGACTTTGGGGTCGATTGGGAAACGCGGACTAAACGGGCACTAGAATCCCGTGTCCAGCCTATCTTGCACTAAAAAGGTTTAGTACAAGTGGCAGCGTGAATATATAATTAGGGGAAATGAATGAAGTGTTGGTGTTTGTTTTGAAAAATATACGGATTTTTGAAAAAATGATGCGATCACAACAAATGCAACAAGCAAAACCCTAAGTCTAGTGGTCACGTAGGTCAAGGCTCTAGACCGCTCCTAACTGCCAAAAGACAAGTCACAAGATCAATCTTCCACTGCCTTTTTGTCTCTCCTGTGGCCAGGTAAGTGCTAGGTAAGTGGGAGGTTCTCCACTACGTAAGTAGTGGGCCTAATTAAGTAACCACTAGACTTCGACACACTTGCCTTAGACCCCACAAAAGAAACGCGGATAAGCAATGAATTACCCACGGCCTTCTCTTGTCCTAAGTGAGCGCGACGGTCCTTAGAGTCATCTCTAGATATTTTTTAGTTAATGAGGGTAATGCGGATGTAAGTTTGTGATTTTTGGGGCTTAGGAAGGGTAATGAACTCCCCACCTAATCTGGATTTGGCCGTGCCCCTTAATTTCCGTATTAATATGCAAACAACCAAAAATAAAAAACACGCACAATTTTTATTGCTTTTTGCGGCGCTGCGAATTTTGCAAAGAAACCTGCAGCAAAATGTTAATTGGAGCAGATGAGGAAGGAGATAAGAAAGTAAGAAATTTACAGAGAAATTTTCGTGCCGTGAAGAGGCAAAGATGCCGCAATTCCGCCGCAGGAGGCTCCTATTGCCGCGGATCCACGGTGATGTAGAGGATTTCCTGCACAAAACTTCTACAAAATGCTTCTGTTCAGCCCCTGAGTCCTCTGGAATACTCCAAAAAAAATTCCAATTGCGCAGCAAGCTCCAGATTCCCTTGCAACAAATCACAACGAATCGTTTAGTGTTTTGCGCGAATTTTGATCTAAAAATTTTGATGGAATAAATTTTTCAACTCAAATTTCAAAAACGAACAAATTAGCACACTATCCCCGGCAGCGGCGCCATTTGATTGAATGAAATCCTTGTTGTGTCGATTTAGAAAATGAATAGAAATCACAATCAAAGAATAATTTGACCGCAATCAATAACGGTGTCTTATATAGCGCGTTAGTAAGTGCGGATCGTCCACAGGGATTATGTGATTTGTTCGTATTTGTTTTATTTGAATTGAAAATTTAAGAGAAAAGAAAAGAAAACGATTCAAGATTTATATCAATGAATTTCAAAAATTATCTAGATCTAGTGTAAAATCAAGAAAGCATTAAAAATCAAGAATCAAGAATTGATAGAATTCCAATCGATTTATGTTTCAAGAATTGAAGTGAAGCACGTAGGAGTCGATTAAATCTATAGATGTGATGAAGACTAACGATTACTTTTTCTTATCCATTAACGAATTGATGCTAGATCGATGACGATTTATTGAGGTTTAAGGATCTTGCGAGTTTCCTCATCTCATCCTTTGTCATTTCAATGAATCTCATTCACAAGCTAGTTTCTAGTAAATCAAATGATCGATCGTTGATCTCTAGTTCCGAGCGAAAATAATCAAGAACGCATTTCGCATCGAAACTAGATCATCGGTCATTTGATTTTCAAGAATTTACAAACGTTATAGGACTTAAGAAATGTTTCAAGATTCGTCAACTTCATCATCTATTGATTTTTTTCGACTCCTCCACGAGCGGAGTTTATTCAAGCATCGTCACAAAAAACACATTCAAGAATCTAGATTGAATTATAATGCTCGAATTATAGAGATAAGCAAGATAAAAGAATTTCACCTTTATTTATCGACAAAGTCGTTACAAATCTTTTGAAATCTACAAAAGTAAGGAACTAGATCATCGATTTTGGTGTCGCTCGGCTCCTTGAGTCGCGGATCGGCTTGGATCACTTGCTCCGATGAAGTCCGGCTTCGCTTCTAAAGGATTTGAAGGATTCTTGCTTTGATTGAACTCGATGATCTTGAACTTTTGGCTTTTTGATTTGATTAGGGTTAGGGTTTTGAGGCACAAGTTGTGTCACTCAATTTGTGGGAAGAATTGTTGAACAACCTTTTCAAGTGAAGCCTAGGGTCCCTTTTATAGCCTTAAGAGTGGTTAGCTTCCTTAAGAAGCTAGGATTAGGTTAGCTTCTCTCATAAGCTTTAGATTAGCTTAGCTTCCCTTGTAAGCTTAGTTTTAGGTTAGCTTTCCTTGTAAGCTTGGTAGTTAGAAAGAAGCTTCTAGGCTTTAAGGTAGTTACTTGGCTTGCTTTGGAAGTTTGGAGTGTTTAGCTTTGATCAAGGAGCTTTGCTGTACTGAAGAAGCTTCTGGAGATTTCCTGAACTTGCAGTGGCTTGAAGAGGTTTGGACCCTGAATAGAGAATACTGCAGCAGAGATTTGATGGTGACGTGGCAACACGACCGCGGATCCGCGGCACGTGCCTGCTCCGTCCGCGGATCCGCGGTCACGTGAGGGCATTGGTGTGTCATTTTCTCAGTGTGGCTTTCTGCTGTCTTCATGGTATTTTTCTGATATGTTTATTCTCAAACTTCCTTCTAAATTACTTCAAGATCTCAAGTCTTTGAGTTGGCGTATTTTTTTATCAGCACTTTGACAATTTTGGCTCGGTTCCTGGAATTTCATGCACAGACTTCGAAACAAGTGTTGCGCTATACAAGGATGATGCGATGCCATGATAAACACTCAATTTCCCTCAGAAATATCGGTTTTAATATACAACATAGGTAATCTGGTATTTTACGACTGTTTTGCTAATATGTGTAATATGCAAACCGAACACTTCTAGATGAGTGCAAATGATAGGGAAATTGACGTGCTAAAAATACATTATTTTCGACTGATCAAATTCCCCCAAACTTATTTTCGGTCGTCTCGAGCGAATTGTTTTATTAAAAAGAGAAGGAGAAAATAAAGAAAGAGAAAAACTAATTAGCACACTTTCGTAGGCAACACGATTGCACTGAGCACGTGCAACAAGCCTTTAAACCTCTAGATGTACCTAGTAGGAAGCCAACCAGCGTCCGAGGAGCTCAAGCTTCACGAATAAGATTATCTACCAGTTTGTAATTTTTTTTCCAAGGCAATGTAAACCTTTCTCATGACCTTTCTGTTTATGTAATAAGAAGAGGTAAATAAAACATTGCAAAAAGAGAAAGAAAATTTTCGTTTATTCAAAAGGGTACTATAGGTTCCTCAGCCGTACATCAAAAAAAGGGGGGAAATTACAAAAGCGGGGGAAGAGGGTGCATAGAACACTGCTCGTGGTACTCTGAGGATATTTCCGCCAGCCGAGCCCTCGTGGCATCTAACCTCTGCCGTCGATGACCCCGCGAACGTCGGCATCGTGCCTAAATTGGTAGCACTCAAGGATGAGCGCCACCGAGCGATTTAGCCAACTCGCAGAGATTAGGCCGAAGTGCCTCAGAGACTTTAGCTTGCCAACGGCCTCGTCTTTCAACTGTTCGGAAAAGGGGTTGTAGGGCCCCGGCGACGCCCTCCAGATGGAATACATCAACAGCTGAAGTAGGGGGGAACGCCGGGGGAGCAATCGGCTAAAATGATCCTCTATGCGGCCTATTACCAACTGCACCGTGTCCTCAGTACAGTACTGATCGTAAAGGTACACGTCCTCGAAATTTATGATCTCGGGGATGGTGAAAGGGAAGTCCTCCATTCATACATTTCGGGTGTGAGGAAGGGAGTAATCAACACTCCCTCCGTTTTATATAGCCCACAACGCCCCCAGAGTTCAACGGTCGCCCGTTTCACCCGCAACTGTGCTGCCACTCGGCAGACATCGTGTCGCTCGATGCGAGATCGAAACGGCACTACTCCGGCGCTTCGCGTTCCCCACGCGATCATGACACGTGTCGCCAGCGATTGTCCCTCTTCCCGGTACTCGCACCAGGGAGGACAGACAGAGCCTCGCCAAGAGGCAACTGATCATGTTCACTGCTCGTTCCATCCTTAGCAGGCCTCCCACGGCCCCTCCAGCGCTAAGGATCGAAGCCATCACCAAGTGGCAGCCGAGCGGCTACTCTGCTCGGCTATCCCTGGCTGGTAGCTCCCTACCCCACAACGCCAGGGATCAAAGCCCTCACCAAGAGGCAACTGAGCAGCTTCACTACTCGGTCCATCCTTAGTAAGCCTCCCACGGCCCCTCTAGCGCTAAAGATCGAATCCCTCACCAAGAGGCAGCCGAGCAGCTACCCCGCTCGGCTATCCCTGACTGGTTGCTCCCCTACCCCATAACGCCAGGGATCAAAGCTCTCACCAAGAGGCAGCCGAGCGGCTACCCTGCTCAGTTATCCCTGGCTGGTAGCTCCCTACCCCACAACACCAGGGATCAAAGCCCTCGCCAAGAGGCAACTGAGTAGCTTCACTGCTCGGTCCATCCTTAGCAGGCCTCCCACGGCCTCTCCAGCGCTAAGGATCGAAGCCCTCAACAAGAGGCAGCCGAGCGGCTACCCTGCTCGGCTATCCCTGGCTGGTAGCTCCCCTACCCCCACAACGTCGTGGATCAAAGCCCTCACTAAGAGGCAGTCGAGCGGGTACCCCATTCGGCTATCCCTGGCTGGTAGCTCCCCTGCCCCACAATGCCAAGGATCGAAGCCCTCACCAAGAGGCAGCCGAGCGGCTACCCTGCTCGGCTATTCCTGGCCGGTAGCCCCTTACCCCAACACACCAGGGATCAAAGCCCTCACCAAGAGGCACCGGGCAGCAACCCTGATCGGCCATCCTTAAGGATCAAAGCCCTATAAAAGAGGTACCGGGCAGCAACCCTGCTCGGCCCATCCTTAGTAGGCCTCTTATGGCCCCTCCCACGCTAAGGATCAAAAGCCCTCTCAAGAGGCAACCGGTCTCGCCTTTGCTCGGTTATCCATGGCTGGTAGCTCCCTCCCCCAACAAACCAGGGATAAAAGCCCTCGCCAAGAGACACCGGACAACAACCCTTCCCAGCCCGTCCTTAAGGATCAAAAGCCCTCGCAAGAGGCAACCAGGCCCGCACTTGCTTAGTTATCCCTGGCTGGTAGCTCCCTACCCCAACACACCAGGGATCAAAGTCTTCTCCAAGAGGCACCAAGCGGCAACCCTGCTCGGCCCATCCTTAGTAGTCCTCTTACGGCCCCTCCCGCGCTAAGGATCAAAACCCCTCGCAAGAGGTAACAGGGCCCGCCCTTGCTCGGTTATCCCTGGCTGGTAACTCCCTACCCCCAACACACCAGGGATCAAAGCCCTCGCCAAGAGGCACCGAGAAGCAACCCTGCCCGGCCCGTCCTTAAGGAACAAAAGCCCTCACAAGTGGCAACCGGGCCCGCCCTTACTCGGTTATCTCTGGCTGGTTGCTCCCTACCCCAACACACCAGGGATCAAAGCCCTTGCCAAGAGGCACCGAGCGGCTACCCTGCTCGGCCCTGTCCTTAGTAGGCCTCTTATGGCCCCTCCCGCGCTACGGATCAAAAGCCCTCGCCAAGAGGCAACTGAGCAGCTTCACTGCTCGGTCCATCCCTTGCAGGCCCTGTACGACCCTTACAACGCCAGGGATCAAAGCCTTCGCCTAGAAGCACCGGGCAGCCACCCTGCTCGGTCCATCCTTAGCATGTCTCTCCGAGCCTTTCACGCTAAGGAACATGGCCTCACCAAGTGGCATCCGGTCTATCTACATCTGAGCGATCTCCGCCTCGACTTCGGGGCCATCAAGATACCGTCTTCCCACCGGTCTTTGCATACTTGGAAAATGAACAGATTTAACTCGACGCATAATAGCTAGACGAAGAACCGACACAACACGAAGGAAGTGCTGTGCAAATACAAGTGTTTACCGACAAAGGAAAATACGCTTGCAAATACGACTGCAAAAAGTTTTTATTCACAAAGCCAAAAGTCTTTACAAGGGTATTGTGGGGTCCCCAGCCTTATCAACATACACGGAGGCCTACAAAATTCCTGATGCAACAAAAGAAAAGAAAACAAGAGGATAAGGGGCTTCAGGCCTCAGGGCCGGGTGCAACCCCAGGAAGCTCTGCATCTACCACGGCTCGGGCAGCGTCTGGCGGCTCAGCTCCCATCACATCAGCCTCGGCGTCGCCCTCGCCGGGAATCTCTTCCCCGGCTTCGCCCCCGGGGTCGTCCCCATGTTCGTCATCCCCGTGAGGATATTCGGCTTGGAGCTCTTCGTCAGCGAACTCCGGCATCCGAGCCTAGATGGCGTTAAGGGCCTCATGCCAGATAGTGGTAGTGGCCGCGGCTAGTCGGTGTAAAAAGGTTCTGTCTTCTTATAGTTCTCCACCGCCTTCACCGCTGTGAGCTCGGCTCGCTTCTTCCCCACTACTGCCTCCTCCAACTCCTTCCGGAGGGTGCCCGCCGACTTCCTCAGGGTGCCGACAAGCACTTGGAGTCCTAAAGCTTGGCCTGGGCGGCCTAGGAGGCCTTGCGGTACCTGGCGACCTCCTGCTTCCCGGCCGTCACCTCACCCTCGAGGGCGGCGACCTTCGCCATCGCCGCCTCCAGCTCCAACTTCGATCTCTCCTACATCAAGGAGAGCTCGCCCGCGGCTCGTATCGCCAGGGTAATCTCCTTGTCCTCCATATTGACGACGAAGGTGACGTGCTGGAGGACCTGGAGAAATCAGAGGGGGGTCAGCAAGAAAGGGAGGCACCAAATCTCCCGAATGATTGGATGCTAAGTGAAGAAGACAAGTAAGGGGCGAGCACTAACCTGCATGGCCTCTTGGGCGATGGCCGCCATCTGCGCCCTGAGGGTCCCCCGAGGGATCTTGCCCCCGGCTGACCTGTCCATGTCCGCCAACAAGCTGTCAGCAACAGAGAGCCCCGAGGGCACCTCAAAGCGGAGGTTTCCCTCGTCCACCAAGATCGGGGAGGCCGGGGTCCATTGAACTGCTCGGGGGAACCTCTGGAGAGACGGACCCGGGGAGTCGATCTCTACGTCCGAAGCCTGAGCCTCTGGTTCCTGAGCCCACTTTCGGCTCGGTGCCTGGATGGGCTCCGGGGCCCGGCCCGTACTCAAACGCCGGGTAGGGCGGCTGCCGGGGGAGCCAGGGCCGACGTCGGACGGGAGGAGCTGGCACCTCTAGCCTTCAATCCTTTCTTCGGCTTGCGCATGGCCGCTCGAAGTTCGCTCGGGTCCATAGGTTCTGCACAAGACAAGGTACACTGGAGTCAGCAACAAAAGTAAAATGAAAATAAATACAAGTCCAACTGATCTCCTGCAAGCTCCTAACTTACCGGCGAACTGGGCGGGGCTGAGCCTAGCCCAACTAAGGCCCCCCTCAGAAAGAAACAAGTCGGCCCGGGGAATTGGCACCCAATCTACCACCTTTGCCACGTCGGGATCGTTGGACTGACCTCCCCGCCGGCAGCTACACCTAGACCACTGGGTGGGCACGGGCCAGTCCTCACCTTCCGGCGGCCCAATAAAGAAAAGTTTCTTCTTCCAATCATGGATGGAAGAAGGCACGATGATGACTCCCGAACCGGGAGCACTCCTTTGTTGTTTCTTGAAGGATATGTAAACCCACCACGGGTTTCCCGCACGAGTGTCGGGGTGACGTTTGTAGAGGAGAGAAGAGGCAAGGGTGGACAGCCTGAAAGGGATCGTCTGCAACTTCAAGCGGACCAGGAACCCAAGGAGAATCCTCCAGGAGTTCGGGACTAGCTGGCCCGGGGCTAACCCAAAGTAATTTAGCGCTCTAACAACCTCGGGGAGAAGGGCAGATGCATTCCGGCCAAAAAGGCTTCCAAGTACAGGGCAATCTCCTTGCCCCGTACCTGATCAGCCCTCTCCCCCTCCCTGGCCAAACGCAACGTGTAGACGGGAGGAATATGGAAACGAGTCCGAGCGTTGGTGAGCTCTTCCTCATACCTCACCGTAGACAACACGCCAGGCGCATCCGCGACCTCCACTTGAGTAACCGCCCCCGTCGCGCGACCCTGGGAAGAAGACCTAACCCTAACTCCCTGGCAGGACTCCGATCCAGAAGAAGAAGAGGAAGAAGAGGAAGAAGATGAATGTTTCCCCCAATCAGAGCAAAGCTCTGTTTGAAATTTAAATTTTTGAAATGAAGAAACGCCTCAGATGCAGCGCCAAGTGCGCTGCGCCCTAAGCAGCGCACCACGTGCAAAGCATGAGTGCGCTAGCGCTAGGTGCGCTGCGCTCTAAGCAGCGCACCACGTGCAAAGCACGGATGCGCTAGCGCTAGGTGCGCTGCGCTCTAAGCAGCGCACCACGTTCAAAGCACGGGTGCGCTAGCGCTGGAACTAAAAACTCCCCACCATCAGATCAAAGATCTATTAATAATGATAAATCATTAATTAATCAGAATTATATTCTGTTAAGGAAAGATTTCTAAAAATCTTTCCAAATAAACAGATTGTGCTCTATAAAGCAGAGCACCGTTGGATCAATGATCCAATGGTAATTAAAAATTACCAAAAGACAGAATAAATTCTGTATGGAAAGATTTCCCAATCTTGTTAAAAACAAGAAGATTGACTTCTGTAAATCAGAAGCCCTTGGATCAAAGATCCAACGATGGGAAATTCCCCAAATCAATTGGAGAAAAGATCTCCTTAACTGATTGAACTGATCATCTTGCCCTATATAAAGGCCCCAAGACTTCAGTCTCAGGGACAGAAAAATATACAGAGGCATAGAGAGAAACCTCCTGATAAATTTTGAGAAATTCAAAGAAAAAGAGCAAGTTCTTAGAAGAAGAAAACTTTCTTCAAGTAAAAGAATGATGATGATGAACATAGAGATGAAATCATCTCATAATTTAAAAGAAGGATTCACTTCTTAAAAGATCATAGATTCTACAAAGACAAAAAGTCTTTCACAGAGAGATCAAAAGATCTCATCATAAAATAAAAGAAGAATTTACTTTTTTCTCACAGATCATAGATTCATAAAGGAAAAAGCCTTCATCAACATAAGATATTCGAAGAACTTTTTTCTTAGAATCTTGAGACAAAAAAAGTCTCCTTTTAGATCAAAAAATTGATCATATGCGCTTTGCGCTCTTGAACTGTGCTTTGCGCTCTTGAACTGCGCTTCTGCACTCGTGGACTGGCGCTCAGCGCCAAGCACGCCACGTGTCCTTCACGTAGGCGCCATCTAATAGTTAGCGCTTTGCGCTCTTCATAATAGCGCACTGCGCTTATGGGTTGGCGCTCAGCGGAAGACGCGCCACGTGTCACTCACGTGTGCGCCACTAAATTAATAGCGCGATACGCTCATAAACTGGCGCAATGCGCCCATCATCTGGCGCTTAGCGCCAAGCACGACACGTGTCCCTCACGTGTGCGCTACTCGGCAGAAGCGCACTGCGCTCTTTGACTGGCGCTAAGCGCGCCACGTGTCGCGCTGATGGAACATAAATTGTTCTTTAATAAGCCCAGAGCTATGAGGAATGCTCAGCATTCAGTAAAGGA